>CM052886.1:21804783-21916312 GCA_028534135.1 Potos flavus
AAAAAAAACAAGACCCATCAGTATGTTGTCTATAAGAGACTTGTTTCAAAATTAAGGATATACACACTGAAAGTGAGGGATAGAGAAAAATATGCCCTGCAAATGGAAACAAAAAGAAAGCTGGTATAGCTTTTCTCATAGATGAAATAAACCTGAAAACAATGAAGAGTATTATATAATGATAAAGGGATTAATACAACAAGAAGACATACATTTATAAATATATATGCACTCAATATAGGAGCACCAAGGTATATAAAGCAAATATTAATGAACCTCAAGGGAGAAATTGACAGCAATACGATAATAGTAAAAGACTTTAACACCCCATTTATATCAACGAATAGATCATCCAAACAAAAACTTAATAAGAAAACATTGGCCTTAAATGACACATTAGACCAGATGGACTTAATAGATACATGCAGAACATTCCACCAAAAGGAGTAGAATACACATTCTTTTCAAATGCACATGGAACAGTCTCCAAGAAAGATCACATGTTAGGTCACAAAACAATTCTCAATTAATTCAAGAAGTTTGAAATCATAATCAAGCATCTTCTCCAATCATAATGGTATGAAATGAGAATTTAATTACAGGAAGAAAGCTAGAAAAAAACACAAAATATAGAGGTTAAGCAACATGCTGTTAAACAACCAATGGATCATTGAAGAAATCAATTTCAGTACAGACAAGTGAAAACAAAAATATGATATATTAAAATCTTTGGATGCAGCAGAAGTGAATCCAAGAAGGAAGATCATAGCAATATAGGCCTACCTCAAGAAACAGGAAAAATCTCAACTAAACAATCAAATTTTAAACCCAAAGGAACTAGAAAATGAAAAACAAAAGTCCAAAGTCAATAAAAGGAAAGAAATAATATACATCAGAGAGGGAACAAATGAAATAAATACTGAAAAAGAAAAAAAATAATGAAACTAAGAGTTGGTTCTTTGAAAAGATTAACAAAAGTGATAAATCATAGCCAGACTAAGAAAAAAAGAGAAAGCCCTCTAATAAAGTCAGAAATGAAAGAGGAGATGGTACAACTAACACTACAGAAATACAAAGGATCATAAGAGACTATTATGGACAATTATATGCAACTGGACAACATAAAAGAAATGGATAAATTCCTAGAAACATACAACCTTACAAGGTCAAATCATGAAAAAATAGAAAATTTCAAGAGACCAATTACTAGGAAGGAAATTGAATCACTAATCAAAAACCTCTCAAACAAAGTATAGGATCAGATGGCTTCAACAGTAATTTGTACCAAACATTCAGAGAAGAGTTTATACTTATATCCTTCTCAAACTCTTTGAAAAAACTGCAGATGAGGGAACACGTCCAAACTTATTTCATGATGCCAATATTAACCTTGATACCAAAACCAGACAAGCACACCATAGAAAAAGAATATTACAGGCCAGTATCACTGATGAATGTTCATGAAAAATCCTCAACAAAATATTAGCAAACCAAATTCGATAATATATTAAAAGGACCATACACAATGATCAAGTGAGATTTATTTCAGGGATGCAAGGATGATTTAACATCTTCAAATTAATACCACATTAACAAAATGAAGGATTAAAAATCATATAATCATCTCAATAGGTGCAGAAAAACCATTTGACAAGATTCAACATCCATTTATGATAAAAACTCTCAAAAAAGTGGTTATAGAAGGAATATACCATGGCATAGTAAGGCCATATATGACAAATCCACAGCTAATATCATACTGAATAATGAAAAGCTGAAAGCTTTTCCCGAACTATCAGGAACAAGACAAAGACGCCTGCTCTTGCCACTTTTGTTCTATGTAGTATTGGAAGTTCTAGCCACAGCAATTAGACAAGAAAAATTATAAGAGGCACCCAAAATGGAAAGGAAGAATTAAAACTGTCACTATTTACAGAAGACATAATACTATATAGAGAAAACTTAAAAGACTACACACACACATACACGCACACACAATTAGAACTAATAAATGAATTCAGTAAAGTAGCAGGACACAAAATTAACATACAAAAATCTGTGGCTTTTCTATACACTAATAATGAACTATCAGAAAAAGGAAACAAACCCATTTGTAATTGCATCAAAAAGAATAAAATAACTAGGAATAAAACTAACCAAGAATGTGAAAAATCTATACACTGTAAACTACAAAACATTGATGAAAGAAGTTAAAGAAGATACAAATAAATAGAAAGATATTTCATGTTCATGGATTGGAAGAATTCATATTGTTAAAATGCCCACACAGGGAGACCTGGGAGGCTCTGTTCGTTAAGGGACTGCCTTCAGCTCAGGTCATGATCCTGGAGTCCCAGGATAGAGTCTCACATCAGGCTCCCTGTTCGGCGGGGCATCTGCTTTTCCCTCTTACCCTCCCCCATCTTGTGCTCTCTCCCTCACTCTCTTTCTTTCAGATAAATAAAATCTTAAAAAAAAAAATGCCTACACTACCCAAAGCAATCTAAAGATTGAATACAATCCCTTTCAAAATTCTAATGACATTAATCACAGACCTAGAACAAATAATTCTAAAATTCGTATGGAACCACGGATTTCGAATAGCCAAAGCAAACTTAAGAGAAAGAACAAAGCTGGAGGTATCATGCTCCCTGATTTCAAACTACAGTACAAAGCTATAGTAATCAAAACACTATGACATTAACATAAAAACAGACACACAGATCAATGAAACAGAATTGAGAGCCCAGAATTAAACCTACACTATATGGACAATTAATTTATGATAAGAACTAAAGAACATACAATGAAGAAAGAACAATCAATTACTTCAATAAATGGTGTTGGGAAAACTGGACAGCCACATGAAAAAAAGAAAGAAAGAAGAAAGAAAGAAAAAGAAAGAAGAAAGAAAGAAAGAAAGAAAGAAAGAAAGAAAGAAAGAAAGAAAGAAAGAAAAAGAAACTAGACCACTATCTTGCACAGCACAAAAAATTAGCTCAAAATGGGTAAAATACTTAAACGTAAGACCTGAAACCATAAAATTTCTAGAAGAAAACATATGCAGTAAGCTGTTTGACATTGATCTTAGCAATATTTCCATGGTTCTGATTCCAAAGGCAAGGGAACGTAAATAAATAAATAAATAAATAAGCAAGCAAGCAAGCAAGCAAATGGGATTCCATCAAACTAAAACACTTCTGCATAGAAAAAGAAACTATCATCAAACAAAAAGACATTCTACTGAATGGGAGATTTTTGCAAATCCTAGTTCTGACAAGGCATTAATATAGAAATATATAAAGAACTCATATAGCTCAATGACGACAACAACAACAAAAGCAAACAAACTTAAAAATTGGGCAGAGAATCTGAACTGACATTTTTTCCAAAGAAATACAGATGGACAACAGGTTCAGGCAAGGATGTTCAACATTACTATTAGTGCAGATCAAAACCACAGTATCATTTCACACTGGTTAGAATGACTGTTATCAAAAAGACAAGATATAAAAAGTGTTGCTGAGTATGTGGAAAAAAGAGAATTCTTGCGCACTGTTGGTGGGAATGTAAATTCGTGCAGACACTGTGGAAAACAGTATGGAGATTCCTCAAAAAATTGAGACTGGAACTACCATTTCAGCTATTCCATTTCTGAGCACTTTCTAAAGAATACAAAAACACTGACTTGAAAAGATATATGAATCCATATCTTTATTGCAATGTTATTTACAATAATCAAGAAATAGAAACAACCTCAATGTCTATCCATAGATGAATGGATAAAGAAGATTTGAGATAAGAAAACAAATGAACAAACACAAATTCAGAGAACAGATTGGTGGTTACCTAAGAGAAAAGGGGGTGAAGGCTGGCCAAAATATGTGAAGGGGTCAATTGTATAATGATGGATGGCAACTAGACTTTTAGTGGTGATCACTTTGTACTGCATACAGATGTCGAATTATAATGTTGTACACCTGAAACTTATATAATGTTACATACCAATTTTGCCTCAAAGATATATGTGTGTGTAAACCAGAAAAGTAGAAATCTAAAATTTGCAATCATGTCAAACCTAAAAAGAGACATTTCTCAGAAACAATCCTTATAGAACTTTCACAGGAGCTATATATTCTGCAAAGAGCTAGGGAAAAGATGACAGTGTATATTTGAAAACTATCCCATTCTTACAGACCTTACTCAAAGGCATACCACTTGGGCTGTACTCTAACTTTTCTGGCTGATGATCTCTGTACTATAAATTCATCACCTGGTTTAGGACTATAATTGATGAATGGCACGAAATATTATAATGCTGTTTAAAAATTACATAGAGATATCTTGACTGAAAATATATCATTATGTGGTCTTCTGGTATTAGATTTATGACACAAAAGTTTCTTGCCTATTACCTGCAAATTAAATAAGCATCTGTTATCTTGGTAAGCTGACAACTGCCTTCAGTATATCCTCTGATATCATCGAGTGTCTTTCTGGCCTATTTCCTGCCTCCAGAAAAAAAGATCTTGACATAATTTAATTCAAAGACAAAAATTGGGCCTTGAATTAAGTTAAAAACTTTAGCCATTAAGAGGAAATTTGAACTGTTTTCTTCTGTCTCAAATTCTCTTTAAACTGGGGGGAAATTATACATGCTATCATTCAGAGAATAAAAGATGAACAAGACTATGTCAGGCTATATTGGTTTCCTAGTAATTCTGCAACAAAATATTACAAACTCAGTGACTTAAAACAAAACAAATCTATCATATCATCTCACAGTTCTGAAGGTCGGAGGTCCAAAATGCATTTCACGGAGCTAACATCCAGGCATTGGCAAAGCTGAGATCCTCCTGATGTCCCTAGAGGAAAATTCGTCTCGAGTCTTCCAGTTCTAGATGCTACCTGCATTCATTGGCTCATGGCCTCCTTCCATTTTCAAAGCCAATGATCTCATCACTCTGACCACTGTTTCTATAGTCACAACTCCTTCTTTGTAACTGTCCTCCTTCCTCCTTTCACTTGTAAGACCCTTGTGATTACACTGTGCCCACCTGGATAAACACTCAATTGTAAGGCCAGCTGAGTAGTAGTCTTAATTCCATCTGCAACCTTAGTTCTCTCTTGCCATGTAACAGAATATTCATAGGTTCCAGGAATTGGGAGGTGGATACAGTTGGAGGCCTTTATTCTATCTCTAACAAAGGCCAACAAGTTCATGACAATTACAGTGATTGTTTGAAACAGTCACTTTAAACTGAGCTCTCCAGATGAAACAACTGCTTTCTGAAGGAAAGAAAGCTACATTTATATACCTACCTATCTTGCAAGTATATTACTAATAAATATTGGAAACAACAAAATCATGAAGGAAGGTAATTTGGCTAATATCCCTTATATGATTCTACAGACTTTTTGGATTAGGAATGGATTATGTTCTTTTGTTTTAATTTGGGAATCCTTAGCTCCTGGCTTAGACATATGTTACAATGATCATAATCCTTTTCTTAGTATTTGTGTTGCAGTTCTCAAATTTGTGATCTCTACAGACTTAAATGCTGCTATGCATTTGCTATGGCAAAACACTCTAACAAATAATATACCCAGTTAAACAAGAAAATTAGACAAATACAGAGATGGAAACAAATATCATCAAAAGTTTTATATACTATACAGTGGTGCAGTTCTGGATTGATCATTTTCCAGATGATAATCGCCTCTTTTCCAGCTTAAACTGAGGAATGACCAACAAGGAGACAGAACTGAAACAAATTTTGCCCCTAAGTGAAACACTACTTGGATCATCGAGCATAAATTCCTGTCTCATTCTTGTGTTATACAATATTGAGAACAAGCAAAGATAACTTAGCTGCTGACTTCAGAAAACATCTGCTCCTAGAAGATAAACTGTAAACCAATAATAATCAATTACTTCTTATAGCTAACAACTTCTCCGTCAGGTTCTTCAAGGGATACCTGGCTGGCTCAGTCAGTAGAGCATGTGTCTCCGCGTTGTGAGTTCAAGCCCCACATTGGGCCTAGAGCTTACTTAAAAACAAAACTAAACATAAAAAGTTCTTCAAGGTCCTTACTTCTCTATGCCCAAACCAAAATGATTATAAATATTGCCTAATCCCAGAGAATTCTTTACCTTGAAAGACCTTAAAATTATCCAGCCCACACTCTTTTAAAGGCTAGAAATATTCTTCCCTGACTTTTCTGAAACATTACTGAGTCTCTCAAGGAACATTTTTCCTTCTTCTGCTGTAAGTCTAATAAATGTAGCTTTGATATACAACAGAATTTTTAGGTGATCATTTGGGAAGTTTAGAGTTGACAGGGTCCAAGTCGGAAAACTACCCTCTTATGGTACCTTTTTGCCCCTATGCAGAACTATGCAGAACTATGAAGGGGTTGCCCAGTGTTGTTATCCTTTACTGAGAACCTTCTTCCTCAGTTCAGCTATGAAGTCTGTGTGAGGATCCATCGGGTTGTCATACAAATAAAACCACCGTCAGTCATCCTTGACATGCCAGTGTTCCAAAGGCGATAACATCTCAAAATGGGAGAAGATTGAGGGGAAGTTTACATTTGAAATAATATTATCATAATATCTTATAATATGTATAAAATCATAAATATGGTATCACATTTGATATCATATATTGTATCCCATTTATGTATATTAAAATGTATGTAACATTTTAACATTTAATTTTCTAATTTTATCCATTGTCAGAAGACAGTTATGTGATAAATTTTCCTGACTAAATCTAAAATATATACAACTAACGCATACAGATGAATCTAACTCTCAAAGAAGAGCATGACTTTACTAAAATACTCCTCAATATTTTTAGTTTCTATAAAAAAGGATATGCCTAGCTTATCTAATTATATTAGAACATTTTTAGTAGAATGGTAATATCAATGAGACTCATTGTTTTATCAGTTTTTACTGAGAATTTGTGGGTCTATAATTATGAATCATCTAGATATACCATGCACACACTGTCATACTGTCTATTTTCCCTCACATATCATGGTTCTATCATGACTAGTTCTAATTATGATGATTATTGCTCAAGTAATCTAAAATTTTTTCTCTAAAATATAAAATTGGCTTAATTTATTCATGTTGAGTAAGTCCCAAATGAATATTCTAACCCAGCACATAATTTGCAGGTTCAGAAAATAACACATAGTTCAAGTTCAGGGTGAACTGTAAAATGCCCATGACAACTTGATCCAATCCTTTTTATATAATTCATAGTCCAACATAGTAATTTAAGTCAAATTCAGGAAAAGAATATAGAGGCAGATCTAAAGATCTGATTTTTTCATATAAGTTCAATTTTCAAGGTTTTATTATTTGAGTGGAACATAAAACAAAAAACTTAGTTAGGAAAGCAATGATTATGGGTTAAAGCTAAGAGCCCTAACCCCAAAGAATATTTTAACAAACAAAAGTCTAAACACTTACCACATCAATGCTCTCCAGCACATTATCTCATTTTGCCACTTCATCCACTGGTAACATTCTAATAAAATATCTTGACTCATATTTTAATTTGAGTTTATCACATTGGTTCTTGATAAGCCCTTTCCTTAAGATATACCAAAAATAAATTATCTCACTTAACATTTAGATTATTTTTTTAAGTAAAGTACATTCAAGACATTGAGGTTTTCAGTTGAAAACTAAGATTTCTATAAAGACATTCTAAGGCCATCCAATCCAAGAATTGACTTTGATGTAGAACAAAAGTGATGATGGAAAAGCAAATGTACAACATATTTTAAACAGTAGAGAGAGTGAAAAAAGGAATTTGAAGGATGGGATGTTTCAGATTTGCAACAACTACAAGTAGATCTTTACTTAGAACTTTAGTCACAATTCGACAATTAAATCTGCCAGTGCATGACCATCATTCATGTAACATGAATGATGATGTATCTCAGATTACTTAGCATTGAATATTCGAGCTATTCCATATAGCCTTGTTGTGTAACTTTGTACAAAACATTCAACCTCTCTGGGTCCCAACCCTCATGTATTAATTGAAAATAATTCAAAAAATAAAGTAGTCATAAGTAAATAAATAAAGCATTTATAAAGCTATTTGCTCTATATTTTAAATCAAATTACTAATATTAATTAAAGGAGAAGTTGCTGAAAAATTTCATGTAATGGTTACATTTTCAGCAGATTAACTACATTGTAGCTTCACCACATGTCTCTGCATAGACTTTAAAAGCTTTAAATAAATATGTAATGACATTAATAAATATAAATACATAAAATAATATTTTTTCATTTTAATGAGGATCAAAATAGATGATCAATCTTAGATTGAAGAGTTACTTTCTCAAAGAAGCCTTCTCTGACATCCCTATCACTCTTCTCCACATTTGTCTCCAAAAGACTAAAAAAGCTCACCATCACCTTGTGTAGTTAAGAAAGATGTGCTATAGAACGTATTGAATAATTAACAGAACAGTTCTGAGAGTTAGCAAGAATTGGTTTTAAATCCCCAAACTACCTAAATCCAAATTTTAGTGACCTTGCACTACTTACAAAACTTTTCTTAACCCTTCTTTTCTTATCTCATGAATTTTGTAAGATTTATATATGGCAATGGAATAAATCCAAAATGCTACGCTAGTAAACAGTAGTTATTAATAATTGACAAATAATGTGTTTTTTTAAAAAGTGTGCTAGCCAGAAGATTCACCCCCAAATTCTAAAGGTCCCTTCCAAGGATCTATGTTTCTATCCTACAATCACATGAACATACTCACATTACCCTAAAATGGATTCTTTCAGAACTTTACTTGATGTTATCAGAAAGGGCAAACAGCTACGTTCATAAAGCTATATAATAACTACTAATACACTTAAAGCAACTATAAATTACCAGATATTACCCCAAAGATGCAGATGCAGTACAAAGAAGGGCCACGTGTACCCCAGTGTTCATAGCAGCAATGGCCACAATCGCCAAACTGTGGAAAGAGTCAAGATGCCCTTCAACAGACGAATGGATAAAGAAGATATGGTCCATATATACAATGGAATATTATGCCTCCATCAGAAAGGATGAATACCCAACTTTTGTATCAACATGGACGGGACTGGAAGAGATTATGCTGAGTGAAATAAGTCAAGCAGAGAGAGTCATCTATCATATGGTCTCACATGTGGAGCATAAGCAAAAACATGGAGGACATTGTGAGAAGGAAAGGAAGGGTGAATTGGGGGAAATCGGAGGGGGAGATGAACCATGAGAGACTGTGGACTCTGAACAACAAACTGAAGGTTGTGGAGGGGAAGGGGTGGGGGGATGGGTGAGCCTGGTGGTGGGTATTGAGGAGGGCACATATTGCATGGAGCACTGGGTGTGGTACATAAACAATGAATCTTGTAACACTGAAAAAATAAAATAAAAGTATTTGGGGAAAAAAAAGATACCAGATATTGTAAAATATCATAGATTATTAAATGCATTAGAGAAGTGGTCTAATTTTTAAAATGTCTTTCTTAGAATCAATGAAGTATCCTTAACCATTCATGACTCATTAGAACTGAGACTTTCGTCCCAATTCTACTTTCCAGAATTTTCTTCCACTAAGTCATTAACTTTCCTGCCTGCATACGCCCTTTCCCTCTTTTCAGATGTTCTTCCTAATTTAACTCCACCTCCTCTTCAATATCTTCTCCTCTCCTTCTTTCCTCAGAACGTGTGTAATCCTTTATTTGTTCCTATCATGTTGGAACATAATGCATAATGTATATGTTTTGTTTTGTTTTATCCTATACCAGAGTGCAAAGTTTTGAAAGCACAGAAAATCTCGTCCATTTTTGTATCCTTTATAGTGCTTTACATAGGATAGAAACTTAATATTTATTGTTTAATCAAATAAATGAAACTATAGCAGAATTAGTTACATTTCAATAAATGATAAGTTGTTTCTAAGAATTTCAAAGATAACCAATTACATAGAGCAAAATGATGTTAACCTACATAATTCTTATTTTAAGTAATGTAAACACAGAGTCGTTCATTCAATCGAGTAAAATGAAAACCAGAAATATTCTCCACCCTGCTTTTTTGACCACTAAAGATGTTGTTTAGTTCAAAAGTCCTTAAACACACCCTCTAGTTTCCTGTTATTGGATACATCACCCTTTAAAATGAAAAAAAAAAAAAGATAGTATTTAATGATCATTATCTTTGCAATAAGATCCTGAAATATTTTGCACAATAATTTTATGAAGACTCCTGTAATACCATGATGTCCTATAAAATACTGTGAAAAACTGAGATTCTACCCTGTTTACAAGTCAATCTGCTCATCTGCCACAGCCTCATGAATGTTAACAAGGGACACAGAAACTGTCAGTCAAAAACAAAGAGAAGTTTATTACCCAAAGCAATATTAGTGGCCAAAGAATTGGCATTTTTATACTACTTCTCCAAAACCTCAATCCCCATCAGGTGATACAAAGAGAATCAAATGACAGGTGGACAGACAGTTGATGGCAGGAAAGAAATCCTAGGGTTAGGGAACCAAATCTTTTCTATTGGGCAACAAGCATCCCTCCTTGTTGCTCTGGAGGGTAAATACTTTCTCTATCTTCCAATATTATAAACATATCTGCCCTTTGCTCCAGAGAGAGATACTTTCTCTAACTGCAGAAACTGTTTGCTATATAAACATCCTTGAAAAGATCATCTGGTCGAAAGACAGAGAGTGGTGCCTTTGCTCAGAAGATGGGCAGAAAAGTGAGACACTTATAGATGATTATCTATAATCAAGTGCTACTTATTGACTTCCATCCAAGCAGAGTACCAGACTCCAAGATCCATAGCTCGATCACACATAGAACAGAATCAGTTCTATAATCATGTAGCATAGGCATTCCTAAAAAGTGCTATGCTATGCAAAATTATGCAATAAAAATAACAGAGCTTATGGGAAAAATGGTTTAAGGAGCACAACACTCAAAAGCTTTGCCAATGACACACTAAAAATAATATAGAAACCTAATAAAAACAGCAGTGTGGCTCTACACATATGAAATATTTAGCTAAATATAAATACTCCAGTAAATATGACACTTTACCTTGAAAAAACTTGAGGTTTATTTGTGGAAGTGACTGTTGAGAATTTTGGTTCTGAGTTATTGTGAAGCAGAGAGGGTTATCTAAAATCAGATGGAAAATGTACCAACAGATGTACATGGGTGTGACTCATAATACACGCAGTGACTGAGATAGGTGGCAAATGTCTGAAGCGTGTGTGTGTGTGTGTGTGTGTGTGTGTGTGTGTGTGTTGTGTTTTCCTCATGACTCAGCTGAGCTGGTGCTGTTCTCTGCATTCACCTGGTGTTTCTCATGGATAAAATCAAACATAAAGGAACAGAACATTTGTGTTATGCTCAAATTATTCCCTAATCCATCAATCTTCTTGGAAAAAAATGACATATATGATCTAGTCACAAGTAACCCATTGTCCTTATTCATTCATGAAAGCATATTTTTTGCAGAACTCTATCAGCTAACATTCTTGTTAACTTAATTTGAATTAATCCATGCATTTGAACATGCATTCTTTTTATTGGTTTGTGTTACCAAAATAAAATATTGTTTTAAAAAATCTAGAACAATTTCATAATTTCTTCCTCATCTTTCTTTGCTATAACACTGTTTCTTTCCCCAGAGTTACCTGGGTAACAGTTTTGTGTTATCATTTGCAGTATTTGTTATCGTTTTATACACATAGATAGGTGATTTTTCTTTTTTCTTTCTCTCTCTCTCTCCTTTTTATGTCTATGAGATCATTCTGTGCTTATGTTTTTGAGACTCATCTTTTCCATCCTGAGATTCAATATATTGCATAGGTATTTCTGTTAGGACATCATGCTTGTTAACTGTATTTAATATTCCATGTTGTGAATGTCAGCAGTTACACCAATTAACTACTTCTCTATAAACATTCTTGAAAAAGGGAAAAAGTACTGGTGCTCACATCTGAATTTTCTGTGGAATGACTTCCTGGCAATAGAATTAATGGATGAAAGAGTACACAACTTTACATTTTGATAGATATTGATAACTTATCTAAAAATAGAGCACTATCAAATTATGCTATTACTCTTTTCTCTGTATCTTTGCCAACACTGGATATTATCCATCTTTTACAGTTTTTGTCAATATTATGGCGATTTATTTTCAGTCTGTATTTAATATAGTTTACCAGTGAGAATGAGCATGCTTTTCAAGTTTCTTTGTTATTGCATTTCATCTCTGAATTCTTTATTCATAGTTATTGCTTGCTTTTGGCATTGGGTTCTTTTTTTTATGTTTTTCTAGAATATTTATTTGCAGGTTTTTTAATATATTATTGTTAACAATCTGTTGTCTCTTAAATTCCGTGCAAATAATTTCTTCTAACATGTTTTAGATTTTTAAATGTGGCATGGCTAGCTTCAAAAAAGAAAATTTTATTCCTATAAAATATTCTGAAAAATTTTTCATTGTTTCCCTAATGTAGAGAAGAATCTCTGAACTAATCAGGTATTAGAAATTGCATAAATAAAGTAAGTTAGAGGGGGTTGAGCATTAAAAATACAAAGAACAAAAGGAAATGAAAAGAAACAGCAAGCCCAATAAGGTATAAAATGTCAGTGAGGATCATGAAAGACTCATCAGCCTTATAGTGCTTTTCTCCTAGATGAATCCTGTTAAGAGCATTATGACAAAAGTAAAGCTTCTTTATCTGGGGAAGAGAAAGCCTTCCAGTAAAGAATAACACAGATCTATAAATAATACTAAGATTATTTTTACGTATATAAAGAAAATGTAAAGGGAGATGCTATTATTAGGTTTAATTATAATGTCAATTTAGTGGAAAGGCTACGTTTGATGGGTTCAGTAATACTGCATATGAAGAGTTTTCTATAAAAATTTCTAACATCTTAGAATTAGTGCCATTCCAAGGTCATATTCCATTTCCTGGGTGTCCAAACCAAAGCTCTGAAGCAGGATGGTGGAATAAAAGCACCAGAGGTCTCTGGACTCATAATATGAAGGAGGTTAAGATAAAAACAAAGAATACACAGGCTTTGTCTGAAACATATCCATAGAAAGGATAAAAGGCAAATATTCTCTACTTTGTTACATAACTTTAAAATATTCAAATATATTTATAACGGTTGGTTCCAGTTCTTTATGTAAGCAAATAATACATTTTGAGAACAATTTAAAAATTTTTTCCCAATATGATCACCTGCATTTGCAAGGTCAGTGTAAAAAAGAGGCCAAATTGTGACAATTCAATGATATCTGCCTTCTCCGATTAAGTGGAAAGAAATGCAGGATCCACAAGGGGCTGAAATATGTGGGGGTGTGATTATAAGACTACTGTCCCTTGAGAACCTGGTAGAAATAAGATATGTATCTCTCGAGGCCATTCCAAAGATAAGAGAAATTTAGTGAATACAAACAGATAGACACGTTGCCCACATTTCTCAGCTCTAAACATTATGTTGAGCATAGCTGGGTTCCATTATTGCAGTTAGGCTGTAGGGCAGTGATCTGGACCGGCTTTGTTCTCCCCAGTAAGAACTGATGCATTTCAAGTCGCTAATCAGCATTGTCTGTGCTTTTGCTCAGCTAATCTTCTGGCAATGTGCGATGAACAATCTGCCTATTGACTGTCTCAGCGGTTGCGGGTCCCTCCGCCCTCACCCCATGTTGATCCTCATCTAGTTTCTGCTGGCTGCTCTTTTTTCCTATAAAAGAAGCGGGTATAAAAAGCTGGCCATTCTCTTCCCCTCCCCCAAGATACAATTCTCAGTCTCCTAGAGTTCTCTGCTCCCCTCCTCTCAGTGATTCCTTCTGGAATTTGAAAAATGCTGCCTAATTCTTAGCGTGTACTGGGATCATTACTGAGTTTCGGGCCACCTTGAGCTCTCTCTCAAACAAGAAAAGAGTTTTTGCTGTATTTCACTCTGTGTGTGTGTGTGTGTGTGCGCGCGCGCGCGCGCGCGCACGCGTGTGTGAATAGAACTAATTTATAAAAAACACGGACATTTTGGTAACATCTGTCATCACTTCATCTAGGAAATACTTGTGATTAACTCTTTGTATGAGAAGATAGAGCAGGCAGTCAGGAAGAAACTGACCTTTGTATTACTGAGATAAAAATACACACTTAAAGTGGATCTCTTTATAACACAGGCCTAAGATGGGAATATGGAAAATCTCAATATTTCCTACCTTAAAACTTTTCATCATTTGCACTCTTGCAGAAATAAAACAAAACACGAATTTTGCCAACTCAGCATGAATTTACTTTTACTGGAAGGTGCAGGAGAAGCTGTAATATAAAAAGTGCTTAATAATAATTTTTAAAGCTACTAGCTTACAACACAAAATATTGTTGCCAGATACTACGTCATTTGACTTTACCTGTTCATATAAAGCTGCTCACACTCAATCTCAGGCAAATTGTCTTCATTTGCTAAGAATGCAGTTAAAAAGGAAGCCACATAATTACCTATGTTTTTACTCAGCCTGGTCTTTTGGTCTCCCCACATATAACTATAACCACATATAACTCAACCACATATAACCAGTTCTATATACATAACTACTGCATATAGCTACCTATAAACCCAAATAGAGAAAATAAAATTCTGTCCAGGCAGAAGAACACATACCACAAAGAATTATTTGCAATCCTTAGACCACAATCTCCTCCCCTTCTTTCCTCTTTTTCTTTGTTTCTCCAGAGGAAATAAACACACAAATATCACCATTGAAACCGAAAAATTTGAAAGAAAAATATACTTTCCTTACAATAGCAGGATCTTAGAATAGTCATTGCTTAAACACCCAAGATCTCTGGGTATAGTTGATTCTTACATGTAAGCTCAAAATCTTTAGAGATTGATTCTAGACCATCTGTGCTTGCCCTATGGGGATTCAAACTAAAAATTGCCCGTGGATCTAGTAAATGTATCAGAGTCCCTTTACTAGGCAGGTTATTCATCTAGGATTGTGCTATAGTTACTCCAAATTTTCTGCTTAGTCTAGGAATCTAGGCCTCTCTTGGGGCATGTAGTAAAGTTACATAAATTTTAAGGACTCAATGAAAGAAGCAGCTGAAAATCACCAGATTGTTGATATAGTCCCTAGGCCCCCTGTGCTCCCACACTGCTTTGCCCATCTCTTTATAATAGCACTTACTTATATTGTATTGTAATTTTTCTATAGCTGAATCTGTCCTTTGGTAGACTTTGATCGTTGAAGGGCAACTTAAAGGTAATTTTCATTTCTCTTACGTCAAATTTGTGCAATGAGGCAAACTATAAATATACGTGAAAATACATAAATAAATAAGTTGTCTTTCCCAAGATCCTAGTACAATGCCTGCTGTATATTTGGCAGACAATCAGCTCATTTGATTACAAGAACTAATTTGTGAATTAATATAGAGGAAGGAAGGAGGCTCAGATCTTCAGTTTTAAAACTCATTTGAATTCAAACCTTCCCTTGTCTGTAGTTCTCTTTCTAGCCACTACCTCTTTTTCTTATTTTTCTACAAAACATCTTGCAAGAAATGTCTGCATTTAGTGTCTCCAAGCAGAAATGTCCAAGACAACTGAAAGTCTTAACAATTCATTGGTTCCAAAGTGGAAATTTAGAGATTGAAACTCATGAAGTAATGATACTTTACTTTAAAAAAAAGGCAAAATTAGAGAACATAGAGCCATCTACAGAAGGATCAAGTTTCTAGAAATTCTCATGAAGATATTCATTGCATTTTCTTATTTTATTCTGGCTTTCTAATAAGTTCCAGTAACAGTGTCTCCTCCAAAGTATGATTTTTTAAACTGTTCTGCATTCTCTGGAGAAAATACTTTTGAGGACTCATTGTCTAGTCATCTTGGTACATGGTATGACTCATTTGAAAAACTTTTCACCTTCTGAATCTTTATCAGAGCTTTAAAAATAAATTCAATTGTTTTGTACCACTTAAAAGACTTAGCTCCAGATAAGTGAAGTAATCTAGAGCATAGTTACTCAAAGACACACAGGCTCACTCCTCAGCACTCTGGGAAAGTTCTCTACCTGGTAGGTGGGTTTATTGAGTTTCAAATGAGGGGACCCTGGGCAACTCACCCTAATTTTCTCATTTAATGAGGTTTTGTTATTGTTCCTGCTTTTTTGTTGTTGTCGTTCCTGTTTAATGGACCTCTACTAAGAAAGTATTGAGACTACCAAAATCGATACCATGTTGCAAGGGTAGATCAAGTTCTTCATTCGGATTGGAGACAACATTTAAGGGAAGATTCCACTTTAACAGCATGGCTCCTGGGAAGGCCATAAGTAATAGAAAAATGTTGCAATGACATAAAAGTTTCAGACCTACCACCTTGAGGCTTTTCTGATTTATCTTCACAAGGTCATTAGTGTGCTACTATTCTTCAGATTGTTTTTAGCATTGAATTAGAAATCTTGAAGCGTAGCATAGAGCCAAATTCTCTAATGTGTTCTGTTTGAGGATAGAACGAGAGCCTAGTCATACACATGTAAAATCCTGCCAAAACCTAAAAGAAGGGTCCCAAAAACTTACTCTCCAAACACATGCCCTTCTAAATATCAAATCTCTAATTTTTGTGTTTTATAAATGGTTAGGAAGCTTTTAAGTGACTTCCTTTTATTATCGTAAACAATTCTGCTAATGTATGAATGGAGGAGTAAAAAAAATAAATAAACACAATACCCCCAAATCAGGGGGGGATAGTGAAGATGGAACATCAACATTGAAATGATCCAACAATCAGTATTTCCTCCTCAAAAATCTTGAGAGGAAAACACAGATATGATTATAAGTAAGCGAAGTTACACTTTAAAAATAGGATTTAAAACATGTAGTTTTATTCATGTCAAAAAAAAAGTTAAAACTAAGTGGACAAGAGATTTATATGTGCTTGAAGTAATTTTATAGAGTCCCACAACAACCAAAAAGAAAGTGCTCATGAACTGAGTTAAATTGGATCATATACAGGCTCAAAAATCTTACAATAAAATAAAAAAGCCCATTAGAGAAATGAAAAGCAAAATAAAGTTTAAAAATGTCTGCAAGTAGAGATTAAAAAATGAGAACACTGTGACAATGTAGAAAATTATCTTTGTACTAAGTTATCAAGGTGTTAACAATTTATTATTATTATTATTAATACACAAAGTGAATTATCATAGATCAATAAGAGAATCAGACTCCTTTGGTTCAAATCTGAGCTCTGTTCTTCTCTAGCTGTGCTCTTCTTTAGCTGTTGACTTGACCACTCTGTACCATTTCTCATCTGAAGAGTAAAGACTATCATAAGCCAATCTGAGGATAAATTGAGTTAATACACAGAATGCACTGTGCCTGGTCCACTGTCAAGGTTTCGTAAGCCTTATTATGCTTAGTCTCACACTTTCATCTTGGTGCACATATAGTTCGGTATACACTTCTCAGGTCAGGTCCCTGCTAGGCTTGTACAACCCAGTAGAAGACAGAAAGGTCATATTCCTATTTATGTGTCTCTCTCAACACATAACACCGCACATTGTGTTATGCCCAGATCTTTAGATCCCCAAAGACCACCAGGGAGCCGAGTCCGATGCAAAAGCAAAAGAGCCTTTATTCGAGCTAGCTCGAGCTCATCCTCCCACACTCACCGACGCAGCGGCGTGTTGTGGAGAAAGAGAGCGAGTCTCAGAAGGCGCACCAGTTTTATAGGGGCCAGGGGCCAATGAACTGGTAACAAGCACTCAGTGGCCAATAAGATTGTAACACACACAGGCCATACACAGATGGCCAACTGAATTACAATTCTCCCTAAAGTAGCTGTCTAAACCAGCCTATCACTCTGGTCAGAATTGGCGCGTGAGTTTGGTGGGCTAAAGGCGGGGCTAAAGGCGGGGTTTACAGTCTTTGGCGGTTAGGGGTTCCGTATTCCTTAATGGAGTTAGCCTTGCTCTGCTCTTTCAATTGTAGTGTGGCCTGGTGTCCTTCAAACTAGATTGATGTCATAGAAATGAGAACAAGGCACAATCCCATTTTCCTTGTTTTTCAAAGACTGAACTCACACCACCATGTTTCACACATTTCAAATGCAATTCCTTGAATTTTGAGAAGAATTTTCTTTTTTAAAAAGGTATTTTATTGAATAAAACCAGACCAGTTTGTTCCTGATCGCCATTTCTGAAGCTGCTCTTCCAAGCCAACATCGCCTGTCAATGAGAGAATGTGTCAGCAGGGGGCTTCTCTTCTTTTTCTGAGTGTCTGTGATGTTTGTTTTTCAACAAAAACTGAGCTCTAAGTAAACACAAATTTTTATTTCAGAGTAAATGTTTTCAAGTTCTACAGCACCTTTGTTTTCTGAAAATGTCAATTTTATGTTAGTTCCCAAGTTGATAAAAAAATCATTTAAAGAACACATTTATTTCTTGCAACAAAACAGTCTAAGGAAATAGTCAAAATGTTCAGTAAACCAAGGCATTTGCTAAATAAATGAAAACTTCACAAGCTAAATACCGAGTAGATGTCTGCATGCATGCCCACAGAAGAAAGGGAGAAAGAAAGAATAAATAAGTCATGCCAGCTTTTAAGTAAAAAGTGCCATGGCATTATACATCTCTACAAAGATGGTAAAACAAAAATAGAAACAGATTTGGTCTCTGTTTCCCCAAAGCCTTGGTACGCATTCGTGTTCCGCCTTCTGAAAAAAAGGAACTTGAAATTCAATATGAAACACAGTTGTGCTTGAATTCTGCAAAACATAATTATTAGCGAAGTTCCAAAATGTTGTCATCAGTAGGAGATTCACAAACATGTGGGAAGCAAGCCCTTCTACTTATTGATAGTGATCCTGTTTGTCATTTTACACGTTAATTTAACCACTGCTTCTAAGAATTGGAGACATAAGACCCGGGCTGGATCCGTTATATCACACGGTCATTCCTACATCCCTTCAAGTATCAGCAAAGCTGTCTGCAAGTTGAAGTTTTAATGAACCCAGTTTAAAGAGCCACAAAAATCAAGTGGAAGGTTGTAAACCATCTGTTGAATTTGTGCTCCGTGGATAGACAATCCCCACCATTTAGAAACTGGAGTGGATTGTTTTGCCCTGAATGGTGTGAATTTCCTCTCCAGGCAGTCCAAAAGCACAGATAATGACCACGTTGTACTGGAGAGGCCTGGCCGAAGAGCTGGGAGACCAGAAATAAAATCATACATTGTATTCTTTCTTGAGGAGGTCAACTTGCTTTATGCACACTATCTAATCAATTCTCAAAGCATTCCATTGAAATGAGGGAGAGGCAGCTACCATATTCACTTTACAGATGGGTAACCTGAGGCTCTGAGAGGTTAAGCAGTTTTCCAAGGTCAGGAAAGGCCATTTCCACACAATCACAATTACCTGTGCAATGCAGGCAAAAAGCAACAGACACAGACTGTGACAGGCTTTGCTTAAATGGAGGTGCAGTACCTGACTGACTACAGGAAAACAAGGACTGGGCCAGAATTCTCCACAGAAGCTGGCCTATATGCCCAGATTCACCAGATGATTGACAATTTTCTATTCAACTTGAAACTGGAAACAGCTAAGCAAGGGAGAGAACAGGAATGAGGTCACAGATCTGCTATTTATAGGATATCAGCCACCACACTCAGCTGCTTTTTCAGTTAAGGTGAATATCGAATGTAATTTTCTTTTTCCAACTCCGTACAGAGAAACTATTTTCAGAAAAGGAAATTATAGAATTTAATAATATTCCTTGTGACATGGTGATTTGCTTTGTGACGGTCTCGGCAAAGTTTACCACATATTCATCTGGGCTTACTGACCATACATAAAAATGCAGTCAGATTCTTTCTTGCTCCACAGATTTTTTTTTAAATAAGGCAATAAAGATTCCGTGAGTTTTTTTTTTCCCTCACCTGCAAAACATTCATTAAATTTGCAAAGTTATAACAAAACAGAACACCAGTGAGGACGAGGACGAGGAAAACACAACATGGCCCTTTGTGAGGTAAGGAATCTAAAGCAGCCTGATGGGCCTGTTTAGCTGCAAGAGTTAATTCCTGTGAAAAATACACTTCCGCACATTTCCTTAGCTGAGCGTGGTCTGAGGCTTGTGAGGGCTTCAGACAGCGAGCAGAGGCGGGCCGGAAGCCACCGGTTCTTTTGATGTAGATTGATGCATGACAGTAGCCCCTGTGCTAAATATCAAGTTCTCTTTCTCTTCTGCATTTTTCCCAAATCATGAAAAGAGATTCCTTCAGCCCAAATACACAGAGCATAGTCCTAGAGCGCACCAAAAGTTGCAGATAAAGATGCCTCGTGTTTTCTGTGACTCACCATCCGTAACCAAAACTAAACCAGCAAGCTGAAACTGAGAGGCCTGAGTGAGATTCAAGATGCAAAAGAAAAGGCAAAGAGACCCAGGGAAGAAACTGCCCCTGGAGTGTCTTTCAGCTTCTCATTTGGAAAAGGCTGAAGGAGAATGAGGGGCAGAGGAGCCTGTACCTTTCCTCCAGGGAAAAGCCTCTGGGACAATTGCTGGGGAGCCTTGGGCATCGCAGCCAGCCGGGAGCTCCTCCTGCTGAGGCTGACCCGCCGCCAGGCCCCTGCAGCTGGTGTCCACAGCAGGGGCTGTCACCCTGGTGTGTGGGCAGCAACCACCTAAAAAACTCTCGCACGTCATGCAGATTCTCAGGCTTACAGAAACTGATGCTGATGTGATAGGTTTGAAGGTCTCCAGAATCTGCATTCTAACCAGAAGCTCAAAAAATCCCAGGGCCACACTTGGAGGCTGAGAAATTTATTAATCCTGTCACCTGGAGGGTGTTTCCAGAACTGCTCACACATCCCAGAAGCCGGAGCACCACCTTAAACCTTATATTTGGTGGACAGGAGGGCCAGTCTATTTAATAGGTCATTACAGGTAAAGGCCTAAGAACGAACCTAAAAGATATCATCTAAAGGCCTCTTTTCACCCACAAAATGAGACAGAGATTAAATTTTTTAAATAGTAATGGTCGCAGCTGCCAATCTGGAATTGACAGTTGATTTTACAAGACAACATTTGGCAAAAAAACATCATTTGGGGACATTTCAACCCTACTATCCATCTTTCGCGTGGAAGAGCTACTTCTCCAGAAGCATGTTTGATTGTGCGTCTGTGTCTGAGTGTTTGTGTGTTTGTGTGTTTCTTCCTCTGACCAGTATCTTCTGTGTCTTGCCCTTCCCCCACCTCACCATATGCCAGTCTTTCTTCCTGTGCCCTCACTGTCTCCTTTGTCTCATTTGACAGCCCCCCTTTGTCCTCCTTTTCCCATCATCCGGCTATTGTCGATACAATAAAGCTTACAAAGAAGATGGCTCATCAGTGAGACTCTTGACCAGTTTATGGAGAGGAGAACAAGAATCATCAAAATCATAATTCGACATTTGTTAACATTTTAGAATTTAAAAGCATGCTCACATTGTGTCATTGACATTCACAAAACAAACAAACAAACACGCTGAGATAGTATTATTATGCCAAAGGAAGGCATTGATATCGACAGTTACACAGGACCCCTTCAAGGCCACGCTGTTGGTAAAAGGCAAAGCCTGAACTTGGACGGAAACTTTCAGTTTTAGTCACACTGCTCTTTACCCATACCGTCTGGGAGAAGGATGGCTCCTAGCACGACTCAGATTTTTGATATTATTGAAGTGTTCCAGTTTGAAACCAGGTTTAAAAAGAATCGATTCCATAAAACCACTGGGCTGTAAACAGGATTCAATTTATCCTGAGGTAATTTGTCCAGTGGTGTGAAGAAAAGCATTTTTTTTTTTTTGCATTTTCCTAGAAAGGGGGCAGAAAAAACAGCAGAGAGCAGCCGTCCAGTGAACCCGTGGAAGGAATGAGCGCTCTGTGTCTGGGCACCGACCCCGCCTCTTCCAGGGCTCCTGGTAGTCTTCTAATTTGGTCCAGTGGATCTTGGAACGTTTTAAAGTTGATCATCCCAATCAACAAAAGGACACTATCCAACCACCCACCCTGTGTTTATTAGAAAAACACAGAATTACCTGAAACATACAGCAGAACAATATAATGTTGCAACTCTTCTGTTAAATGAGTGGATGTAGTTAAAGCAACAACAGAGAGCCCTTCCCGTGTAGGCTGGCACACCGGACAAGTCCTGTAAGAAATCGCTCGAGAGGGCCAATTTTCCAAGTTAGCTATGAAGCTTGATTAAATAAATTAGACAACACCTGACTCTCCACTGTACTTTATAACTTGTAGAAACAATATTTGGGGCTCAGAAGGATTCCCAAATTGCACCGTTACTCTTACAGCAGGAGATGCAAATGCAAAATGGGAAGGAAAAAAAAAAAAGGTAATCAACTCTCAAGTGCTGTGTGGTCCTCTAGGTGTTGTAAAACATCCTTAATATCATCTTAAGCAAATATTATAAGGTTATTTTTAAAACCAATCCCTCCAAACCAATTACAAGCTATGTTGAAGTGGCTTAAAAGAAGGGGAGAAGAACTCAGTGCAATTTTAATTTGCATCCCCTATTGCCAGAGCATAAAACTTGGAATTTGCTAGGGATGTGATTTCAGGAAGTCCAAGGAGCAGTGTCTCCTTAAAAGCACGTGGCAGAAAGCTTCGTGAGAAAATCGTGCTTTAAAGTCAGAATTCTATCTTACATACCTCCAAAAAGAAACTGACACCTCAGGGGCACCTGGGTGGCTCAGTCATTAAGCGTCTGCCTTCGGCTCAGGTCGTAATCCCAGGGTCCTGGGATCGAGTCTCACATAGGGCTCCCTGCTCAGCAGGAAGCCTGCTTCTCCCTCTCCCTCTGCCCCTGCTTGTGTTGTTCCCTTTCTTGCTGTGTCTCTGTCAGATAAATAAATAAAATCTTTAAAAAAAAAAAAGAATAAGAAAGAAAGAAAGAAAGAAAGAAAGAAAGAAAGAAACTGACACCTCACATGGCTGGAGTTTTTGTTTTTGTTTTTGATTAGAAGTATACTCTAACCTTCTCAGAGTCCAATGCTGAGGCAGTCATCTCATTTGGCCACTATGGGCAGCAAGGATTCTGAACACTCAGCAGTACATGGATATTTCCTGCTTATGGAGGTCAAGAGAAGCGGTAACTGTAAATCTGAGAGAAAGATTTGACCCAGAGAAGAGACTTAATGGCAGAGTAGTGATGTAGATACTAAATGAACTTTACTTGTGCTTTATATGCAAAGGATGCTAAGTACTCATGTAGACATAGAAAGAAAGTAGGCTGTGTGACTTAGCCTGCCTCAGCATTTTCCTCTCAAATCCTGCCAGCATGTTCTGGAAAGTGGTAATACTCAGAGGTATGCTATCTAGATTTTTTTTTTTTTTTTAGAATACAGTTATACATATGTCCAGATTTATCTAACCTTCTCTTATTGCATTTCCACGCCTTATAAAAATGGCCATTCTACTGTGTCCTGGGGCCTCAACATGCCTCCACCATGGATTCCTCCTTCTTTGAAGACTCAGTAATACCAGTTTACAAGAATTGGGTAATGAGTTTTCAGATAGTGAAATCATGACATAGTCCAGAGTTGTCTTGTTCTTCATCCCTGCCCTTTCTTCCTTACAGTCACTTTCCCAGTGTGCCTTTGCCTGCCAAGCACCCAAGACCTGATTTCTGACCCAACATCCCTGCTTCAGAGGGAAAACAAAACTTGTTTGATAAAATTAATTTCCACTAGGAAATTTATGTCTTAATGTATTCCTTCACCCAAGAATTTGCATAAGGATTACACTAACTAGTGGTGGAATGAAGGTATTTGCCACAGGCTGTTGGTGATCTGGAAAGTTTTCCTGGAGCCTCTCAAATGCTGCTTTGTAGGTGACCAACATCGTCCTCCAATAAGCCTTCACTATGAAAGTCAGTAGAGAGCTTAAGGTTCCATATGCAACTCTACAGTGTAAAATGATGCGGAATGCCATCTCCTGCTCTGGCTACTGAAGCAACTAACCCACTATGGAATTGGTTTAGACAAAAAGAAAAATAATATCCTAGAAGCTAACGAGATGTCCAACTAAATATGAAAGGTAAATACATGATGACTCAGGTAATTCAGCTCTTATACCTAAAATGATTTCAATAATTTGAATAAAAGATGATGAAATGCTTGAAGTCAAAATCAAGTATCTTTTAATTGATCCAATAAATGTTTAATGCTTCACTTCACTTCATTTTGTGGACACAACAAGGGAACACTTAGTAGATGGTGATTTGAGACAGTTGTTGAAAATTCCCTCCAGGATAGTCATGCCATATAAACAGTGCTAGTACTTTTAGAGAACATTTAATGTACTGTATCTAGGTATTAATTGTTCTGCCCTGGTAATTCCGTGGGGAGCATGCATAACAAAAGGGAGGAAGAAGATAGAGACAAAGAAAAATGTTGGCTCTTTGCTGCCAGGGACCAAGTATATTTATGGGGGTTTGTATAAGTGTTTGCCTATAATATATACACATGCAGATGTGAGGGTGACCTGGGGATAACATTTGAAATCACTGGGCTCACAGAGAAATCCAGAACCTATCAGGTTGAGTTCTCCATCTTAGTGAGTGCTCCCTATCATATGGCGGTCTCCCAGAAATTCTGCATTTGGTCAAAGAAGAGTTCTTAGGCCATGGAATACACCAACTTACACACATAAGTAGCAAAAGATGGGAATGCTTGGGGACAAATAAAATACAGCTTTGCTTTATACATTAATGAACTGCAATGTTTTATTTTTAACTTCGAAGCTATCTAAAGTACCCAAGATAAATTAAAAAGTATCCCAAATGGAAATGGCAGAAATATCCACTTCTTTACATTAGCTTTGCAAATATATTTTATCTTCTTCTTGCAATCGTGTTTTAGGCTACCTTTCCTACTGAATAAGAAAGGAAAAGAAAGAAATGAATTTACTATTATGTAATCAGATTTACAAAGATTTTCACCCTGCATTTATGATAGATTTCACAAGAGTATTGCTATATCCAACTAATCAACTTTTATACAGAATAAATTTATTCAACATAAATCAATGGGAAGAGTAAATAAAACAAAGACAATGTTCAGGGAGCATATTGCAACATCAAAAATTCTTGCAAAGTGTAGAAAGAGGAGTAAAGACAAACAGAGCTGAAATTAATAATTTTGTTCATTATCTAAATTTTTGTCCTAAACCTGTATGTATTTATTGTTTATAAACTAAACTTTTCCATTAATAATCATCAAATTTGTATATAAAAATTTGAACATTTTCTTTTATGAACTGATTATTTAACAGATATAAACTATATTAGGAAATTCTTAGCACACTGAATACATTATTAAATAAATTTCAAGTAATGAAATTAGTGGAAAACTAAGGAAAAATTACTATCCTGGAAACTATACGTAGCTCATATACAAAATGAATGTATACTAGAAGATGAATGATACACAACTAGGAAATCTTAGTTTGGTGCTGGAAAGCTAAAGCCAAATCTAACTGAAACTTCCCCAAAATGCTAAAAGGTAACCAAAAAGAATTGACCACTAAGGAAAAAAAATGCTTTAATGTTAATAGTTGACTAGCAAAAAAAGTTAAACCCAGCTCTCAAGTATGCTGGAAGTTTCAAGCTACTAGGAAGGAGGGTAAGATGAAAGAAAACTAATCAGGACATATTTTGAACAAAATTCATCTTTGTTATGAAGAGTAGCCCCTCCAAAATGAACCAGCTGTTAAAATATCAAGTCCAACAAGGTCAATGTTTCTATGGAAGGCAAGATGTGAGTCCTTTGACTTTAGGGACATGTATTACTTATCTGCGTAACCCCAGTAGCTGACATGATTCCACACTGAAAAAGGAAGGAAGGAAGGAAGGAAGGAAGGAACGAAGGAAGGAAGGAAGGAAGGAAGGGAGGAAGGAAGGAATAGAAGAAAGCCAGATTATGAGACATCATAAGCACATTTTATTGTTGTAAATGAGTTAAAATATTTAGAATCTGGCAAATTGTATTCAAACTTAAAGGTAGTTGTCCTAATTCTCAGAAAAGAGAATGAGATGCATTCCAGAATTCACAAAGTAAGTACTGAGTTTGAAGCTGATCCCCAGCCATTTTTTAGAATGATTTGTTAAACAGACACTAACTAGGTAGGCTCTTGGAAAATAGCACTGTGAACACTAAAAGCTGGCATGACTCACTAAGAAAAAGTTACGTAAATTAGACTTTATTTTACTTTTTATGTGGGTCACTGGATTATAAATTTATATGGATGCCTATACTGGAAGGCCAATATAATGAATCTAACCTTCAAAAGTTATCAAACATGGCTTCATGACATTCTTGATTTTTTATACAGTTATGTGGAATCACAGCTGCTTGACACATATCAAAAAAAGTGATTATTAAAAGGATTTTATTAACCAAAAATGTAGTTTCTAATATGTTGTTCAAAACCTTAGTCCACAGAACAATTTTGGGGTTTTTTGTCCTTTTTTTCTGGTTTTATTGGGGTTTTTTTGGTAGGGAGTGGAGGCAGAGGGAGAGAGAGAATCTTAAGCAGCTCCATGCCCAGTGCAGAGCCTGATGTGGGACTCCATCTCACAACTCTGAAATCATGACCCAAGCCAAAATCAAGACTTGGATACTTAACGACTGAGCCACCCAGGCGCCCTCAATCTTGTTTTTCAAATGGTAAATTGGCTAAAGATAGAAGGTATGTCCTAAAGCTAGAAGAAATAACAACAAACGAGATTCAAAATTATCTTAATAGACTGAAATGTTAATCTTAGTAATATTAAAATTTAAAAGGATAGACATTTAAATCTTGCTTGTAAGTTAAATAATCATTTGGTTAGGTATATTGCTTTTATAAAAGGCCTGGTAATTTTAGTTAACTAGAAATGAAGGACAAGCTACCTGATTCACAACAGTCTAGTGGTCCATGGATAGAATTCAAGGGTTGCCATGAACTTGAAGGGGGAAAAAGTATGTATGGTAATTTTCACAAACCTCTGCCTGAAATTTAGTATTGTCTCCCATTATGAATGTAGTCAAAATATCACAGTAGTTTTAGTAGTACTGTAACTTTGTCTGCAATAGCAATCACAGATATTTTCCTATCACATTATAATTTTTGCATATATTTCTCAAAATGGTATTTATTCTCCACTACTTCAAAATTAGTATAATTATTGGACCCACGAATAAAGAGATGTATACATACACATACGCATGTATAACACTAAACCACGGGTTTCTTTTCAGTACTTTATAATTGTATTTTTACATAATTTGTTGGTTTGTAATTCCATGCATTAGATTTTATCCAGTTAAAAACATTATTCTGAGAAGTGGACACTTTAAAGGATCTGTGGTGCAAAACCAGTTAGGAAGCCCTTTGATAAAATTTAGATACATTGCTTTAAACATAGTCTGCATGTATAGAAACATGTGGCTTAGCAGTGTTTCATGGAAAATCTGCTGGTTAGCTCACACATGCACAGATCATGCTTAGATCTGCATTTCAATATTGAGCTATTGACAACTGGAATATGTTCAGGGAGTGGAGAGAAGCCATAATCAGAATGACAAAAGTCTAGAAATTGTATCATGAAGAACCTAATTCCTCTGGAAGCAAGCACTAATTAATGCAAGACACAGAGGAAACACGATGTGGGGGTGAAAAAAAAACGTGCTTTCATATGGGCAGAACTACAAACATCTCCCCCTCCACCACTTGGGGTGCCATGTTATCTTAGGTGATTGTTCAATATGCTGGTTTTCGGTCTTGGTGTCTATATCTTGAAGATAATGCATATGGCACAGATTCATGATAAGGATTAGAAAGAGTAGATATTTAAGACTAACAGAGCCTGGCACATAATAGACCCCCAAGAAGTTGCATCATGGCTGGCATGGTCTTGACAAGGGAACCAAAATGCTTGCAATCATGTGCCCAGGTATCTTCTACCCCAGCAGAGGTTGGGGGGTAGTTTGGACAGGGCCTTCTGCCCTCAGGATTATTATAGGAAAGCTGAACAGCACTGCTTTATCCTGCTCCCAGAAACAGGGGCAGATTTTAGTTTCCTGTCGTGAAGAATTGCCTAGCCACCAACACTGTCCAACAATGGCCTTGATTGCTTCATAAAATAATGAGAATCTTGCCTTTCCGTGTGTTCATGCAGAGACTAGATTCCCATGCATTCTGGATATGGTAGAAGAGTGGGCTGAGATGGGGTATCCGCCCACCAGGCCTCCCAGGTGACCTCCAACTGTACTTCTCACAGTCTCTGTAGCCTCATGAACAATGGCTAAACACAAAGAATGTATCAGGCTGTCAGATTCAACAAATGGTTTTCCTCTGCTTCTGAGGATGATCGTCATCATTTAAATAAACAGGTCATTAATTTGAGAATAGAATTCTCAACCTCTGTAAAACAGACATAATATCAGACAGAGAATATTTATTTTCCAAAGAGATAAAATGACAGTCATAGCTGCAGGATTCCAAAATGAACTGAGGTTCAATTTTGTAGTAATTAATGACCACATAAAATGGCTGAAATGATAATAAAAATGTACATGAGCATGCTGTAATCAAGGGAATGCTTAGACAGACTACTGGTTTTCTCAGGGGAATTACAGCCCGAACGTCAGTTCCAAATAACACCAACAAGCCCCTTTAATGAAAAGGTCCATCCCCAAAACAGCTGAGTAGCACGTTGACAAATTCTACTTTGAATATCAGCAAAGGAATCATAAACATGTTCTTGCCAGATGTGCTTCCCAGATATAAGGACACTCAACGTTTTAGCAAGTAACAATAGGCAGAGAGAAACAGGCAAGCTGGAAGCAGGACATGAGTTAATCGATTGTTTTAATATCCAAATTCCCAAGAGATATTTATCATGTACCTTATAGTTAACAGAAAAAACTTTCTTCTTCTTTGCCTTCTCTTCCTTTTCCTTAGCATATTCATTCTCTTCATTCCCTTGCTCTATTTCTCTCTCTTTCTCTCAAGATTTTCTCTCTCTCTTTTTCCTCTGGTTATTTCCTCTCCTCAAAGGGGCCCCTAGAATTGCTTTCAAAATCTGAGGTTTCCCCGTGATCCCACACTTTCACGTGCCCTCCCCTCCTCCCACTACAAAGTCTATTCTTCAAAAAATAGAAACGACTTTTTCCAAAGAAAAGCACATCCTGATAGAATCACCGTTAAGTCACTCACATTTCCAAATGAGTTAACCACAATAAAAAAGAAGTCTGAGCAAAATTTCATGCTATTTAGACCCACAGTTGGCCCTTGAACAACAATGAGTTTGAATGGTATGGGTCCACTTATACATGGATTTTTTTTCGATAAATGCAGTACAGTACTATAAATGTATATTCTCTTCCTTATGATTTTCTTAATAACATTCTGTTGTGTCTAACTTACTTTATCATAAGAATATAGTATATAATGCATATAACATGCAAAATATGTATTCATTGACTACGTTATCACTAAGTCTTCTGGTCAACAGTAGGCTATTAGTAGTTAGGTAGTTAGTAGTTAGGTTTTTGAGAAAATCAAAAGTTAACACATGAATTTCTAATCATGCAGTGGATTGGTGCCCCTAACCCTAGCATTGTTCAAGAGTCAACTGTATTTAGGTGCACAAAAATTTACTATTATGCGGTATTATGTGGAAAAAAAAATGTAGGAAAGCGATTTCAGTACTTATATTAGCATCTAAAGATTTTTTCACATAAAATGTTTCTACATTAAATTCTGGTCTAGGGGCACTGGGTGGTTCAGTCAGTTAAGCATCTGCCTTTGGCTCAGGTCATGGTCTCAGGGTCAGATCTCAGAGTCCAAGGATCCAATCCCATTTTGCCTTGGACCCCCCTGCTCTGTGTGGAGTCTGCTTCTCCCTCTCTCTCTCTGCCCCTCCCCCCTCTTGTGTTTTCTCTCTCTTTCTCACTCTCTCAAATAAATAAATAAAATCTTTTTTAAAAATTCCGGTCTAATTCACACTTTATGTAATATTTTACTAATGTCCTATTTATACAGAGAGTAATTATTTAAATCCTTCCTACAAAAACACTACAATGTATATTATGCTGCAATTTAGAAATTTGAATGTCGCCCCTGATTAAATGTGTGTTGTCACTCCAGAAGTTCCAAGAGAAAAAGTCACCCGGCACCATACTACCTTGGGATGTCCAGTTAGTGGCTCAAAGTCCCCCAGAAGGGGAATTCCCTGTTCTGAATTTCAAATCCAGGAACTTGACTTTTCCCACCCCCACAGTGAAACCTCTTCCGAAGAATGAACTCCTAGCAGCCACACTCCCAGAGAATGATAAGTTCCATCCCAGTTTGTTAAGATACTTTGGAGATGTAAGTGCTAACAAGACATTCTTTCTCTGTAGGAGTTGTATAGGTTTTTAGCCTAAGATGCCTTGATGAGCAGTGAATTAGAAGGAGAGAAAGAGAGGGTTTTAAAGAGGAAGAGAATGTTTGATGGTAGAGCCTAAAGTGCCTGTGTCAAGGTTGGGTCTGTCATTGTGTCTAGACATACCAATTTCTCAGAATAGGTAGTTCTTTTCCTGGAGAGTACTAGAAAGGACACTGATAATGATGACCTTTTTCTACTTCCTTATAAAACCCAATATTCCAATTATTACACTTTTCTTTAGATACATAAATACTTTAAAAATATATAGTCAAATACTGATGATCTGGGTACAATTTATATTTTTAAATTGATTTTTAATTTCTCCACTCTGATCTACTAATTTGTTGATATTAGTGTTTTACTCTAACATGAGGGGATGGAGGAGATTTTTCTTTGAAATACAGATACAAAAAATGTATGCCCGTTGGTAACATGAAATGTAGCCAAGACAATTTTTACGTATTCACGGTGAACGTGATGCATTTATAAGCTACGTACAGCTCATAGAGAGTAAGATTGACTCCTGGCCCCATCATATGCCTCTTGTGTGAGCACTGGTCAAATTATTTAATCTCTCAGATCTTCAGTTTGATCATCTACAAAGCAAGAATAAAATCCGCCTCCCACGTTGTATCATGAAGACTTCATTGATAGAATGATGTGTGAAGAGTCTGAGACGCTAACAGGCTCTGGCACATTCTTCACTCGATTTTTTCTCCCTCATCACCCTCTCCTCTCCAAAAAGTGAACTTTTGTGTCATTGCTCATTGCATTTGTAACAAGTTAAGCAAATTCAGGTGGGACTCCCGTAAGTCTCACTCATTTGCATGTGCATCTCCTTCCTCTCCAGTCACCTAGGGAGATGGCTTTTTTGATGAGCATCAGAAAAGTCACCTTCAGGATTAACATCTCCCTTTGCATTTCCCCTCACAGCATTGCGTTCCCAGTCTGTCCTATGTCAATTTGCACTTGAGGACACACTGCTCAGTTTCATTACTTCCTATGTGCCTTGTTGCCCTGAGAGTTCAACTTCTTCACAGGAAAGATTCTGCATTCTAGTTCTTTGAAACTGGCCCCCTTAGTCACTTAAACCCCCACCCCAGCTCTAGCTAATGCTGCAGTGGCATTAATTTTGTGTTGACTGTCTGGCTAATGAGAAATTATTTTAGCACTACAGAAGGGAGGAAGTCTACAGAGGAGCTGTTAGATATATCAAAGCTGCAGAAAAAAAGGAAAGAAATCAAAGAAGGTGAGAAAATTGCTTGCTCTTCCCCTCCTCAAAAAGGCAAATGATTTATTTGCTTCAATATCACAAGGAATACAGGTGCCTTCCCTGTGGCTATCTACAAATAGTGGTAGCAAAGAAAAGTCTGAAATGCAAGTATCAAAGCAGAGATAACAGAAACTCTTGAAAAATAAAAAAGCCACAATAAACCAATAGGTACTTAGAGTTACAAAGAAATTAGAGAATCTAAATGCAAACATTTTCTCAAGTGTATCTTATGTTATCATGTTGAAACATTCACTGTATAAACCTATATTTTCAAAAAATAAATGTCTACCATGACACATACAATTGAATATACATAGACTGGAAGTATTAAAAACTAAACTTATCTTCAGCTTTTGCGTAAATTCTCTGTTAACAGAGTAAAAATGAATAACTTCATTATGGATAAAATGGGCAAAAGGCAATGTTCTGTATTTATTAAAATGAGATTAATAGAGAAAAAAACATAGAGCTCATAGACAGTTATCATCTCTGTTTTCCCATACAAATCCTTAAAGAACTTTTTCCTTCCTTTCATTTCCCAAGGAGAGACATTAATTCCAGAAATGTGCCTCTATCGGATGGAAATTTCATGTTCATTAGATGAAAATTATACCCAGGAACAAGTATTTAAATTTTGGACAGATCTTGAAGGAAATTAGTAAATAGGATTCAAATTAGAGCAAAATCAAATCATAATAGACAAACGGTAAAGCAAATCCCATCTTAACATGTAGTAGATAAAAATGGGAAACAATAGCTCCAAGATAGCAATAAAAATGGGAAAATAGCTTCAAGATTTAAAACTCATTTAAATATAGCCTCACTAGAACTCAATAATTCTGGGATGCCTCGGTGGCTCAGTTGGTTAAGCGGCTGCCTTCGGCTCAGGTCATGATCCCAGGGTCCTGGGATGGAGTCTTGCATCAGGCTCCTTGCTCAGTGGGGAGCCTGCTTCTCCCTCCACCTGCTGCTCCCCCAGCTTGTGAGCTCTCTCTCTCTCTCTCTCTCTGACAAATAAATAAATAAAATCTTTAAAAACAAGAGGTAATTCTAAGTGATTGTGATAATTTTAATATTGTACAAGCAATAGAAGATTTTGTTTAACATGATCTGATGGATGGGAAAGAAATTTTCCTTTAACAGTGTCTTAGAATGGCTACAAAAGCAGCTACTTTAAATCACACATTGAAATTATTTTTAAATGATTTTTTATGATAAAAAAACATTTAATTTTACTATGCTTTCTAAAAAGTATCTTGCTAAACATTTCTTATTAACATCAAAGTGGATTTAGGTTGATGTTTTGAAACTTTTAAAGGACTTCATGGCACACTGAGGTAATTCTTGACATTTGGAAATCACCAAGCATTGATAGTAAATCACTTACTTGAGCAAAGACTACAATACACTTCACTGAGAAGAAATTTAAAGTAAAATGACCAAGAACAAACCTGCTGCAGGAAAAACTCTAAAACACATGTAACGTCTTTGAGAAGTAAAGCAGAGGAAGCCCTTGAACTCAAAACATGTTTCTTACTAAGTGTTCATAACTCTTAGAAAAACGGAGTTCGTTTCAGTCAAAACTTTTTTAAAAAGGACAGATGGATAAGAAAGGATGACAGCAAGCTCTGAGAGTTTCAGAAAGAGGTTTATAGGGATAAAAGAGCTTAGAGAGGTCTTTGACTTGGGGTTGCTCCAAGATTATGGTGTATGGACATATGCCATAAGGAAATTTAGTCAGAAGCTACTGGACAAAACAATGTGTGTGTATATGTATTTTATATGTTTGAATGGTTTCAATGGCTGGAGTCATCTATCTTGATGAATCTAGTTGGATTATAATCCTTTTCTCCAGGAACTAGATATAAGATTTATAATGTGGATGGGACCACTTAAGGTCAGTCAAAGGGATAAAAGACAATAGATTCATGTTCACATTTCAGGTAACAGTAAGAAAAGTTAAAATAAACTAAAGAACTAAGGAATAAAAAAGGGAAGCAATTTTCTTTCTCTCTTTCTTTCTTTCAAAGCAAGCAATTTGCAGGCACAAAGATTATTTTATTATGGTAATTAAATAATTTCTGGAATTCTTAATTTTTACTAAGGGATAAAGGAGAGGGAAGGAGAGGAGGAGAGGAAGTGTGAAGAGCTGAGACAGTTGGAAACAAAAAGAAGAGAATGGAGAAAGGTTGTTGACTGCTGCCTATCTTTTTCCTGTAATATTTCATTTTAAAGCTAGGCTATGATGGTTCCATTGATTTGTCACAGGTTAAATTGAAAACCTCTGGTGAGACTTTGTAGTTGGAGATAACTGGCATCTATTGAGAGGCTTTTTAGTACCAAATTTTCTGCCAAACACACTACATAAATGATCGTATTAAAATCCAATATAGCCTTAGAATGTAGATATTACTACTGTCAATGTTTTTAAAAGATAGGCCCCTGGGTGGCTCAGTGGGTTGGGGCCTCTGCCTTCGGCTCAGGTCCTGATTTCAGGGTCCTGGGATCGAGCCCTGCATCAAGCTCTCTGCTCAGCGGGGAGCCTGCTTCCCCCTCTCTCTCTGCCTGCCTCTCTGCCCACTTGTGATCTCTGTCTCTCTCTGTCAAATAAATAAATGATATCTTTAAAAAAAAAAAAAAAAAAGATAGGAACACAGTAGTGTGTGATGTGCACCCGGCCACACAGGTATCCAACGGAGAGCCTGGGATTCAAACGGGTCCTTTAATCTCCAAGTTCAGGTTAGTGATTGAAGATGATTTTGGTAGCAGTGTTGTTATATCATCACCAAATCATTGCATCAGTAACTGCATAATTCTTTGCATTAAGCAACTACGGTGAAAGTTGCTTATTTCCCACCATTCTCCCCCTGCTTTAAGGACTTTTCCTCTTGTATGTTCCCCAGTCATTTCAAATTAACTTCTCTAGAACTGAATATTTGTTCCAAGCTCAGCTCCCCGATCTTCTCAGGGTAGTAGCTGGAATTCTTTTTCCATGTTATATTTATATTGTTTCTCACGAAATATCTCCGTATCAGGCCAACCTTTAAAACTGATGTTTCGGGCGCCTGGGTGGCTCAGTGGGTTGAAGCCTCTGCCTTCAGCTCAGGTCATGATCTCAGGGTCCTGGGATTGAGCCCTGCATCAGGCTCTCCGCTCGCCAGGGAGCCTGCTTCCCCCTCTCTCTCTGCCTGCCTCTCTGCCTACTTGTGATCTCTCTCTCTCTGTCAAATAAATAAATAAAATCTTAAAAAAAAATAAAAATAAAAATAAATAAAAAAATAAAACTGATGTTTCCATCCAGCATTCCCTACCCCACACTCCAGCAAAATTTCAGATATGTCCAAAATATTAATTCCCTCAGGCTCTCAGGCTGGTAGACCACAACTCAAGAGAAATAGCCCCCTCATCTGTTCACACGGTGAGCTATAATAGGTTTTTCTGTACAAACTATGGTCCTAAAAGTTCGGGTAGATACTGTTCCAGCCCATACTATGCATCAAATTGGTTTATTTAAAATTTCTTTATATTGAACAAGAACCCATATACTGTATCTCAGCTTAAAAACCTATTCGTAGAGTAATGATTTTCAAACTTTGTAGTAGAACCCATTTTCCACCATACTCAGGAGAACCAGCTTTATCATCATGAGATGGAAATATAATCACTTTTGAAAAATATATTTAAGTAATTTCTTGAACTACCACATTCTTAATAGTGCAAGGTCCAGTATCTCTCCCCAGCTATACCTTTCCTGTAAATGCCAGATCATACTCAGTCCAAGCTGGCTTCACTTTTCCCCCCAATCTTCTGCGCAGAGAGAAATGAATCAGACATCGGACTGATATTGTTGATGATTTTGGTTCTGCAGCATGTGGAAATCGAAGACTGGCTCTGCACAGTCTCACAAAGCTGTGATTGTCACAGTGATTACAGGTCTTGCATGGGCCACAGTGGTGAGTTCTACCAGGACCTCAAAGATGTCAGGAATCTAGGTTCACACTCACATGTTCAGCCATTGTTAACCCAAAGCACCAGACCATGCCAATGTGTCTGGCTGCTAAGAAGATTCCAACCTTCTTTGATTTTATGTAGCTCTCCCAAACAAGTACACAATCCCCCCTTTCCTTTGGATGGAAGCCCTTTTTCGAGAACCCTGGAATCTTTTTTGTCCTCCAGGCCTTGTTAGGTACCACTATGGTCCACCCAAAAAGTTTCTGGACTTTGTATGTGTGTGGTCAGTTCTATGTTGGAGTAACCATAGATAAAGATCATATCTAGAAATAGCTTTTAACCTGAAGATTCTTATCCTTAATTTATTAGCAACTGCACTGATATTGTCATTTAATCTGAGACCCTTTCAAACTCCTTAAGTAAAATTCAACACTCTGAATGGGATTTTTGCCAGTAGGTTGGATCTCATCTTCTGGTAGAGAAACCTTAGAGGAAAAAAAATTCAACTTGGTATATGAATGTGGTTTTCTTTTGTCAAACTGACTAGATCCCAAATTATAGGGAGGTAAATCAAACTTATATTGCAAGCTGAAGGCAAAAAGTTCTTCCCTTCATCCCCTCTATTTCAGCTTTCTGGTAGATAGGTTCTAGCCCAAGTTTATCTTTCTTGATGAAAACACCAAGGGACAATCAAAGCAAGCCAATATTTTAAATTTTTCCCACCATTCCTCCAATGACTGTACCTATGACAGCATGTGGTCTCCAAGATGTAGCAGGCAACAAAATATTTTTTTGCAACCATATATTATGGTCACCAGTTTTCCAACTTTTAATATCTGAGTATTTAATACCTTCCTTCCACTGAATTCGCTTAGCCAGTCACATTTTAGGTTCTGTTTTACAGGACTCCATTTCTGGCGCCAAGTTCACTATGACTTGGGTCAGCTGTATGTAACAGATATCTTACAAATAACAGATAGTTTATTTCTCTTTTATTAGAAGTCTAAAAGGAGAGTATCCAAAGTAGGTATGGCAGATTTATGGTTCAATGAAGATTCCAGTCTTTTGTTTTTAGCTATCATTCTGCCATCTTTAGCATATGGCTTACATTCTCAAGACCATCATGTGCCAACCCAAGATGGCTGCTAGAGCTACCAGCATAATGCCCCATTCTAAATAGCAAGAAAAATAAATAGAGGAAAAGGAGCACTCTTCTCTTTATAAGGAGACCTTACAGAAATATTACACGCAATACTTCTACTTAATTCTCATTGGGCATAAGCTAGTCATATAGCCACTGTTGGATGAAAAAAGAGGCTGAGAAATGTTATCTTCTAGCAGGGTAGCTTGGGCTGAACTAAAAACATCAGGGTTTTTTTATTGTTTTTTAAGATTTTATTTATTTATTTGACAGAGAGAGAGAAAGAGAGCAAGCATGAGCAGGGGGAAAGGGAGAAGCAGGCTCGCCGCTGAGCAGGGAGTCCAACATGAGGCTCGATTTTAGAACCCTGGGATCATGACCCCAGCCAAAGGCAGACGCTCAACCAACTGAGCTACCCAGGCACCTCAGGATTTTTTTTTTTACTAAGGAGAAAGAAGAAAATCAATGCTATGGGATATTTCTCATACATCGTTTTAGAAATTTCTCGTAGAAGATTAAGTTAATTTTATGTTTCTACATTTGTCATCAAACATGTTTTGTTACCAAAACATTAACAAATCATTTCTTTCTATTTGCTTGTTTTTCAGTTATACATACTAGAGAAGCATCTGCAAATTCAGACCCTTTTTAGAGATTAATCTGATATATATGCATATATTCACAGATACACACATATAATGGACATGGAGTCCCTATCTATGATGAAACAAGCCCCTATTATGGTGAATAGTCCACCACCCACAGGGAATCTGTTTGCCATAATTTGTTGTATAGAATAATATTTTCTTATTTAGATATTTGTCATACTTAAAACTAATCGCAAAAAGAAAATCATTCCAAACAAATTACATTACTGAGATAAAATTTTGGCTAAATTTTAAACTAAATCAAATTTGTAAGTTTCTCCCCCAAGATTGAGTTACTTTCTCCATACCTATAAACTTCTTGACTACAGCTAGCACTAGACATAACATATTACAAGAAAGGCAGTTTATTCTGCTGTTTATAGCCCCCAAAGTACTGGATATCTCCCAGGAAATTCCAGTCTTAGGAGGATTCCAACAACCATACTGAGCTGAGGGGTTCAGACTGAGATGCAGCTTGGAATCAGAATATAGACAGTATTCTAAGGCCAATGTGTATCATTTTTTTACATTTAGCCTTTATTCTTGCAGGCTCCTATAGTGAGACATTTATGAATAAACTCTGAGAAAAAAATGGAGTCAATATGTCAATACATAATCTTCATTACTGATGTAATGAAAATTAAAATTTATCACTTTCACATAATCTATTATTTCTTCCATGGATAGATGGTAGTTGCATATAGTTTTTTTTAAAAAAAAATTTATGCTGACCCATACTCTACAAAGATGCTATACAGGAATGTTTAGAATCTCAAGTGACACAAATAAGATCACCTACAACCATTTATTTTCATAAAATAAGTTGTTCTTACATATGTTTAAAATAAGCTTTTGGTAGTCATTTGTGTTATTAAGCTATATTTTCATTATAATGTATGATACATGCATTTTCTTTATAAAGATACTCATGGCTCTAACACTGAGCCATAAATTAGTGGGCTATTTCTGTAACATAAAGTTCAATGTTCACATAAAGTAGCCCTTCCTCCTTTTACTCTATCTTTATCTAGAAAAATATCCTGCACATGGAAGGTATTCAATAAATGAGGTTAAGTAATAGGTAGGTCAGTGGTAATATTAGAATTACCTTTTCACAAAGAGATGTATTAAGAAGCAATGTAGGTCAGTCCTACAGAGCCTGAGCAACTGGTTCGGATACTGGCAAATGGTTCATTTCGTCTGATTCTAAAGATCACTTATTACCAACACATGCAATTTTAACTTACTGGGGTCAATGTCAGACATAAAGATGACAAAATGATCCAATCAGTATGACTACACTTCAATCACTGAGTAAAGACAAGATCTTTTAAGGTTTCCAGACATTATAAAACCGCTATGTACTCAGTAATTAGAAAAACCTATTAATAAGGGAAAGGTACAAATAACACAATTTGTACTGTTATCCATTGATTTGGGGTGGGGGAGGAGATATATTGCATTTATTGATTTCATTTGACAATTTATATTCATGATCTTAAAGAATCTGTGATATCATGAGAAAAGTAAACTTGAGATCCTTGATAACAATTTCATCGACTTTCCATAATACATAATATCTTTACCCTTTTTAATATTTCTTCCAACCTAGATATGTTTTCCTTGTCTTTGGTATTTGATATGTATACTTCCAATTTCACCACTCCACTAATAAACACAAAGAAAATGGACAGAGTAAAAGATGGAAAGGAAAAAAAATCACAGATACATATATACATATATACATACTGAATATTTATTATTTATATAAAAAATTAAACAATTAGCCTGAATGAAGTTAGGAAAGCTGAATTTTCATCCTGAATCTGTCCTTAGTTTCTGGGTGACCTTGAAGAAAGCAGCTATTTTTCTGAGCAATGATTTTCTTGTCTGTAAAATGGGAATGATAGTCACATTTCCTCTTCTATGGCATTGTTGTAAGAATCTCCTGGAACAATTTACATCAAATATGTTCAAGTATAAAGAATTCTATAGCAATGTGTCAGCTTTTTATTAAAAAGCTATCCGAAATATGACATGTGATGCTCATCAAAGAGATAAATTAGGTATTTCAAAATGATGATTTGCTTCACAAAACTTTGCCACAAGATTAATATTTTCAGTTAAGTGAAGTATGAAAGAGGAGAAAGGTAAAGGCAGGAGATTCTGGATATCTCTTGGGATAAATTATTACTCAGTTTTTTTGGTTCCTGGCATAAAATGATTAGTAAATGTCTTTCTTTGAATTATTTGGATTATATTAGGAAGTAAGTTGTAGTTTATTACCAACGTGAATTTCACACCACTACATTCCACCACAAAGGCGTCTGAGTGCCCTCTCAGTGTGACTATTATATTGCAACCACTGGACGATTCCAGAGGACACCATTTGCATTGCATGATGATTTAAGCAGTTGTGCCAATCCAGTTTGCACAGCCATATAAGACAGCCCTGGTCAAGGAACCATGAGCCTGTGTCCAATGCACTGGGACTGAGTAAATGATGCTAGAACAAATTATTGAAACTCTCAGAACATATGAAACTACAAATACATAAAACTACGAATCCTTAATCTTGAAGGGCAAGATTAAGACCACTACATAGAAGACCACTAATTTCATTCTGGGAGAGCTTATCAGAAACATAGTTATTGCATGAAACAAGGGCTGCAATTGTTCCAATCACCTATCTAAATATCTAATAACTAGCATTTTTCAAATCAGAACCTCAATGTTTGGATACATTTTGCATTCCCATCATTCTAAACTCTATAAAATGAAGAATATGTTTTCACCAGCCATCTACTTTGACTGCTAAAAAAATGGCTAAAAATGGTAGCTCTGGGGTGGGTGGAAATATGTATGAGTTTTGTGTTTTAAATGTGTCTTGCATATATGTTTTAAGATCACAAACTATTCTGTCGCCTCATGCAGTTTTCTCTTTCTTGGAGGTATTTCTCTCTTTTGTTGTAATATGTCGCATTCCAGAATGAAAAGACAATAAAACGTTCCCTTCAAACAGTGTGGTTTCATTGCCTAATTATTTTGCAAACAAAAATGAAATCCAAACCAAATTCAAAGTTCAGAATTTTCTAATAGCTAATTTCTAATAGCTAATTCAAATTAAATGATTTAATTTTGTGTGTGATTTCATTAAATTTCATCTTTTATTCTTCTTTGGCAAATCATTGCTTAAAAAGGAAAACCTTTTCTAACCCAGCCCCCACCTCCCACCCCAGTGTACTCTACTCTCAGCTTTCCACAAGTTGCTGCCCTGGAGAGTAAGTCCAAAAGTGAGCTGGTGGGAAATTGCTTACATAAGGACACTTATGTGCACAGTACTCTTCTCTACTCAAGTTCTGCGCACACACATTTACACATACACACTCCAAAGCAGGTCACTGAAGATACAATCATTCTTCTGGAAATAATCTTTAAGAATGAATGACCTAAAGACATAGGGTGTCAAGACTATTCTCTCTTTTTCCTCTTTCTGTCTCCCTCTCTCCTTCCATGCCTTCCTTTCTTTCCTTAGTCCTTCCTCCCCCATCCCTCTCTGTCTTTCCTCTTTTTCTTTTTTCTTCTTTAGTTTCTTTCTTTTTCTTTCTTTCTCTTCTTTCTCTTCTTTCTTTCTTTTTCTTTCTTTCTTTCTTTCTTTCTTTCTTTCTTTCTTTCTTTCTTTCTTTCTTTCTTTCTTTCTTTCTTTCTTTCTTTCTTTCTTTTTTCTTCTTTTTTCCTGGAGAGGTTTCTGAAATTCAACAGTGATTCTTTAATTAAGAGAGGAAAAAAAAAAAAAAAAGCCAGGAGAGAACAAGGAGGAATAGTAAACCACTTCGTTCACAGCCTAAGGGGTTAGTTACAAAATAAACATTTCATAGACTGGGCCACATCGTATAATGAGACAGCTCTGGCTAGTGGGTCTGCAACCAAAGTCCCCATTAAGAGCATTCACTTGGAAAAAGTAAGTGACCCACTTGTGTTGGCTAAAGAGCCTCGCAGAGGATTTTTGTAACCACCTACAGCATTTTTTGACAATCCGCCTTGTGCTTACCACTGCCTTCCCTGAAGGCTCTCTGCTGCATTTTATTTTAATGGTTCTGCCTCCTCAGTGGTGATTCAAAGTCTAAGTTCTTCCTGTTAAGCCTCCATATAAAATAAAACCCCTTAACCTAGAGAAAAGGAAAGGTGAGAAGGGTGTTCAGTTTGATTTTTGGTGGGACATACAGAGACAGGAAGTTAGTAGTACAGTTTTTCCTCCTCCAAACCAAAACATTCTGATAAAAGAAGATTGTTCACATTTGCAATATTAGCCTTGAGCTCCTTGGAAGAGAGACGCTATACAAAATCTAGAAACAAGTAATGATCAAAATGCCTTAGAATTAAAAAAGGACATTCTAGTAATAACCTCAACGATGTCAGTGTCAGTCCAAGAAATTCGGGGAGAAGTCACACTAAAATTTTTTTGCAATCCAGTAGCATGTCACATATCAAAAAGTATCATGAACCATCAAAATTAAGAAACTATATCTCTAATGTAGAAAATACACACAAACTATTAATGAACATGAGCTGCTGTTTATATTAAACCAGGGGAATATAGAAGTAAGGGACTAACTTGGCCAAAATCATTGGAAAAAATAACTGAATTCTAGCTCAGTATTTCCAAGCAAGAAAAACTCAACAAGAGTCATATTTCATAACATTAAACACGAAATGAGACAAAAATCTAAACCATCCATTTATTTGTCTTTCAAGCTACAATTAGGAGCTATTAATTTATGAAGGTGTTTGTTCACTTGTCAGCCAGCACAGCAGTAAATACTGAAACGTATAATTCACTTCCAGTTCTCTTCTATCCCCTAGATCTATTAGACCCACTCGCAAAAGGCATTTTTCTTTCTACTGTATTAAGCCATTGATTTCTGCTCTCTGTTTTGACCATTGTGTTCAGAACCAAAGAAAAATATATCCAAGTAAATTTGCCTCCACAAATGTGGAAACATGGGCTCCTTGAAATGTCACTTTAAAAAAATAAATTATTAGCTAAACATCTCGGGAGTAAATTAAGAGGTAGGAGACACAAAACAAGTTAGTTTACTCCAAGAATGGTTGGGTCTTTGCTGTTAACCATTTACATCTGCTTGCTACTCTGTTTCCTTCTCCAGGTTTAATATCTCTCTGATCTTTTTCAACTACTCAAACCCAGTGCTAATTATACAATTCCACAGTAGTCCCACTGGGTTTGTTTTTGGCTATTTTTTTTTTTTAGGTTTTTTTCCCCTCTTCAGAAATCTTTGAAAATGATAGCTTTAAATTATCTCCCTTCTCTGAATTCTTTTTGCGGCTAGATTTCATATTATGCTAGTTAGGACTTGATTATTTTGTGTTATGTGTGTTAGTTTGCCATTCATCCATTCTTTCTGGATTCTTTCAACATTTATTGAATGCCTACTGTGGGCCAGGTATGTCTCCAGCTGTTGGACGTGTAAGGATAAACACAACAGACAGAAAGCCCTGCTTTAAGTGAAGCTTAGATTTTACTGAGAGCTTCAGATATTAAGCTATATAAATAAGTTAAATATAAACTGTTAGGTAGTGATAGTGCTAAGAAGAAAAGCTAAGCACAGAAAGGAGGTTAGAAATCTCATAATGAAGATATATGTGGGGGGAGATGGTGTATATGTGTGAAGAGAGTTCTAATTTATCTTATTTTGCTGAAGACAGCTGAAAACTTCCTTCCAACCTGGCATAAGAAAAGGCTCTTGCAAACCACTGGTTTATAGTTCTTAACACAGCAATGGACACAATACAAGTAATAATAAATACTCAAGACTTAATTGTTTTTATTACCTGCTATTGTTTTACTCTATAAATGAGCTATTTTGCCCTCTGTTTCTTATTCTCTTATGAGAAAGAAACTAAAAGATCTTTACACTAGGGTAAAAAAAAAATTTAAAAAGAAGTAGTTTGGGGGAGTCTAAAGTCTTAAATTTTGAACTCAGTTCTACTACTCGTTTACTATGCAACCTTGGCCAAATCAACTTTCCTCAGGTTCTCTTTTGTCATTTGTAAAACAGTCATAATTATACTTGTTTCACAGAATAAGGACCAGTGAGGTCAGATATTTGCCAAGATTTGTAAGCTGTTATATAACTGGTGGTTATTACTAATATCCAATGAGAGGTTTGGAGGGACGGAAATTTCCAGGATGCCCAGTGAGGAGGGCAATGCATATAAAAGGAGTCTTCAGCTACAAAGAGCTGAATGAGGGCACTGGAGCTTCAAGAACATGCTCATAACATTTTCACAAGGCAGTGTTTTGAAATTTGCCCAACGGCTTCAACCAATAAATGCCAAAGTTGCCACTGGCTAGAAGGAATAAATCCCAGAAGCTGTACAGTATCTTTTCCTTGCAGTTTATCCTTAAATGGAGAGAAACAATCACACACTGAGAAATATCAAGAAATAACAAGTCAATCAGCCCTGAAGTCATTACCAGGAACTTAAGGCAAGCCACATACTTTGGTTTCAATAACTGACTGAACCCATGCTTCACTCAGGTCTGCTCCTAGATATTTTTTATGGCTCATAGTTAACTCTGCCGGGTAAAGGTCTTGCTACTTCCCCAACCATGGTCCCTGGCGCCATGAGGAAATTGCTCCCCACCGCCACGCTCAGGTCTGCAGTGACCACACTTTGTATTCCACTTCAGCAGTTGAGAAATAGTGTGTTCCCAGAAGCCATGGAAAAAGACCCAGGTGTGTGTTGCCAGATGAGCTGTCTATTCTAGTGGCCCTTTGTTTCATGTCTGAGTATATAAAAATGCAAGGATGGAACACGGGACATCAAAAAAAGATACTTGACTCATGTAACATTTCTGAAAAGCATCAAAGTTAAATTATTTGGATTCCATTCAGACACAGAGAAATAAAAACTTGAAACTAAGTATATGGATTAAACAGTCTCTAAAGGGAACAAGAAAAGTCTTGTGTTAGCGATGAGGTCCAAAGGAAGGCTCTTTCTGTGTCTTTTCTCATGGCATTAGGAAAGCAGGCTCTCACCAGAGCACAGTCCAAGTGGCTCAGCCGGGAAGTCAGTGGTGACGCTGTTATCACAAATCCTTTTGGCATTCTCAGTGATAACTACTCTGAGTTGGAAAAATTTTTTTTCCCAAGGCAGGCAATCTCTTTTCAAGCCAAAATTGTGCTTTGGTGGACCACTGGAATAGTGAGTGTTCAGTGAGCCATACAGTTGCCACGGGGATAAGTATTCCAGATGTTGGAAACCAGAGGTTAAACTAGGTTTTGTTTGCCTTACTAACACACACCTTTCCACTTAAATCAGAAAGACTCATGCGCCTGCAGGAAGTGACACACAACCTCGGAGGTGTTTACTGTCCACGGTCTGTAATAGCATCTCCCTCCGTGCAGAGTTGTAACTCCAGAGACGTTCTTGGACATGTGTTCCCAGCCCTAAGTAATCTCCATAAACGTAGCCATAAATCTAGCTACAGCTAAACGTGAGAGTTTCTGTTTTGTTATTATATATCTTAATCCTCCGTGTGGAACATCACTCATTCCACAAGAAAAAGGAGAAGAAAGGCATTGAACAATAAAATCAGCAATGTGTGTCTCCAGATCATGAAACAGTCAAGAACGAGCAGAGCTGAATGTAAGTATAACTGGAATGGGAAACAAAGTTTCTCACAAGCCCATCACAAAATCGTGGTCTGGCCCAGCCTCCTCTGTTTAGTAGTCAGGTCTTTGCTGCTGAAAACATAAATGTGGAGAAATGTGTATCCTTGAGTGTGAGTGTTAGCAGCCGCAGGCAAGTACAGAGGAATGATAAAAGTTTCATATCAACTTTTTAAAATACCACTATATAAAAGTGGTTTTTTTCTCTATAAAACTGTATAGATAGATGCCAGGCTCATAACCAATTTTTCTTATCCCAGTGATAAAATACAAAATCATTATCATAAGAGCAAATTATAATACTTAACTACCTTCACTTACAGGACAACCTGCTTAAATCAGGAAAAATAGAAACAAAATTGTTGACCAAAGCTGATGGAAATAATTGATTTTATTTTAAGCCCTAATCTTAGTATGTGTCGACATGGACTGAATTAAAATAAGAAAGAAAGGGAGTTCCGGATAAACGTGGAAGATTGAACACATAATATTTACCATGTTTTCCTCCTAAATTTGCTCCTTTAAAGCACATACTCAAGAGGTAAACAAAAAACGAAGAGGAGATAACAAGAAAAAGATTTTTTTATTGAAGTTGGAAGCCTGAAAGGAAGAATAAGTAATAACTAATATAGCATAAACTTCATCCCATTTTGAGATGCCTGAGTGGCTCGGTCAGTTAAGTGGCTTCTTTAGGTTGGGGTCATGATCCTGGGGTCCTGGGATCAAGTCCTGCATCAGGCTCCTTGCTCAGCAGGGAGCCTGTTTCTCCCTTTGCCTGCTGATGCCCCTGCTAGTGCTCTTTCTCTGTCTTTAACAAATAAATAAATAAAATATTAAAAAAAAAAAAAAAACTTCATCCCATTTTAAGGAAACTCTAGAAATGAACCAAATCTCACTAGGATCCTGAAAAGCCTTGGAATATGGAGGCAACAAATACGTATGAAAGTAAAGTATACAGCTAAGTCTATTTAAGAAATTCATGGAAATCTGCACCCTAGCTGCTCAGAGATATAGTCCCTTACCCAACTCTAAGAGAAGACTAGAATTTGACTTTCTAGAAACACTGAGTGACAGAAGACTTGGATGTAAGTAAGGAAACTAGGTCCAGATGAGAGCTTGAGATTCAATTCTTAAAAGAGGAGGATTAAGTAAAAGTCTATATTCTCAACACTGCTCCAGCCTCCTTGCTTGGCAAAGTTCTAGGAAAAATTGCCCCTCAGGCTTATGCCTGCTAAACTAAACATGGGAAAATTACTCTGAGGAAAAAAGCCCTACGAATGCTGCCATTTGGGGAACCCAGATTAAGAATTTCAATTTCGTCCCTTACGGGGAAGTCTAGCATTTAATAAGTTCCACCCATAAATACAGATCTTCTAGTCAGCTTTTCAATGCTTCATTAATAAATACAAATAGGTTGCTAAATAGTCAAAGAAATTTGATGAGAGACATAGATAAACATAAATAAATAGAATAAAGAAACTTGGAAGATATGAAAGCAAGGAAGAAAGACAGAAATCTATAAAGCCTATCATCAGTATCTTTATAATAAGAAAATATGGCATTCATGCAATAAGAAGATAATCTTTTTTCCAAAATCAGAGAACTAAAAAACCATTTAAAATAAAATATATGGTAGAATCAATAAAAACTCAGTAGACATGCTAGAAGATAAATTTTAAGGTGCTCCCTTAAGTAGAACAAAAGAGAGAGAGAGAGAGAGATGGAGAGATGGAGAACGAGAGATAAAAGAAAGTAAAAATATAATACCAGAGAGATTCAACATCTGACTACTAAGAGTTTTTGAAAGAGAAAATAGAAAAAAATGGAGAGGACAAATTACCGAAGAAATTATTCAGTAGACTTATCAGAATCAAAGGACATGGGTTTCCAGATTAAAAAAAGGTCCCAACAAGGGCCCAGGGCAATGAATGAAATGACCTACATCAAGGCATGTTGTTAACATTTTGGACCACCAGAAGTATAGTGAAAATCCCCCAAACTTTCATATTTAAAAAATTGTTTGATTTTAAACAAACAACAAAAACAGCTTGTCGACAGATAAATTATCAGAAAATAGAGTGCCACCTGTTTTCTCAGAAGCACCACTGTGAGATAAAATTCTGAATGAAAATTATTTCTAACCTAGAATTCTATATCCAAGAAACTATCAAATAAGTGTGAGAGTACAGTAAAGGTATTTTAAAACCTGCAAAGTCTCAAAAAATTTAACCTTCATGCATCCTTTCTTAGTGACCTACTAGAAAAGGCATTTCAACAAAATGGGTATGTGAGCTCAGAGAAAGGGGCATTTGGGATTCAGCAAAGAGGATCAGCTATACAAGAGAGAGTAGGAACACTCCTCTCATGAGGATGAAGGGACATTCTGGGACAAGAGGTGAGGTATAGACCTCTGGAAAATATGGTCCAGGTAGAAGCATCAGAATGGAAGACTCCAGAAAGGATGTTTCTTAGAAAAAAAAGGGAAAATGGGAACTTACCTGATAGGTTTGAAATTCTAGCAAGGAATTTTGAAGAAATTAGTGATAGTTACACAAACGTCTTCACTTATTATTTTTAGGTAAACAAAAAGCAGTACAAAAAAGAAATATAATCATGGTACACGGCATAGTTCACCTGTGAATCATGGTTAAAATAGTACTGAACATTGGAGGTAGGATGGTACTAAGGAGAGGAAGTTACAGGAGAAATTCAGAAATTAAGGTCTAAAACTGAAAAATCAAGAAACAGTGCCATAATCATATCATTAGAAAGATGGATGTGACTAGATACAACTACTAAAAACATTGAAAGGGGCGGCCTCTGAGCGGTGAGCTGACAGGAGGGAAGACTGAGCCCAGGAACTTGTTTTTTCCTCTGATCCTATAGGACAACTTGACTTTGAAACCTTGTGCAGGTATAACTGACAGAAATAAATTTTCATTTTAATTGAAAAGAAAGAAGAGCTAAAGAACAAAGTGCTATAATAGTTTGGTATATCCAGCTACTAATTTATACAGAAGATTATTGTTAAATTGGATTTTCGGGGAGAAGTAATTTACCAAGAAGAAACAATGAAGGTGAGCATTCCTGGCAGAGGGCATAGCTGCTACAGAGATAAAGAGGTAGGAAAGGGCGGGCCGCATTCAGGGGCTTACAGGTCATGTCAATGGTCATAGTGTGGGGGCACAATGGCAGTGGCCTGGAAGGAGGTGGGTGGGATTAGGCCCAAATGAATGGTGGGACCTTGCAATTCACTTTTTGCAAGTCTGGACTTTTTTTCTGTAAACAGTAAGGAGCTGACAGCATATTGAAGGCAGGGGAATAGCATAACAGGTTTCCATGCTGGAAAAGTATCTTTGACAGTGTTATATAAAGGGACTACAGAGGCTTGAGACAGGAAGCAAAGGGATCACAGAAGGGACTTATAAAGGTCCAAGGAGAAGGAGACAAGTGACTGAACCAAGATATTGGTAATGTGAATATAGAAGCCTGAGGACATTGGGAGCTACCAACTAGGAAACAGGTACAGGAGAGAAGCAGGAAATCTTAATTACCCTTTGAGACACATAATATTATCCTCATGGAGGAGAACTAACTTGATAAGAGAACACAGCTATTAAATGGTAAAATCAGGATTAAGCCTAGGTCTCTATGGATAGAGAGCTCAGCTCTGTAGACTAGATCACATGGAGACAACACATATACTTCATATATAAAATGAGAATGGTGATAGGATTGTAGGGAGGAGAAAATAAGAATGCACATAAATTTGTTTTTTTAACCTAGAAAAGAGTGACGTAATGATGGTAGCTAAAACTTTGCCTTCAGCCCAGCCTTTCCCAAACCTCTTTATTCATCCCATCTACTCACTGAAATGCTCTTGTGCTAAAACTTGCCAACTTTCATTTATGTATTTGACTTTTACATAAACTATAATCGTAGGCAGTTGTACATGGGTGGCGTAAACCCATTTTCCTGGAAAACGGCCTGTTTGTTTCAACCTAATCTACGTTCCCTTGAAAACCAGGCAGGGCTTTTGGCCTCTTCACACGAAATCTATCCAATATTTTGAATCTACTTAGATAGATCCTGACCCTTGGCATTTAAGATCCTCTTCCAATCTCCGAATCGCTATGTGAGATTAAAGCACCTTTCTTTCCCCTACCAATAAAAAACACAGACTGAACTACAAAGACAGAGATTGTTTTTTAGGAAATCGTGTGCACTTGTTGGTTGGGTTAATGATACTCAAGGGCACAGAATCTGTGGGAAACAAAAGCACAAAGGTCTTATCTTTGATAGGCTCAAAGGTCTCCAAGTTTTTATTATTTCTGTTTCAGGGTGACACACATTGTCTGGAGGGTGGAGCAGGAGGGGCTCCCTGGCAGCTCAATTATCTCTGCCTCATTGTGAGCCTCAGGAAAAGATATCATTTACCCTGTCACCTTTGTAGCTCTTCGCGAATCAGATAACCTACTGATGCTTTCTAACCAGTGGAGCAATCTGGACCCTCCAAAGATGCTGTAACTCCTTGGCACGGGTTTCTCAGGCTAAACCGTTCAGCGTCTGAGTCTCCACACTAACTACCTCTCAGAAAACGCTGAGGACAACAGCCTGTGAAACAAGCCCTCCAATGTGTATGGGGGTTGCTATGTTGGTGTTTCTACTCGTCTGTCAGTCTCTCTCCATTCAAGATCATCTGCCTTAATTTCCCACCATGATTGCACGACATTTATTGCTCCAGTAAACGTCGGCAGGGGAAGAGGGGGGGGGGCCGTGGTGGGGAGGTACCTGAATACCCAAGGGATTGCCAACCGGCATGAAATCACCTGACAGCTAGGACCTGCTGTCACAACAAGAACATTCCTGAGGATTCAGTTGCATTGTTGGTGCTAATCCCAGGCTGGAAACATCAGAGGAAACTAAAAGTGAGTGTGCATTTTATATAATTGGAAAGGAAAGGAGTGAAGACGGAATTCGCAGGATGTGGGAAGAGAACAGAGTCACAACCTCTCAGCCGCGTTCTTAGGGGAAATAAATGAAAAGCCACATGGTGCTTACACCACTGCCGGAAACGTCAAAATGGGGACACTTCATCAAGATGAACAGTCGTATTATTACAAACAAGATAAAATCACATTATTCATTGGTTTTTATTGTTATCATGACTGTATTACTCTGCTTAATTATTCATTACCATTTTTCTCCATTTTGCAATTATTGATGATACCGTGTGTGTGTTTTTTCACCCTGGAATAAAGCCTCTTTCCTTAATCAGTCACCGTTTATTTTTTGTACTTCTGTCTCCATGGTGCAAGAGACATAATTGTTTTTCATTTTTCTGCAGGCGGCAAGGATGGAGAGAAAAGGAAGGCACTGGAAAAGGAAGGCTCTCCCCAGTGCCTTGTCCATCCCATATGTGATGAAGCTATCCTCACAGGCAGTACATTTTCACCTGACCTTCTCAGCACACGGAAGGCGTGGCATGTGTTTCAGGGAAGAGGAACATAACCTGCAGAAGGATTTAACCCAGCAGGACCATTAAACTGTTACAAGTCATAAAATGCCTTTGCCCAAGAGTGAGTCATAAAAACTAAAAGATAAAGTTGTTAAGTATATGCCACTGCCTCGGAAAAATTCCTTCCCCTCTATTTCTGTCTAAACTTGGCTCACTTTCACAGGAAAAGTTTATAACTACCTGTGAAATCTATTTAAAATTTAAAAAATAAGAGTGGTCATGTGCTTCAAAGGACTCATTTTACAGAAGGAAAAATTGAGGCTTAGAGGGGTTGAATGACCTATTCAAAGTCACACAGAGAGTCAGGGGTGGGCCCAGGAAGAGAACACGAAAGCTCTTGAAGGTTCTGTCTCTGCCCTAACCCACAGTTCCCCTCCATATGATTTCTCAAAACTGACAATAATGAAAAATAGCTTATAAAATGACTTATAAACTATCAGTAAAACCTATGATTGCCAATGGCAAAAAAAGTTTTGCTTGAATTGGCGTTTCTCCCCAAAAATCTGTTCATCAAATAGAATTTATGTATATTAGACTCTGCATTGTTATAATTTACTTTCAGCAAACTGCATTAATCTTTCTATTAACTGTAGTAAATCAGAGATCGCTATTGTTTTAATTCACAGTCTACCACAGAGTGAAAGCCAGCTATGTGTGAAATACTGTGTCAGATGCTATGAGGACAAAAAGCGTCTCCTCTGATAGCTCACGATCAGTGAGGTTGGCTTCAATCTTCTCTAGACACCTCTTCAAAACTTCTAGGTAAAGGCAACTTGCTTTTCCGAAAGCCTCACCCCCACCCATTGCGGGAATCCAACTCCTTTCTAAATTCATTTTTCCCCCCACCGAATCTGTTATTTCACCCCAGGTGTGCAGTAAGATAAAGGGTGTTGAGTGTCTAGGACCACACAGTTACCTCTTCAGGACCCATTGTCTTGATCAGTTGAGTTGTATTTCCAGGAATGTGTGCAGAAGGCCAGCCTGTCTCTGTTGTTTGTCTCCTGATACATGAAATTCATCTCTGAAGGAAAAACATGGTGGGAGGGGAGCAGGGAGGAAGGGACTACCACAGTGAATCCCACACTGAAGATTAACTCACTGTCCCACTATTGTGGACTTGGTATGGTAGACTGAACTAGCAACTCCAATTCTTGTCCCTTCCCAGTATCCCTGCCTTTTGCTATATAACTTTGCAGTTCCTTCCACAAAAAGGGTAATCACCGGCCTGCCCTTTGACTGTGGGAGCCTCTGTGTAACTTGCTTTTGCCCACAGAACATAGCACAAGCAGCAGGGAGCCAGTTTTCAAGCTTTAGCGACAAGACAGCTCATGAGTTTTGGCTAGCTCTCTGCGCTAATGTTAATGCCATGAGGAGCTCTTTACCTGAGTAGCTTCTGCCCATTCAGCCTGAGCCCCAGGATGAATACATGCGGAGCCAACCAGAGGTCAACCCATGGGGAAGAGCCAAGCCCAGTTTGATGCAGAGCCCCCTGTAAAGCTCGGCCAACCCCCACCCAATCTACAGGTGCAAAAGAAATAAATGGTGTTGCCATATGTCACTGGGGGTTGGTGGTTAGTTAATACAGCAATTGCTAAATGATAAAGAAGAGGTTTGGACTTTTTTTTAAAGATTTTATTTATTTGTCAGAGAGAGCGAGCACAAGCAGGGGGAACAGCAGGCAGAGGGAGAAGCAGACTCCCCACTGAGCAAGGAGCCCAATGCAGGACTCGATCCTAGGACCCCAAGATCATGACCTGAGCTGAAGGCAGACGCTTAACCCACTGAGCCACCCAGGCATCCCTGGCTTTTGTTTTTTAATCTTTTTTTTTACTTTTTGGAGTAAATCTGATCAAGGACAGAACCACTTCATCACTTAATGGATGTTTTCTTATTAACATGAAAGTCTGTCGAATACCCATTCTAGTAATGGCTCTTCAAAATTCTCACCAGAAATTCATTTAAGTGTTCATTTAAGGGGAAAAAGGATGCGTTCTTCTCATAGTTGTGGGCTTTTCTAAGAACAATAAGTGAAACATTTATCTTTGGAATATAGAATTCATGGAAGAAGGAAAGGTTGGCAGGAACTAAATTATACAGATTTTGTAAGTATGAGATTAATTGTTTTGTGAGATGTTAGGTCATTTATCAAATATGTTGCACACACATTGGAAAAGGACTAGACCTAGGGGAATGAAGGATGCAGATCGGGTTGAGCTTTTTAGCTTGGATTTCTGGGAGAATGGGGAAGAACAGAAATCTTAAAAGCTAAAAAGTAAAACAAATTATGGGCAAAAGAGAACTTTGATGAGAAAAGAGCTTTGATGAGTTCCCTAGAAGGGAACTTGAGGTCCTCTAATATTTACCCGTTCAGCAGAGAAGGAGGAGCCTGCAAGAGGAACACAGGCAGAAGAGGCAGAGAGGTCAGGTAAGAATGGAGGTGGTGTGCAAAGTGGGCAAAAACAAGAAACAACAGGTCAACAGGGTCCGATGCTGCTGCGAGAGCCAATAAAATGAGGGCCAGAGAAATAGACATTGGGTTTATAGATATCAAAATGTGCATGAAGGGGTCATCAAATATTCAGCCTTTAAGAGAAAAGCTAATACAAGTAGAAATATAAAGAAAAAAGAAAAGGCTTTATTGGAGTGGAAGAGGGAAAATCATTTATTAATTGTATAAATGGTAGGTGTGAGCTGGGGTAATTTATTGACGGACAGTCCTTAGTGGAAACGTGAGAAAATGAGGGGTAAAAAAACTCAACAAAGAACAACCAGAGTGACTAGGACTGTGCTAGTTAGTCAGGTTTTCTGTGTTCTGGAGAAGAGAGGTGCAACCTTTGAACTGGATAAAAAGGGGAATGTGAAGAATCCATATAGAAAAGATCTTGGTTTTTTGGCTCTGTAGGAAATTGTCAGGTACCAGGTGCTTTTTTAGATGTCTTACATATGATTCTGACTCGATGCTTACAGTTACAGCTAATGCATACTACTAGGTGCCAGGCATGTTTCTATGGGCTTTCTATGTATTAAGTCATTCGTAACTTTTCTACGATGTCAACGGTACTCCCTTCCTAAAATAAGAATAATGAAAGAGTTCAGTCAGGTTATGTAATTTGCTGAGAGTCACAAACTAATAAACAGCACATCTGGGTTTCAACTCCCTGAGTCCAAAGTCCATGCTATTTCACCCTATCAGATTACTTGGCTTAAATAAGGAAGAGAAACAAAACAGAACTAGGAAGTGAAATCAGAGATAACTGTCAAAATGTTTAAATTTAATAAATGAGCCAGTCACATTTTGGCTAAGATATACACAGACAGTGTCCTGAAAATAGCTTTGACTGAAATTGGCTAAGGAGTAGTGGGTTCCGCTGAAGCCAATATTTCAAGGAAAAAGAAAGAGAGACTATGACCCTGTAACCGTGATCGTGAGTGAGAAAACTCTCTCTCCTTCAATTTGCTGAAGTGGTGGGGATTATTTGAAGCGCTGGGAACACTGGATCTTACCCTTCTTTTTCATCTCCTTTCCCCAGTACATAGAAATACGTCTGCTCATTGTTCATCCTCAGAAACACTCACCTGAATATGTGTTTTGCAAAAAGAAAGAACAACCATATAGTCAAAAGAGAAGATCAGTCTACTCACCAGATACATAACTCTAATTCAGAGTTTTTTGGTTGCTTTCTTTTTTTTTATCTGCAGCTAATTTCTACCATGGTTACCTCATAGATTCATGGTGAAAATTCAGTAAAACAACATATGCATAAATATTTTATAGACCGTAAAGTGATATACAGTATATATTATTATTCCCCTGAACATTCAGATTCTAAGAGACTGGCTCATGCTCTATGAGTTCACTAACTTTCTTTTCAACTTTCTCCATTTCACATCCAGCCCTATTTCCCAGAAGGGACAAACTCCATGCTCACAGTAATCATTGCTGATTGTGAAATGCTAGATGGCAAAACACTGTAGAGATCTATTATTGATATCAAAAACTCAGGGAAATCCAAAGGACCTAGTACTTGATAATATCGAGGAAGCTATCACATTTCAATCTAAGATACACATATTTCTATATTCTAACATCTCTGAAATCTAGATGTGTCTTGTATTAAGGTGATAAGAAACCATACTGTGGTACAGATCAAATCCACCTACTACTTGCTTTTGTATGCTTCTAGAAATAAGAGTTTTTCATTTTTAAATGATTGGGAAAAAATCAAGAGACAAATAATGGTCCATGACATATGAAAGTTTTATGAAATTTAAATTTCAGCATCCATAAATAAAATTTTACTGAAACACAAGCACATCCATTTGTGTCTGTATTGTCTACGGCTGCTTTCTTGCTGCAATGGCAGAATTTAGTCTCTGCAACAGAGACCTTAATAGACCTCAGAGCCTAAAATAATTACTATCTGGCCATTTACTGGAAAAATTTGCCAACTCCTTGATATTGAAATTGACAGCTTTTATCCTCCTTAGTGGTGGTACTAGTCAGCATTCTTTAGTGAAACTGACCCAATAGGAAATATACATAGAGAGAGATTTGCATCTATCCTATCTACAGATTGAAAGATGATGAGAGGGAGTGGCAGACTTATTATGTTTATTATGAAGAACTGGTTCACACAAAGGAAGATGAAAAGTTTCTTGATCTACCGTCTGCAAAGCTGGAGACCCAGGGAAGCTGGCAATGTAGTTCAGTCTGAATTCAAAGGCCTGAGAACCGGGGGAACCAGTGGTAAAAAGTCTGACTATAAGGGCAGGAGAATACTAATGCCTTAGCTCAAGCAATCACCCAGAAGGGGGAGAATTCTCTCTTCTCTACCTTTTGTTCTATCCAGTCCCTCAGTGGATTGGATGACGCCCTCCACATCAAGTAGGGCTATCTGGTTTATCTGGTCTACCAATTAAAGCGCTGATATCATTCAGAAACACTCTCACAGACAATAATATTTAGCCAAATATCTGGGTACCTGTGATACCCAGTCAAGGTGACACCTAAAATTAACCATCATAAGAGTGATACAATAATGATGCATTTTATAACTGAGGGCCTCTTATAGTCAATGAAATGGGCTAGATCCTCAATACTAGCACTTTTACTTACAGTTTTCTTTTACTTAGGGGATGGTGCTAGATGATTTGCTCATCTGAGCAAAATGATTGAGCTTGATTGACTTCAAGTCCCCCACTTTTTTTTACCTGATAGTATAGTGATAATATTGGGAAATTTATTTTTCTAAAAATCTGCAAAGCACAATAGCTGATTTCATTTATTCCTCTTCTTTAGAGCTTTTATTCAGATGTATATATTTTTCCACAGTTAGAGTAGAAAAGTTGGACTTTGCAATCAGAGAGATATAGACTTGATTCCTCACCTTATCCCTGACACACTAAGTGGCTGAGGAGACATTCAACTTTTCTGAGTTTCCCTCATAGAAATGGAGGTTTGACACATACATAAACACATCTCTCAGATTTTCCAGTGTCTAAATGGTGATAGTGGGGCCCCTAAGAAAAAGTATTTCTTTGGAAAGAAATCTGGCATAAGAAGATCATTTCCCCAGTGGGCCCCGGAGTTTGAGAAAGACCACAAATTATAAAATTAGTGTGTCATTTGAATCCATACCAATCCAAGCTAGTTTGCCCGAGTTGACCAAAATGATAAATGGAAAACTAAAAGACTGTCTAGTTAAATGAAGGCCCACACCACCCAGCTAGTGGACACTCTCTGAGTATAAGGTCAGAAGCAGGGAGTATTTGTGTTTATTAATTGCAAAAGACAGCAGAGCAGTTCCAGCCTGGGATGGAGAACTCAGAGGCTGGGCCATCAGTAAGAATCTGCACGTTGGAGCAAAAAACACAAAGGCACTGTGAAGAGACAAAGGAAGGACAAAGGATTTTCAAGTCAAAACTACATGTATTGGGGCGCCTGGGTGGCTCAGTGGGTTAAAGCCTCTGCCTTCGGCTCAGGTCATGATCTCAGGGTCCTGTGATCGAGTCCCGCATCGGGCTCTCTGCTCGGAGGGGAGCCTGCTTCCCCCTCTCCCTCTGCCTGCCTCTCTGCCTACGTGTGATCTCTCTCTCTCTCTCTCTCTGTCAAATAAATAAATAAAATATTTAAAAAAAAAAAAAACTACATGTATTATTTAGAACTCTTCTGATTACATATGAAAGAAACCTTTTAAATAAAAAGGTGAATTTATTGGTTCCCATAACCAAATTATAGCAAGATCAAGGAAAGCAGAAAATAAGAGGCACTCTTACTTTCAAGACTCCTGAGGGCATAACTCTCTATGTTTGTTTTCATTTTTTCACCTTTCTCTTCTCAATGTTTGAAGTGCCTTCTAGATTTCTAGGTCCTTCTCCCCTCTGGCTCAGATTAGGAAAATCCCAATGGAAGCCTCTGATTGGATGATTTAGGTGACATTCTCACTTCCTGAATGGATCTGTAGTTTAGGAGGTAAGTCTCTCAGAGGGACTGTGGAGAGGTCAAGTACTCTTAAACCACTAACTGTTGTTAGGTGGGCAGGCTGGCGGAACTCCTATCTGGACCTCATGCGTGTCCAAATGGAGAGCAGCTAAGGAAGAAAGGATGTTCTCCAAAAAGGAAGAGGCACAGATACCATCCGGCGTAAAGGAAGGCCAATGTCCATGTTCATGACAACAGGATCTTTTTAAAATTTAGGGTGATGGGAAACAACTTCATTGATACGGTAAAAATGGCGCATATAAAATATCTATTGTGTAGAGTAGTCATCTATGCTACCCTAATCCTATAACCATTAAAAACATATTTTTCACTAAGATGAATTTACAAATTATAGAAAGGAGATTTAACAGAGAAACAATTTGTAGTTGTGGTAGTTGCTCATGATTCAGATTTCCTGGTGTTCATCAATGGATACTCTAGTAGTCTATGAGCTCTGTTTGTGAGAATTAAAGACTCCTGCCTTAAATATGGTGTAAACCACATTAATGGATGACCAAAAATCACCATGAAAACTCTTACGATCAGTGACTGGAAGCTCAGGGGTGGTCCCAGTTCTCTGCGTTGAGGAGACTTGCCTTTTGACATATCAGTACAGCTTAGAAGGATCTCTGAGGGGTTTCAGCATCTGGTCAAGTTGTAACTCACCCCTTATACTATCTTCATCCCTCAACTCTAACACTCAGAGGATGTTGCCCTTTTGTTAGCATAAGAAGGACCCAGTATATAAATATTTTAAACAAGACTCATTTCCAAACTGTTCAGAGACATTTTTTCCTTATTTTTCTTTCCATAGCTTTCTAATTTCCTCTTAACATATTTTCCTCTAAGCCTCTTTATTTTTAGTTTCAATGCCTTAATTTTTTCCTACTTAGTGATTAATTCCTACTAATCCTTAGTTTTATCTATTTTTACACTCAAACTTTTTATCTTTTGGGTTTAGGTATTTTATCTTATTCTTTAATCACCTCTAGTTTTATAATTTTAATGATCCATCCTTTTATCTTTTATTTTAAATCTCATTTGTTTAATCTTATTTTCAAATTCAACATTTTAGTCTACTGGAATTTTAATTCTCTCATACCCACTCTCACTTTATTTTCTAGTATTCTCAATTTTTACATTTAATTTTCTTCTGTAAGCCTCTTCTAATGCCTTAACATTTTTTTTGTACTTTTTTTCTTCTGCCTTCTCTGTTTCTTTTTAAAAATACATTTTATAATGGCTGATAAGTGCCAAAGTAGCAATAATGATTATGATGGTGAAATTAATAATTGATAATTAATAATAATGATGATGATAATAATGATAGAAGGCTGAGAGTGAAGCCCTTCTTTTCTCTACATGTCTCTTTAGGGCTCTCTCTTCTCCTCCAAAGGAATCCCTAAGTCTCTTTAAAGGTTATCTCCCCCACATACACATATATAAAAAACTTACTTCAGGAGATTAGAAATATCTTTAATCAATATCCTCAAGATTATTATTTTCTCTACATATATAGAGTAACTCATTTATTGAGCTATTTATACTTTCCGAGATATTACACCATGTTCATTTTGGCAATTTGCATGCATTGACAGGCAGGTGGAAATCATTGGTGAGATATCTTGCCTGAGGGACATCCACCATGCAATAACCCTAGACTGAGTTTCTTATAAACACTTGGCCAGCACTGAACCTTCCTATACCTACACGTGGAAAGACACCTAGCGAATAATTCATAGCTGGGCTCCTGCCTCTGCTTGGACAGCCTGCTCTCAGAAATGGTAGGGCCTACGTTCCACATTTTTATGACAGTTAAGTGAGTTGACAGTTAAGTGAAAAATATGCTTGACATAGAGTAACTGCTATATGTGAATTAAATTAAACATGTTCATTTCTAAATGGATCCCACACATTTATTGGTACCATAGACAAATCCTCTTGTGGGTCAGGAAATGCAAATTCTATTTTGTCACTGTGAGGATTTAGGAAAAGCTAATCAAAGCAATAGTTAATCAAGAGGTTTGTTGTCATTCGTTTTGTTTTTGTAATGGGCTCACTTGTCTTCTCTGGACAGCCTTCATAGCTTTTTAGAACCCATGTTATTCAGATCAGTCAGTTCTGACTTTTTCATCTTTTTTTCTCTTGGGCACAGGTAAGTGCCTGAGGCTGACTTTCTTTAAGGATTTTTTCTATATCCTTATGGGACATATGAGGTCAGTAACTTAGGGAATTTAGACAATCTGAAGAAAGGACAAATGATCATATATCTACTTCAAAGAGGTGGTGCCCTGTGAGTTTGAACTGATTATATTACTACTAAATGAAATTTTCCCCCATCAGAACTCCAGTTGGGGATCCTTACAATGCCCCAACTAGAAGGAATTCTCTCCCCACAAGGGTTTTGTCACTTTATTAATGAGCACCTCCCTCCCTAGCCTTTAGGAATTGACATTTCTATCTTGAAAACTGGACCCTCAGGTCTTTCTCAACCATTATCAAACACTCTCAGAAACAAATAACCCTTCAGCTGATTTGCCAGTCAACTCCACCTCAGCACAGATGACCTGCTCTTGAACACTTGTAGAATGTCCATTTCCAGAAGGTACTGCCTTGAATATATAGATTGTCAGGTCTGGGTAATCCTTCTCTTTCTAGGACAGTTCTTTAACTGGTGATAATCTATCTACAAATATTGACAGCTACCCTTTTTTGATTAAGTAAATTTCCTATGACTTTTTCTCTCAAAAGCAGTGTTTTGTTTTGTTTTTCTTTTCTGGGACTCAACGCTCGGGATCTTACAGTCTTCTGTATTGTGGTAAAACCATTTCTTTGGAAGAGAAGTCAATTTTAAAACATCCATCAACCCATATCTACAGTTTCTGAATCATTTCTTTTTCTAGTAGATTTGTCATAATACTTATCTTTATTTTCATACATACATTCCCTAGTCAAGGCTCATTCTGTGTGGATATATGATTGTTGTTGAACATTCATCTATCCTGCATATCTACAGCAGAGTTAGTCATCCTCGGATATGAACACCAAGACTGCTGGTCGCTCATATGTTGACCTAGCAGGGCCATTGGAAAGTGGATGGATTGCCTCTCCATGCTTCTCCACCTTTTAAAGACCAATATATTTATGAAAATATTTTTAAAATCATTAAAATTATTTATGAACAGAATACTAGTGGTGCTGAGTGTTAACATATGGAATAAAACCAGAGCTTTCATTTTCCCCGCATTTCAACGCTGGAATGGCTCTGATGCAGTATGTCTGTGATCCTGGTTGGACTGCAGGAAGTAAGGAAACTGAAAAGTGAAAACTTTATGGATGAGAAGTTGCTCTCTAAGCAATGTTAAAAGTTAAACATTGGCACCATAAGGAAGAGGTTTCTTCTCCTCTTAATGAATAGCCGATATCTTAAGCTGCTTATATTAAAATAATAGAAGTAAGAGAATAATACCTCCCCCCCCCCCCAGCAAAATTACTGCTAAGGGAGTAAGTGTCTTTGACTAAGAAAATATTTTATTATATCATTTAGGATATCATTTACGAAAAGAGCTAAGGCACCACATTAATAGTTAATTGGTCTTCGTGAGAAGGTTTGAATACTTTGTTTTTGTTCTAGAGAGGTGTGGGAGAGAAGAGCCAGAAAAACTGGGGGAGAGTGCAGCCTGTGTACAGAGGGAGCAGCCAGGAAACCCCTCTGGAGATGAACAGTGGCTTGTTCAAACACCTGCTGTAATTTAATCTCCATGAGGGCAGGAATCTTTGTCAATTTTTTTCACTGATAAACCCCCAAGCATGTTGAACTGTGTCTGGCATAATATAAGGACTTAATAAATGTTGTAGAAATGAATGAATGACTCGGAATTTTCAGTGTCCAACTTGAAATCATTTGTGTTTTTAGAATGTAAACTCTTCCCCAATTTAAAAAAAAAAAAGGTCAAATTTACTATATTCCAAAGTTCTTCGTGAGTTAGGAATTTTCAGAGGAGACTGAGGCTGAATTTCACATCTGGTGAAATGATGCAGAATAGAGACACCATGTGTGGGAGAGCTAAATGATCTCAACCAAATTAATTCAGTGAAGGCAGGACCCTAAGTCTGAGGTAACTATGAGAAATAAAGCTTAAATGCATGTACAAAAAGAGTGAAGACAGTTTCGGACTACCATAGCGCACAGAATCAGGCTTCAGGCTGATCTTCTGTAGAAACTAAGGGATCTGAAGTTCCCACCGGATATCTAAATTCCACCCGTGGGTGTTCCACCACAGGAAAAACCTTGCCTCCATGTACTCAGTCGGCACTTCAGGAAACAACAACATAAAAACGCATACACATACACACACACCAACAAAAAAATAATGATAAAGTTAGAGTCATCACTACAAAGAGAAAGGTTTAGAAGTTCATTTACCCAAGAAAGCATTAATTGAAACCATACTAGTCTAATGAAAATATATTTTGTGTTCTCAAATCCTTAGAAAAAAGAGTTTTCCTTTTAATTGGATGTTTGACTCTACTCAGGTGACTCCAGTCAATTCCTTTTCCCTCTGCCAGAAGAATAGCCACACTTTCCAAACACCAAGACATTCATCATCCTTGTCTATCTTCTATCTCTATGGGATTCCCAAGGTGGAGCTGAGGTTGGGGTTGATGGATAGGGGTGGAGAGAGCCATCTCATGTATACATACAGCTCTGCCCTCCTCCCTCAGATTGACATTTTGCTCATCTGGGTTGATGCCCTTACATAGAGGCAAACTATGTTTACAGCCCTATGTTGGCCCATGGGCTGCTGTCCATGCTGATGCAAAATATTTCATCACCTACAGACTCTGCCCAGACCATGAGTCACTGCCCCATTTGTGGCACTAATTCACCCATGACCTCCAATCTCTCCATGGGAATGGAGCATTCTGCTGCCAGTGACCAGTGTTCCTCTTAGTTGATTTCACTGTCTCTGCTGTTTACTTCTCCAGATATTGGGGAAATGTCACACTTTTCTTACATTTGCCCTTTCAAAGAGATGCCATTACATCTGAGAGTCTGTCACGCCCTAATGATACTCTTCGATTCACCACTCAGCAATCTGAAGTCTAGTCTTATAAATCTTTAATGTTTTCTGTAGTTCTTAATTTCTCGGGGCACAAAAATTTTTCTTCCCAAGGCACATGGGTAGGGGAAACTGAGGCTGTGCACTACCATTTATACGCAATTGAGTGACAAGAGCATTTGCTGAACATTAGTCACATAAAACAAACTGTACTTCATTCCAGCTTCCTCTCATTTTTATATCCCTATATTCCTTGGGTCTTTTCCTCCAACCACTTGTTTTCAATTTATGTTATCTAGCTGTATTAAATATAATTATAAGTGTTCTCCAGCTATTTCTAGAACAAGATGTTATAAAATTAAATAAACATCTACATACAGGCATATGCTCATGCCAAATGAGGCCAAGCCTTTCACTGAATCACTAGGGAGTGGGACACCATCTTCACTACAGTTTTACTACAGATTCATCAGATTGTCTTAACTAACTTGCTTTCCACCCCCCACCCCGCCCTTGTTTTCATTTACTTTGGCATAAAGGGGTATAATAGCAGTTAACCTATCTCCGGGGTGTGTTCAGGTTTAATGAATAAATGTGTATAATGTCTTCCGAGTGCCTCACGTGAGATGTGCTGTAACTGCACATTATTAGTGCTGCTATTACAGCACCACCTTGGGACCCTCAGCCTTTAAGCTGGCTCGAGACAGGAGGTCTCAGAAATAATAACAACTCTTCTCCCAATGTGCCTTTCTCCCTGAAACCTCAGAGAACTTAAAGGTATTACCTTATTAATGTAAAACCCAGCACGAGGTGGATGGGAATGACTACTGAGTAGTTCCTGTTTCCAGGTGGGAGACATTAAGGCAACCCTTTTGCATTTACACGCAGCCCACCTGTAACGGAAGCACTTACCAACGTTCTTCATGCAAGAGACACAGCCTACTTCACTGTTTCTCCACTGAGGCATGGCACTGGGTAATGCTGCTGGGAAAAATGGGTTCCAGTCTGCTATTCTTTAAGTTTCTCAAGATAGTGATGAGAGAATCAAACCACATTTGCTTATAAAGAAACCTAATGGTGATCATATATTTTTATTTAGCCATGGTTTGTTTAGCTAAAGAAAGCATCCAATTTCTCTCTTTTTTTTTCCCCTATAGTGATCTCAGTGGAATGAACAAGACACCTCTATTTGTGGTTCTATAGATAACTGATTAATTTAAAATGGCTGACGCATTGGTGCTAATGGGCACCATTCAGTAGTCAAAATATTCAATTTATAGGAGACTTTTAAAAGATAAGAAATCACTGGCTGGGGATAGAGTGTATTTGCCTATAACTCCACCACTTGAAGGATGAGGAAGCTGAAGCCTTTGGTTACAATCAGCCTGTTTAAAAGTAATTCAACGACACTTCATAAAACTGTAAATCAGACAGCCCTTTCCTACTATTAGTTTAAGTTGGGGAGCAATAATAATAATATGATTTTCAGCCTCAGTATTGTGCTATCCTTGATACCTGTTATGATCTATCCTGATGAGTCAAACCCCCTTACAGTAGTGTTTTTTGGACTCTTCAGTGATGAAGTCTCTTGGAATTGGGCTGCAAAGGACCTGGCTAGATTGGTCTCTTCAAGGGTACAATTACTATTCCCCTCTTATTTGTCATGGTGAGCACTTTTTACATTAAATTTCCTCCAACATTTTTATAAGTGATTTTAAAAGTAAACTCCATAATTTCACTGCAGAAAAACTGGGATTATATACTGAGATGATGGGGATTTTAGTGAGTTGTCTGCTCATGCCAATATGTATTGGAAATAGAATGAGCCCCTGGGCTCTCTGTCACTTGGTTAAACCTCGGGCATTTAGCTGACATCATTCTTTGGCATTTGCCTTTCTTCTCTCACTCCTGTACCAAAGGGTAATGGAAATACAGTTGTCAGCTTCAAATTATTCAAATGTGAAGAAACTAACTACTCGTAACATTCTGCCTTCCCCATCCGAGCCCCACCCAGCCCCACACAGACCTCGCACCTCTATTCTTTAATAGCTAATGGGAAAAGAGCCCAGACAATCTCCATGTCAGACATTTAACTTAGTCGTAGGCCACGTGCAGTGACCAATTCCTCATGCTTCACGTAAAAGCAGAAATAGATGGGAATTTGCCTGGGCTGGTTATAATGATGTATGTAATGGAAACATTCCTTCTAGACACCTGAAGCAACTAGCTTCGGCTTTGAAGCATGAGATTTGCTTTCCCCATTTTAGCATACAGGCTTACAAATACTGTTATTGATCATAAAATTATCCAATCTTTTTAAAATACAGCTACGCTCTTTGATTAAAGTGCTTTCTACTGCCATAAATTTCAGCCTGACTCCCCCTCGGTGCAGAATTTTCTTTCCACTTAGTTTTTTAAAGTGTCAGCCATTAATTTTGTTGAGCAATTCTTTAGTCTCATGTCAGTGGATGGCTTAAGCAGGTGGAATTGGCAGGTTCGTTTTACTCTCTACTTAGCCGGATACCAAACTGTCTTCTCTAGGAAAATACTGAGTTATGCTGTTCTCTGACTTTCTGGAGAAAAATGTGTCCTTCCTTCTACTTGGCCTGGGAAATAAAGCTATAGAAAATCCTAATTCAGACTTGGTCACATCACTCATTCCTGTGCTGACATGACTCAGCTCTTCCTGAACCCTTACAAGCACACTCTCTTCTCCTATGTCAAAAAGAATCAGTTCACCCAGCGGGGCCACCAGTTGTCTGAAAGTGGCCAAAGGGAATCGTTATTGTTTGCTGAGAGCCGATCGTAGTACTCGTGTTACAAATCAATTCAAGCCCTGACTCACCGCTTTCTTTCATTCCAAAGAAAGATATTGAGGCCAGTGCATTGTCAAAGAGATTTCAAATTTTCCCAGGTTATAACCCCCGGGTTCACCACTAGCCAAATCAGAACACTCCTTTTATTAAAACAATTAGAGCAACGTCCTAGTAATTTGCATTGAATGATATGATTTCCTCAGGAATATTTTGAAAATTAAGTTCTTAGCATCAATTATTGTGGTAAATTTATATATATTTTTTCCACTGTGCTGTTTTAGATTTGGCCTGAGGAAATCTTTTGGAACATCGCTCTTGAAAAAATTCACTCTTAGCCAGCTATCCATCACAATTTCAGAGTGCTTGATTACCAAAAAGACCAAGATAGAATAACCTATCATTACTCTTCATGTGAGCACGTGTCACTGCTGACAGCGGTTGCTACCTATGTTATGGGGGTGATTGAAAAGATAGATTTGATAACAACATTTTTTTCCCAATGTTTTGGACATGGAAAAATGGCCTTTGATTTGTGGCTATAGAACTTATTTGAAGGACCCTGTATTGCTTTCAATGAAAAAGGAGCAGTAGTTAGTAATAATCAATATGATTCTAACCCCCAGTGTTTTTATTTATCCCAGAGATCAATATCTCTATAGAAGCACTCCCTTCAATCAAATACACCATGAACACTCTGTTCATCATCTTAACCATATCCATTTCTCAGAACCAATGATTAAATAACTTCGGCATGTATGAATTTGTTTGGGGTATCTTTAAAGTAGGCTAATTCTGTTCCAGTTGAATGTCCTTGATTATATGGTACTCAGAAGGAGATTACAAAACATTAGAAACTATTCAAATGTCTTTGTGTTAATTAAATTGCCAGAAATTTTATCATGAAGCTGTAATGATTCCAAGGCCTGTCAGGATGAAGCTCCTTTAAAAGCAGCAATACACTGGAAAGGCAGCTTCCCTTTGCTGACTTAGCAGGGCCGAAATCAGCCTGTCTGCTAGAGCCCCCCGGGAACCGGGCAAAACAGCCCTTTGGAACTAAATTGATGTATGAAAGTTTTGCAAGAAAATTTAAAAATGTGTGCAGTACATCAGACCTTGAATCTGCTCAAATCAGGACAAGGTTTTCCATGTTTTTTATTTCAAAGTCCAGAACTACTATTAGAACTTGGAAATGTGACTTCTCTCTTCACCTTCATAGCCTGTATGAATAATATTTTGGGGACTTTCTCTTGATTCTTATCATTGTACTTTTTCTTCCACACTTTGAAACTTGATAGGAAATGTCCCATGCATTATTCTCTTTCGTGTGAACTTTGCAAAACCCTCTGGGAGAGTTTTCCCCCCTTGCTTGGCTTTGAATGTGGGAAACTTATGATACGATGTGATAATGAACAATGTAAAATTGTTGGTACAGTGATAGCATCCAGGTCCATTGAAATCTCCTGTGTGTTTTAAGGAGTCTGGATGGGTTTCCATGAAATGTGTCTCCCTGGAGATTTTATTCTCAGTCAATTGTCTCTTCCAATAAATTACCAAAATCAGAACCTGAGATTTTCCTCAATATTGCAAGGAGCCTTCTGGCTTGGCCTGCTGAAACTTTAACACTTGAAATTTGAATCCAGGTAAAACTTACACATTTCTTTTGGAATCTGACACTGCCCAGTTACTAAGAGATTTGCCAAGATTTGATGAACCTTTCTATGAACTTCAGGAAATTTCACGCTAGGGCTGAAACCGGAAACGAAGCACATTTCGCTAGGTGTCAGATTTCATTCTGACCAACTCACCAGGCTCTCCCCCAGGTTGCATCAATTATTTCCTGCCCCAAGATGAGGGAGAAAGATTAACTGGCCTCACACTACCAAATAAAATATTCCAAGGAAAAAGGAGTCCCATCAAATATTATCTGAAGAAGTTGACATCACAATATGTCATTTTCAACTGAACTCATTATTTGACCAGTGGCTTTGTCACGATGCAGATAGTGTTTGTGAGAATAAAAGCATAGGTAAGGCCTAAAATTATAACTCATAATGAAAATAACAACAAGATCCACAATGACAGTTTCAGAAGGAAAGAAGGAAGGAATAAAGAACTTTATAAGATATTGTTGGATTAATAAATTCATCAGCATTTTCACTAACCCCATAGAGCCCTTAATGTGGAAGAGGTAATTCAAAGGCCAACATGCAGTGTATAAAACTTCACAAACTTGGTACATCTCAGCAAGCAATTGTGTGTAATTCTCTTTTCAAAAAATGAAATCTTTATGTGCCTAAATAAATGATACTTCTTCCTTAAATATGTCAATCAAGCTTTCTCAACCTCAACAATATTGACATCTTTGGTTGGATAATTCTTTGTTTTGAGGGCTCTGTCCTGTCTATGTTGAGCAGCATCCCTGCCTTCTATCCACCAGATACCAGAAGCAACTCTCCTATGGTCATGACAATCAAAAGACATCTCCAGACATAGCCAAATGTCCCCTGTGGGGCAAAATCACTCCCAGCTGAGAACTGTTTGTGTGCCCTATGTCTTCAAATGCCTCCAAAGGCAGCAATTTGTTTCTTTCCATGAGTTCAGAACACTATATACATCAAGACCACAATTGCTAAACAACACCAAGGAACATCTAGACACAATCATAGAATCGATGAATTGGAAGAGATCTTAGAAAAAAGAGGGGATCATAACAACAGCAGCAGCCACAACAAAATAAATTCTAAAGTGCATATCTATTAATAAGGAAACAAAAATGTCCTAAAAAGAAAATACAAAGATTAACTCCTTTTAAACTTTTTGAAGAGTCAGCATATGAAAATGGTTGCTGGCTCATTCTGCAAAATGTTAGAGCTGCATTGTTCAATATAGCCATTCACCACATGTGATTACTTAAGTTTAAATTTAAATGAAGTAAAATTAAATTGAAAATTCATTTTCTCAAGTCACTAGTGCCCAAAGCTAGATAGTGGCTAGTGGTTACCATATTGGACAGTGAAGATAGAGAACACATCCATCATGGAAAAAAAGTTCTACTGAAGAATGCTGCTTAGATGAAGGAGCAGTGGGTAGAGGTTCCTGTAGGATAAGTTTCAATTTAATAAAGAAAAAACATTACAAAATTAGAGCCTTGCAACAGTTATCTTCCAAAGAACATGAACAAAGTTTGAGCAGATGTTAAGAAGGAATTTTTGCTGGGTAGACTACTATGTCAGATGAACAGAATCTTGTATCTCAGACTCAAAAGGACCTATGTATGAGTTTTTATGTTTTATGTAATACAATTTTTATCATTTCCAAACACAACCTCATGGAATCAAAGAAACATTCATATTTTAAGATTGAAACACTGCAAATATTACATAACTTCTAAATAATATTCACAAAATGAAGACTGCTTCATGTTGCTCTGTGGTGAGGTCTGTTCCCCATTTTTTAAGTGTATATTATTATGCCAATATTTTCAAATGGATTCCTGACATTTATAAAGTATGAACTTTAGTCATATGCCATTTTAGTTCATACAATATTCAAATGCAAGATTTAGTCCTGTATTGCAGGGAGTGAAAGACAAGGACTTAAGATCCTCAGAGCATGAGAGGGAATTTGAGTGGAAATCCAAGGCCACAGCACCTCAACGGGAAAGATATTGCTCTTATATTTGCCAAACAACTTCCAGTTAAAGGAAGAAGTGCTCTGGGAAGAATTTGAAATTCAGGTAATAAGTAAGGATACATTCTCTTCAAAAAAATCCAAAAAATTACAAGTAACACTGACCACAGGGACAACTCTCGTTAACACCATAAATTGATTGCTACAGCTAGAGCAGTCAACGAAGGCTTCAAGGAGAGCATGACAAGAGTAAAATTTAGACAAGTAGATGAAGAGGTGAAAAGGAAACCCTGGATGAAAAGTGGAAAGTGGAAAAGCAAAGCAGTATCTTGATGAAGGCAAAAAACAAAACAAAAAAAAACAAACAAACAAACAAAAAAAAGAGACCTGCACATCAGGACAGGGTTTATAATACTGAAATAATGGTTGAATAATGAGCGGAACCCAGTTGTGGGTGGCCTTGAAATCTGGGCAGAGAATCATAGACCAGACATGCTGTGAAACTGGGAAACAGGAAGTCTTTACACACTTTACAAAATCAAGTGGCACAATGATCTTGTCTTAAGGAAGATCACTGGATGCAGCCTGTAGAATGAATTGAGCAGGGTGGGTTGAAAGGAAGGAGAGGAATTATGATACCAGCCTCGTCAGATGGCTATTACTGCGATTGAGGCATGATATGATGAGTGCTGGAATATGGTTGTAGATGGTGGTGAAGTCTGAGGAAGAACATTCTAGTAATGAAGAATGTTAAACATTTGGTATGGATTATAGTCAGAAACTTGACATCTCTACTGGATAAATTCACATACAGGCTTCACTACAAAGAGATAGTGGGCTGTTAGCTTCTCAGAGAATCTTTCAGCCCTATGGTGCTCTGATCCTCAGCAAAAGAGAATCACAGAGGAATTAGGTTATTTCTTTTCTTGATCTTTATTCTGCTATTCCTTGCTGAGCTGCTGGAGGACCAGAGCAGATCACATGCTTTCTCTGTGCCTCAGTTTTAGTATCTATAAAATATAAATTGGTTTGTTACCCATCTCACAGTGATGCTGCGGGGCTTGTGAAATATTGGACCACAGAAAATATTGGGCATCTTGAAAAAACTTGTGATAAATAGGAGACAGAAGCCATCTAAAATTAGATATAGACTTTTACCTTTGAGAGCTGCATATTTCTTACCCTGAAGGTACCTAGAGTCCATCATGAACAAATATATTCGCACATACACACTATGAACAGTATAGAATATTAAAGTCCACAAGCCTTTTAAAGTTCAAGAATCTAAATGACGAGTTATAAATGTGAAAGCTTAAAAAGAATCTCTTCAAGCTAAGTGATTTTTCTATGCATTTAATACTCTAAAAAGTAATATGTGAAACAAATGTTAAGATAAAATGAAAAATCTTCATGAGCAGTCATTAGGAGGTGGAAAGAAGTAAATCATTCTCTTATAAGCAACACCACTGAAAAATCAGTTACCATCCCCTGGTCAACAAGCACAGCACTTCCAACCAAGGAGAAGACTACTGCGTGATACCAAAAAGCCACACAGGAAATGCCTTGTTAATGGTTGGAATTAGCTGATGTAAAAATAGGAAAAAACCTTGGGGAACAACTAGTTCCACACCTTCACCTTCAAAAGATGAAGAATCTGATGCTCACAAGGGTTATGTGGCAAATGTAAGGTCACATGGCTAATTTGTGAGAGCTGGGATTTGGACTCCCAGTCCAAGGCCATGCTGTTCACTTTTGGTGGATCAGAACTGGTCTTGGAGCCATGTAGAGAGTAATCATGAGTATATTATGCTTGAGATAAAGTGATAATATTTCTCTCTCTGGGGTTCCAATCTTGCCAGAAGAGCAAAACTGAACAGTGGCAGCAGAGGGATGGAAAAGAATGAGTAAGAAAAAGATCTGGAACATTCAGATTAAAGGTCTCTTTTGAGGAAGCCTGGGTCATCTCCACTACTCATCCTCACTACAACATCTGGTCTTAAAGGCCAACAGGAAGGAAAGGGAGGAGCTACATTATAACTTGTAATGTAGATAACATATCTCCTAGAAAAAAAGATGAACATTAGAAGAAAGTTTCCGTTTTTTGATGTATTAGAAAATATGAAAGTTTGCTACAGAGAAAGCAGAAAGAAAGACCAAAATTGAACTGAAGAAAGTGAAATTAACCTCAAGACTTGGAGAACAGAATAATGTAAAAAGAAGGGGGAGAAAGCCTGTGTGATTAGATCCACATATTGGGCATGAGAAACTTTCCCAATAAGATGAACCAGGATCCTCTAAAAAAATATGTTGCTGGGTTCACACAACATTAAGAATGCTTAACAAGTTCAAGATACCTTTGAAATGAGATGAGGTATGTCCATTGTCTTATAGTGACAGGAAACCCTCAGAAAATGAATTTAGACTGGTTTATGTGTCAACATGAAATAAAATAATGTAGAAGTACAATAATGTGTAACATCTGGTGGAAATCTTGCTTGTACTTCCTGAACCCACCAACCTCTACCAGTTTTGCTTATTCACGTGAAGCAAATAATAAGGGGGACAAATAATAAGACAAAAAACATATCAGGAGAGACAGATTCTATATCTGGTGATTTTGATTCCATGAGGAGAAAGACAAAAATGTGCAGACCTGGGGCGCCTGGATGGTTCAGTTGGTTGAGTGACCTACCCTTGATTTCAGCTCAGGTCATGATCTCAGGGTTGTGATATGGAACCTTGCATTGGAATCCATGCTTAGTGGGGAGTCTGCTTGAGATTTTCTCTCTCCCTCTCCCAATGCCCCTCCCCCCTATTATCTCTCCCTCTCTCTCTAAAATGAATAAATAAATCTTTTTTTAAAAATGTGAGGTCCCATGGACTATTTGCAAATTTTCTTCAAGTTGAGTCTTATGGCTTAATAAAATAAAATATTTAGATGATGTTGAGTAATTACTTATTTTTTTCAGAAGCCCATTAGGTAAAAGCAGGCAAAAGATTGGGAGTATTTATTGAATGATAATAAAGAAAAAGAACATTGTGGCATCAGCACACTGAAATAGAAATAAAAAATCTGGATTTAAGTCATGCATTTCTTCTTCTATAAAGAAGAAATAATTATACTTCTTCAGCCTTTCTCAAGAGTCTTTAGAACACTCAAATTCAAATATAAAAGCAATTTTGTGATGTATGAAGTATTAAATAAAAGCAATTTAATATAATTATTTGTAGACTTGATCTAAAAAGTGTTAACCTGAAATTTGAAAAAGAGAGATGATTACTCAGGTAAATTGATGAAGCTGGGAATAATCAAAAGCAGTAGATATATATGGGAAGCATATGTTTTCAAGAGTAAAGCATACTTTCAAGAGAAAAGTATAACACCAGGGTAATATTAACAATTTCAGATGATTATATTCTAATGTACAGAGAATGCTATAAGAAGACAAGCTTGAAATTTTTACAAAAGACAGTACACAAACCTGGTGTGTTAATGAGGTTTGAAATAGAGCAATGAACATTGTGTTTACCAAAAGTATACTTATTAAAAGTAATTAGATTATAATACAATAGACCAAGACTTGTCAAATTACATAAAATTCCATGAACTGCCAGAGTAAACTAGAGAAGAGGCCATTTAGGTGAGAATTTAAAAAGAGAGAGAGAGAATGTAACAGAATGGGAGGATACTTTTGATGTAGGATGACAACTTGTCCTTGTTAGCCTCAATAATTCCAGTGTATGTCTGTTTTCCAAGTGTAATTGCTAATAGCACATCTTCCACTCTCAAAAGTGTCGTGGTTTGAATAAAAAGCATGTGGTGCTCCTAGTGGAGTGTAAATATAGACTGCAAACTTAAAGATTACATTTCTAAATGCATAGCGTGCCAATTAAAAAAGAAAAGGGCTAATTATATTTGAACCACACATACAGTGCTGTGTTCAAACCTGGTTCCTATACATTTAAAAAAAAAAAAAACATCTAGGGTAACTAGGCTAGTAAAGGGCTACAAATTTAATCATAAGATAATTAATTTAAGAACTAAAACAAGAAAAGACTTAAGTCTAACATGATATTGTCTTCAGTGTTTTAATAAGTGTTTCATGAAATAATGGTGATTCAGCTTCACCTTTAACAGTGTAATAGGAAGATGTAGGATTAATAGAATTTCTGGAAAGGTAGATTTCAATGGACTGTAAGCGAGCTCTTTCTAATACTGAGAGTTGTTCTAAAAGGGAATGAGCTGCTTTGATAGCTAGTGAGCATCCTGTCCCTGTTGAGTTTAATCAGAGGCTGGATATCTGCCAGTCATGGATGATAACAGAAGTAAATCTCACTTTCCTAGGAGTCTGGATTCCAATACTCATAAGACTCCATGTATCCATAGCTTAAGTCTTCAGCAAATGAAGTGTGCCTCTTTTTTGAGCTCTCAGGAGCTCAGTAAAGGCAGATGGCCAAAATCCACTTAGAGCTATAGATTCATAAATAAATAAAGTTATTGCTTTTAAATGTACAAGTAAATAATATTTATGAAACACTCACTTTATATGAGAGCTTTTCACCTGCAGTACTACTTTTAATTCTCGTCAAAATACATGAGAAAAATCACAGTTATCCCTTCCAAACAGAGAAGGAAAATGAGGTTCAGAAAGCTTTTGATGTGCCCAAAGTTATTCAGTTAAAAACTGGTGGAATCGGGATCCTAATAAATACCCTGTGAAACACATCTATTCAAGCTGATTTTTATTTTGTGCTCTGAATGCCCCAGCAGTGTGCCCTCCTGGGAGAGTGCTGAAATGCTCTATTGTTTTACCTCTTTCCGTATTTTCCATAAAAACAGTACAGCATAGCTCTTTGCTACAGAAAATTAAATACCAGATGATACCAGAGGAATGTGCTGTAGAGAGAGTCCTTCTCCCCCTCTCTGTGTATGTCACCTCTTTTGGCGATATACCTCCCCTCTCTCCTACAGCTAAAATTAAACCAGTGGAAAATGTTTGCCTCAAAGTACATGCCCTCTCTTAATGAAAAGCAACTGTAGTTAAAGGTCAATAGATTAACAAGGGAACACAAACAGACAGTGTTCCTTATCTGGTAGGCAGAGAGATGGTGCTAGCATTAGCATTTGGGGAATAAGAGAAAGGATTTTGACGGTGGGGGAGGGTAACATAGACAGAACAGGAATAGCAGGTGAGGTGAGAGAAAACTGAGGAGACAGTCAAAAAGGGTAAGGGAAAGTCATATTCAGCCTAATAACATTCAGGACACAGCAGTGATACGGTTTAAGAATCATTTGTCCTAGAATTACAGAAAATAAAAAAATAAACTTCATATGTGCACAGCATTTTATGCTTTACAGGATATGTTCACTTGCATTACCTCATTGGGTTGTCATGATATTTGAGAAAAATAAGCGTAATTGTCTCCCATTTTAAACCAAAGAGGGAACTGGGCTCCAGAGACACAAATGACTCAACAATGTCCATAAATTGGAAGCAGTCTAGTGATAATGCTTTTCCACTACATTCCTTTTATTCCACAAATATATTATTTGCTCTTTTGGAGATCATTTTGTCTGCCTGTTATAAAGTTGCTTATAAAAATAGAGTTTTGACTCTTATTAGACATTCTGAGCAAACAGATGTTAATAAAGGGACCTAGGTACCACCTCTATTTTTAATACCACATAGATTTGCTTTTAAATTGATGTTTCTTTTCTCTGTGTATAATTATTCTGAATGAATACTTCTACTTGGTGGTTCCGGATTAAAATCTTATGGACTTAGAAAGAAAAAAATATTGAAATGAGCTGGAGGATTATCTTCTGGTTAGACTCATTCCACGATGATCTCTCTCTTGCCTGCCAAACCAATCTTTGCTGGTTTTAATTTTCATTATTGAACAAGGTCATCTAAAGTACTCCACACCAAGGATCAATGAAAGTCACAGTTTCCTTGTCAAGATCAGCTTTAGGGAGCCAAAAACCATTGAAGTACTTTTACAACCAAAAAATAACTTGTCAGCCAACGATGGGATTCATTGAGTTGAGCCATATGATTTCCAGCAATATTTTGTCAAGATTTTCTTCCATCCCTAAACTATCTTGTAAATACCAACATAAATAGCAATACAAATAGGATAAATCTGACAGTTATTTCTACCTGTCCTTTTGCAAAGGGAGAAAAAAATGGAATCATTGTCCTGTACATCGACTAAGAGGCATGACATCAAGGACTTTGAGACAGTTGAGTGCCCTTCCCAAATAAGATGAATGGAGTCAAATTAGAAGGGACTTTTTTGGTATATCGTGGTTTTTCTGAGTTTATTCTGTCACGTGTAGCACCTTCTCGTGACCTTCAGAGGGAATCAACTGAGAATCAGCAGTGTTTACCAAGCCACCTTACATTGTTAGTACTGGAACATTAAAAGTTTTAATTTGCTTTATAAGAGCTTCCAACAGAACACTGGGGATGGGGAGGAGAGATATAGCTTTATCTTGGCATAATCCTGTAATGGCCTTTCCACATGCACGAATGTATTCTAACGCAAAACATTCATTCTTACACTGTTCTGATTCAGAGATTGTGGAGGAAACTGCAAATTGCCCACCAAAATATACTCTTCCCTTCTTCCGTAAATTAGCCCATGACTGCATTGCCGCCCTCTGTTTCCCAGCCTCCCCTGCAGTTAGATACGGGCAAGAGATATATTTCTCACAAAACGATCATTAGGGGAAGTGATGTCTGCCTTTTCCAGGTGAATTTTAAAATATTGACTGTGACTTTTCTGTGCTGTCTTTCTCCTACCTGCTAGCTGGAACTCAGAACATGACAGAACTTTGAACTTGACCATACAGGCATAGAAAATGCCCAGATGATGGCAGATCCTTCCCCATCACTTAAACTCATCACATTTTGCTTGAAAGCAAAAAGAGACTTGTCTTTTTCAAACCACTGAATTTGAGCCCTTTCAGTTACAGCGGCATAATCTCTAATTAAAACAGAAGCTGACTGAAAGCTCATCAGCTGTCTGTTCACATCTTCATCCAGGCAACGTAAAGGTGAAGATTAGGAGCAGCAGTTGTACCTCCTTATTGTCAGAATTCTAACAGAATTCGGTCTTCAAATCTACCATATAAAAAGACACCAATTCTTCGCAAAATCTGTGTTTTCTTCTTGTCTACAAGAACTAAACCCATTTTGAAACATATCCTGATGGTTTGTTGAATCCTCTACTTCTGGATTAGTGGCCAACTGCTCTTCGGCTGTCTGCAGTGTTTTGCCAGATGCTGGAAACAGCACTGTGACCCAGTCTTCAATGGAGACATTAACGAAATTGAAGGTGATGGCATAGAACATTATTTCCTAATGAGGTTTCCTTAAAATGAGTAGGTGCCAGGTATTTTTTCACAGAAGCAGAGGAATGTCCTTGAGTTAGGAAAGTGCCGAGATAATGTGACTTACATATAAGACGTGACAGATCACTTTTTATATTCTTAACTTCATCGAAAAAGTCGATAAGCAGTTTTCAGTCACCTACTATGTGTAAGGGCTACATGGTCAGAAAAAACCCCACCAAGTCTACCTTAAAGAATTGATGGATATTACATTTTCTTTCCAGCAGAGCTGCATATCAATCACTGTTTCCCAATTCTGACATCGACACCTGATCCCCACCTACCCCATTCTACATCTCCATTTTACGAAGCACTGTTATCTTTTAATATATTATATATATTACCTGTCACATTTATTGTTTTGCCCCCCACCCCACTAGAATTTAACCCCGGAAGGACAGAACTCTGTTTTGTTCACTGAGGTATCTCAAGAATTAAAACAGTGTCTGGAATACAGTAGTCACTCAGTAAATATTTGTGAAATACTGTTGCCCAAAGGGGGTGACAGATACAAATGACTGGTGCCACATGGTATGGATATAGGACTTACCGGGATGGTGCGGAATTACAAAGCAGAGAAATAGCAGAATGCAAACAATCATCTGACCTCCATGACCTTGCCACTTAGAACAGTCACAAATGATCCTTATTTACATCCCGTGGCTAACACTCTAATAGAGAGGGTTCCCCACTCCGCAATGCGTTATGTAGCAGTGGTTGGAGAAGTCGCCATGTTAAAAAGTGGTGCTTTTCCAGCCTGTGATTGATATCCTATTTGTGGTTAAGTCTAACTCAAGCCTGCTGAGCCAACCCTCAGCCAAACTACCAAAAGTGGGAAGAATATGAATCTCCAGAGCATCAAATTTTCCTCTCACTAATAAATATACAAATAATAAAACAAAGAAAAATTTTGATCTCTTTAATCTGCTGATACATGAGCAATGGTTTTTAGTCTACTCCAGGCTCTTTTTGAGTAAAACAGGGAAAGGCTTAAAAAATGTCAACTACATCCTTCCTGTTTCCTGGCCCCATAGTAAACGAAGATCAGCTTCCATATTTACCATCATGGATTACAACTAGGTTTGTTTGTTTGTTTGTTTGTTTATAAAGTCCCATTTCACTGCCAATATATTGAGTGTCCCATACTTAACGCCTGTCTTAGAGAACTAGCAAAATGTGGATCTGATGGTGATGCTTATTTTAATTCCATTTTACAGATTTTGGTGAGCTGCCCATATAACCAGAAAGGTGGCAGGGAATTTATTTGAAGACGTTACTATATCAGATCAAAGAAAAATGGCTACATATATAAAAATAAGATCAAAAGGAATTAATTTAGTTTGATTTCCAGAATTCAAGGAATAAAATATACACTGAAGTCCATCAATGATTTTCAGCAAATTTAGTACTAGTTTTGTGTATACAGGTCAAAAATTATTAAAATCAAATCTTAATTTCATCTTTTCTCCCTTGTTGAGTTTCCCATTCAATCTCTACCATTTTTTATTATTATTATTACTATATGAGGAAGGGGAAAATAGCTATATTACAAAAATATCTGGAGATAGGCCTCTTACTTACAGAGGTAGCAGGGTGTAACTTATATGAGGAAGGAAAATTTATTTTTAAATAATTCAATGAATCTACTGTAGTGTGAAAAATAAACCCCCTCCCTAAGACATGATTTGGAAGAAAACTGTAAAACAAAAAGATAATCAAGGAAGTTAAGTTCTTATTGGCAGCACATGCAAGAGAATAAGGGGCACATGAATAGTAAGAATTGGCGAGAAGGGGCCATTGAGACCAGTGAGTACAAGCAACAAGGTGGAGACAGCAGCAGATGGAGGGATGTGACCAGTGAAAAAGTCCCCAGGATGGGAGATGCTCAGTACATTTCTATTATACTGACATCAAATTTGAAAATTCTGCTTTATTGATTAAATAGCCTGACCAATCACAAAGCTTTAGTAAAAAGTATGGTTTATGCTTTCTGTTAATGGTGAAATTATTTTCTGCTCTGTGCTACCTGTCTTCAAAACTTCAGGTAAGCCTCATAGATACCGTACATCTTGAATTAGTGGTACCTAAGAGTAATGCAAGAACGGGGGTCAGGAGATGAGTGAAGAAAGCAGACCCTGAAGGATATCGGCAAAGTAGGAAGCAGACTGCAGAATAATCTGACCAGAAGAACATAGAAATAAATTCACAGAGATATGCTCCATCATGTTGGATATTAAAGTCAGGGGTAACCTCTGAGGGTTACAGGACGTGTGAGTGTTCTGAATTACACCTGGGAATTTTGTCTGGAATTGCCTTGAGCACCAGTGTAGACTCTCCAATATCCTCAACCAAGCAATACCCAAGATCTGAGCCAGAAGTGTATCCTTACCACAGGGAGCTGATTGGCCTATGAAATGGTGTCACCCAGAAATCTGGGAATGGTGGCAGCAACTTTCTTATCAGGCCAGAATTGGGACATTGCTTTAGAAGTTTTTTCCTGAAGGCTTAGCGTGCTTTTGTAACTCTGGTCCTTCCAAGGATTCCATGAGCCACCTTTCTTGTGTAACTAGGTAGAGTGGATTCTGATGTTTCCAGCTAGGAGGCTTGACAAATATAACAGCCTAAACTTGAACTTTAAAAAAAAAAATTATTATGGTAAAATACACATAACAAAATTTAACATGTTACTGATTTTTAAGGGTACAATTAGGTGGTACTAAATATATTCATAAAATTGTGCAAGCATCATCACTATCTCCATAATTCAACTATATCCATTAAAGACAAACTCTCCATTATCCCCTCCTCCGGGCCATGGCAATCACCATTCTACTTTCTGTCTCTATGATTTTGACTACTCTAAGTACCTCGTGTAAGTGGGATCATGCGGTATTTGTCTTTTTGAGACTGGCTTGTTTCACTTAGCATAATGTCCTCAAGGTTCATTCCTGTTGTAGCATATGTCAGAATTTCCTTGCTTTTTAAGGCTGAATAATATTTTATTGTAAGTATATATCGCATTCAAAAAAATCTGTTCATACATCGATGGACACTTCAGTTGCCGCCATGTCTTAGTCATTGTGAACAATGCTTCTATGAACCTAGATGGACAAATACCTCCTCAAGTCTCTGCTTTCAATTCTTTTGATATATACCTAGAAGTGGAATTACTGGATCACAACTCAGCATTTTGCATGAGAGAAATCTTCATTTGATTAAGGTCTGGTCATTAGACTTCTGAGATAGGCAGAAGCCCTGGTTATTTGGCTTCTATCATAAGAAGATACTGTGGAAACCATTAGAAATTCACATGTAAAATTTTTAAAATTATGCACCAAAGAGAGAGAGAAGAAATCTTTCTAATATGCTAATATTAGAACAAGTCATGTCCCAGGCTTATTTTCCTCCAAGTGCACCATATTTTCATAGTTCACTTTTAAAAACATTATGAAATATGACCTTCTCTAAGCCATGTTAACTACATATGCTCCTTCCCCTCATTTTCTCACCCTTCTGCTTTTATTAGTTATAACATTTCTACAATTTCATGGTGTAAAATTGTCATAGTTAGTTCCATAAGCATAATTCCCACAGTTGTTAGCATTAGCTGAACGTTTAAATGGATTCACTGCTCACCATGACTCCATGTATCTTGACTTTTAAATTCATATTGTGGTTGGCTGAAGTCTGTCCTCCAGTAGTTTTTACAAGAATGTTTATGGAAACAATATTTCTTGATTTCTTGTATGTTTGACAATATTTTCTGCCAGTTTTTATTATTGCACAGTGGTATAGCTGGACATAAAATATGATGATGTTCTTTTTCATTAAAACTTTGTAGACATTGCTCCATAGTTGCTAGCATTGGATGCGATTCTGGAGAAGTTTAAATCCAATCTTACTGTTCTCCTCCCTAAATATCAGGCTCTATTTTTCCTGCCTTTGCCAGAGGCCCACAGGAGTGTTCTGATATGGTTACATTCAATAATTTTTCTCAGGAAAGGCTTGGAGTTAATCAACCTGCATCAGTTTTTCCCATGAAATGTTTTGCTGTCAACTGGAGAATCTCTTCAATTACTCCAGGAAATTTTTTTAAGGTATTCGTGGAAATTTTGTGTTTTTATTGGATATTGACAGTTTCCCATCTGTTGATACTGCAAAGGTTTTCACATTTTCCTACTAATTCTTTGAAATTTTCTTTTTTTCTTCTGAATTTTGTTCATTTTTGAGCAAATGTCTGCTTTCTCTAATTGTATTTTTAGCTGTGTCTATAATTTTATCTGCTTCCAAAATATAGTTTGGATCTAAGGTGGTTTTATTTTTTTCCCTTCCATTTTTTGTTTGGTGGTGGTTGTAATTGTTTATGACCTCTATGTTTACATTTTGAATAGGTAATGCATGAACAGTGTTCAAATTTTAAACAGCGGAAGCTCTATCCCCCAGGACTCCCATTCTAGTCCCCATCCCTACAGTGAATGTAGGTCTGTATTTTCTCCGATGTACAGCAATAAAGATATTTATTATTTTCCCTCTTTACACAAATAGTGGCACACCCTATACATACTATTCCAACTTTTGATTTTGTGTATGTTTTAAATTTATCTTGGAGATCTGTATTAATATATAAAGGGCTTCTTTTCATTTCTTTCCTTTTTCTTTCCTTTTTTTCCCTTTTTTTCTTTTTAATTCCTTCTTTCCTTTTACAGTTGTATAGCATTCTTTGTATGTAATTTATTCAGACTCCTGTAGGCAGATATTCAAGTTGTTATTATTGTTTTGTTATTATAAACAATGCTGTACTGAATAACTCCGTAGGTGTGTTATTTCACAAATGTGTACACATATTTGTTAGGTACATTCTTAAAGGTGTAACTGCCGAACTAAAAGGTATTTGTTTTAATAATTTGTATAAATATTGCCAGGTTGTGATCAGTAAGAGCTGGCCTAATTCACACTCCCACCAGAAACATACCAGTTTTCTCACGCCCATGCTAACACGTGTTATGAAATATTTGCTCTTTGCCAATCTGATAGGTAAAAGATGGTTTTTATTGTTGTGTTCATTTGCATTTCTCTTATGAGTGAGTTGAGTACCTAGTCACATCTTTAAGAGCCAATCGTATTTTCTTTTGCTTGAATTTTTCCTTATGTCCCTCACTCACTTTAATTGGGTTATTGATTTTTTTTATTTTCTAAATGCATTATAGAAATTATAAATAGTAAATCATTTATTACAGTTTCTTTTTTGTCTTTTAATATGATTGATGGCAATTTTTCTCTAAGCATACTTTTTATGCCAAATAATCTTTCAATCTTTATCTTTTTATGATTATTGAAATTTATATCTTACTTAAAAATTCTTGCCACCCTAACATCATTATAATTTATTTCCATATGGCTATCCTTTTTTTCAAACACGGTTTATTCAATAATAAAAACTCAATACTTTATTCAATTTGTGCATTTCCGCTGATTTGTTGAATGACTAAGTGAATGAATGATGGTCTCCCAGCACCAAAATTAGGCCTCTCCTTACAATAGAATGGCATAGTTTTCTTGCTTTTCTGTCTACTTTTCCTCGCAATAGTGCAATGTACTCTTCTCCCTTACTAGTTGTGATTAAAAACAATTTCATAATGATTTATAAACAGTATAGATTTCCATGGAGGCAAGAGGACAGTTTTATGAATTTTCTTGGAGATAATACCTCCAATCCATGAAAATAAAGTCTAATGATAAAGACAGCAGTCACTGCAAATGGCAAAAATAATCCAGACAGGGAAGTTATTTCTTGTACCTTATATATCATGAGAAAGAAAAAATATCTGGTCTACCTCTAGATAAAACAGTTACAGCTAAATCCTGTGCCTCGGAAATCTGATGGTGTTTTCTTTTTAGTTATATATTCCTCTTAACTCTTTTGTGGAATGCATGTCAAGGACTCTGCAGCGACCTTTCTCTTTAAATATTATCTCTCCCCATTTTAATTTTCCAATTATGACATCCTTACCAGACCAAGAGCCAGATGTTGATCTTCTCTATGCCAGGCTTGGTGTATCCAAATACTTTATTTTCGTAATTCAGAGATTTTTTAAAATCTTTTCATGGAATATTTTAGGTGCCATGTAGCCCATAGTCTACCAGGATTGTCTTTTCATCTATTTATTTACAAAAGGGAAATAAACAACAGCAACTTAAGTTTCTATTTAGTCCTTGTGGGCACACACATGCTTGATTTCGATAACTGTTAATGTTTACATTTGGAAGCAATGAAGTGTAGGGGATATACTAAGGGGACCTTAAGTCAGAGGCCTGAGTTTTACCTTGGATCTGTGTCTCACCAGCTGTACAAACTTAGGCAATTTATTCAGCACTCCTCATTCTCAATTTCTTCATTTATATAATGGATATAGTAATAATAACACTATCTCACAATAATATTATGAGATTTAAAGGAAATAAAAAAGTGTGACTACGCCATGTAAACTATACAGCATCTTATGGATATGAGTTGGTATTATCATCCCACAGCATAGCACAGCCATTCTTGACCTTATTTCTGCTGTACCACTGGAGATCGATGTTCACATACATGATGCACTCCCATGTTCAGCCTCGAGGATTGGACAGAACTGCATTAGAATCCTTGATCTGCCATTAAGTTAACCTCATTTCCTATCTAAAGCATGGCAAAAATAATACTTAATTAGTAAATTGTGGTGAGAAATAAATGAAATAACGTATAGAAAACACAGTGATTGGCACATAATAAGGACCAATAGATGTTTAATTACCAATAAAGTCCAACCAAACTGTCTTTAACTCCATCTATTCTCTCTTATGCATAAAAAAATGCCACAGCAAAACTGGGAGTCATGATTCTTTGATACACCACCAAAATGCACCTGATTTAGACTTTATTTGATCAGTCCCGAGTTTGGAACTTTATTCTTCTAAAATGCTATTTCTAATACATCTCTTGATCAACTTTTGTACACCAATTTTATACACTGACTATGAACAGTCGAGCTGTACATCCCTGAATGATGAAAGAGCTGTAAAATTATTGAAACATACCCTAAGTTTTAACTATAAACTAACTAAACAAAAATAAGACTATTAGTAAATGGGAGTTTACCACATATTTTAACATTTAACCTGGTTAAAAATTAAAAGATGAAGAGGCTTGGAAGCAATACCTTTCAGATAATTTCCAAATGACTGAAACCATAGCCAATTAATTTACATCATCAGAATTCTAACACTGTTGTAGGCTGGAGGAATACTTAATCAGTGTCGCTTGATGATGGTTTGATGGAACAATAAGAGATGAGAACAAAATTAGGAACCTGAAAATTAGAGGTGATGAATTCTGACCTAGATGTCTTTTCTGGTAAGCATTATGCTTCTCTAAAATGTTGAATTTCTGATTGAAACAGCCTCCACTAAACTCCTTCTGGTTAGAATTATGATTATGTTGCCAAGGTGCTACTAATGGATCAGTGGACAGATGCTTACTTAGATGAACACTCATTTTCATGATAAGAGATTATGACAGGTACAAGATAAGCAGAAGCCAGTCTGAAGATGCCATAGATGATGGTAGGGTTAGCTATATATTACTACATCTGCGCAAGCATGTTTGTTTGAAGTTAGAAGTAAAAAGAGGAAAATCAAAGGAAGTGTTATAGGAGAATTTTTCTATATAACTCAATAACCATTTTGATTACATTTTTCTTTCTTTTTTTCAAATCAATTGCCAAATCAATTTTGTCAAATCAATTGTGTGTCAACTGAGATTCAAAGCTATTAATCTTTCTATAGATACATAGAAAAATAGATAGATCAATCTATATATACCACATTGTGTTGGGGATTTGAAATTTGCTGGAGTTTGTGGGACTGGACAAGTGTAGTTGAAGAATATATGTGAAAAAAAAAGAACAGAAGGACAAAGCTGAGTGAAAAACTTGTCTAAGTTATATGAACTCAATTTTACTGATGGTGAATTTCTGATGCCTAACCCAGCTGTTGCTTTCAACAGTCAAAACCTTTGCATGGTAGCCAGAATTAAATCTTCTTCTGAATCAAAAGAATGAAACTCTAACCATCTCAGGCAAAACTTTTTCCCTTTGTTAATTAACAAGAGATTGAAAAGGTTACCAAAACATAATTTTCCTGCCATTAGCCCACTTGACACACAGATTATCTCACTTAAAACCTTACCATGATTCTGTGAAGTAGGGATTAATACTATCCCCATCTTATACACGAAGAAGCCAAAGAACAGAGAATAAATTGCCTACAGTCACACATCTCACAAGCTTCAGAGATGACATCTGAACCTAAAGAAGCTCATGAGCACCCTTATACTTTTCATCACTCTATCGATACTTCTTCCAAGAATAAAGTGCTTAACATCCTTAGTATATAGATACATATTCGTGTCACTACAATTACCTGAAGAAGATTTGGAACTCTTTTTGGAATTATATTTATAGTACTTCAGCATATCTTCATCTATATATCTGTTTTTTATCTATGTCTAACTATAAAAGAAACTCTCATTACTTTCTTGTTACAAAGAAGTAAAAGTTCCCTTTTCTCCTCCTCTCTTTCTTAACTTTCTCAGTTTGATTCGCTTAGCTCCATAATACAGAACTTAATTTAAAAAAATGTAGGCAGGAAAGGTAATATAGCATAAAGAAAGAAGTTATATGCTTAACCGAAGGCTGGAAGTTGGAAGGTCAGAGGTTGATCTCTCGCCTGCTGAACATGCTCTGACAGCATGGATGTGAGTATAATGAATGGAATATTTAGGAGATTACACTCAGGCAAGTACTAATCTTCTACAACGCTATGTGATTAAATGCTGATATGCATAGAAAGAAAAAATATCAGGGACGCCTGGGTGGCTCAGTTGGTTAAGCGGCTGCCTTTGGCTCGGGTCATGGTCCCGGGGTCCTGGGATCGAGTCCCGCATCGGGCTCCTTGCTCGGCGGGGAGCCTGCGTCTCCCTCTGCCTCTGCCTGCCACTCTGCCTGCTTGTGCTCTCTCTAATAGATAAATAAATAAAATCTTTAAAAAAAAAAAAAAAAAAAAAAAAAAAAAAAAAAAGAAAGAAAAAATATCAATCCAGAGATTAGAGAAAGATCCATGTTAGAATATTTCTATTGTAAGTGGAAATTAAACGGGATTTTATAGGAACTGAGGAGAAACCATGTACTAGAATGTTGTGGGCATTTTGTTGGAAATAGAAGATAAGCTAGGGCTGGAAGATAAGTTATAAGAAGCTGGTCAGAGCTGAATTATTTAACGTCAAATATTCTAGCATAAGTCTTTACACTTTAATTCATAAGCATGGCTAGGCAATGAATGATATTTTGTGCCAGTTGAATTGATGTGAGGAGAAACTAGAATAGAGAGAGAATTATAAAATACTTGCATATTAAAAACACAAGATGACAAAGTTCTTGACTACAGCAGTGGCAAAAGGTATAGAGACAGTAAAACAGGTGTGAAAATATTTTTAAGGATTTATTGTTTACTTTCAGAGAGAAAGAGAGAGTGCATATGAGTTGGGGGGGGGGGGAGAAGACAGAGAGAGAGAGGGAGAGAAATCTCAAGCAGACTCCTCACTGAGCATGGATCCCAATGCAGGACTCTGTCTCAGGACCCTGAGATCATGACCTGAGCTGAAATCAAGAGTCAGATGCTTAACCGACTGAGCGACCCAGGTGCCCCATTACAGATTTGAAATTTTAAAGGAATCTGCAGGACTTACTGACACATGATCCATGGGAAGTAAAGAAGCATAAGGGTTCAAAAATAACTAATACTAAGACCCTGAATATCTGGTAAAAAAATATACTAATGCCTTTGGTGGACCCTAGGAAAATAGAAAGAGGTTGTCGATTTTGACAAGAAAGAAAGAAACTCATGTGGAATTGACCAACAGGCAGTTAGAAATCTAACAATAGGGCTGACTGGGAGTCATAGATTGAGGTTAATCTTTGGGAGTTAGCTTCACAAAGGCAAATAATGTGTTTTTTTGAATGATAGGTCCTTCAGGAATAGTTGAGAAATTTTCTTCTGACCATGATGAATAAACGGGGATCAGATTTATACTCCTATCTTAAACAACTACATAATATGAAACAAGAATTCTGAAACATTTGACAGCACACTTTTTAAGACTACGATCCCTGAAAAAAAGGCAACAAATGAGGTGAACCTTACAGTTGCCCCCACATTTCTGCATGTAGTTCAGAGAGGCCAAAGTGGCTAAAATCTATAGTTCAGAATATCAGAGAGGAAGGCACAAAGAGATTGTTCCAAGGACTACAGAGAGAGCCCCCCAAGTAGCTGTGTGAACACTGCTCTGCACATACAGAGCAGAAACTACCAAAGTTTCTACTGGAAATCAGTAGGCTAAACAACTCCCAGAGCTCACACAAAACCAGGAATGATTCATGTTCCCACCAGCCAATGTAGATAGGTGCAGAACATGGGGTAGAGTTCTTGGAACTCAGGAATAGCTTTAGACTATCAGAATACTTGTCGTAGACTGAAGCCTGCCCTTGATTTCATCCCACCAAACTCCCAAAAACTTTCAAATGAAGACTAAAGCTACCAAATTGATTCTAGTAAATGTGCATCAAGGAAAGTAGAAAACATTTATTAATATAATACTCACAATATATCTAATTGAAAATTGCCAGATCTACAAAAAAGCAAGAAGAAAATGACCTATAACCAATAGAAAAAATAAATCAATAGAAACAGACACAGATTTCACATATGTAATAAAATTAAGAGACCAGAAATTTATAATAACTCATATATATACTCAAATATTTTAAACATATGTATATATTCTCTATATTAAAGAAGGTAAAGCATGAAAGCGATTTAAAAAACAAGCCCCTGTGCATGCACAGGGGTAGAAGGTATATGGTAAATCTCTGTACCTTCTGCTCAATATTGCTGTAAACCTAAAACTCTTCTAAAAATAGCCTATTAAGAACAAAACAATAAAAATTAAAATAAATCCCAAACTTCCAGAGGTGAAAAATACAATATCTGAAATAAAAAACACACAGAATGAGATTAATAGTAGATAAATATTGTAGAAGAAATGATCACTAACTCAAAGATGTAGCAATAGAAACTATCCAAAATGAATTGAAAAAAAGAATACAAGCCTTTAAAAAGCTCCCAAAAGACAGAGCTTCAGCAATTTGTGGGACAATATCAAGCAAACGAACATACATATAATTGGAGTACCCAAAAGAGAAGAGATACTAAAAAGTATTTTAAGAACTATTGGCCCCCAAAGCTCCGAATTTGATGAAAATTATAAACTGCACAGATCCCCAAATCCAAGGTCAATGACCACCAAGAAGAATTATAAGAAAACCACGCCAAAGGATTTATAATCAAATTGCCGATAACCAGTGATTGAGAGAAAATCTAAAAGCAGTCAGAGAAGAAAAGACACATTATGGACGGAGGAACAAGCACAATGAAGACGGACAATTTCTCATCAATAGTAGCATTAGCTAGGAGCGATGAAGTGATACTGTTAAAGTACTCTAAGGAATAAAAAAATAATAATAATAAAAAAGGCTATAAACCTAGAATTCTATATCTGGCAAAAATATCAATCAAAAGTAAAAACAAAATACTTTTTTTCAGACAAATAAAGGTTGAGAAAATTAATTATCAAAACCTGCAGCTAAGGTATCTTAAAGAAAATTATTCAGGCAGAAGTATAACTAAAAAGCCAACTATATAAATAAAAAAGATTCATAAAAATAATCCAATATAAGGCAGCAGAAAAACAAAAAAGCAGGGGGTGGGGCAGGCAGGGGTAAAGAACAATTGAAATAAAAAGAAAACAAATAGCAAGATGTTTTAAATTCAGTCACATTGATAAGTATATTGAATGAAAATGATCTAAAGGCTCCAACTAAAAGAGGATAAAAAAGCTAGGCCCAATTACATATTATCTACAACAAATATTTTCAAAACACACAGCTCACAAAGGACTCACATTGAGTATATATAAAGAACTCATACCACTCACAAATAGATAAACAATCCAATTAGAAGATGGATAAAAGATTTAAACAGACACTTCACCAGGAAAAAAAAAAAGAGAGAGAGAGAGAGAAAGAAACATGAACTGATACTCAACATCAGTTACCATTAGAAAAAATGTAAATTAAAGCCACCATGAGATACCACCATAAGCCCACTAGCATGGCTCCAATTCAAAAGGATGGACAATACCTAGAGTTGGTGAGGATATAGATTGGAATTCATGCATTGCTTGTGTGAGTTCAAAATGGTACATCCACTTTGAAAGAGATTGAAAGCAATCTCTTATGATTAAAATATATACTTACAACATGTACCGACAATACCTCTTATAGGTATTTACCCAAGAGAAATAAAAATATGTTTTTTAGCTGTTCAAAATAGCTTTATTCAAAACAGGTCAAAAATGTCAATACCCCAAAATCCATCAAGGAGTGAATGGATAAACAGATGTGGTATATCATAAAATTGAATAGTACTTATCAAAAAATTACCACTCGGGAACAAATCAGTAAAACATCCACAACATGAATGGATATCTAAAACATTATGTTGAGTTAAGGGGGCCAGACCTAGAACACTAAATGCCGTATGATTAAACTTATAAGAAATCTTATAGCAGGTGAAACTCTAGGCACAGAAGACTGATTAGTGATTGGCAGGGGCTAGCTTCCTGGAAAGGAGATTAAGTAAAGAAGCAGAAGAAACCTCTTGGAGTGATAAAAATATTCTCTATCAAGATTGCGGTAATGGTTGCACAGCTGTGTACATTTAAGTGTACTGCATGCTTCAAATCAGTAAACCGTACTGTATATAAATGATGCCTCAATAAAGCAAAGCAGAAGATGGGGAAAGAGGTGGGGAAAAGGGGGAGGGAGTAAAAGGTAAGCAAGGACCATGCCTTGAAGAATGGCCACAGTTAAAACTGCATAGGAGAAAGGGGAAATAGCCCACCAAAAAGAAAAAGAGGGATCAGATAAGCAGGAAGGAAAAGAGAAATGCCACTTGAGCTGCAAATGAGATCATCTAGAATGCTGCACCACACCACCCACTGAGGGGAATTTTAGAAATTTTGGGTTGATGGCGATAGTGGAGGATATTTTTACATTGTGTGTAGTGATGGGGTTGAAGGAGAAATGCTAGACATCTTGCAATGATTGAGACAGTCACACATAATGAAGAATTATCTTGAATCAAACAAACTTTTGAATGATTCCTGAACATTCATACATGTAAAAAAAATGTTTACGTTGTTTCAGGGTAGGACCTAATCTATTTCATAAAAACACGTAGGTTTTCGCATGTTGTTAAATACAGAACTATGTTGTTCTTTATTTTTCTTCTTTTTATTTTTATTTTTTTGCAGAGATAGAGTGCATGAGTGAGGTGGGAGATAGAGAGAAAGAGAGAGAGAGAATCTCAAGCAGGCTCCATTCTCAGTGTGGGCCTGAAGTAAAGCTCAGTCTCATGACGCTGAGATTATGACCTGAGCCAAAATCAAAAGTCGGACGCTTAACCGACTGAGCCACCTGGGGGCCCCTTTATTTTCCCTTATTGAAATCTTTATCAAAGTTTGTTCATCATCAGTTCATGAATCATATTTTGGATGGTGGTGCTGCTAATGATACTTGAATCACATTTATATCAACCTGCATTTGTTATCTATTATATTAATGGTGATTCTATATACAGATGCATATTATTTTATTATAAATCACTTTCCTTTAATTCTCATTTATATACATTTAAGGCACTGTTGAATTATTAAAATTACATGACTAGGAAAGTTACATTGTCAATGCATTTTATTTCAGGACTTAGAGCAACATTATAAGCATTTTTTTCTAAAAGGAATTGAGGGAGAAAATCTGGGATTGAGAGTGATTATTCTAGAAGACAAGATTGTTAGAAGAGTTGAATATCAAAAAGACATCAAGAAGAATCAGGACTTAGTATTTGATATCAGGATAAGAAATTTTGTCGATCTGAAGTAATCAAACTTTTTTAAAAATGAGCAGTCACTGAAAAACAGAGGCAGAGAATGTATAGAAGGTGCACTTAAAGTCTGGTCAGTAAAAGAGGAGAGATAAACAGAATCTTTCAGCATATGCAACAGAATCAAAGGAAGAATTATCAAGCTGAATAAACTTACGTATCCTCAGCCATGGAAAGTGAAGAAGTAAAGAAGAAAAAAAAGCCAGAGAACGTGCCAGAAAATCACAAGAACAAGGTCCATCCTGAGGTAAAGGGAATGGGAGAATCTCTTTAGTTTGAAGATTTGGCTTTGAGCTAATCCGCAAGGCAGGCTGTCCATGTACAAACAGAGATGACCCACTCATGAGGTAGCGAGATTTGAGGGCCTTTGCTCCCCAAATGCCTTAGTACTTTTCCACGGTGCCTGGTCTCCTACAATTATAAATGTGTTTTTTTGATATGTGGATTCTTGATCTTACTATATAAAAATTTTAAAAACTCCTATACTGAGAAAAATAACACTGAGCCTTAAAGATTTTTACAATTCCACATTTCTTAGGCCCTTTTCTGAGTTCAGATTTTCACTGAGGAATGTGGGGTAGTGTACAGACCCCGGACTTCTGAAACAGAATGAGGGGAACCCTGAAAGCTAAGAGGGACGCCAGCCCCCAAAGCAACCCAGTTAGTGCAGGCAAGCCTTTGAGGGGCAGCTCTCCCGGCTTTGGGCAGGGCAGCGAGGGAGTTGGGAGTGGGGAGGTAGAAGTTACTCAGGTGAAAAGGTGGTATCGCATGTCAGCTGATGTCAACATTTGCCTAGGATGTAAAATGAGATCATTTCCCAATTGCATTGAGGACTTGGAAAGAGAGAATGCCTGGAATGGCTCCTGAGAGTCTCAGAGATGCCTAGCCCTAGCGAGCAGATGTGACCGCTCACTTGTCATTGGGGGCCTTGCCGCTGCAGATGGCCAGAGCTGCGTGGGCCTGCATCTTGCCGGAGGTCTCCTCTAGAAAGCAAGAAGAAAAGCAAATAGCAGGGGTATGATAGGTGTGGCAAACCCAACAGAAGAAACATTGGGCTGGGCTTCAAAAGACAAATTGTGATATCATGTCTGTAAAGAAGAACTTACTTGGCCGTAGGCAAGCCACCACTAAAATTTCTTCTAGAAATAAACTTTTATTACTGATTTGACCGTGAAGTCCGTTCAGGGAAGGAAATCTAAAAACAGAAAAAGTGGCCGATAATTCAGCTGAAACAGAAACAGATAAGGAGCTGGAAGTTTCAGTGAGGCCAAGTAGAGAAATCACTTAGCAAGGGGGAAGGGGAGCAATGCCAGGCTGATTCCTCTTTCACAGCATCTTCCTTTCATTTTTTGCCAAGCAGGTTGGGGAAGTGGTGAAGAGTAAATAAGCTGAAAGTTTAAAAGCCTGCTCTGCCTCTTTTAACCATGTGACTCTGGGCAAGTTACTTATCTCTGGGCTCCAGTCTCTTTGTCTATTAAATGAGGATGATAACAATACAACTCTGTACACACTCTATATTCCATGACGCGGCACATGGAAGATATTTCTCAAAGGGCTCAGTACTCCAAGCATAAACTGTTCCCTTTCTCTGTGTTCAAAAAAATTTTCGCTCGGAATTCACTCTTTCTGAATTCCTATAGCACTTCTCGTTGATGCACCCATAGTTACTCATTAAACAAAACGCTCTGTTGCCTTTGTTCCTGAGAGTATGCCTGTATGCATTTATCTGTCTGTCTGTCTATCTGCCTGCTTTCTTAGTCAGACTGCAAGCTTTTGGAAGCAGCAAGATATGTGTTAGATCCCTTGTGTATCCCTTTCAGCTTTTAGAATATACTGTAGCATTCAGCAAATACTTGTTAAACAAATGAGGTTGTAAGTCCTGGAGAGAAAACTTCCCTGTGCTCCATATCAATTACCGAGCTTAGGAAGAGGCAGGTGTAGAATAATTTAGCCAGGGTTTGGTGTTTTTTGTTTGTTTCCAGTTGGTCTGTGCCTATACATAGATTCAATCATAATGAAGCTGACAAAGGAGAATGACATTTTGGAAACAGGAAAGGAATTTTGGGTATTACAGCCCCACATTTGTCACCTCCCTGGCTGATAGCAGCAAGCACACGTTCCTTCGTTCCCTTTGGCTAAATTTGGATCAAATGCTGGCTGAGTGCACTAAGAAAGCCAGAACTGCATTGTACCTCTATTTTGTGACATATGAGCTCCCTGCTTTAATCTCCCCTCTACTGTATAAAAGAGGATCTGAAGCTGTTAGACTTCAATCCGGTGATTCATGCAGCTGCCACACAATAGATTCCACCTCTCTCCTCACTGCTGCACAATATCAAGCTAAACAAAATGTCTTAGAAAGCTTCAGTACATGTAGTTAGCCTGTCACGGATCTCCCCCTCCCCACACACACACACACACACACACTCTTCTTTTTTTTTTTTTTTTCTTCTGCTGAGCAAAAGAGTCCAAATGCCCAGCACCTGCCTTTTTACTGACATTTCCACAAAGGTAAAGGAATGAACCTTTTGTCAATTCCAACCAAACGATCTGTTTTGAAACAATGAGATGAAAAGCCTGGGCCCCTCTCCTTGCTACTGGATTACAGTGCCGGGGCTTAAAATAAAGGACACTTGATTTTATTGATTTAATGAGGGATGGAGGCTTTTGCCGGAGCATCCCTCGTGGCAGAGGAACAAGTCTTGTTGGCAGGTACCTCCACCGAGGCACTTCGCTTCCATTTGTTGGGTTTTGCGATGGTGCTTGTTTATGGGCTTGGCTGTTGGGATGACCCCCCAGTGTTCCTTCCCGTGCTGCATCAAGCAGTCAAATGCCCGCGGTGATTTCGGTGTGTGTCTCTAGACAGGGAGAAGCGGAGGGGAGGAGGCTCAGCACTGCAGGATAAAGAGCTGCGAGAAGAGGTGACAGGGGGAAAGCACATCTTCGAAAAAAAAAAAAAAGAAGAGTCAAATAAAACAGACTGGAAAAGAAATAGCACTTCGAGCGCAAAAGAGATTGTGTTCAAAACCTATTATTTCTCGGCAGAGTCTATTTCAGCTAGGTTTCTAACCCCCTCTCCGTCCATACCATTGGCTCCCTCAACCCCCCACCCTTCTCCCTCCCCCTCCATTTCCAAATTTGAACAGTGAGGAAGCTAAGGGGGTTCAGGCACGGGTTTTTTTGTTTTTTTTTTTTTTATTGTGGACGAGTCCAGACACAGCTAGATAATCTTTTTGCTTTTGTTCTCTTCTTCTTTGGGGTTTCTTGTGATATTATTATTGACATGTTCATATGGAAATTTTTGCATTACATGTTTCTTCCTTTATATTTGCCCTATTTTTTTCCCCATACAGTCTGACTTCATTGTCCCCTGCGCTGTGTGAAAGGGACATTGCCAGTCACCTGCTGACCAAATGTAAGCAGCCATCTACTTCTAATACCAAATTGGACTGCTGTGTGTTAGTAGACATGTGTACAGCCAGGACTCTTGGCAATATGAGCGTATGTCTGTATACACTGTGTACATTTCTTTCAGTGTATTTATACAGTCCACCCATAGATGAAACACCCCAATTCCCTCTGGTGTTACTGTCTCTCTGATTGCTAGCTTAAAGAGAAACAGTTCCTAAGAGCATATGGTTTCCAAAAGCCAGCCCTTCCCCCTCCTTTTCAGTTTACACAGAAAGAGCCGCTGCCCCTCCCCCGACAGTTTCTCCTCCGCTCTCCGCCCACAGTGAGTCTGAAACCTGGGGGCAAATCATTAGTTCCCAATTACCTTAAGCCAGGCAAGATAACCTCTCTCAAGGGTTGTTGGTAAAATATGCACATGGTTCCAGTGTCTAGACAGTTATGAAATATAGGTGTGGGGCTCCGCCACCGCAGAACACCAATGCATCTCAAATGAAGTGCTTTTATTAAAGAAGTATAATCACCAGGATAACTAATTACGTCAATACCACATAGTTAATTAAACCCATTATAGTTACGATTCCCATGGAGAGGAGGTCAAATAAAGGGACCATCTTCTTGCTTCTACTGTCCAACAAAAGAAAAAGAAATTAAGTAAAACACAACACAGACCTCTTCGTTTTCGATCTTTTTCTTAGATGTTTGATAACTACCTCGTGTGTCATCCAAGAAGATCTTCAAGTGCAAGCTGGATCCAAAGCCTGCTGGGTTGTTCAGAAGGCAGCTTCCAAACTTACCTGTACTTCGATTAAGTGATTACCAACTGTTTGCTTGATTGGTGCAAGAAACAGTGACAAGTAAAAGTGAAAAATAGAATGAACAGCCACTCTGTTTTTATTAATATCTTGCAGAGAAACATGAGGGAGGACAGTACTTATGTTTTGGTTCAATCTGGCTTCATGACTAATGACGGGGAGGTGGCCTGTGTACCCCTCCTGACCCAAGCCGGGGACAGCCAGAGTGACACACTAAGGTGAGGTAGTAAAGCTCATCAACCAAGCTGAAGTCACACAGATTCCATATCCTGCAGTTTCAACAAAAACAAAACTTCCTTGCACTGACACTCAAGTATTAAGGATAATTCCAGTATGAACATGGAAAAGGAGAGAATTCAAGAACACTATTCCACAGAGACGCTGTTTGCCAGAGGAAGAATGTGGGCAAAAGGACACACATCTCCACATCCACAAACACACACACACACAGACACACACATACACACACCCCCCTCAAATACTAATCTCTAGAAAATAAAACCAAGATATTTGGATTTTCCTTGTCTGAAAATTCACCAGGTCATTATATCACTGTCACACCTTCTTCTCAAAGCAGTTCATTGTACAGAGAGAGGATTTGCATGTACTTCTCCTGATTAACAAAGAAAACTTTGTATAAAAGGGCTAGGCACTGAGACGTGCAAATGTGGCCAGCCTGACCCCCTGCAGGAGAAGGCAGACAAGCAGTAGGGAGAAGAGGTAGATGAGGAAGGGGAAAGAATGCTTTGATCCCAGTGAGGCACACACAATGGAGCCAGCGGCACCCCCAGCAAGCCCTGACCCTGGGCAGGCTGAAGTTTGGCATGGAGTCACGGGGCGGGAAGCAATATAATGAGTAGCGTTTCATGCGATGGTGAGCGACAGAAGGCGGAGAAATCCCTGTCCTTGCCTGATTTTCTTGCCACCGTTGTGGTCACCAGTTGTCCACGGTATTGCTGTGGGGCTGTTGCTGTTGTTCCCCGCCCCCCCCCCTCGGGAAATTGAAATATTGTTACAACTGCAAGAGAGGCCTACTTATTTTTCAGTGAGGACGTGCTCATAAAATCCAGACCCTGAGCAAAAGGCAACATTGTCCCATAGGCCGCATGAAAACCAAAAGGTCAGGTGTTAAATCTTTTATTTGTCCAGTGGTTTAAGCCGACATATGCCGCTTTTAGTTTAGATGTAAAACAATCTTTTATTCACCATCCACAACCCTCACGGCTTCCCCAAAAGCTCCCCCTCAAACCTCTTTGTTCTTCCTACAGAACCACCAAGCTACCAGTCCAATCTCTCCCCCCTCCCCATCCCCCAACCCCCATCCCACCCCCCAACCCCCTCGCCCCAGCCAGAAACGCTAGGGAGGGGTCTCTTTCCTTTTTTTTTTTTTTTTTTTTAACTTAGTCTCCTTTGCTCCTTTCTCAAATCAGTTGCTAAGTCAAGGGAATCTCTTGCCATCAACCACTTCTCTCCAAATCTGCTTCTATCCCCACCCTCAGCACATCTTTTTTCTCTCTGCCCTCCCAGTTTCCACTCACAATCTCCTTTTGATACCTGTTACACAACTCACCAGATTGATCTTTCTAAAGTATTCTTCTCATTGGGTCGCTCTTTGGCTCAAGATCATGCATCGATCGCCCACAGCTGTCGGACAGAATAAATTATAAATTCTCAATTTGCCTTTAAGTTTGTCTCCATTCTATCTCTGTTCTCTGTGCAGATTTGCCTCTCAGGACTTCCCTACCTATGACCTTTGCCCCTTCCCTGATCAGGTCACACACTCCAGAGACTCGAGGCCTTAGCCCTACACATGCGCTTCCCCCCTCAATCCCCTCCACATCACATCCTTGAATTTCTACACAGTGTTCAATGTTCATCTTAATGCCTCCACCAGGAAACCTTTCCTGATGTCCCTAAGCTACAGATGCTGTTATCACTCTGATTTTCCAGAACATGTTTTTTTTTAATATGTATTTGATGACCATTATCATAATCTGCCTATAATAATAATGATTGATCATATCATTTCTTCAGATTTTAAACTGTAAAAATGTGGAGACCATCTCTTACTGATCTCTGTAAGAGCATAACTAAATATCTGTCTACTGGAATTGAATTGAGATTATGAAGTCTTCTCAAAAGCAGGGTAGGTATCCATCTAGTTGGAAAAGTTTTGTCCTATCATAGTTTAAGGGAGTAAAATAAATGAACACTCAGGTCTTTCCATCTCCATCATTTTATGGTATAAAGAAAATGAACTTCATTATTATACTTAATTCTTGAAAGAAGTAGGGTGGACAAACTAACCCCATAAATTATCCAAAACTTATTTTGACCGAATAAAGTATTTTGTAATTTTGTTTGAACATTCGCGATGATAAATTATTAAATTCCATGACTTATACCTTGATTCCTGAGCAGATACAAAAGACCCACTTTGTGACTACAAAATTTTAGTGATTCTTCACCTCCCCTGATCTGTGCCTTCACAACTTTCATGTTGAGCTAAACTCACACATTGAAATTATTTCACTCAAACTTCAGAGGCCAAGGCAATTGATTGAGTATGTTAATTATACAAAAGGGAGAATAGTAGAGATGAAAGATCAGCATTCAGACATCCCCAGCTCATGATGGTTCAACTTATGATTTTTTGACTTTATGATGGTACAAAAATGATATGCACTCAGTAGAAATTGTACCTTGAATTTTGAATGTTGATCTTTTCCAGGGTTAGTGATATGTGGTGTGACACGCCTCTTGTGATGTTGGGCAGCTTGCAGCCAGCCACTCAGTCATGAAGGTAAACAATCAGTACACTTACAACTATTCTGGGCCTGTACAACCATTCTGTTTTTCACTTTCAATTTGTTATTTGACAAATTACATGAGATATTCAACACTTTATTATGAAATAGGCTTTGTGTTAGATGATTTTACACAATTGTAGTCTAAAGTAAGTGGTCTGAACAGTTTTAAAGTAGGCTAGGCTGAGCTACCTTGTTTCATAGGTTAACTGTATTCAATACATTTTAACTCATAATGGGCTTATCAGGACGCAATCCTACTGTGAGTCAAGGATGATTTGTATTAGGACTCATGAGATCTGAGTTCTAATTCTGGTTTTGCCTCCTCACCGATTGGACAAACCACTTAATATCTAGAAATCACAATGAGATTCCCACCATACACACACACACACACACACACACACACACAGCCATAATGCTGGACTTTTTACACTTTATAAAAGAAAATGGAATAGCCTTAAAATTATTAAAGTAAGCAAGTTGAAAATAAAGAACACATTTATTCATCATTTAAAACTGCATGATACTAAAATTTCATATTATTTTGGACAAACACAATTTTCTGCCCCTCTGATGTTATATATATATATATCCATATCTATATATATATAGATATGATTGATTCAAAGAAAAAAGGCAAATATAATACAAACCTGGAACAATACAAAACAAAAAACAATGTAAATGTGATTCAACTCCGAACAATAACCATGTCATGTCACCACTACCACTTGTATATAACTACAGACGAATGTAAAATAGTAACTAAATAAACCAAGGGCTGCCATTGTGGATGGATGCATGATGATAGTAATACAAATCCAAATGATTTTGAACCAACATGAGAAACCATGGGCTCTTCAACATTTTACTGCTTATAGAATTTCATTTATGGGGCACACGGGTGGCTCAGATGGTTAAGCATCTGCTTTCTGTTCAGGTCATGATCTCAGGGTTCTGGGATTAAGTCCTGCATCAGGCTCCTGGCTCAGCAGGGAGCCTATTCTCCCTCTCCCTCTGCCTCTCCTCCTACTCATGCTCTCTCTCTCTCTCAGTACCTTTCTGTCTCGAATAAATAAAAAAAAAATTCCATTTAGTGATTGAAAAAGCAATTATTTGGGTTGATAATGATTTCATTGTTTGAAAATTAACTTCTCTTTCCTATTGAATAAATTAGGTGTAAACTACTGAAATACAAAAAAAAATCTGGCTCTAGATGCTTAGAATTTTGACTCCGTCACAGCCTGAAATGAGCCCCAGAGAGTTCAGGGTTTGCCAGTGAAAATGGTAATAATACAGAAGATGAACTTCTATAACCCCATCTTTACCCAAAAATATCTGCTAGAAGGGAACAAAAATATAGAAGTAGTCCTTGTGTTGAAGGAAAGAAAGAAAAGAAGAGGCAGGAAGGGAAGGAACGAAGGAAGAGGGAAAGAAGGAAGGAAGGAAGGAGAGAGGGAGGGAGGAAGGGAGGAAGGAAGACAGACAGGCAGGAAGGAAAGAAGGGAGAAGGGAGGGAAGGAAGGAAGGAAATGATGGGGCAGAGAGAGAGAAAGACAGAGAATGAGTAAAAAGAAAGAAAGAGTGAGGTAAGAAGTAGGGAGAAAAGAGAAGAAACACTATATAAAGGAAAATCTGAAAGAATGTTGAGAGATTGACAAATCTGGGGAACATTTAAGTGACTCCCCTAAATTTCTCTCAGGGTCTTCACCAACTTCCTCACTTTTCTTCCCCACCTGGATTCTGAGCATCTCACTCTAATAAACTTAACTAGCAAAATGGTAGTGCATGGATGAGGACTGGCCATGGATAAAAAGAAATAACAACCCTAAGCCTAATTACAATAAAATGTTTTCCTATGAATGTCCAGCAAACAAATGTACCTAATATATTCAGGAATACACTTAAGACAAGACCACTACTACACACAAATATTTCCTTCCAATGGCTCCCCATTTTCTGCAAGATCTATGATCCATAGGCTCTCTAAAATCCAAGTGCAGCTTAACTCTAAAACCTCTTTCTCTGCTACACCCCCACTGGCACAATATTCTGTAGAAGTACCAAAAAACAAGACAAAACAAATAACCTTACACTTTCCTGTGGATGGTCATCAGAGAATAAAGGAGAGATGGTCATTTTAACCATGGGATTCAATGTTGACTCAGAGGTATCGGAGAGTATAATCTGTCCTCTGTGAAGCCTCTCTTGACCTCCTGGGGGAGGTGGATGCTTCCTTACTAGAAAACCTCTGACCTGTAACTTTCTTCTTTTAAAGCACTTGCCTCACTCTATTGGGTTTCTCTTTTATGTTTATGCCTTCTCTACCAAACCAGAAGTTCTGAGAGAGGTGGGATATTTAATCATTCCTGAAATCAGAAACCCTCACAATGTGCCTGATACATAAGAACAGCAATCATAGTTACTATATGCATCAGGCATTCAGAAGAATTCCAATTGACTAACCAGATGAGCTTAGATAAACTAGTTGTAGAATTTTAGAGAAGTTACTTAACTTCTCTAGGCCTCAGTTTCTCTACTTGTAAAATGAAAATATTTGATGTGAGTCTCTTTAAAGTCCCCTTTACCTCTCTGTAATTGCTTACTTGATTTTTAGAATGTAAGAATCATCTGGACAGGACAAGGGCTTAATCTAATGTAATTCTAAAAACACTGGTAGGATGAACTCTAAGGTACTACTTATACATGAATCTGAGGGTGCTCTGAACATATAAGAATAGACAACTTAAAGAATTAACAAAGAACAGACACTTCCTGTAGCAAACAGCCAGATGGAAAAAATACAGACAGCCAAAATTGCATTGAATTAATAAAACAGAAGAAGGATCAGACAAACTCACAGAATGGAGAACCATTATAATTTCTTGCAGTTGCTGGCTCTTTCTGTAGTCCTACAGATGTTAGAAAAGAAAGGAAGGTTTTTAGATTTGGAGGATAGAGGAACCATGAAGGAGAACCAAGGAGTTGTAAAGAGTAAAATTGATTTGAGGATGAATAAACTTGATGTATCGCTGTCTAGAAATCTTTTCACTCAACAGAGACTGGCCACGTTTTTTCCCCCAGATATTCATACTATCCAAAAAATCCACTGAGCAATAGGTCACAAAATAGCTTCAATAAGTCCCCCCAAATCCATATCATATTGGCCTTTTGATCCGATTGCAATGCAATAAAATAAAAAATTAGTAAGTGACAACTTTCAGAATTCCATGTTACTGGAAACTATAGAACATATTACCCAAAAATGCAATGTAATGTAATATTAAGAGAAAGACACATAAAAATTTATGAACATTTACACTTAAATAACTGAAAATTTACAGGTCAAATTCAGGAAGTAGTACTGGGAGACAAGTTTTCATTTTAAATACATTTATCGGGAACCAAGAAAGATTTAAATAAATGAGGTACGTGATTACTCAAAGCATAGTAAAAGAGTGACCAAGTAAACCACGGAAACAAGAAGGAAATAATAAAAGATAACAGCAGGGAATTCCAGTTAAAGATGGGGGATTGGATGTGTGCCTTTTATCCACCCCCTCCATAAACCCCATAAAACAATAGTGAAGGGATCTTTTGAGGCATAAATCTATAAAGACAAAGAGAACAGAGGATGAAAGAATAGCAATAAAGCTTCAGATGATGAGAAACAGAAGAATGCGTATTAAATGGCTTAGCAAACTAAGAAAGAGAATCCTAAACTGGTAGCAGAGAAATCTGAGAAACTTTCATTCATCTCACAAAACCTCCCTTACACTCAGGTATTTTCAGCACCTGCATCTCTAAAAGTGAGGGTGAAGGTAGAACCAAACAAAAACAAAAGATGACTGATTAACACTGTTTATGAAACAGATGTCTATATGCCCGCCTCCACTCTGTGTGAGAATCCCTACTCCACCCGACAGAAGAACTAGAAGCAGATTTTTCTAGAGATAGTAAAACAAAGATTCCCTGACTTCGGGAGCACGATGTCTAATGGAAAAAAGAAACAGCATGCTTCAAATAGTGGAATTAATGGAAAATTGATACACTGAATTTGAGATCTTCATTCCTCTCTCTCTTAGTTACTTAGTGAAGAACACTAATAGCCCAGACTTAAAATATTGAGGCTAGAAATTACAATATTTTTCCCTGGGAAAATTGATAAATCAAAGAGGAGAAGCACTGTTACTGATATTGCAGATTCCCTGACAAGATAGCCAGTAGGCTACACTAAAGCCCACAGTTGACAAGTTCCAATCATCTTTACAAAACAGCACTCTTAAATATGACCAGACATGAGGGATGAGAGAGATGAAAAGCAAGTTGAAGGAAAAGGGACTTTTCAAGGAGAAGAAAACTGAACAAAGAAGCAAAGCTACTGTTACTTTTAATGAGGTAAGAGAAGATATTGCATCCATGAATCAAGAACAAGATTTTTATCACAAAGGAACAATGAGAAAACATAATAGCGCTCTTGGCTATTAAAATTATAATAGTCAACATAAAAATGTAACAGAAAATCTGATATGTAATGTTGGCAAAATCTAAGGGACAGTAGAGTAGACTAAGAGATAGAGAAGAGGAAAATAGTTATCAAAATATTAGCGGATCAGTTGCTAAATATTAGCTAAAATCTATTAAAAATACTATAAAGACCCATGAACATCTAAAACAATATCAGGGGAAGAAGTAAAGTCATTGTATCTCATGGCAACAGTGCAGCAGTCAATACCAGTGGAAGAGAATACAGAGACGAGAAAGAGTCCCTAGTTTATATGGACTTGGTATTTGATACAGGTTGGCACCACTCATTTAATCAAGGAATAGATACACACCTATACATAAAACATTGCATATTTTTCAATTTTGTATATATACATATATACATATGTATGCATACATGCACATATGCATATGTGTATGTACATACATATACATATATGCATATAGGTGCACATATACATGTATGTATACACCTATGTACATGCACATATACATATGTACACATATACGTGTGTGCGTATACATATGTATATAAATGTATACATGTATATACACACATACATATATGTATATATACATATATATGCACGTATATATAATTAATAACGAATATGATTTGGAAAGACAGGTTTGGTTGAATCGCATGAAATTGCTGATATTTGACAGTTTTGACCCACATAAATATCAATTTCATAAAGTTCAATCTAATACACTAAATGATTAATGATCACCTGTAAAAGAATAGATATAGAGAAATGGACTAAAGAATATAACAAAACAAGACGATGGCCTTTTCTGGATATGTGAGAAGCTATGAAGTGGAAATAAGAATAACTGAGTTCTACACACCAAGAGGTAATGACGGTGGTAGGTTTGCGAACTAACTTACAAAATACTAACAGAAGGAAAAATTATCTAGATTGAGTTCAAAGTTTTCATGTGAAAAAAAAATAGAAAGAATGTAAAAGAGAGAAGACAGATAAGAAATGATAAAGCTATTTGGGCAGATGAAGAAATATTTAAAAGAGGGATAGTCATAACTAAGAGAAAGTAAAATTAGCTAAATATGCTTTCGGGGAACAACAACAAAAAAGCATAAAACTCAGAGGACAAAAGGAAAGTTAAACACAAGAATTTTTAATAACACTTCAGGATACTCCTTAGCCAAAACTAAAAGACAAACTGTCACACTTTCCTCAATGAGCTAGTGGTACTAGTGAAAGCAAAGCAGATGTCCAACACTTTTTTTCCACCTCCTACCACCATGGCCATCACACTCAGCATTGTGTCCAACACATGCTAAGTTCACAAAATGTGTTTGATGAAATCTAGTGGGAGGGGGGATTGCAAATGATTTCATTTTTCCCCTTGAGAGGGATTTTCCTTTGGATTGCACAATTCCTAAACTCCAAATTTAGAAAAAGACACAGGCTTCCCATATTTGTCTGGATAAGAGTGATTTTTCTTGCCCTCTTCAACAGACACTTACAACAGTGAGAATTAAGCCTGTAAATTACACATATTAGACTTGATCATGACATGATACATCTTCTACTTATAATTTAGATGATCTTATATAATGTGCCAGACAGTAATGTTATCATTATTTACAGAACCTTGAATGCAGCAGTAATCATCAATCTAAATGCCCGTGCATTATTTTTAACAGAGAAGCACAGTGATCTATTCCAGGTTAATGCAGAGTGAGTAGGATAAAGGGATTAAACCAGGAGATAGAGATTTCTCTGTAGCTACAATAATGATCTTCTGAGTACTCTCCTACTCCCCACACCTCCTTGGATGAATCTTTCCTTCCTTTGGTGATCCATTAAGTCAACTTCTTCAGATATCCATTTACAGTTAACCTTTTAAAATTTTCATGAATAAAGTAAAAGGTATGGTAAATTACCAAGGACATTAATTATACAGGCAACATGAAATGTTTGCACATCATACTCAATAATCTCTCAGATGATGACGAAATTGTTGTACTCGCCCTTACCCATACTGAAATTCAAGTTCTTTTACAGTTTTAATAGGCTTTAACATTTAATTTGCTTAAATTATTACGTTGTTGATATAAATAGGATGTTTGTTTACTCTAGCCTAGCAATAACTGAAAGAGGAAGTCTCTAAAGACAAAATACTCAATTACATTCCATACCAGGAACCTATGAATCATAACATAATAATTGAGGCAAGTGTTTTCCATCAATCTCAGAGTTGCTGTCCATTTGCAGCATGAGACCAAAATGAAATAGCTAGGTAGCTCTTCAGTTCCTCCTGAAACATTTTGGTGTATAAAACTGGGTTATCTTGATTGAACTCACAGAGTATCCGACTTTCCTCAATTTTGTGTTCAAAACCACTCTCCAGCCATGACAGAAAATGAAGGTACTCATAGGTAGTTGTTGATTGAATCAAATGAGTCTAACACTTTCAACTACTTACACCATTTTTACTCATTTTAACCACAGACAGTTGTTGACCCTTCCTTAACTTTAATATAAATACTAATGCCCCCAAAATAGTGTGAATTCTCTGAATATCTACTATGAACATATTAACCAAAATACAAATGAATTTGTATTTTCTTTTAGGCAGGAATTTTCCTGTGTCATTTCTTTTTACATAGGCACAGATGAACCTTTCTGTGCACAAATAATTAAGTTCTAGCTCTGTGCCTCTACAAATTACAAAAGATATTCTAAATTCCAGAGCCAAAGGAAAAAATGTGGGTGATGGAATCCAATACCTTGAAAGAAATCAAATATGTTTTTTAAAAGTCTTCTAATTAAGAGCTCATCAAACAAAATTTAAGATGTAATTTATGGAATTTATATTTAACTCATGGAGTTCATATTATACAAATACATTTTCAGAAAAAAATTTATATTCAAGCCATGCTAATTACTAGTTATATGATCTTTGGCAGCATACTTAATCTCTTTGAACCTTAGTTTCCTGGCCGATAAAACAGAGATAACAACAGTTAACTTTACGGGGTTGTGGTGAAGTTCAAAGGCAAGAATGAATGCAGAAGTAACTTGTTCATTTTTAAAGGCCTGTACAAATGAAATTGGTGTTAGTATGCACCACCTGCTATGGACCCAACACTAATCTCAGAAGTGTGGAGAGAATATAAAAGGAGTAAAAGGTAGAATCTCTTCCCACAGCTATCCTAATACCCACTCGGAATCAGGAAATAATTAGAAAATGAGACAAAACTATATAAAACTAAGTTGTGTGGTCTGGGCTATGTGTGCAGTAACAGTTTTAAGAAGGGAGAAGTTAAAATTGGCTGGAAATGATGAATATTTTCTTTTTAAATGGAACAGGCTAAGCTTTGCCTGAACAAAGAAGCAAAGATATCTGACAGCTGCTTACCACTCTCTGTTGCTTAAAATATCAGAGGAGTATGAGGTTTAGGCAGCTCTGAGGGCTGAGTCATCTTCCTCCTTACTTGGTATTTATTCAGGACGCAACTCTAACCCTGATGACAACAGCATTCCTGACCTCTGAGCTGCTCAAAATGCTGAGATGTTTCCGAAGGTGAAACGGACGCCTCATCCAGATTCCTGTGTGGTTGCCATTCCCAGTGATGCTTCTGCTGTCTCCTTGTTTGGTCGCAGTGTTTGTACTAAGTGAGGGAGATCTTGACAGATCTGAAGAAGAGGAACGAAGACCAAGTGAGAAATATTCAAGATTTTCTTCTCATGACAATGCTCAAGGCTCACGGCTGAGGTAATTATAGAAAGAACCAGAGCACGAGCCTCTACCATGTACCTTTGGAGCTTATATATCATCTGGTTCGATCAATTCGATTCAGTTGCTCAAATTTTGTGAGGGCCTATTTTGAACCAAGCTCTGTAAGTGTTGGATCCGTGAAATTTAGCAAGAGAGATTAAAAAAAAAAAAAAAAAAAGGTATTTATTGTGACAGACAATATATTTTAGGTCCTCATCTGGCCCAGTACTATGTGTAAAAGGGGCTTTTGTCACTATTTTTTTGCATGTGAAGAGGCTAAGGCCTAGATAGGTTCCATAACGTGCCCAAGACCCCACAATTTCTAAACTACAGAGAGAAAGTTTAAACCCAGAAAGTCCTGGCTCTAAAGCCTGTGCTCTTTATACTTAAATTGTCAGAGGGAGAAATATGAATAAATAAAGAGAAGTACTGGGGAAAAAAAAAAAGGAGGCGGGCTCAGGGAGCAGGATATATTTCCACTCTTCTAGATGATGTGACATTTTCACAAGAGAGGAACTATGGAGGAGTTGGCTAAAAAGAGGCCATTGATGGAGAACTTTGTTAAGACTCATAGTTTTGCGCCCAATTATGTCAACTCTGGGGAGTTACCAGTGGCTGACTAAATGTGGCGTTGTTAGGAGTAGTCCTGGGTACAGGCAATAGGTGTCTGGGGCAAGGACCTATGCATAAATATTTTGAACAACAATAATAAAACCTAGCCATTCTGATTTTAATCATCACCTCATGCGTATAATTCTAAACAAAGAAATGATCAAATACCCCTCCTCTTCAACAACAAAAAAATATATTGTGTAAATTTTCATTTTAAACAACTGCTGCCATTAATGTTGTGTTTTAAGAATACACTGTAAGGTTTGAGTTATCACATTTCAATTATTACCCTTTACTAAACATTGTGTTCTACAAGTTATTTCAGCAAACTTCCAGTTAAATACGGTTGGCCACCACCACACCCATGCTCAGCTGCATGAATCCAAGAGTAAATTGGGAATTTTTGAGTTTGCCTTGGGCAAACATAGTTGGGATTGTTGAGTGAAAAAAATCAGAACTTGAGTTATTTCACTATGTCATTCTATGGGATCACTTGGAGTTTTCTGTTTTTACTTAAATGCAAAATACAAGTGTAATATTTTTCTCTGAAAAGTACAAATTTTAGTTCATACATAAAATATCCCATGAATTTGAGTACTCTTTAAAATTAAAATCATTCATTTTGTGTGTTATTTTAAAAGAAAAGATGAAAAGATGATGCTGATTATTATTTACCACATGAAAATAATTTCATCACACGGCAGGGCTGGGGGAAGGGTGTTATAAAAATTACCCAGTCAAGGTGTCAAATATGTTGGGAATGCCACTGGAAGTCACTGAATGTTTTTGATGGGAGGAGTCACAAAAGAATGGCCAGGGTGAATCATAAAAGACACCATCATTACATCTATACGTGCTTGTTGTAACTAGACAAGGAAAAAAAGCAAGGTCTATGCTATGGAAACAATACAAATATTAGTTATGGAGAATATTCTGGGTTTTTGATAGGCTGCTGCATTTTCAGGAGAGAGCATCAATTCTACCTCCAGCTGGTCTGTCCTTGAAAGCAGACAGTTCTCATTTTTTAACTGCCAGCAGAGAACATGCATTTCAAGGAGTCAGTAGGAAATAAGACAATTTGGAAGCTTTTGTCACCCAATATCTTGGGAAATGTCAGCTGAGAAAATCATTCCTTAGAGTTTTTTGTTAAGGATGTGCGGTTGTCAGAACTTGTACTGTTGTTCTCAATATTCCAGGCACGTCCCCATGGGAAGATTTTACTTCCCCGTCCTATAGAAGACTGCCCTGGCTCCATGGCTGACTTGCTTCCGCTAGTAAAATGTCAGTAGATGTAACAAGTGTTTGGGGCAGCTGTAAGACTCAATGTGTGGTTTGCGGTGTTTTTTCCACCAGTCTCCGTGATCAGGATAGCATGGAGCCACTAATCACCTGGGTTCCCAAATGACTGCAATGGGCAGTACTCCTTTGTTAAACTGTGATGAATAGACAGCATGGACAAGAAGGAAATCCTGGAATTCTCAGCCGTTAAGATTTCCTGGTTATTTGTCATCACAACACTAACTAGCCCAACTGAATTGACAGAGCACTCCTTCCATTTGGGCAGATAATCTCAAATCTCTACCCAAATTTAACCAGACCAGGAGAAATTACAGTCGTGGAACTTGCTGTATAGATATCGGTAGAATTGCTTTTACTGAGTAGACGTTGATGTGAGGATCATTCATATTGAAAGACACTACACCCACGCCTCCAAAAACTCATCCCCATCCACACATAAGGATGTTGTCGTGATTTAGGGGCATTCTGCTGATGTAACTTGCTGAACGTCCTCAGAAGAAGCTCTAAGTTCCTGGCAATCGAGCTGAAAAAGATGAATGTGATCAAGTCTACGATACGAACTATTTATTTATTTATTTATTTGTTTATTTATTTTAAAGATTTTATTTATTTATTTGACAGAGAGAGAGATCACAAGTAGGCAGAGAGGCAGGCAGAGGGGGAGGGGGAAGCAGGCTCCCTACTGAGCAGAGAGCCCGATGCGGGGCTCCATCCCAGGACCCTGAGATCATGACCCCAGCCGAAGGCAGAGGCTTTAACCCACTGAGCCACCCAGGCGCCCCTAAGATACGAACTATTTAAAAGACAGAAATAGTTGATTTTGCTCAGGACAACTTTAACAGTCCTTAACACAACGTCGAGGCGGAGGGGGAGCAATGTTGAGCCAGGTCTATTCATCACTATCCCTTCAAAGCTTCCCTTATCACACATGCCGCCCCCTCCTTCCTTAAACGTGAAAAAAAAACCCAGCAATTAAAATGTCTGGCCCGGGGAGACAGAGAGCTCAGCCTCAGTCCCTACCTAAAATTGGGCCTCAGGACCCCTAAGGCTTCATTCTGGTGTAGGTGCAGATCTGCCACTTGCTGACAGACTCTTTCCCAGCACCAAGTATGTTGGGGTCACTGGGAAAGAGGAAACTTATGAATAAATCTGAAAGGGGGTCTGAAAATTTAGATGAATGCCAAAGGAGTCCTTTGTGAATAAAATTAAGCAGTCATCGCCATAGAGGACAAACATCGTAGCTGGCTCTGCTTCACGCTACCTCCCAAGGCTTCCTCCGGGAGGCAGACGCATGGGTCTGTGTTAAATGGCTTAATTTTCTTAATCAACTATTTCATTGTGAGTTTTTAATTTCACTCCCATGCTTATTTTTTTTTTTTCATTTTGCCATAATACAGCTCTAAGTACCGTAGCAAACATTTGACAGTTCGCTCAGCGGGTGCTGGGCTCTGCAGAGCTTAGAGAGCTCTACCTTTTATTAATTGGGTTTCAGAATGTGTTCCTGTGTGAACAGAAGCTAAGATGGGACTATTGTACCTGTCAACATGAAGCTGGGCGAAATAAAATATTTGGAATGTGTTTTAAAATAACTCATTGTGAGCTTGATCGGTTGAGAATTTAAAAGCAGAAATATTCCTTAATGTTGAAATAAATAATCATGCAATCAAAATCGCAATAAAATTAAAGACACGATGGGGTTTGTTCAAGGTGCTTCAGTATTTGATAACAATGAGAATAGTTTCTTTATGCCCAATAGGTTATGCATTGAAAAGGTAGTTCTGAAAAAGCATGTTAATAAAAACTCTAGGGGCCTGGGGAGGTAGTACCTACTTTGAAAACCAACAGTGAAGGCTCTCTAAATACTTCTGATGTTTCCAATTTAATTTTTGTTTCAATTTGGAAGGGTTTTTTTTTCTCACCCCACTCATCAAGCAAAACTCTCAATCGAAATTTCAAATTTTAGTCTAAAAGAAGGCCTACCAAGCATTGACGTTCTGAGGATTGTGTCTCTTTCGGTGAAGCAGAAGTATCTTTGCGACTCTTTTCTCCTTTTTTCATGTATGCACTTCATAATTCAATGAAATTAACAACATATATTCTAAGACTTCCACTCAAGGCAGAAGATAAGAAGGAGGGAAAAGAACACGGTAAAAGTTGACCAAAAAAATCTCAGTGCCTCTCTCGTCATTAGCACTGTTATTTGTTATTTCCATCATTAATTTTGCTCAACTCTGAAATAATTAATGTTCTCTGGGTCTTCCCAAGGGCCTATCTTTAGGCAGTTCCCCTAAAAAGGGTTGTGTCCTGAAGTTTAAGCATAGGAAAAATAAAGATGAAGCCACAGCAATCATAAGACAAAAACCTAGAGAAGTTATATATTCATGCTTGTTTCTGATTAAAAACATATATATCATCATTGCAAAAATCTTCAAGAGTTGTGGCAATGGGCAAAATAAAAAATGAAAAACCCCTGAAATTTTGCTCCCAGAGATGGCCACTATTTGGTCCATTCCCTACTGGGACTCTTTCCATGTATTTACACACACACACACACACACACACTTTTTTATTGAAAAACTAAAATAGAGCCATGTCAAACTGTGTTTCAACTTGCTTTGTACACTCGTCAATATATCAAGGACAATGTTTCTGTTTGATGTATAGAACTGCCACATTCTTTTGATGTCTGTCCAGTATTTCACTAAAATTCAACACATAGATGCAAAGTAATTTTTTAACCAATTCCTATTGACAAATATTTTAATGTTTCTGATATGTCAATATTACAGTCACTTGGTTGGATATTCCCGGGAAGATAGATTTCTAAAAACAGAACTAAGGAGTTAAAAGTTAAAATATTGCTACATATTTCCAAGTTTCCTCCAAAAATGTTGTAGCAATTTACATTCCTATCAACAATGTACGAGAAAATATGCCAGTCCACCTATTTTTAAGCTTTGCTAATCTGAAAGATAAAATGTATCTCATTATTGTGTAAATTTGCATTTTTATCTAGACTGAGGTTGTTTACACATATTTACTTGGATTCTTTACAATATTGTGTCATCTTACCAAGGAATATGGGACAGCTTTATTAAGTCTTCTTCATTCTTTCAAAAAGCTATATTATTTTCCTGGTAGATCTCTTGCAAATTTCTTATTAAATTTCTATGTATTATATATATTTTATTGCTGATGAATTGGGATTTTTTTATTATATTTTATTTTCATTTTAATTTTTCATTATATTTTATAAATTTTAGATTAATATTTTATATTTCAAGTGATTTCATTCAAGTCGAATTCATGTTTTCTTTCTAGCTGCTTCCCTAAACTCTATTACTTTTAGTAAAGTTTCGTTTGTTTTCAGTTGTTGTTTTTTGATGTTGTTCTATGGTAAATTGTCATACTGCCACTGGTCATACATTTTGCCTTTTTTTTTTCCAATAAGGATGCAATAATAACAATGGTCATTCTCATTTTATTTCAGAATTCAGTGAGAAAGCCTTCAGTTTCTCATTAGACCACTTTAGAATTTGGACCACTTTAAGAATCTAATAAAAGTTATAGACCTCTTTCTCCTTCTTTCAAATGCATGTGCTGCACAAACAAGAAAATTTTTCATATATTTTTAGTTGATTCATACACCCCTTGAGGCTGATGAATACACTCACACAAAAACACACCACAGGATAGGCTCGACTGACATAACTAAAGTTGCTTCAACAGGGACTGGCCAAAGGGAAAATTTCCAAGTAGGCAAAGGGTGTCGATTTAATGCAACAAACATTTGTTGAGCTCTCATTAGGGGTTCTAGTTACCCAACAGAAGGGTTAGCTTTCCAATGCAATTAAAAACAGACACTCTGCAAGACATGGCTATAAATCCTCCTTAAATTACTCTCTGTCTATCCAGAAGGAGAGACAGATAAGTAAACAAAACACAAAAAAAGGTGTTATTAAAGAAGTGTGCGTTCTGGATGAAAGCATACCTGGATATCATTTTCAATCAACTATAGGAAGTTTTACAGAGAATGTACCTTTTGGAGTGAGATTTTAAAGATGGTATTAAAGGGGCAAAGACAT
>CM052886.1:21916812-21981119 GCA_028534135.1 Potos flavus
ACATTGGGGTACATGTGGCCCTTCTTTGTACTGCATCTGCATCTTTGGGGTAGATACCCAGTAGTGCAATTGCAGGGTCATAGGGTAACTCTATTTTTAATTTCTTGAGGAATCTCCACACTGTTTTCCAAAGTGGCTGCACCAACCTTTTTTTAAAGGAATACAAATTCACGTATATTTCTCTAGGGCAATTTTCTAAGTAATGACTTTGCAAAATTTCTATTTGAAAAGGAAACAATGTACTTCATACATTGTTTTTCAACTTTAGTAACCACTTGAACATGCTTTTAATTTCGAAATGCAATTAAAGTTGAAGTTTACTTGTGACCTACTTAAAGAAGCTTCCTGGATCAGAAAGAAAAGAAAACAAATGCTTGCTAAGAAGTGTGTAATATGCCTTAGACATCAGAGCATCCTAGGATTTTTGGATGAAGTGCTCTCTTATAATGAAAAAAGCTAATATTTGAGTGTAAGTCAAAAACACACATTAAATGTTTCATTTGGTACAGAAGAGGGGAAAATTTTAAATCAAGTGAGTAAACATTTTTTAATAATTCAGCAAGAGATTTCATGGAATCTTCCCGTATTTATCAATATTTTGAGGTTTTTGCATCCTTCTATATAGCAATAAGTTGTCCATCTCTAATTTTCATTTAATTTATTGTTTTCTCTGCCAATGAATTTTGGCTTAAAGCTCCCTTTTAGAATGTGTAAACAGAAACAAATAAAGAGACAATTGTTATTGGACCCACTCTAACTAAAAATAGCTGTTAATATTAAAATAAAACATACACCCCACAATATTTATGTGTCAACCTTTCTAACATTCATTTTCTGACACATTTTCCTCACACTGCAGCCACCTGAGAATGTATGCTAGAATGCACACTTTGCATGCCTGTAAGAGCCCTTAGTATCAGAAGTATATTCATTCTACACTCACCAGAGTACCAAAACACTTGGAACATTAGTGGTAGAGTTATGCAGATATCAAAGAATTTCCCCCACGAAAAGAGTCTAATGTCATCTGAAAACAAATAATTTTTGTCCCTCAATTACATAAGCAAATAAGCCCTCTGGGTAACTGAAATAGTTTTCCTGACATCCAGGTGGTAAAGCCCATTCACTTCATAAGGCATTATTCTCCTGTTTTCAATTTTAAGAATGTTAGCTATGTATTTCCTAGACCATGGTAGATTAGTAGCTGTAAATGGAAAAGGGACAGAACTGAGTAACAGAGCAAGCACTCCAACAATGACAAGGATAAATAGCTAACAGAAAAACTACTACAAGCTGACAAATAAAATACAGTAATTTGAGATGATAAAAAGATTTATTGAAAGGCAAAACTTTTCCAAACTTTTAATGGGCCATAAGTGCATTGGTACATTTATATTTATAGTTATACCTGAGTCCTAAGATGTTGTATTTAATATGCTCTTTAATACATTCAAGAAAGCAGACAGATTTCAAATATAATTATAAATGTTCCCAATAAAAATAATCAGAATTTTTTAAAGTTTTAATAAAAAGTGTAACTTTTAGATATTGAAGAAATTTATTTTTGCAGAACTCCTCCTTTTCAGGCAACCACAGAACTACGCAAGATATTTGGCATGGGTATAATTTTAAAGTTCAAATGATTACTTTGTTGAAGTAAAAAGTTACCAGAAGTTCAAGTAAAAGACTAGAAGTTTTATCTAGAAGAGAATAATCCCGTTGTCACATTGAGAATGTTTTGCTGGTCACGAGACAAACGCAATGAGTAAGGCAGAGTTTTGTTGACTATCCTGGTTTTATTGTTTTTTTAACCAATTAGCAACGTTTACAGAGAGAGGACAATAGCTAAGTGAGTCAAGAAGATATGAGGGTTAAGTCAGCCTTGCTGTTGACTTCATTTCCAGGTTTGGCTAGAGCCTGCATTTTTCTAGTCTCAGAAGATTCTTTATTTTCAGAACCTATTGGTTCTTTTCACTCAATTCACTGGTACATAAATACATGCATGCCAAAATGGAAGTATAAACCATTCTTGATCTTATGTTTTTGCAAGAGGCAAGGAAGGGAAAGTTTGGGCAGGATGATAGTTTTTAGGTTAGGCACTTTAGAAAGCATGCAAAACTGGTTAAACGTGAGTTTTCTTGAGCATAGCAATCAGAAAATAATTTAGTTAGCTGATGAACCCCAGTCCATGGTACACATTCACTAACTAACTTTTTGATTTGGTCATGTTCTCTCAGATGAGACACCTTGGTTGCTGGTCACCATTATTCCATGCCATTACGGTGCATGTGCTTTATCCCATCATGCTCTGCAGCAGAGTGGCAAACTGATATCACAAAATTTCAGTAACACAATAACACTTAAAGTCTACTACTCAGATGGGGCCTCATAGTCAGTGCAGGTTGGATCTCACTGGCCAAGCTGATGGCTTACATCTGATCCAGATGTCTGTAGTCATTTATAGCCAATTCTCTAGTCTCTCCAATTAGTCTTAACATTGAAGCAATTGACTTACCTGCTGACAGCCTGAATCAGCAGATAATTTATGACCTGAACTTCTGTAATTATTTTAATAGCCTTTTCATACCCTTTCCATTCTATTTATCATAATAAGAGCATTTAAAATGAGAATTCCTCACTAAAGGGAAGAGACGTGAAGGTCTTAAAGAAAAATTTTACGAAAGAAATCAGAGACTTGCCCTTTTAAGAGGGTCCATATTGGAAAAATGCCCCCTTCCTCCTTTCAATTCATACGTGGAGAAATACACTGGACTCTCTTTCACCATTTTAAGTCATGACTAGCTCCTAAATTCCAACTCGTTTATTGCTTGTGCTAAGACCATCAAACATCTCAAAGATCAATCTGCTCTGCATTATCTTGCTATTATTAACAATGGCAGCTGAAAGGGAAGCCATTCCTTGAAGTCTGATTTCTCCTCACTAATCAGGCCAAGGGCTCTTAACTTCAAGAGGCCAGTTTGTCGCCAAGACAGTGCCCACCTGTCTTCATTGTGTTCATTCACTTTCTGCTGCTCACCACATCCTGCAGAAGGGTATTCCCATCATTGCTAACATTGATGACAGACAAATGTCATGGCCGCCAGAGGTAGGCTAAGGAAAAACACAGAACAAGGCAAGTTTTTTTTTGTTTTTTGTTTTTTGTTTTTTTACAAGGCAAGTTTTGTGAAGAAACGTGAATAAATAGTTTTAGTCTACTTAGCTAAGGAGAGAAACTACGGCTCAATATTGAACTGCTATACTTTACAACATACCATAGAGAATACCAAAGAAAATATTGCCTGGGGAGATGCATGCTCAAACCTTCCCATCTGCAGCTGCTATCAATTATTCTGCCCTGATGTGACCAGAAATCTCAGTTTTCAATAGAGAAATATGAGTTGTAAAAGAATCCTTATTGGCCACCCTTACATTCCCTCCCCACCCCCACCTCCTGATTCTGTTTTGTTTTTCAAACATTTGAAATGTCCACATACTTTGTATCCTCGCCCACTGGGAAGTTAGAAAAGCAAACTTTGCTAGTTTCAGGGCAGAGGAGAGATTTTGTGGCTTTCAGAGAATCTCCATTGGATTACAAAGGCTCATAAAAGGGTACCTTCACCCTAAATGTTATATAAACAGAGTTCTGTCTGAGTGTGTGATTTATACCCTTATTGAAGATCTTGAATCTTCCTCCTCTTCATGCTAGAAGATAAGTGAAGGACAAAAAGGCTATTTAGAACAGTTAACCTGATCATTTTTTAAAAGATCTGTGCAAATCACTGGGGCTGGGATCCCGTTTGTCAACCAAATTGTCAGGAAATAATTTATTACCGACAAGAACAAAGTGTGCAGCTGGATATCCCAAATAACGGCATGCTAAATGAGCCAGAGACTTGTTATAAATATCTTCCCTGCATTTCCTAGGACTGCATTTCCTATAGTCTAAAATTATTCCAGAAGCAGTGTGGTATTCATGGAAAAAATAGTTGTACTGGGCATCAGGATGTCAGAGTTTCTTTTGCCTGTTCTAGTAACTAGCTTTGCTAATCAAATTAAGCTTCTTTCAGATTTTTGTGAAAAAAATAATAATAATAAAATAAAGTAAAAAAGAGAAAGAAAGAAAGAAAAAAAGAAAGAAAGAAAGAAAGAAAGAGAAAGAAAGAAAGAAAGAGAGAGAGAGGAAGAAAGAAAGAGAGAAAGAAAGAGGGAATTTATACTGGATGACCTCTGAATTTCTTTTGAGCTCTAAAATTCTACACTGACATCACTGATATCCTACACAGGGAACCCAAATGTTATACCAATTAGTCTAGGCTCACTCAAAAGATGAGAAAAGTGCATTTAGAAAAAGAGAAACGAAGGACTGTTGTAAAATAGGCTTTTGATTTCTGTGTGAATTATATCATTAAGAAATTGTTCTTCAGGCACAATTAGTATAGTTAAGTTTGAGAGGTGAAAAAAGTTAATAACAAATCAAAAAAGACAAAGTAATTGGGAATGAGATTTCACTTTGAAAAATAAATGTTTAAAAAGAAATGGTAATAAATGAAATCCCTCTTCTTTAGAACTCCCAATCTTTTTATTTTTGTTTTATTCCACCCTGTGTTAAAAGTTCCTATGTGTCTGTCTTCTCTGTTAGACTATAAGTTTCTAGACGTAGGGAGCCATATTTTATTCACGTTTGTGTCTGTCATGTTGATTTGCCCAGAAAGACACTCAACAAATGTTTGTTGAATTCAATTCTATTTTCAATATATTTGATAAAAGTGGTAAATACTGAGATGGAATAATTAATCAAACTCAACTGGTAAATCTAAATCTTAGATGAATCTCCAAACTTCCTTCTTTTACAAATGACTTGGGAGACAATGATGTCACATAGAATCTGTGAGATATGTAACAAACTGTAGAAGACTCTTCATATCTTGAAAGAAAGAAAAATATCAAATTGCAAGTATGTAATTTTTTCCTTATCTATCAGTATTTCTCTATGGCTCATTCATTTATTTATCCATTCATTCCATATTTAATGAGTAACAAATAATCTGGTTGTACAACTATGATTAAGATATGGTCCCTGCTTTCAATACGGTGTTTCTAGTTTATGGAGAGAGGTCAATTACAATACAGTGGGGTAATTGTGGTGATAGTGATATGTATACAATACATTGAGAGCACATAAAAGGGATGCCTGAATGAATGTTTAGGATCATTTAAAGCTTCTCAGAAGAGAAGATGCATGGCTAAGCTGAATAACAAAGGGTAATTCTGAGTCTGTCAGGGCAAAGATCAAGACCTGTAGACAAAGAGGGTGGCATTTTATATTTAGTTAGGAAATTTTAGGTAGCACTTATTGTATGCCAGACATTTTTTCCAATCACTTTAAAAACAGTAATTCCTTTAATGCAACAACTATATGCAGGAACTATTATTATACTCATTACAAATGAGGAAACCAGGGCACAGAAAGGATAAGTAACTTTACAAGGTCAACCAGCTAGCAAGTGATAGAGCTGAGATTTGAACCCAGGCACTGCGGGGTCAGAAGCTATGCTTTTAATCCTCTTGTTTATATGTAGTTGCTCTATGGCTGGGAGGCAGAGAGCCTGGCTCCTCCCCACTCACCTCTTCCCTCTTTATTCTCTGCCTCAGCATTCTGTACATCCAACCTTGTGATGAGTTGCGCATGTACTAGTGTGCTTCTGTCTTCCTCATTTCACTGCAGCATTGCAGGGGTTCTCATTGAGAGGTTCAAAGCAGGAGAGTCATGTGGCCATATGTGTCTAAAAAGAGCACTCTGATTGAAGCAGAGGGAAAAGATATCATTTTGGTTAGAATATCTATGATATACCTGATATTAAAATAGAGTTTCAGCCCAGACACATTTCAAAACAGGGAGATAGACCAAGAAGTAAAAATGTTCCAAAGTAAGAGGCTAAAGTCTACTTTAGATGACTCTTAGATATCTTAACCACATTAAAGTATAAAATGGTCTAGCTGGAGATTAGAAGAGAATTTTTGGAGAGGAGAAGATTTATTAGAAGAAGCCTTTGCTATGAGTCACAACCACCCCATCCCTGGTCCAGGAGAGCAGGAGACAGCCCTAACTTCAAACCTAGTCAGAAAGCTTCGAAGTAATAACACAAGGAAGAATTTTCTGGAAAGAGCAGTGGAGAGACGGGTCCCTAATACTGAAGAAAAGCAACTTTACTAGCACTACTCTAAGAACTTAATGTTGTCCTCTGCAGTTTAGGTGCTGTCTGATTCCCACCCAAAACCCTAAGGAAAAAGATGGGCTGGTCCTCCACAGGGATGTGAAGGAGTCTGCTGTACTGAGACGGGGCAGCAGGCCTGCCATGATGGCCAGGAATATATGAGTGTGGACCAAAGACTGGGGGGAGTATGCAGGAGAAGCTGGCACAGAGCTGAGCCAGCAAAGGGCTATCATAGGTCCCCACAGAAGGAGTGTCCAGATGTCCACTCATATGTTGGCAGAAGCTGGAGCTTATGCTGGATGCATTGGGACTAAGGGATGAGTATGTAATCAGGCTAAGCCTTCTCAAGAGGAAGTATAGATGAAAGAGCCTTTTTGATTTGGAGGTGAGTTGGGGAGGAGGGTCTTCTACGAATGTACAAAATTGTCTATGATAGAATGAGCTCCTTTCACCCACCTGCCAAGTTCAGAGAGAGGGTAATGCCCAAACATCAGGAGAGGATCGGGTGAGTGAGGACTTTTCCTCTCCACTTTCCCTCATCCCCAGTATAGGAAGGATTCAGAATCTGAAGTTAGCCAAAGAGGGAAGAGAAGTAGAAATCACCACATGATAAAAGAACGAAGAAGCCAATCTTATTCCCATTACCTAATAGCAAATTTTACATGGGACATCTTGATGATTCCAATGTGACAGTGTTTGGTGACTTGAAGTAAAGATAAGTCTCTTTATTATCTAAATGTGACCATGGGATTTCATGGAGGCTGCCAATCACTGTAAAGGGAAGGGCTTCCCTCACTGAATCAATTTAAAGGGCTAGTGAGGGAAAAAATGAAGATGTTTGGTGACTATATGACCACCAGAACTGGTATTCATCAGAAAGGATAGATCCACCCACAGTATGCTGCCCTAATCCAGCAGGAGCCAGAACTGGGGTTTAGAAGAGCTTCCAGAACACCAGTCACCCCCAAACTGTCCGGGGAATCCCAGGTCCCACTCTAGGTTACCCATAAAGCACGGTTAAGTCCATTTGCATGGGGCAAATTACCCCATGCAACCTGTAGCCTCACAGCCTACGTGTTCTTTCTCAGTCCCAGCCTCAGGGCCTGACAAAGCAGGTTTCTCCAAAGTTCCCACTGAAGGCAGAGGGTACTCACACTGCTATCTGGCCCAAGTACAAGATATTTCTGCTGGGTTCTTGATCCCTTGCCATGACAGTATCTTCAGCCTCGTCTTCTGCCACGCTTCCTACTTTGCTCCTACAATACAAGCACTGGTACTACTCATAGTTCTGTCAACAGAAGGAGAGCTTCATTTCCTCCACATGTCATGTTCCTTCAGCCCTGGGGGAATTTACAGTGCTGCCCCCACATGTAGAACCCTCTCTGATCATTTCCTTCCCTGTATACGGAAGCCAAACGTGTGATTAAGATCATGACTCTGGACTAAAACACGCTGGCTCTGAAGCTGACTTTTTCTACTGAGTAACTTTTTGACCTCGAATGACGTACTTAGTTGTTCTAACCTCAACTTCCTCATCTGTAAAATGAGGGTAATGATACTATTTACCTCATAAAGTTGTGATGAGGATAACACGACATAATGAACAAAAAATATTCAGCCTATGGTCTGGCACATAGAGTACTAAAAAACAAACATTTGCTGAAAAAATTCAATAAGTGTGTCCTGACACATCCAATTTCCCCATATTGGAAAGCCACTCCCTCCACCATCTGCCTGGCAAACTCCTACTGACCCTGCAAAACTTAGGGTGAATGATGAGGGTTATTACAGAGAATGAGTAACTAGACGCCTAGATCACCAGAATACACTGTTAGGTGAGAAAAGCAAATTGCTTACTTTTGTGAAAGAAAGTTATGTTAGCTTTTGTGTAGAAAGAAGAGGAAATAGCACATAATAAGGGATTTGTGTGAATTTCTGCTAAGTAGAAACACTGAAAAAATCACCCAGAAACTACAAGTAGTGATATTTGAATTGAACCTCCACAAACAAGGTCCTCTTTACCGTGCACGTAAGTAATGCAGATTTTCATGCACTGATAGCAATCATTATTTAAAATTCTAATTCTGTGCAAACCAAACCACTAGCTGACTCAGTTAAATTCTTTGTAGAAACCTATATTCCAAGCAAGAGGGGAGGAGAAAGAGAAGGGAAAAAGACCTTGACTTGTGCCAGGTGCAAGTTCAGCACTTTATGTATATTACCTCATCTGATCTTTACAGCCCTACCACAACCAGGTGGTTACTTTGCAAAGGAGGACACTGGAGGTCAAGGGCCAGACAACTGAAGATAGAAATGGAGCTGGAATTCAAATTGAATTGAAAATCCAACTCTGAGTCCCAAGCCCTGTACCCTTTCAGCCACGCGGTGTAGACTCTATATATTGCCCAATTTGGTGAATGACACAGAATTGATAAGCATGACTTACCCCTACTTCTTCATTGAACTTGTTAATAAAAATATCCAACAGTGCCAGCCAAGTTCAGACTCTTGTTGCATACCCATAGGGACCTCCCCACAGAGCACAGATGATTTTATGATACTTCTCACATGCAGTTCTTCAAACAGTTATGAATTCACATAAACACGCTCTCCCCTGACTTGAGTTCCACTTATTTCTACATGTATAACCTAATACTCCATTAAATTTCACACTGAGGACTGAAGACTATAAAAATGCAATGAGTTTATTTTGGCACAAATTATTTTAATAAGTCAATGCTGATTTCTAATTATCACTATTTTTTACTCCCAATACTTATAAGTCATGAAAACAAGCTGATAAGCTTAGTATAATTTTCTAGAAAGTCTTTGGAAAATTATATTAAGGTCACCATCTTCTCTTTATTTTCTAGAGTTGCCAGAAAGAGGTATTTCCTATAGTTTTCCATATTAGACACACTTTGTGAGGCAATATTAAAATTTTTTGTGTTCCGAAAATGTATTTTCTGAGTTTAGATACTTAACATGATTTTCTTTTTTTTTAAAAGTTATCTCCTTACCATCACTTTACCAGTTTAAAGCTTCAGTTCAGTCATAATGGTGATGTGTGTTCATGACTTTCCAATGTGAAGATCGTTGATAGAGAAGATGTCAATAGAACAAATTAGCTAGTTCTGCTTTCTCTGTGACATTCATTAAGGTTACACTATTTGAGCCATGATTGGGTCTCCATTACTCTTCTTTTCTCAGTGTTGCATTTGAAGTCATTTTTGTACTAATGAGTAGTTTTTTTACAAGCCTCAGGTCATTCTCAGCTTAGACTTGTTAACAGTTTTAAGCTACTTTTGCTGTTGGTGGTGGTGGTCAGTAATACAATGTCCCTCCTCCCACCTTCTTTACACACCCTTTTGAACTCTGGCATCAAGAATGGGTGAAATCACACAAGTGAAAATATTTCTGTAAGCCAATGTTATTGCAGTCTTAAATTTAAATGACATCGCCTATTTGGTAGAAAAATTTAGGGTTTGAAAATATTATCAAAACATCATAACATTAGCACATCCTTCACTGCTTTCCTTCCTCTTGTTTTTCATTCCCTGTAATTCATGAATGATGACATTTAGAATTAATCTTCCAAACAGAACCTATCAACACAAACATCAGAGTGGGAAGAGGGTATCTCTGTTTCCATAACCTAGACACTCACTCATCAGATGCATGCAGACTGGCATTTTTATAATTGCCAATTGGAAAGTTGGTATTCTTTTTTCAGGGATAGACTCATTTGTTTTGGAAATCGGATTTTGGGAGAGTTAGGCTATAGGATAGAAACAAATCATTTGCTGGGCTGGAGAGATTATTCACTCCCCTGGGACAATTTTCATTTGTCTGTCCTGTGTCTTCCTGACTCAGATGGGACTCAGTTAATCTTTCCTCACTTGTGCAGAATGTAAGTGGAAATTTTAATGTAAGTGGAGATCAGTGGGAAGGCAGTAGCATTAAACACAGAAAGCCATCACTTTGCTCACTTAATTTTTGGGGGGTCACTTTGCTTTTAGAAAAAAAAAAATAGTTCCAAGGGGGCATGTTTCCTAGACCAAACTTAAATGAAAATTTCTTTTTTATTATTATTAAGAGACAGTTCTCTTTGCTATACTTTGTCCAAGTGACCACAAGTCTCAACCAAGCAAGTATTTGCAAAAGGATTAGGAGCCTTCAAGACATTACAAGAAGCATAGGGAGCCCTCCAGACTCCTTGATGACAGAAGCATTGACTTTGACACCCCGTTTTCCAGACTGTACTATCACAATTACTGCTTTTTTCTAAACCTTTTTCCACATCCATGCTCAGATGGAGAGGGAAGTAGGGTCTACTGTCATTTCTATTCCCTCCTCCCTACGAAGCCACTCTTTCTATCCTTTAGTCCCAGATGTGAACAGAGGACTTTCAAGGAGTAAAAAACTCCTTGACAGAGAAAATATTTATTTCTAAGATAGAATCTGTTTATTTCACGAAAGAAAAAGTTGACAGCAGTTAATGTCCAATGGAGGAAACTATTCTTTGGCCAGCGCTATGTTAAGGCTGTTGTAGGAATAAGTCATGAATTAAACTCCTCTTTTTTATATATGTGTATATGTTTACAATGTGTTGTCTTTTCCTGACTAAGAAGCTTGCTAAACATCAACAATGTGAAGGAATGAAAAAGAAATTTCTTCAAGGGCAGCAAGTATCTTGTAGCAAGTTTGTAAAACCAATGCCCAACAATGGGTAGTGCCTGGCTGGCAATAAGTTTATGAAACTAATTCCTTTCTAGATTCATTTTGTTTCTACTGAATGAAATGAAAGGGCATTAAGAAGGCCATCTAAAACTAAGACATTCAGAAAATAAAATTACCTTCTGTCGCTTAAACTAAAAAATAAGCAAAATAGGTCAGAACAGAGAGATGAATTTCCCACTGGCTCACAGCCTTGCAAATCTGGTTCTAGCCCTCTCATAAATTATATAATTTTGAAGAATTCACATAACTTCTGTGAGACTTACTTTCCCATCTATAAAATTAAGAGGTTAGCTTAAAATATCTGTGAGCTCCCTCTCAATTCAAATGTACCTTGTATCCTAAACAACTCCCATAAATGCCTCAACTAGTATTGTCCGGGACCAGCTTTTATGGGAATTCTGTCCCTTTGAGGGAAATAGATGTGGGAAGCCAGGAATTTCAGGACACCATGCATTTCAGAGTGCTGTACTTCCTATCGGTAATTTGTACTGTTTCTATTATATACCTCCCTCCTTTTGTTAGCATTCGGTTCTTTTCATAAATTGATTAAAGAGCTGAAGTGGTAACATGACCAATCCAAAGTCACACAAAGTACCTAGAAATGAAGTCTAGATTTTTCCTTTGTTTTCTTTCCCAGGTTTCTCTTCGTGTTAAATGTGGCTTTATTTTCTGGTACCATATTTATTATCATCATAAGACTTTTTGGGTTCCTGCTGGGTGCACAGCAAGTTACCAGACCCCATGGGATTTATGTGGCTCACAAAAGGCATGACTCCTACACATGCACTTTCAATCTAAAATAATCCCATCTGTTTGACCTTTGGAGTGTAGTACATAAACATCTCTTTGTCCTTCCGTAAGTAAATAATACCACTATAGCTCAATTTGAATGGTATTTGCAGATGAAGACACAGAGATTCAAAAGAAGTTAATTAATTGGCTCAAGACCATGTGGCTAGAAATTGGTAGAACTGAACGAGAATTCAGGGTCTTCTTTCTTCTTGTTCCATTTACTTTAATCTAAACCATTTTACTTCCGAGCTGTGTGATACAAGAAAAAAATTCAAAATTCTGCACAACTCAAAATTCTTATTCTCACATATTAAAAATGACCTTCCCAGGTCTCAGAGATCATAGCAGAGACATTTTAGATCAAGCACAGTGAGTATTACAACCTGTCCTGTGTGAAATGGTGGACTTCAATCATTAACTGAGCATCTTCTGGGCAAAAAACTAGAATCCCTGAGAGTCACAATTAAGAAAGGTTAGCCATGAGCCCTGCCTTCCATTTGAAAAGGTAAGGCAAATGAACTCTTAACAAGATACCTTGTCATGTAAGGTAGTAAACGAATGGAAAGTGGCAATATTCCAGGTTCACTTATTCACATATTTAGTTCCTTCTATATTTAAGTTACTGGGTGTACTAAACGCCGCTGAACATCTTTTAACAGTGTTAAATAATCCCTAAGAGAAAACTAAAGAAATAACCAAACCAGTTCTTGACAAAAGAGCATTATATAGGGGTTCTGTGAGTCTGTGTATGCACCTGTGTACATTTGTTCAATCTTCTCACTCTTGCTGCTTGTAGGTATCTTACTTACCCTGTCAGGGGTACTAACATAGTGGCAGAATTGCCCAGAGACCCATAAACATTATAGATGAGAAGGACCTTATTGGAAACTTAGCCTACACTTCTGCCCTTCTTTCGTATAGAATTATTTCCTTCACATCCCTCACATGGGTGTTGTGCCTCTGTGTTCATGTTTCCTTTGGAAAGAGGTTATTCTTTCTTGAGCTACGTCATCCCCTTGAGACTAACTCTAATTATTAAAACATTTTCTTTATGTGGCAGGAGTCTTAAATTGAGCACTGAGCTATAGCAACCCTAGGCTTCAGATGTGCTTTTCAAGCCAGTAGAGGTAGTGGGGTCAGGCTAACCAATAGAAGAATGATTCAAGAAACATAAATTTGACCTAAAGGCAATAGTGGGTGTCAGACATAAGGCCATTTTGAATAGAACACATTGTCAGTCTTCCATGTTTCCCTCTAGCCCAGTAGGCTCTGAAAGACTCAATAAATAGACTGAGTCCTTTGAAGCAGTAAGTGCACTGAAGAGAAGAAAAAAATAAAACAGATCTCTGTGTAATGTTTTACATTGGGTGACATTGTTTTACAAGGGTAACATTGACTGAATTCAGCTTTCACTGAGGGTAAGATACAAGTTGACTCTGGGCAGCATACCAGGGCTGAGATTCCTTCCTGAGAGAGAACAAGACCAGACCACAGCTGGGGTGGAAAAGTAACATAAAATCATCAAGTTCCTCTATGTGCCTGAGCAACCTTTGGCCTCAATAGTAGATATTGCCATCATGAATCAGAACTAGACAGGATTTGGAAATAAGTCTGACTCTTCACTACATCATGCTGGGTCCTAAAGTAGCATTCAAAACATAGGTTACATAAATATTAAATCAAAACCTGCCTCGCTAATGTTCCACCCACCCTCCTGAGTTCTGTCTTTTGAAACAAATACTGCTGTGGGCTATTCCTTCTGCCATGTGGCAGCTACGCAGGGGTCAAAAAATTCTTATCAAGTACTGCACTGACTCTTCATCTTGACCTTAGGTAGCCTACACTAAAATTTCCTCATCAACCTTGTCTTCCTCCATTGGGAAGTCTAGTTTGTCAATGTCCTCAAAACTCTAGATGTTCTCAGATTTCCACTAAAAACAATTTTCTCACTATACCATGGTGCTCCCCCGAGTTTTCAGGACTTCTGCATGCTGCAACAGTTCCCCGTTTTCACAAATTTTACCTGAGGCACCGTCTCAGCATCACCCTCAAGAGCCACTGAGGTGGTGGACGAAGAACCCCCAGCCCAGTGGATTCCTGAAGCCCAGCTTACTGCCATCCTAATGCACATGCTATGACAAAAGATGAAACTTTATGTATAACTGATGATTACTTTATGGTAATTCAATGTCTTGATTTTATGTATGAAATTCATTTTTTGCAATTTTCTACTATACTAGAAACAAGTTCTCTTTGTTGATATCTCTCCGTAACTGCTTGACCATAGACACATTTTCCTAGGCAGCACTGAAATGTTTATATTCTTCTTAGTTTATAGTTAGCACCAAAATTTTTGATAGATGGTGTTTGTTATAAATATCCCTTCTGCATAATGAAAAATGTCTACATCTATATTACTCAGAGATATTTATAGACTGATACAGTCAGCCCACGCCATGCCCTAACCATCCTAGTAGGAAGCCCATGGTATAGAATCCACACAGCTGAACTCTACTACCATCTGTTCAGGGCGCTGAGAGGCTGTAGCCTATGTTTATAGACTTAGACTAAAGAAGATGTAAAAAGAAATACATTTTTCATAAATAAAAAATTAACATAATTTGAATTTTTGACATTATTTACATTGAGGAACAATAGAAAGGTTGGAAAGTTCTACCCTTAGCATGCCTACCTGTGCGTTGAAGGAGAAAGGAAGGTAAATTGACATGATCTAGAAAACTTGCCAAGCCACCCACTCAGTGAAGAGAACAGTGCATAAGAGGATCTCCTTCGCTCACTGCTACAGTAATGTATAAACCCTCTCGTGGAGAAGACAACAGCAGGAAGCCCCTTTCTGCCCACCCAGGAGAACATGTAATTTCTAGATACTCATGCTTACTAATGTGAGTAAAGTTCTTTTCTACCAGCCCTAAGCCTTCTGAAGAGCTGACCTTGTCAACTTATGTGGTAGATAACTCAACGACTAATAAAGACTAACAACCACATAATTTCACCAAAAAGAAACATATATTCTAAGGAAGACATTACATTTTCTGACACTTGTTCAACTACAAATGAACTGGGAAATTAGTCATGACAAAAAAGTATAAAAGGTTTCCTGATAATTTCTTAAATCTGTGTATGCAGAAGATATCATTACTAATAGTCCATTGTTTTACTGATTTAAAAAATCACAAAACAAAACCACATAATTTAATCATGAAAAAGTACATCTGAGCCATTTGGTATCTTACTTTCTCACTATCTTTTGATTTCCAATGAAAGAAACAACCCTTAAAGCATTAATTGCATGCTACCCTTTATTTAACAAGCACATTGAGCCATCTGACATCAATTGCTGTCTTTTTTAGTTTTTAAATATGCACTGTTAATTAGCTTTTTACATTACAATTATTCATAAAATCTTTGAGGGCAAATGCCATTTCTCATCCTGCTTTCTGTCTTTCCAGAGCACCTAAAATAGTGCCTTCAATAATTACTCATTCACTTATTCATTCAATAGTCTATGTGTTCACTGTGTGCCAGCAGCTAGAGATACAAATCCTGCCCTCAGAAAGCTCTCAATAAATAATCTCCTCTGAAACAGACAGAAGACGCCTAAGCTCAGATCACCTGGAGCAGGGGAGGGGGAAAACTGAAGAAAGCTGAAGACATGGATGTAAGGGAGACGATGCTTGACTCTTCTCTAGGATGAATGAATAGGAAATCCCCTGTGGAAAGCAGATAGACAATTGATGTAAAGGGGTTTTTACACATAGTAGGCACTCAATAATTGTCTTCTTGTTCTGGAAAAAGTGGTATTGACTTGAAATTAGTGACCTCTCAACCCTAAGATTCTATGGGTCTCTGACTTTCTTAAACCATGAGAGGCCTATTTATTAAATCAATGCTTCAGGCTTTCTTTTCACCCAGGACTACAGACCAGAAAACAGGAGAGCTTTTTCAGAAAAGTTAAAAAAAAAAAAACCCTCCTCAGGCTTGATGTCCATATGTCCATTCTAAAAGTAATATACACTAATTTCGTATTTGTAAAATGAAGAAAAAAGAAAGGAAGGAAAGAATCACACATCCCACCACTGAGAGTCAACCATTGTTAACAAAATGGTGGATTTCTTTCCAGTCTTTTTTGATTTTGCGAAGTTTGAAGCTTATTATTTTGTTTGACATAGTCACGATCGTATTAATTAACAGTGCATATTTAAAAATTAAAACCCACAGTACTAGATGTCACATGGCACAATGCCCTGAATTGTTAAATAAATGCTAGTACGTTATAAATGCATGAGGAGTTGCTTCTTTCACGGAAAACCGAAAGTAAGCTTTTCTCTTAACATTACAACAAAGCATTATAACTATCAGTTTTATTGGCCCCACATCCCATGGAGAGGCACATAATTTAATCAATAATTCTGTTGTTAGACATGTAAGTTATGTCCATGATTTCAGTGTTCTAAATAATTCTGCCATGAGCATATTTGTAGAAAATTATCTTTTCCCAATATTTCGGATTCTTTTTTAGGATCAAGTCTCAGAATTAGATCAGTGGATCAAAGGCTACGGAGTTTTTTAAGGTTCTTGAGAAAGCACTAAACTGCCTTTAAAAAAGATTGTACCAATTTTCACTCCTGCCAGCCATGAGAGTGTTTTTTGACTGCTATTAGAGCTGAATGTGATCACTTAAATCTTTAATTTGATAGTTTGAAGAAAGAGTTGTTCACTTGTCGATTTCTAGTAAGTTGAGTATTTTCCCCCTTTGTCATTTGGTTTTATTTATGGAGGCGGGGGGTCTAAGGCTGAACTGACATTAAGTTGAAATCAATAGCTCAGGTCCTCTACATGCAGAACAGCATGAAGAGTTCTGCTAATTGCTATACCACCACCCCACGTGAAAACTAAAATAATCTCTTTGACCACAATTTCATAAGAAGATACTTCTTGGAGTTCACTCCATGTTTCAAAAGCACTCTGGGCCAGGTACCATTTGCACCAGAGCCTGTCATAATTTCCTAGACTTCCACTTGCATAAAAGTCATCTCTTGGTGCTTATTTTTAAGGAGATGTATTTCCTGCTAGACAACATGCTTCACAATGCCCAGAACTTGGCAGTCTAGTTCACTGCTTGTCCCCAGTGCACCATGCATGGCCTGGGAGACAGCACCAGCTTCCTCTGTTCGTCAGACTTGATGTCATGTGGGAGAAGTCAGTCTAGAATAGGACAGAGAAGAATCTCCGGAGAGGCTGACATCCCGAATTTCACCTCCCCCACAGACATACCCTACAATAACTCCTATTAAGTGTTCACTATTTGGGAGCACTTTTGTCCTTCCTCGAAGAGGTATTTTGGCACATTGAATGCTCCCTCTCTTTATCTGTAAATTTAACTTGACCTTCTTAATCATTAGGCACAAAGCAATCATCTCTGTGCTGCTGCTCAGGACATGAGATAATTAGCAAAGAGAAATTCCTCCTGTCAGTGTGTGCTATGAATAGAAAACTTTTATTTGACTTCCTGAGTTCTAGCCAATTGTGATACATCTGAGTTTGTATCCTAACTTCATGAAAAATCATATACAATTCATGATCTTAACCTCAGATTTATGTAGGATATACTATTTTGCAAAAATGCATTGGTTATAGCAAAAGAATCTATTTCCAGTTTCAATAAATACTGTCTCACTCTGTGATTTTCTGGTGGGCTGTGCATGAAATTACTTCTTGGGAAGATCTATTCTATCAAAATATTCATATGTCTCAATGATTCAACTAACATTTACTAAGCTTTTGTGCATGCCTTTCACTGTGCTAGTTGCTCTCACAGACTGTTCTATTCAATTTTAAAAAATAAACCATATTAAGTAAATACTATTTTTCCCATTTATTTCAGATGTGGTTAAATGACCTCCCCAACCTCATCCAACCAGATAGTATCCAAGAGAGAATGTAAACTTAGATCTCCCAATCCTTAGTCCAGAAATTTTTTTTTCTGAAATTAGGCATGATGTGTCCCCATGAACTTTTGTATGGTGATACCTCTCCACTGTTTGCAATAAAGTACCATGTATGCTATGGAATGTTAATGGTAGCATTCAATACACTGAAGTTACTGAATTTCTTGCCCATCTCCCGCTGTGGGCTACAAGTTCATTAGGGCAGAAATCATGTTCTTTTTGATGCTGTAGCCCCCGAACCCAGCAAACTACCTAGAATTAGTGTGTTTCATATTTTTAACTAATGCATACTTAAATCAACAGACCACTAGATAAATGATGGCAATGGTAATATTTGGGTTATGTGTTGCTATGTTTTACACATAGAAAAGTCTAAGAACAACTAATAGTTCCCTTCTCGTCATCTATATAACATTTTACACCGAGTGTCTATTAACTGAAGCACATCTCAACCTCAGTTATCCTACTTGGCCTTTGCTAATTCTAACCGCCAACAAGTTGTAGAAAATTGCTTACAAGTACCCCACTGTTATTTTTCTTTTCTTTTTTTTACTGCTTCATGTGAACTATCACCAAAATCAACTGATTTGTCTATGTATAGAACAGAATTATTCAACATTCCTCCCTCTTTCTTTTTCTCTACCTCCATTCTTAAATTGGAAAGGAATTCTGAAACTTCACTGACACTTCGAATACTCAACTAGATTTCCCTGAATAATATCCTATCCAAGTAACTTTCCAGCACCTACTAAAATGCCTCCAGGAACATGGAACTCACTTCCTCCTAATGGAGCTTGTTCCATATTTAGTTTTCTCAGACAAGAAACTGGGAAGCAATGAAACATGTTAATTGGTAGATGTGTGAAATTGGTATAAACTTTCACAATATAAATCATGAGCCTTTAAAGTGTGTATACTTTTTAAATCAGGTAATCCTAAAAATCTATCCAAAGGAAATTACCAAAGTTATACACCATGATGCATATTTCAGGTTGTCCTTTGCAATGTTATTTATAATAACAAGAAAGAAAGAAAACCGAAAAACCACTTGATTCCTCAAATATACCAAATGGTTGTAACAAATGATGGTGCATGTTTATAAGAGTACTATGTAGTTCTTTAAAAATTATGCATAATATCCCATGGTATATTGGCAAGTAAAAAGTTAAGTTATACAACAGTATAACAATATCTGCACGACACAAAATGTTTTTAAATTCTTATTCGTGTACACAAAAAAAGTCTGGAAACTTATAGAAAATGTTAATAGTTATAGTGGGATTTATGAGTAGTATAATTTATTTATACTTTACTCTTTTCTTACAGACTTCCTAAAAAAACTGTTACTTTTGTATTCAGAGAAAAAGTAAATTTAGAGTAGGTCCTTCTTTGAATTGAACTAAAATTTCTTTTTTTTTAAATAACTTCAGCATATTTTATTTGAGGATATAGAAAAGAAAAAATCCTCCCTACTCATAAAAGTACTTTAAACATTTGAAGCAACTGCAATATTCCTCTCCCTACCCCTCACCTTCCTTTACCAGTTGAACATTTATGGCATCTTCAACTCCTCCTACCATTCCTTCTCTGCACAGCATCTAGAATGGTCTCATGAAACAGATCAGTCATTTCCCTGCTGGTAAGCTTCCAACACCTTCCTATTAGGCTTAGAACAAAGAATGCTCATCTCAGAGCCCACAAGGCAATCTCTCCAATCTCACTTCCTATCGCTGTTAATTTCCTGTTCTGCTTTAGTCTCAAAGTTTTCTTACTCTAATGTTCCCACCCATCTTAGCCCATTTGGACTGCTATAACAAAATAGCACAGACTGGGTGACTTATAAATAACAGAAACTTATTTCTCACAGTTCTGGAGGCTGAGAAATCCAAGATCAGGTCACCAACAGATTTGGTGTCTGGTGAGAGTCTACTTTCTGGTTCAGACAGACGTCTTCTCTCTGTTGTCCTCACATAGTGGAAGGATGAGGGAGCTTTCTGGGTTCTCTTTCATAAGGGCTCTAATCTTATTCATAAGGGCTCCCCCTCATGACCTAATCACCTCCCGAAGGCCACCTCCAAATGCCACCACACTTTGGATTAGGTTTCAACATAAGAGTTTTTGTAGATACACACCATCTCAGGACTTTGTGATATGCTATTGCCTTTGCCTGGAATACTCTGTCTTCAGGTAACCCATAGCTCCTGCCCTCACTTCATTCAGGTATCTATTCAGTGTCACCTCATCAGAATGGCTTTTCCTGACCACTCTCTATAGCACCCCCATTACTCTCAGCCCCCTTACTCTACCTATTTCTCTTCCTAGCAGGTATCACTACACAATAGCTTCTTGTTGATTTGTCTGATTGTTTATGGTCTGTCCTTCCAACCAGCATGTAAGTTCCATAAAGACCACTTTTTTTCTCACTGCTATAATCCCCATTGCCTAGAAAAGTCTTAGGAATTCAATACATATGATTAAATTAATGAGGGAAGGAGTTTCAGGTTTCCTCACCCAACTCCTGGAATTCCAAGCCCCCTACTCTGAAGTCAAGGTGATGCCCGGGTACGCCCACCATGCTCCAGGTATGGTCTGGCTCTAAGGAGCAGCGTGGCCCTCCCCCTCTTTGCTCTCCCCTGCGGTTCTCCCACACGCCATCTAAAGTCCAGCGGCATCCCTAGCAGCCACATCACACTTCTCACTCACTCACACCAAACATCTAATGAGCACACTGCTGCAAAACAGGTATGAACCGCAGCTCCCAATATTTATTTGCTCTAGTAACAAATAAAGAGAACTGAAAATACATATTTTATTTTCATGGGAAATTTACACACAGAGGTTGTTCCTTTTCGAAAATTATGCGGAAGACATTCTCTCTGAAGTCAAAAACATTTCAAAAGGCAAGAAAGATGAGAAAGAGAGAGTAGAATTGAATACCTGAAGCTTGCAGAAGCTTTAAGCCCTGGCCCCACTAACAGATTAGACAATGAACAACTTGTTTGTGCTCCGTCTTGGCAAAAACACACAGCTGGGGAAGGGATGACTCAGAGAGCAAGGAACAGGACATGCAACAGTTATTCAGGCAGATCCACCCCAGGCAGGCCGACAGGCACCCAAGTTGCTAGTATTTCGTCAATAACGTGGAACAAACAGGTATATGGGGACGACGACACTATCTAAAAGAAAATATGCACTAATTAGATGACAAGCTTAAATAAGTTTTCTTTTCCTTTCCTGGTGCTCTTGGGTCCCTGAGTGGGCTGTCACAGTAGGGGAAAACCCGAGGGATGGTTTCTGTGACTCTTTCATATGATCTTAAAAAGTCTCCATTGAATAAAAATGAATCAGTAACCAAAGTAATGCGAACAGAAAAAATGTATTCATTTGGCAATAACTTGTGAGATGATGTCATTAAAAAAAATGGAGCTGTTAGCCAACTATTACTAATGGGATTCTTTGTGAAGAAGTTTTCTTTTGATCAAAATGGGGCTGCCTTTCTCCCAAAGTCTATAACTGCATTCAAGGTTACAGGGCTACGAAAGACTATGTGAAAGACCAACCAGGGTTGGGAAGGAAAGTAGGATTGAGGCATAGATAAAAGGGATATTTTCATTCTTATTCCATTAAATTTACAAAAATTGTTAAACAATTTTTCTTTTGATAAAATACATGTAACAAAAAAACTACCATCTTAACCGTTTTTAAGTACACAGTTGAGTAATGTTAAGCACATTCACATAGTTGTGCGACCAATCTCCAGAATTCTTTTCCTCTTGGAAAACTGAAATGCTATACCCATTAAACAACAACTATTCCACTAGCTTTTGTATGGCTAGAATTTTTTAAAAATTAGAATATGTTTTTATCATAAAAAATAGAAAAGGGAAATCTTGTATTCCCAAGGTGAAAGAAGATAACATTTAATTCATATTTGCATAGAAAATTGAATCTTGAAATAAAAAGGCTGGTCAAAAGTCTTGAAAGACAACAAATTAACAATTTTTTTTTTTTAAGTTGGTTTCGTAAATATATTTACCAAGGAAAAGTTATCTGGCCGACGAATAAATATTTGAACTACAGGTTTAGAGGCAGAATAAATACTAAGCAGTTGTTCCAGTCTTCAGAATGCAATGCCAAATCCATCCCCCTGTTACTCACTAGCAATTTCCATTGACTGCAAGTACTCACAGACAGATATTTGAATAAAAGCCTATTACTAGTAGTAACATGAGCTCTCCAGCCAAAGGCAGCAGAAGCATAGTCAAAATCTCCTCTTGGCCATGAACATACTGCCTTTGAAAGGACATCTGAGTATCAGAGGACACTGTTGACTTATCCTTCCAAGGAACTTGGCTTGGAAGCTTAAGGACCAGCAATGGGCCTGGATTCAAATACCTATCTATGGGTTTTCCCTTAATATCCAATTTGCCTGGAATTTCCCCAAACACTGAACAGTCATTTTCTTACTATTTCATCTCTGCCAAATTCTCTCTATTCATAGTGACATTACTTTGTTAGGGTGGGGGAGGGAGTAGAGTGTCTAAATATATCCCTAGAACTCAGCCATTTTATTATCTGTTCATGTATCATTTTTGTACTTAAAGCCGTGGTCAGATCCATGCTATTGAGGAAAATTTATTTTTCACTGCCCCCTTTCCTGCCACCTGAAAAGAGTAGTTGGATAATGAAACTGCATTTCCTCTGTGACAGACTGGAAAAAGGGGAAATGGTGGGGAGGGGCAATTATAATTTATTAACAGTTGCCTAAGTTCTATACCTAAAACATAATCATATACAACATCCCAATCTAATTAACAAGTACTTTTTGCCAAATTCAAAGGATAAAAAAAATGTTTAAACTTCATGCAAACCTCACACTCAATCTCAGGAACTCTTAGTTTAATTTACAATTTACAATTAGCAAAGGTAAAAAAATGGCGCCTCATACTTACAAAGGGTTTTAGAGGTTTTGCAGGGTTTTCATCAACATTGTCCCATTTTGATCTTCAGAACAATTCAGGGTGGTACATATTGTTATTTCCATTTTACAAATAAAGCAATTAAGATGCAGACTATTCAAGTAAATTGCCCCTAAATTATACAGTAAGCATGTGCAAAGCCAAGACTCAAACCCAGGTCTTCCAGAAGCAATTCTATCTCTTATCCCAATATGAGTCTCTCTTGCAGGTCCATGCAATAAATGTTCATTTTTGGCACATTCCAACACTGTTTTTAATCAGAAGGAAAAAAATATATAGACTTTTTTCCCTTGGGCTACATCACCCCATTCATATGCGAACATTAGATTTATAAAATGATTGGTGTAGATCCCATTAATACTTCCTTTTTTCCTTTCTTTAATATAGGTTGTCCACACAGCTGATTTATGCAGATGTTATGATTTTATCATCTCTGTACATTTGAAATTAGTTTGAAATGTCAAAGAGTTTTGATATTTTAGGTTTTACACTTCGTGTATTTCTCCCTGTGTATTATGGTTTCTGCCAAGCACCAAATTTAGCAGCTTTTCAGAGCTTTTTCTAGCCTGCCCCAAACAAGAAGCACTAGAAATTACTGAAGACAAGTTGGCCTTGTAAGATTTCCAAACTAGTTTCTAAACCAAAGAAATTGAGTGAGATAAATTTAGAACTCTTGGATGCTTTGAAAGTCTATTTGGATAAATTTCAGTCACTGCCAATGAACAAGCATGTCCTAGAAACAGAAAAGGTGATCAAAGTCTCACTTCCCAGTGACATTCATCCCTCACAAAACACACAGGGCAAACTTTGCTTTGTTAGAAAATAACACATTGTTTATTCAGAAACCAAACACATTTAGATGGTTAAAAGAGGGATTTGTAGCTGATTTTATTGTCATTATTACAGTTTTTGTTATTTGGAGGGGTTTTGTTTGTTTGTTTTTCAACAATTTATATTTTCCTGGGGTTTTATCTATAGCTTTAATCACATTAATTTTTTTAAATTATTTTTATTCTGGCCAGTTACTGTTTTACAAATTGCAGGTTGAATAAAGAATGTACTGCACTTGAGTCATTTATGACAGTGAATTCATTATAAGGTGCTCAATAAAGCACTATATCTGTGGGCCATTAATCAAGGCAGGGAATATTTTCATTAAAGTAAACTGTTTATAGAATATCAGAAATGCCACAGATTTTTCTGGAAAGCAAAATGTCAATATGCTGAGAGTTCATTCCTTTTGGCCCAATAATGAATTCTAGGAATCTGTTGTAATACATCATCCCTAAATACAAGAAATAACATAGACTCCAAAGATGTTCATTATTGGCATTATTTATAACAGTGACAAGTTGCAAACAGTCAAATTATCCAATAATAGAGAAATATTTAAATAAATTATAGTATATTCATAACAATGAAATATCATAATGTAGCAATTAAATACCATTATGAACGTTTTAAAAGTCAAAAGGATGTACTTTGGAGTCAGACAGATTGGAGTTTGAATCCTGATTCTAATACTTTATTTAGTTCTATGAAAAATCTCAGCTTTCTAACTTGTCATGATATTTATAAAGGCATAGTCATTTAGAAATAATATACATAACAAGTAGTACAACGTTTGACACATTGCAAACACTCAGCAATGTGTAATTACTATAGAATATTAAGGGGGAAAGAAGGAATTCAAAACCATTTGCATATTATAATCTATTTACATAAAAATGCACATGGATATAGGAAAAAGACTAGAAAGAAATATTAAAATATCAAAAAAATAGAGATTAACTCTAGAAAGGACACCTATAAATTATATGTATTTATAACAGATGTGTGTTATACACATATATACATACACATATATATACATACATACTTTCCATATTTTTTCAGATTTTTCCCTAAAAAGTATTCATTTCTTTCATAATAAGAATAAAGAGAAGCTATAACTATTTAAAGAAATATGTTCATTCAACATTTTAGGCTTTAAAATTAGCATAAAGAATATATTTTTTAAATTTCTAACTTCAGATAATTTTCCATCCCACTCAAACTACATTTATCTTAGAATATTTTCTGAACATGCTCATTTAGTCTCCTGTACCTTCTGTCCACACTCTCCGTGACAATCCCTGCTCATTCTTAAAGGCCAGCTGAAATGTTACTTTCTCTGTGAAGCAATTTTTAACTTTCTGAAGCAGTATTAGATCCTTCTGCCTCTGTGTTTCAGAGTATTCTGCTTGGTATACAGCTAATGCAGGGTATCATCATCATCATCATCACACACTGAACATTTATTAAGGTTTTACTTTCTAATATGTATTCCATATTATTAAATTCTCACAGAAGCCCTGTGAGTCAGATGCTCTCATTGTTGAACTGATACTCAAAGAGAGTTGGAATATTTTGATTCCAAACCCCATACTTTTAACCATAGTGCTATAGGCTTTTAATTCTTCTTCTACCCTTAAGCTTGATATTTTGGCAAGTAGAAGAGATTAGTGGCATCTCCAAAACTGGACATAGACTATTTCAGGTAAATATTGCTGGTTTATATTAATGGGATTTGCTTTGTAGATCCTCTATCATCTCTGTCCCTTAAAACCTTTATACCTACTTTCTTTTTTCCTTAATTACTCCTTTGTAATCTCCTTCCTGTGGAGAAATGTTCCTTTGAGGAAGTGACCGTGAAACTGAGGTCTAACAGGGTAAAGAGAGAGAACCATCAGGACCTAGTTTTGAACATGTAAATGTGAGCTTATTGCTTATCATTGAGAAGGCCAATGGATATATTAATCTTTAATTCAGTAAAAATTATCTGGCCTAGAGATAGAAATTGATGAACGGTCAACATGTAAAAGCATTTACAGCGCTAGACTAGATGAGATCTTCACAGAAGTTAGTGTAGGTAAGAGAAAGGGGATATCCAAGATCTTAAGCCTGTAGCATTTTGACATCAGGGAGATGAGGTGGAACCAGCAAGAGAAATTCAGGAGAGACTCATGAAGTCAAGCGAATGCAGAAGACTGAATTCTACTGGTAATTGAGTGAAACAAGTTTTTCAAAAATGAGTTAATGACCAGGGAGAGGGGGAAGGGTGTCAAACACCGCTGATAGTTCAGATGAGATGGGAACTAAAAATTGACCACTTTATTTCTCAACATGACTGAAACGGAGTTCAAGAGTGAATGAAAGGAGATGAATTAGTGTTGTGAATGTAGAAAACAGTTTTAAGTACTTTGGCTATGAAAGGGAGAAGAAAAATGGAGTAGTGGCCTGGGGGACAAATAGGAAGGAAAGAAAAGATTTTTTTCTAAGGATGGAAGAGATAATAGCATGTTTTTATGCTGATCAGAATAATCCAATAGATTGCCTAGCAGCGACAATGTGAGACAGAGAAGGGAGAGATGCTGGAGCAATGTCTTTGGCTAAGCAAGAGGGGCTGGGATTGATCATGTACAGAAAAGAAAAGGGAGTCGCCTTTGGAGCACAGATGGGTCATCCATAGCAACAGAAGAAAAGGAAGAGGAAATAGGCACAATACTAAGCGGGTGGAATGGAATGGCAGAGCTTGTGGAAGTTTTCTTCTGATTGCTACTATTGTCTTAGTAAAATCAGCAAATGAGAGTGAATAAAAGGATAAAGGATAAAAGGATTGAGGATAAAAGAGAGGATAAAAGAGAATGAATGAAACAGTCAACCAGGAGAGAGACAATGGATGTATAAGGGGAATGTAGCCTGACTGCCTGATAAAACTGAGGGATCATCTGAAGTCAGTAGGCTTAAATTTAAAATGAGAAGACTGGGTGGTTTTCTCAAGCCTGTATTGGAGCCAGTGCAGAGCTGACAAGAGAACTGGATGGTAACATGTTTGGTTTGGCCAGAAGAGTTATAAGGAAGAGAGAAGGAGGCAAAGGGCATTGATGAAAGGTAAGAAGTGAGAATACAAGGGAATAATGGACAGTTGGAAGAGGTGGATTAGAGTTCCTACAGTACTGTTGAAGTAAGACCATTAGAGAAAATGAGAAGGAAGACAGGTAGTAGTAGCTAGAGAAGAGAATGCTTGAAATGGTAGTTAGGGAAGGGTTAAAGATATTAACGTGACAAAGTCTAGTGGATGACCATGGTAGTCAATTATTAAAATTGAAAGTGGGTAAGGAACTGAAAGTCCAGGAATTGAAGGATCATCTGTGTGGTATAGAAGCCATAAGGAATTATGATGAGAGCAGTGCTAGAGAGAATATAGGAGTGAGCTAAAACCTCTCACATCAAGGAGCATCAGAGAAAATGTGAAAGTAAACAGGGGTTCTGTGGATGAGGCACAAGGAAAGGCAGCAGAGTATGGTCAAACAACTTGAGATTCAAAGATGTGATTTTAGGGGGAAGGGGAAATAATGGCTTGCAAGTTGAAGTGAGGAGCAAGGAGAACACCTATCCTACCTTCTGCATCCTATCGAAGGAGAGGTGTGGTAAAGAAAAGAGCTACCTCCTGAGAAAGTTGCAAAGGAATCACTATTCTCAAGAATCATGGTCCTTTCAAGCTGAACTTTCAAGTACTAGTTCAATTGTGTTTCTCAAGTTGACCTGGAGACAGATAATCAACTGAGCTAAAAAGGCACCCTCTTCTCAATTTTCAGAAAGGAGAAAGAAACTGCAACAGAACGGTAGTTGAAAAGCACTCTAAAATTGTGAGTGAATATCCTGGTGTGCTGATAAGCCACAGTATATCACAGATGGAAAACATAATGAAAAGCCAAAGAATGTTAACAATCATCCATTAAGTAAGTTAGAGACTATAAGCAAAGTCTTTTCAGGAAAGAATTCAAGAAGTGAAATTGGGAACAAAAATGAATACCTCCATTACTAATGAAATAATGACAGTGGAAGCCGGATTAATGATTAAGAGTCTGGCTGGCAGAATCCTTGGCTTCCAAAAAGCCAGGATAATGCTCTGAATATAGGCAATACTTTGGCTTTAGTATTTCCTTTATTTTTCCCAATTCTCACCATTTGTTTCCATGCCAAACAGAAGGAGTTATGTGATATTCGAGAGCAGGGTAATACAATAGGAATGTCAGTGATGATGGAAATGTTTTATACCCACACTGTCAACACGGTAGCCACTAGTCACATGTGGATATCGAGTCCTTGAAATGTGCTTAATATGACTGCAGAATTGAATTTTAAATTTTATTTAATTTTAATTAAATTTAAATACCCAGGTAACTTTCACTTTCTGGTCCTAAGAAGCTTGAAAAGTTACCACTCTATCTTAACAAAAAGTAAAAAGCTGAACAAACAAAACCAACAAGTCTTCTTAGACCCATAAGAGAAGTGACATTGCAGAGCAAACTGCTGCCCCCTAAATTGGAAAGACTGACAGGAGGATACAGAGAATCACAACTTACGTGAGCAGAAACTAAGGAGTTGTAACCTCTGCGGAAACCTGTACTCAAGTAGGAAAATGTAAACTATAATTGAGAAATTGCTGGACACTCAATGTGAACAAGTCTGAAAGATAAAAACTCTAGGGGAACCTGGTCCCTGGGAGTGAGGGGGAACCCAGTCATTGGAGGGAAGGGGGGCACACTTGTGAGTGTTTACCCCCAGGGGCCCTATTAGGTTCTCACACTGATAATCAGAGGAATATCCCCTCATGCTTCCAGCAGGGGGAGGAAAAAAGAAATCGTTTTGAATTCTGCCAGAGTATTCTGTTCTTGACAAGATCTGCCCTCAGGAAAAACTATTTAACCAGAGCCTAACCTGCCTGGGCTTTATCAGAGCCTAATAATCTGGAGGAAAGCAAATACCCAACTTCAGCTGACTCTAGTCTTGCATATGGGGGAAGGGAAATACCCCAACTCTAGCCCACCCTAGAGATCTTGCTGAGAAACAATGATGGTTCACAGTCTAGAGGCACAGATTCACTAAAAGACTGAGACCTAATCATAATACTATAGAACACCTCCTTCCCCCCAACACCTTACCACCATATTACTAAAAAATTATTTAGAGCAGTTCTTTTTACCCAGTACACCATGTCCAACCATCAAGAAAAAGCTACAATGCATAATAAAAAGCAAAAACCACAATTTGAAGAGATATAGAAACATCAAAACCAGAACTCAAATATGGCAGAGATGTTAGAATGATCACACCAGGAATTCAAAACAACTATGATTAATATGTTAAGGGCTTTAATGGATATAGTAAACAACATGCAAGAACAGATGGGCAATGTAAGCATGGAGATGGAAATTCTAAGAACAAAGCCAGAAAAAATTGCTAGAGATTAAAAGTACTGTAACAGAAATGAAGAATGTCTCTGATGGGCTTATTGGTAGACTGGACATGGCTGAGGAAAGAACCTCATAGTTTGAAGATATCTCAATAGAAAAAAAAAAAAAGGAAAAGAAAGAAAAGAAAAAAGAAAAGGAAAAAGTATGACAGAATAGACTGTTTAAGGACTGTGGTACAACTATGAAAGGAGTAATACAGGCATAGCAAAAGAAGAATATCAAAATACCTTTGGTAGATATTTTCTACAAAATACCTTTTTGGAATACCAAAAGGAGAAAAAAGAGAGAAAGAAACAGAAGATATATTCAAAACAATAATGACTGAGCATTTCCTCAAATTAATAATGCCAGATACCAATTGCAGATCTAGGAAACATATTCAATTATGTATGCTTATGTGTAAGTGTATATATATATATGTTTATATTGGATTACAGCAATGATACAAGAAACAGGAGGGAAGAATTAGGCTTATATTGTCATTAGAAGGTTTGCCTTACCCATGCCTTACTTGCCTGGGTAATGCCTTACCCATGAAGTGGTATAGTGTTATTTGAAAGTGGACTTGGATTAGTTATAAATTTTGCAAAATTTAGGGCAATCACTAAAAACAAGTAGAAAAAAAAGGAAAACTGATATGCTAAGGAAGGAGAGAAAATGGAATCATATAAAATGCTCAGTTAGAATCACAAACAGTAGCAAAAAGTTGGAAGAAGAAAATAAGAACAAAAAATAGGGCCAATAAATAGAATACAGTAACAAATACAGTAGATATTAATCCAAATATATCAATAATCACTTTGAACATCAATGGTCTGTGTGCACCAATTAAAAGACAGAAATGGTTAGAGTGGATCACAGAATAAGACCCAACTATTAGTTGTTTACAAGAAATCCATTTTCAGTATAAAAACACATACAGATTAAAGGGATTAAATGGATGGAGAATTCTAACACTAATCAAAAATAAATAGGAGTAACTACATTAATTTCAGATGAAGCAGATTTCATAACAAAGAAAGTTTTCAGGGATAAAAGGGGCATTACAAAATGATTAAGGGATCAATTTTCCAAGAAGATACAGCAATCCTTAACATGGGTACATCTAACAGAAGAATGTTACAATATGTGAGGCAAAAACTGGTAGAAATGCAAGGAGAAATAGATAAATCCAGTATTATGGTTGGAGACTTCAACTCACTTGTATCAGAAATGGACAGATCCATAAGGCAGAAACCTAGTAAGGACATAATCGAACTCAACAGCAAAATACACATTCTTCTCAGTTTCCTCTGAATGTACACCAGGATAGACCACATTCTACACCATAAAACATGCCTTAACAAATTTAAAAGAATAGAAATCATAATACATCTGCTCTATATAATACGTCTGTCTACTACAACGAAATTAAACTAGAAATCAGTAATAGAAAGATAGCTAGAGAACTCCAAAATACTTGGAGGGTAAATAACATGCTTCTAAATAACACATGGATCAAAGAAGAAATCTCAAGAGAAATTTTAAAATATTTTTAATTAAATAAAAACAAAAATAAAATTTGGGGCTGCAGTGAAAGCAGTGCATAGAAGAAAATTTGTAACATTGAATGCATATATTAGACATGAAGAAAGATCTAAAATCAATCATGTAAGGTTCCACCTTAGAAAACTAGAAAAACAAAGAACAAATTAAATCCAAAGTAAGGAAAATAAAGGAAATAATAAAAATTAGAGCAGAAATCAATGACGTTGAAAGGACGAAATCAATAGAAAAAAATCAATGAAACCAGAAGCTGCTTCTTTGAAAAGATTAATAAAATTGATAAGCCTCTAGGCAGGCTAAGAAAAAAAGAGAGGATACAAATTACTAATATCAGCAATGGAAGAGGGACTATCACCACAGACCCCATGGACATTAAAAGCAGAACAAACAAATAATATAAATAACTCTATGATTACAAATTTTATAATCTAGATGAAAAGGACTGAATCCTTAAAAGATACAATCTGCTAAAATTCACACAAGAAGAAACAATCTGAATAAGATTATATCCATTCAAATAATTGAATCAGTAATTGATACTCTTTCAAAACAGAAAACATCAGGCTCAGATGAGTTCACTGGTGAATTCTACTAAACATTTAAGGAAGAAATTATACCAATCGTCTAAAATCTCTTTTAGAAGATAGAAGCTGACAGGATACTTTGCAACTCATTCTATAAGGCAAGCATTACCCTAAAACCAAAATCAGACAAAGACATTACAAGAAAAGGAAACCACAGACCAATATGTCTGATAAAAAATAGATGCAAAAATCCTCAACAATATATTAGAAAATCAAATCAAATAACATAAGAAAAGAATTACATGCCATGACCAAGTGGAATTTATCCCAGGTATATAAGACTAGCTCGACATTTGAAAATCTATGTATGTAATTTATTGCATCAACAAACTAAGGAATAAAAAATCATGTGGTCATATTAATAGATGTAGAAAAAGTATTTGGCAAAATCCAACACCCACTTATGATAAAAAAAAATTTCTTTAAAGATTTTTATTTATTTACTTGACACAGAGAGAGAGATCACAAGTAGGCAGAGAGGCAGGCAGAGAAAGAGGGGGAAGCAGGTTGCCTGCTGAGCAGAGAGCCTGATGTGGGGCTCGATCCTAGGACCCTGAGATCATGACCTGAGCTGAAGGCAGAGGCTTTAACCCACTGAGCCACCCAGGCGCCCCAAAAAATCTTGATAAATAGGAATTAAGGGAAACTTCTTCAACTTGATAAAGAATATCTACCAAAACCCCACAACTTCCCATGAAAACCCACAAAAACCCACATCACACTTGATGAGAAATTCAAACCTTCCCAACTAGGATCAGGAGGAGGAAGGCAAGTATGCCTCTTCTCACCATTGATTTTCAATATTGTACTAGAAGTCTTAGCTAATGCAATATAAAGAAAAAAGGAAATAAAAGATATATAGACAGGGAAGGAAGAAATAAAACTGCCTTTTTTCACAGGTGACATGATCATATATGCAGAAAATCCAAAAGAACTGACAAAATATGGGGTGCCTGGGTGGTTCAGTTGGTTGGGCATCTAACTCTTGGTTTTGGCTCAGGTCATGATCTCATGGGTCATGGGATCTAGCCCTGAGTGGGGAATCCTCACTCAGTGGAGAGTCTGTTTGAAGATTTTCTCCCTCTGCCCCCTCCCTCTGTTTGTTTGTGTACATATGCACATGTTCTCTCTCTCTCTCTCAAATAAATAAATCTAAAAAAATATTGACAAAACAAAAAACAGAAAACAACCCCTTTAATAAACAATTATAGCAAGGTTAGATGATACAAGATTAATATACAACAGGCAATAGCTTCCCTATATGCCAGCAATAAACAAATGGAATTTGACATTTAAAACACAATATCATTTATATTAACACTCCCCAAAATGAATTATTTAAGCATAAACCTAGGAAAATATGTATAAGATCTATATGAGGAAAACTACAGAACTCTAATGAAAGAAATTAAAGATCTAAATAAATTTTAAAATATTCCATATTCATAGATAAGGAGACTAAATATTGTCAAGATGTCAGTATTTCCCCACTTGATCTATAGAGTATTCACGAACTGATTCTAAAGGAAAAGCAAAAGATCCAGAACACCCAACACAATACTGAAGGAGAAGAACAAAGTTGGAAGAGTAGCACTACCCAACTTCAAGACTTACTATAAAGCTACAGTGTGGTATCTGTGAAAGAATAGACAAATAGGTCATTGGAACAGAATAGAGAGTGCAGAAATAGACCCATATAAGTAAAGTAACTGATCTTTGACAAAAGAGCAAAGGCAATATAATAGACAAAAGATAGTCCTTTCAACAAACGGAGCAGGAACAACTGGACATTTACATGAAAAGAATTGGTAAGTATTTCATTAAAATTAGAAATTTCTGCTATGAAAGAAAGACACTGTCAAGAGAATAAAAAGACAAATCACACAATGGAGGAAAAGGATTTGCAAAAGACATATCTGATGAAGGACTGTTATCAAAAATATACAATTAATACTTAAAATTCAACAATAAGAAAACAAACAACCCAATTAAAAATGGGCCTATGACCTGAATGGACCGCACACCAAAAAAGATATACAGATGACAATTAAGCATGTAAAAAAATGCTCTATCATGTTTATCAGGGAAATGCAAATTAAAACAACAATGAGATTCCATGACACACCTATTAGAATGGCTAAAATTCAGAGCATGAGCACGAAACGCCAAGCAACTGAAACTCTCCTTCATTAGTAGTAGGAATGCATAATGATGCAGCCACTTGGGAAGACAAATTTGCAGTTTCTTACAAAACTAAATATACTCTTATCATGCAATCCAGCAATGGTGCAAAACTGCCAAAATTTGAAAGTAACAAGTCCTTCAGTAGGTGAATGGATAAATGAAGTGTGATTCATCCAGACAATGGAATATTATTCAGTACTAAAAAAGAAATGTAGTATTGAGGCATGAAAAGACATGGAGAAAACCTAAAAGCATATTACTAAGTGGAAGAAGGCAATCTGAAAAGGCTACATACAATTTGATTCCTACAATATAACACTCTGGAAAAGGCAAACTATGGAGACAGTAAAAAAAAAACAGGGGTTAGCAGGGATTAGGGGTGAGGGAGAGTTGAACAGTCATGTGCAGAAGATTTTTAGAACGGTGAAATAGTTTTGTATGATAGCATAATTGGTTTGTACATGTTGTTATACATTTGTCCAAACCTATAGCTGGCACAACACCAAGAATAAATTGTAATGTAAACTATAGACTTTGGGTGATAACGATGTGTCACTCAATGTAGGTCCATCAGTTGTGACAAACATACCGCTCTGATGAGTCATATGGATTTTGGGAGGCTATGCATGTAGGGCTCAAGGGAATGTGAGAACTCTCTGGACCAGCCTCTCAATTTTGCTGTGAACCTAAAACTGCTCTAAAATATGAACTATATTAAAAACAATAGCCACAGATTGTCTACTCTAGTGGACAGTACAATTTTAGAGCTTTTTAGCAAAGCAGGATAGAAAGTTTGGGGGGAGGTCAGAAAAGTCTAGACAGATAAATAGGACTACCCTCGCAACTTCCTCCTTCTTGAGGATTATGTGTCGGTCACTTCAGCGTAGAGCTCCCGGGTTCCAGAGCACTTGGCTCTCAGGAAACTGTTTTTATCCTCACTCATTGTCCTACATGATCGCTACCAAGTATATCTTTATTAAATAGATATGTTTAAAACCTCAACCTATGTTAACGAAGTTACAGTAAGATCTTATTTTAAACTAAGTGACTCTGAAACTAAAAGAAGCTCAAAATGAATGGAGAAACTAAATAGTTAAGCAATTTCATAGGAAGATAATTTATTTTACAAAGTGATAGATTATTCATATGAGTTATTAGGAAAATACTCTAATTTGACTGGTAGTGGTAGAAAGTCATTTTTTAATGATGGAAATGGAAAAAAACAGTACAGATTTTTTAATGAGAGTTTATTTGATTTTCCTTTTGCATAAATGGATTTTATGTACTGAAAAAGTAGCTAATTTTGATAGATATGGCTGGGATTGGTTTTGCAACTGATGGCTATTGGAGCCAGCTTTCTCACTCTAATTTCTTTTCTGAAACTTTCAATTGAAGATGACATCAATATTTATGTGAACTGGGAAAAAGAACCAAGGCACAAGGTACATAAAACCAATTAATGTAAATGGGAGAGGAAAACCCTAAAACCAAATCTAATGATCCATCAAACAACAGTCTTCTTCTTAACACTGTGAATGCTGCCAATTTAAAGTAACAACTTAAATTACATAAGATACCAGAGGATAGCAAATATGTTGCTCTCAAGAAATAAAGTATAAAACCTTATTAAAATAAAAAAGCCAAAGAATAAGAGGGAACTCTTAGAACAAAACTGGCATCATTCTCCAATTAACTGAATACCTTAGAGAGGCTTGTGTGCCTGTGTGCTACATTTAAATTAGCTTTACTTGTAAAATCGCTACATGCCACAATTCAAAATGCAGCTGAGAAATCACCCTGTTTGACGTACAGATGATAACCTAATTCCAACTATTTTTATCTACTTTGTAATTCAAGTGATGCATGCTGTATATTATTTCCCTACGAGTCAAAATTATATTTAGAATTAAAATTGGTTTTATGTAGTTCAAGTTATTGCACCCGAAAGCAATGAGTCATGCACCAGAAGTACACAGATTCAGGAGGCAAATATGGAACCATTAACTGCTCAGTGAGAACTTGCTCAGCCCCTTAGCTCTAAGAATAAGCTTTAAAAATACTGTATAGTTAATGTGGGTTGTAACGAGGTCGCCTCTGTTCCTTTGCAAAGGTGCCATGGGCTTCTTTGTCTTCTACCATAAAGCCATGGGACAGAATCGGAAGAAAGTTTCAAACAGCTTTGCATTCTGTCCTGTACTGAACCTCATATGCGAGGGTGAAGGTAATGGTACTGACACCCCCTTCCAGGCACAGTTTTAAGTGATTTTTCCTTGCAGTGGAGATGGGTATTCATGGTCCTTGTGCACATTTTTTCCTCTGTTACCTCATAACCACAACATAAAGGCCATTGTATTCTATTTTTTTTATTTTTGAATTTTTTATTTAAGTTCAGTTTAGTTAACCTCGAGTATATTATTCGTTTAAGGGGTAGAATTTAGTGATTCATCAGTTGCCTATAATACCCAGTGCTCGTTACATCCAGGGTGCAGAGGCCATTTTAAAAGGTGATGAGGGAGAGAGGAAGGGGGAGAAAGTGAGAGAGTAAAAAGCGAGAGAGAGGTTGGCTGGTTACGCAGATTCTTAATCCATGACCCAGGCCTCATTGTCCTATAGTTCTAACCAACTGGACTGGACTTCTAGCCATCAGACAGCTGGCAGTGACACAGGTATCTTTCCCAAGAGTCACTTCCCACCGTCACTGTGACACTGTGGAATGGAAGGCAAGGGAGAATTCACGTTCATCGGACACCTACTCTGTGCTATACGTTGTGTTCATTTCTTTTTATAGGTCTTTCATTTAATGCTCACAAAAGTCGTATGAGAGAAGGCCACTTCACAAATGTGAAAATAGAAGCCTGAGCAACTAAATGTCTTTTCCAAGGTAGACATTTAGTTAGGAAACTGTTAGGAAAGGGGGCCAGGATTGGAAGACAAGTAACTATGACCACGAAGCCACTGTTCTGTCATCTAGAGTTCATGGTATAGCTTCTAATCACTCCCACTTGTTTTGTTCTCCACAGTGCTTACAAAGAAGGAGGAAAAAAATATTACCAAGAGTGAGATCTCTGGTGCTCCTTTTTAGACACAAGTTCCTATGAAAACTGTATCAAGAGCTTTGAAAACCGAAAGGGTCTCATAAAATCACATATTATTGGGGGAATTAAAAAAAAAACTGATTTCTTACCCTGATTTCAAAATACCTTCATTTTCCACAACCCTAGATAAGATGCCCCAATATTTGATCATTAAAACCAAATCACATAAGGATATGCATAATTATTTCCAATTGATGAGAACTAAAAAAAAAAGTAGGAAAGCACACTCAAAGCTAAGTCATACTCCAAATCATGAAAAAGAGTCAAATATGAGAGATTTACCTCTGAAAAGCAGCACTCAAAGTGCTCAATATGAAATATGCTACTTCCAACTGTGAGAAAGCTCCTTGTCAGAATAATTTTCTTATCCGAAACAGACCAATTCTACTCAAAAAAAAAAAAAAAAAAAAGACAACATTACAAACAAAAATGTTTGAAGATATCAGAGATTCACCAAGACATCAGTACTTGAGAAGCCAATATTCTAGAGACAAAGCAAAACACAGAGGTGAACATGATCTTCTCTGCCACATTGCTTCTTAAAATATTTGCCTCTTAGTGAGTGGGATGGGGCTAAGAAACTGAGCAGAAAATGGCAGCCCGTAGGTTTTAAGCAAATCCGCAAGTCTGTAGAGACCAAAATGAATTACAAGGCTACTAAGCTGGTCAAAAATAAGGGACCAAGATTCTGGAGAAAAGGGAATCATATGGAAGAAAATTCAGTATTTTGACATTTTCACCACATTTTCTCTCTTTAGCATTTAAAAAAATACTAAGCTGCATAAGGTGAGAGCCAGAGAAGTCAAACAGAAATCTATAGCTAAGAGGCTGAAAAGCTACTTGAAGATTTCTGTAATAGTATCATGCTGGAGAGACAAAAATTGGAGAATACTACATATTGAACACAAGAGACTATAAAAAATTCCCCAAACTTTCAGCTGGGACCTGTGAAAGTGTACATCCAGGAGTAAAAGGCAAACCAGAAGTACATCAGCACAAGAGGACACAAACAGGACCTGGAATCATCTTAATCTGTGATTGAATTGAGATAACCTTCCATACCTCTAACTACTTGGCAGAAGTACAGCCAAATCTCTCTGGAAGAAAATAAAATAACGTATTCACAAAATGTCTGACATTCAATCCAAATTTACCAGACATACCAGAAGACAGGTCCAAATAGCCAAAATCTAAAATAAAAACGCAGACAGTAGAAACAATCACACTACCAATAAACATGAATTTGGAGTTAATCAAACACTGATTTTAAAATCATTGTGGTTACTATATTTAAGAAAATAGGAAAGAAGATAAAGAATGCACCAAGGAATTGGAATCTATAGAAATGAAACAAAAATATTTTAGAAGTAAACAATAAAATAAGTGAAAATAATAATCCATTAAGTAGATTCCATGACATATTACATACACAAAGTATGAGGAATAGTAAACATCAGTATAATATATCCAGTAAGAAAAAGGATGGAAAATATGAAAGAGAGTATATGCACATAAGGAAAGAGTCTAACATGTCCCTAATTGGAATCCCAGAGGAGACTACAGAGAGAATAGAGCAGAAGCCATTTTTGAAGAAGGGGTTACCAAAATTACATAATATCATCAAGTCACAGATTCATGAAGCCCAAAGCAGGACATACATAAAAAACAACAGCAAAAACAAAACACGTAATTAGACACTGAATATTTGAACTACCAATCAATAAGGATAAAGAATACTTTAAAAGGAGCCAGGAAAAAAAGGTGCATTGCTTGAAAGGAGAAATAATAAAAGTGACAGTTAACTTTTCAACAGAAACTAAATGAACTAGGGGAAAAAAAGAATTAACAACCTTCAAATGTTGAAAGAGGATAACTGTCAACCTAGAATTCCATACCAGCAAAAATAAAAGCCATATTTTCAGGCAAAAAAAAAAATCTGAGAAAATTTATTTCCAGGAGATCCACATGAAAAGTACATTTTCCTGGTAAAAGAAAAATAATCTCAGCAGCAGGAAAATACAGGTAGAAAAGAAGACCAAGGAAAAAGCAAATAAGTGGCTAAGTATAAATGAATATTGATTATTTAAAACAATATTAGTGCTTTACAAAGTTTAAAACATATAGAGTTACATACTGGAAGAAAGCACAAAGGTAGGAGGAATTAAATGACATGAAAATGATTAAAGGACCGCATATCTTCCATAAAGTGGCAAAAGTACTAAATTACAGTAGACTATAATAAAGGAAGAATGTTGTACTCCTAGCCACTACACCTCTAAAGTAATTATTTAAAAAGCACAACTAAAATATAGCTAACTAATAGAGATAGAAGTGTAATCATAAAAAACTTTCATTAATAAAAGGAAGACAGGAAAAGTTAAAAAAATGCAAATGGGAAAATGTATATAAAATAGTAACATGGTCAATTTCAATCCAAATGTATCAAATTATAGAAAGTATAAATAAACTAAAAATTCCAATTAACATACAAAGATTATCAGACTAGATTTTCTTTAAAAACCCAACGTTATGCTATTTAGAAGAGACACCTTTAAATATAAGGACACAAAATATTGACTATAAAAAGATGAAAATTATCTACCATAAACACATTGACTAAGACAAAACCGACTTAACTTTGTTATTATCAATCAAAGCAAACTTAAAGGCAAGAATTGCTAGAGATAGAGGATCATGTCATGAAAATAAAAAATTAAATCCATCCAAAAGATGTAACAATTCTACAAATGTATACGTGTAAGTTAAAAATTTGTAAAGCAAATATTAATAGCACTGAGAAAAAATCACAAAATTAATTGAGCCATTTCTTTCAGTACATGACAGAATAAGAAGACCTCCCCAAAAAACAATTTATAGAGCTATAGAAGATTTGAATAACAAACAGCCTAACTGACCTATAACACTATTCCCCATTATTCTAGAGTCCACTTTTTTTTTTCCCCAAATCCACATGAAACATTTACCAAAGGGGACCATATGCTCAGAAAAAAAAAAAAAAAAAACAACTTTCAAACATTTCAGAAGATATAAATTATGCCAACTATATTTACTACTGGAGTAAAATTAAGCCAGAAATCAATAGGAAAGAGAATTAAAACATTCTGAAATTGACCAATACTTTTCTAAAGTAATCTAAAATAAAGAAATAATTTAAAGAAATAATTTAAAAAGAAATTAGAAAATATTTTGAATTGAATAATATCAAAAAAGTGACACCAAAACTTGGACAATGCAGCTAAATAATGCTTTGAGGGAGATTTCTGATAATAAGTGCATATATTAAAAAGAAGAAAAGCAAAACAACAACTACAACAAAACACAAACAAATAAACAATGATTCAGGTGTCTACTTCAAGAAGTAGGAAAAGAACAGCCAATTAAATATAAAGAAAGTATAAGCAAAGAAATGATAAAGAGCTTGGGGTGCCTGGCTGGCTCAGTCAGTTAAGTGTCTGCCTTCAGCTCAGGTTATGATCTCAGGTTCCTGGGATAGAGCTCAGCTTCTGGCTTCCTGCTCAGTGGGGAGTCTACCTCTCCTTCTGCCTCTTCCCTGGACTCATGCTCGCATGCTTTCTCTCTCAAACAAATAAATAAAATCTTAAAAAAAAAAAAAGGAAATGAGAAAGAGCACAAATTAATAAAATAGAAAACAAATGTACAACAGAGAAAACCAATAAAATTAAAAAAGTTACTTTCCTGAAATGATACCCTCTAGGAGGAATGAAAGAGAGAAAGGGGGAAAAAAAAAAGAAAAAGAAAGAAATGATAAATATTACCAAATTGCAGGAATAAGAAGGACAACATCCTACATACCTTAAAATCATTACAAATAATGAGAATATTAAGAATATTAAGAGCAATTTAATGCCAATAGATTTGAATAAATAGCTAAAATAAGCCAAAAAATTCTTTAGAGAACACAACTCACCCAATCTGACACAGGGGAGAGTGAATCTGAATAGCCTATTAAATAAAATATATCCATAATAAAGAAACCTATTGCAGAGAAAATTCAAGGTGCAGAAAATTCAAAAATCTTCACTATTGCATTATTTCCAACATTTCAGAAGGGAAGAAAAAAAAAAAAACAGTAATCTTACACAAACTAATGAAGAGAACAAAAAAAAAGGAGAACATTTTCCAAGTTGCTTTGTTAGGCTGGCATGATCTTGACATCAACACCTGGCAAAGACACTTAAGGAAAAGAAAATTATAGTCCAATTTTTCTCATGAATATGGGTGAAAAGTCTTGAACAAAATATTGGCAAATTTAATCCAGCTATGTATAAAAGGGATTATAAATCACAACTTTTTTATTACAGAACGTAATATTTTAATATTCAAAAGTTAATGCTGCTCACGAGTTAACACAATGACAGAGAAAAATATAACCATCTGAAATGATATAATTCAGTTGGTAAAATTCAACATGTTCATGTCAAAAATGTATAGCAAGTTGGGAATGGAAGTAAAATCTCAACCCGATTGAATATATCTCTAAAACTCTTATTGCAAAAATCATACTTAGCTAAATATTAAAAGCTTTATTCTTTTCCATTCAGATACAAAAATAAGGATGCCCACCACCAACTTCTGTAAATTATGTTACCGTTGTTCCTAATCAATGTGATAAGGTAAGAAAAAGGCATAAAATATATGAAGACGAAAAAGGAAGAAACGGCTATCACTATTCATGGTGCTATGATTGTGGACTTAGAAAACTCACAAGCATCTACAGTAAGCTATTAAAATTACTACATGAATTTGGCAAGATTGCTAGATGCTAAAAACATGTAAAAATAACATTTGTATATATAAATAATATATACAAAAATAATAAAAGCAAAATGTTAAATTGATACTATCTACAATGCATTAACATATCAAATGCTTAGAAATCAAATACTTATCGAAATAAAGTCTTTACATTAAAAATAACAAAACATTACTGAGGGAAACTCTGAAGTGTTAAATAAATGGAGGGATATACTGTGCTTGGGATACCATTTAATTTGTAATAATGTCAGTTTTCCCTAAGTTAACTTCCACATTTAAGAAAAATTCAGTCAAATCCCAGGAGGATATTGTGTGTATGTGGAAATCAACAAGCTAATTCTAAAACTTACATGAAAATATAAAGAGCCAAGAATGACCAAGACAATCCTGAATAAGAAAAAACTGGGAGAATTTAAGCTACTAAGTAACAAGACTTACTCTAAAGCTCTTGTAATTAACACAGTAAACTGTATGATATTGGGACAAAGATAGATATTAGACCCATTAATCAGAATAGAGTCTAAAACTAGACTGGCTGAATTAGTGTAGAGAACAGATAATCTTTCCAAAAATTGGTGCTGAGTTAATTTTCTATCCATATGGAACAAAAGTAATGACCTCTACAATATTCTACAGACAAAAAATCAATTCCAGGTGATTGCAGACCTAAATTTCACCTTTCAGGCAAAATAATAAGCCTTCTAAGATAAAACATAGAGGAATATTTCCATAATCTTAGGCTAAACAAAGGTTTCTTAAACATAACACAAATAGCAATAACTATAAAGGAAAAGATTGAAAAATTGGTCTTTATTAAAATTAAGAACTTCTACTCATCTACAGCTATCATTAGATTAATTAAAAAGCAAGGCACTGAGAGGGGAAAGATATTTTTAATATATACAGTCAATAGGAGATTCTTGTCCAAATACATACATATTTACATACATACTCAGATATGTGTATATATGCATACTTCAGAACAGCAAGGTAAAACAGAAAATTGTCTTAACTCCATAACTTAGAAATTCCTCTACTACATATATGCCCAATAAATGAATACATATGTGTACAAAAAGGTAAGTACAAGAACGTTCATGGTGCATTATTCATAGTAGCCAAAAACTTTTTAAAAATTGATCAAAAGTGGGATCTATAAATAATAATAGAATACTATACAATGATTAAAATGAAGGAATTACTGTTCTATGCAATAATACGGATGAATCTCACTCATATAATATGGAACAAAAAAAGGCAGGCATAAAAGAGTATGTAGAATATGACTTCATGTATATAAAATTCAAAAGTAGGCAAAAAATATGTGGTGGTAGAAGTCAGAAGAATACACTGATGAAAAACAAGATGAAGTATGACTGGTAGAAGGTACAGAAACTTCTTTTTCTTGATCTACATGGTATTTCCATATGTATGTTCACTGTAAAACTTCATTGAGTTGCTCACTTATGATTTGTGTATTTTGCTGAATATATGCTACACTAAAAAGTATACTTTTTGAAACTACTGATACATCAACACATATGTACACATTTTTATACACAAACAAAGCTAGTGAGGCTATCTCACAATAATATAACTGTTTACCCATATTAATAGTTGGTTGAGTAACACTAACGGTCGATGGCTAGAGTAAGACTACTAATATCTTTATAAAGAGAGGGCTGTCTGTTCAGTCCCATCACATCTCATTATTAAAGAACTTTATTTCATTTGATCCTTACACCAAACCTCTGATTGTTTTTTCCATATCAGAGATGAGTAACAGTAAACAGAGTAGTGAGAATTTAAGGAATTTGTCCACGATCACACAGTCATGAAGTGGTGGAAGTGAGATTCAAGTAGCAATGAAAAATCAATCAGCCAACTTTTATGAGGCAAGTCCCTTGTCTTGTACAAAGAATTTCTTGCTGAAAAAGTGTCTCTGGATCAATACCCTATAATGCCCAGTAATTGAAGGGTTATAGTTGTTGACCTTTAGATACGTTAAAAGCAACAAGTATTTACTGGGTTTATATTAAGTACCAAGGCTTGTCTGAGGTCCCAAGACCTCACAATTAAATAAGACACCACCTTTATCCTCAAATAGCTTACAGATCCACTAGAGAATATATAGAAAAAGAAAGTTCAGATCAGTGTGGCAGTTTAAAGACATGGCCTCCAATGTTTTAGATACTTCTCCCATTGAGTGGTAGTGTCTCCATCCACATACCTTGAATGTGAATGGACTTGCAATTGTCCCAGCCATGCAAAAACAAGAGAAGTGAAGCTAAAGGCCTTATAGCTTTTGCTTCATTCTTTTGAATGCTTGCTCACCAGGAAGTCTCCCTCTCAGAAATCAGATGCCATGCTGTGAGAGGTCCAAGCCACATGTAGGTTCTCTTGTTGACAGTCTCAGCCAGACCCAACCTTTGAGTCATCCTGGCCAAGGAGCCAGCCATGCGAGTGAGAAAACCACAGTGCAAGAGATCCCGTGGCCTATCTATTCCAGCCCTGAGCCATCCAAGTCCCCCGACACATGTAGGTCTTCCTTGCTGAGACGCCAGATATCAAGAAACACAGCCAAGTCATCCCTGCTGTATCTTATACAAATTATTGACCCTCAGAATCATGGAATAATAAAACAGTTGTTTTTTTAATGCCTCTAAGTAGTTTGTTTATGCTACCAAGGGGAGTTGGTCATACAGCAATAAATAACTGTAATAGTCATTTTCCTCAAAGTTTGTTCCTGGAGTGCTTATAGAAATGGCAGTTTTCTGGATTCCTTCCTCAGTATTTTTGAATCAGAGATTTGATTTACTTTGAGGTTCCAGTAATTTGAGTATTTTCCACACCTGGGCAATCCTTACATTCAGTAAATTTGAGCACCACTGCCCTAAACTAAGCTTGTGATCAGCCACAATATGAGCAGGACAGACATTCATTGATCTCTAAACCTGTCAGACATCAGTATATATAAAAAGAAAAAGACACCTGATTCACATATTAAATACAAAGAGTTAAATCCGTAGAAAGACTAGTGAACCTATAAACAATTTGTACCATAATATTTTACAGGACACATAAAAGATTTGTGCACAGGGAGCCAAAAGAAGAGAGTGGTTTTGTCTCTCCCATGGGGTCAGGAAAGTCTTGAGAGAGGAAAATCCTAGGATTACATTGAATACTAAAAGATGTGTTTTCATGTATTCTTTAAGAGAGTAAGGCCAGAAAGTTTCTAAGTTGAGGAAGCAGATTCAGTGGAAGAAAAGTGGGAAATCACCTGATGCTACCTGAGCGTCTGTACCACCAGACCAAGAGATGAGACTCCAAAAGTGACTTCGTGAAAGACCATCTTCACCAGGGAATTTGTGCTCGTGCCTAAGGGCAATAAAAAGCCTCACAGGGTTTTTAATTGGGGGAAACTGATCAAATTTGCACTTTTCAAAAGCTTTGTGGTGACTACATGAAAAAAGGAATTAGGCAAAACAATCAGAATGCTATTATAATAGCTCAGGCAAGAAAAAACTACAACTACTTGTCAAAGTGGGGAGGAAATAGTGATATGATGTGCCTCTAAAAGGAAACCCCACAGGTCTCCACTTGGTCTCTGATTGAATGAGGAAGGCCAGGCGAGGGTCTATGATGCTTTTGAGGTTTGTCATGAAATTAAAAAAAGAAAGAGAGAAGTTATCACTCTCTGTCTTGAGACCATAATCCCATAAGTGAAGGAACCAGATTACCTCATGCCTCTTCCAAAAATATGAAGATGTGGGGACTATTCATTAATACCAAGTGTCGTCGTTATTCCACAAGCTCCCCTTAGATATTTTTTTGGAGAATTTTCAACATAACTGAAAAAGGAGTTTCTCAGGCTTTTTGCAGATTCCTGACCGCTATGTCTAACAGAGCTCATTTACTCTGCCCCACAATTTGGAATTAGAAAGAGAAGCAAATATTCTAACTTTGGATGGCTCCATTTAATTGTTCATCCAGCTGCTGCCTTCCTGGTGTGCAAAGTGGGATGCTCCTGGAGCTGTTGTTGAAATTGCCCAACAACAAGGAAGAGATGATGAAATACGTATTGTTCTTGATTGGGCTGTCCACCCAGATAACTAAAGACAGGGTATGTGTGATAATAAAATCTTAAATCTGTGAAAGTAATTGCTTCTGACATCTCCAACTAGGCAGCAGGCTGCTCAGACAGTGCTGTTCAGTCACAAATTCTAAGCCTAATGAAGTGAGAAGACCACAGTATAGATACAAATTAAAATCTACTTACCACAAACAGTCAGTATTTTTTTTTCTTTTTTTTGCTTTTTTGTATACTTCCTTGTTTCATGGAGAAGGAGGAAATATCTGTTGGGAATGATCACCCTCTTATGTTTTAAGTCAACACAGTAGACCTGCTATTAACCACAAGAAATAGCCATCCAGTAATTCTAATCTATTATCGAAACCTTTGGCTCCTCTAGAACTATTTTAAGATTTTTAAATGATTATTGTTAAGCACGTGAAATACAGATGTGAGAGGAGGGGAAAAAAGATCTGCTTAAAATAATAGCCAACCATTTATCCTATTGCATTGATATTTTTGACCTTTTTCTCCAGCATATTTGAAATTTTTGAAGGCACAATTTTCCTATCAACCACATTGCAACTGATGTTGTACATCTGAGAGGAGCTAGAACTTTAGGATGGGGATTTCATGTAACCGAATTGCAATGAAGTCTGATGTAAATAACTAAAGATTGTGAACAGTCTCATGAATTCCCTTTCCAATAATCATGTATTCTGTTTCTGATGTGAATTGTGAGTAACCTTGTTATTAGCTTAGAAAAAAATAGAAAGCCTCCTACAATATATGACTCAACCTAAAACCTTGCTCACATTCTTTTATATCACCTGTGAGTAAAATAGAAGTTGAGATGCATCTTCTGTGACATGGAACCTTCAATAAGGAAACAAGGCATCATCAAGCATAGCAATAAGTCATCTATCATTCAAAGACCAATTGTATGTTGGCAGCTCTAACTTAGACTTTGGTGGCCCAAATAAGTTTCTCCGGTTTTGAAAAATCAGATGAAAATTCATACAAAAAATTCTACTTTTGTTAGTGCAAGGAGGGGAGTTCTGTTTTTAACTATTTTCCAAACTGGATGCAACAGTATGCACGCAGTACATTTTTCAAATATAAGAGTGATTATTGCATTGCAAGTAAGAAAGATAGCATGATCTGAGAAAGAAAAAAATAGGATTGGGACCAGATGGCTCAGGTTTGAGTCACTGCTTCACTACTGCCTTAGTTACTCTGAGAAAGTCAATTACACTCTGATATCAGTTGTCTTATCCTTAAAATAAGAAAATGGGACTCTCCTATACACTCTGTATCAAACTTAAATGAAACGATGACATGAGCGCATCTGGTACAGAATTGGCTCTTTAAAAATCCCAATATCAGTGTAACAGTCTGGATGGGATCCTGGAGCAGAAAAAGGAAATTGGGTCAAATCTAAGGAAATTTAAATAAAGTATGGACTTGAGTTAATAATGTATCAATATCAGTTCATTAATGATGACAAATGTACGTGCTAATGTAAGATGGCAATAATGGAGGAAACTGGGTGAAGGGTTTATGGGATCCTCTATCTATCTTTGTAATTTTTCTGTAAACCTAAATCTATTCTAAAATTAAAAGTATTCAATATGTTAAAAAAAAAAAAACACCTAGTATCCATCCCCTTTTCTTCTCTTTTCAATGTTAACCCCTTAAAGTCTAGATTTTCTTCACTGACAGTGTTATGTATGTACTTTTAGTTCAATTCTACAGAAGAAAAAAATATGTCACATATTGGTCTCTCCATCAAGACTGAGAGGTGTCTTCCATTTCTCCTAATATGGTAAGGAACTCAGGGGAATTGAAAAACTAACCAGTCCTAACCATCCCTTTAACTAAGGAGACTTGTTTTGTGCCTTCAAACAGCCAAAAATTGGACCTGGAATCTCACACAGGCTTTCCCATCTAAAGTAATGACAAAGAGAAACACTTGCTTCCTGGCATCAACAGAGCTGCTGTGGATCGTTTGCCCTGGAGGCTACCTTTCTTCAACCCCCTTCCTCGCTTCTACTCCACATCATGAAGACTGCTGCCAAAATTGCATAGACACGTGTCTCAGTTTCAATCAGGATTTTATCAATAACTATAAAGTTGCAAAGATAGAGGTAGCTTAGACGTTCCCCTCAGGCAGATTATTAAGATACATGAAGTTCTCATCTTAACTAGGAAGACGCAAAGAACACCAGTTAGAGGATTCTCTGCCTAACTGCATTTGAGTACTTTTTTTTAATGACTACTGTCAAAAGTTCTTATGATAATAAAAATCCAATTTTTAAGAGAACCTACCAGATGCTGACATTTAAAAAAAAATACTTCTGGTATTTCTCTATGTTCTATGTCTTACTACCAAATGTAAAGAAAAGGGAGGGCTTCAAATAAGAAGAAACCAGTGTCACTGGGCAGAGAGCAGGATAATTTCAAAAGAAAAAGCAAGACTTAGCAAGTATTTATTGACTAACTGCTATGACCTTGGCATTCTTGTTGACACGAGAAATGTAGAGCAAAATGAGCTATGATTTAGTAAACTTGCAATCCCATTCACAGACAGGGTGAATAATACCATAGAATAGTTCTTAAGTTCTTCCTACTGTTTAGTGTCCCAAGGGCATAGCATACATGATCTCTTTCAATATAACATTCAGCAGTCCGGAAGGGTAAGTATCATTCTACCCATCTTCCATATTATAAGGCTGAGGCTCAAAAAGACAAAGATAATGACTCCAGATCCACACAGCTAGTAAGAGGCAGGCCTGGATTGAAACCAAGACTATGATACCAAAGCCGTTATCCTTAACCACGATGATACAGCACTCCATTTAAATCCAACCATTTCTTCACGAACAACTTGCAATAGCTTTCCTGAAACCAAAATAATAACATAAGCATCTTCTGTGGCATATCTCAGCAGCAATGAGAGAATATATGCAAAGAGGAAAGTATCAGCTGCCCAGAGCCTTGTTAGCCAACACCTTGAACTGCCCTTGAGCATGACTTGGTCATGAACATCGGTTCTCCAGCACCATAGGTGGTAAAACACTCTTCTAACAATTGACATAGTGAGCTGGTTTCAAGAGCCCAGCAAACTTGAAACTGCCATGGCATTCAAGCTCCTTAACCATTCTACACATTCCTAAAGTGTTACCATGATAAAGTGTTCACTGATGCACAGATAATGCCAAAGCCGGCAAGAGGGAAACATGACTTTTAGAACAACATTTCAAGGTCAGATGTTACCCAACTGTGCAGGAACATGTCCAACTCTTAGATTATAAAAATGCAGATCTAGTTTCTCAAGGTCTCTAGGATAAAGTTCAAATTAGGTTGTTTAAGAGAGGGCCCTTATCAGTTGTATGAGCAGATTTCTCCAGAATTTAGCTAATTCATTTGATAACATTGGACAAGAGGAATTTTCCAGAAATAGACCCAGTAACCAAACAGTGACATATTAAGAGCTATATTCTGTTCTGATGCAGAGGTAACATTTATTTATCCTAGGAAGCTCTTCTCCATGGAAATTACAGTATACAATTGCCTCTTGGGACTCACTCCAAACCCACTGGGGAATCCCCTGAAGTGTCACCAACCCTCATTCTTCCTTACTCTTAATATAAAAATGGCATTGGTTCATCATCCCTACAGGAATTTTGCCCAGAGTAAGGAGAATGGCCAAATAGTATTTATGAAGAATTTATAGCTATTATTTAACAAGTGAACTTTCACTGTTGTGGAGACAATCCGAATATGGCCATCGAGTTGTTATTTATCTGGCACCCCTTTGCCAGGAATCTTTATCCTTATAGTAAGGCAGGTTAATATTTGAGATATTAATTTGGGGTTTTTTTATCCCTGAATTTTTCTTCACCTTTCCCTTATTCCAAAAAGGCAGCCAGACTTTTGTTCTTCTTACCTCAAAGACTTTTGTTGTAGAAGTTTCCTGAAAGCATTTCTGCCCACTTTCTGACTTTTCCATTCAGAAAGCTTGGATTCCTTAAAGAGATTACACTAAGGGTCATGAAAGAGTAGCGAGAGGTGAGTGCTTCTGATACGTAAGGTGTGGAAACAGTCATGGGAAACTGGACATTACCCTGGAAAGGGAATGGAGTAGAGGGTCCCATTGGTGGTGAGGCTATATACCTCATTTTCTGGCAGTACTTTGAAAGATAGCAAAACTTTTTTTTTTTTTTAAGATTTTATTTATTTATTTGACAGAGAGAGAGATCATAAGTAGGCGGAGAGGCAGGCTGGGGGGTGGGGGAAGCAGGCTCCCCACTGAGCGGAGAGCCCAATGCAGGGCTCGATCCCAGGACCCTGAGATCATGACCTGAGTCGAAGTCAGAGGCTTTAACCCACTGAGCCACCCAGGCATCCCCGGTAGCAAAACTTTTTAAAGAAATGGCTGCCTTGGATATCTAGAAGGCTGGGTCCTAGAAAGTGTGTCTCCCAGCTGAAGCAAACGCTGTCATAGCCTACCTGGCATTAAGACAGCAGAGCCATTCACATCCAAGGACCAGTAAGGTACAGACATATGAGGACCCTAGTAGCAGCTGGGAGGCTCTTTCATAATTTTTTTAAGCACCATTTTAGCTTTTTGATGATCCTAGAATACCAAAATGACTGAGATAGAATCTCCTGCCCAATTAGATAGAGATTTAATTTGATTTAGAGGCATGTGACTCTTCTTCTCCACCTAAATTCCAGCTGTAAAAATAATTTGTGCTTCAATACTCTTCTGGCTCTACTCCATGCGCCTTCCCTTCCTGATCCCATCTCTACCCCTACACCTCCATACAAATCATCAGAGATATGTCTATACCATTTTTGCTTGTAGATGATAGGATTTTTAATTTCCAATAAAAGGACGTAGTCACCCACAACTTCTCAGTATGAAAACCATAAAGATTTACCTTCACTTAAATATGCAACTAGAAATGGCAAATAATTTGCCAATTCATTACCTTCTGAAGAATATCCTGGAAAATTTCAGCTGAAATTAAGTGAAACTTTGGCCAAAAGGAACATTTGAATTTTGCTTATTGAGCTATTAAGCTAATATATTCTCTTCTTTAAAGTTTCTGCTGTGGTATGTTTGATTCAAAGCAATCTTCCAATTGTTTTACCATTAGCTTGAAGCAAAGGAAAATGAAAAGCATGACAAGGCATAAAATTGGCCTTAGCAATATCTAAGCTTTGTTCAGCCGTGACCATTATCCTCAGTGCTCTTACAGTCTGAGCAAAACAGCCATAAAATTGGGTTATTGTTTTTAATTTTACGACCCATGATTTATTTTGTTTAACTTCAGTGACAGCCTGTGATCTCAGTAAGTGTCTTCAGTTAGGAAATGCAAGCAGGAAATCAAGGCCCAGAAGTCATTAGTCGTAGCATGTAGTCATGTCATTTATCTTCCTGTAGCACCACCAGAGTGTGATCCGTGTGATTCCTATTATATAAACTAACACCAGAAATTCTGAAATCAGAATAGCTCATAGAATGAAACAGAGCTCACGTGGTCAGCTTCTACCTCCCCGGCACTCTGACTCTAGACCCTGGGCAGCTAGAACCTATGTTCTATATTTTACTTTCAAACCCCCCCACCCCCCCAAGCAAAATTTTCAAATAAAGAAGTTATAAGCTTACTGGTTAGGAGATAACACAGCTTAGGAATTTGGTCCTCCGGAAGACCTGACCTTTAACAGCTGTATGCCCTTGGGGCACTATATTTAACTCTTCGAATCTCAATTTCCTCATCCAAAAAAAGTAGGAATCATAACATTATCATAGGGTTGTTATGAGAAATAAATGACATAATACCTGCAAAGTATTTAGCAAAGTAAAGGTTTGCCATTATTATTATTCATTTTTTGTTATGATGGCAATGAATTAATGAATTTCTAATCCTTTATAAATGTCAAATTAACCATTTCTTTAATAGAAAAAACATTGCCTTTTTCCATGACAATGGTGGTGTTTGTTGGTACCATATGGGACTGTGACCCAAATACGTCTGGCATATTATTCTGAATCCATTTTAAGTAATTGAGAAAATTTATTCATCTTTATACCCCCATGTGACTCATCTACCAACATATAACAAATCGCACCAATGTTTCATGGCTTAAAATAATAATATTCATGTACTCAAAGTTTCTCTGCGTCAGGAATTCAGGAGTGGCTCAGTCAGGTAGTTACAGATCAAAGTTTCCCATGAGTTTGTAATCACAGGTCACCAGGAGCTGCACTCTCCCAAAAGAAATGGAGTAACCATTTTCAATGGGGCTCAGTCACATGATTGGTAAGCTGGTGTTGGCAAGGTAAGTCCTCTGGAGGTGGGACTCTCCACAGGGCTGCTTGAGTGCCCTTACATAATGCCAGCTAGCTTCTGCAGAGCTGCAAGTCCTCTTAAGATCTAACCTCAGAAGATATATGCCATCATCTCTGCCATAATTTTTGGCCATACAGGCCAACCTTGATTCAGTGTGGAAAGGTGCTATGGACTGAATGTTTGTGTGCCCCGCCCCCAAACCTCACATGTTGAAACCTAATCCCCAGTGTGATGGTTTTTTGAGGTAAGAACTTTAGGAGGTAATTAGTCATGAGGTGGAGCCCAAATGAATTGAAGTCCTTATAAAAGAGACCTCAGAGAGCTCCTTTTCCCCTTCTGACATGTGAGCACACAGTGAGAGACTTCTATCCATGAATCAGGAAGCAGGCCCTCATCAGACACCAAATCTACAAACACCTTGATCTTAGACTTTCCGGGTCTGGAACTGAGGAAAATAAATTTTTGTTATTTAGAAGCCACCAAGTCTATGGTCTTCTTTTATAGAACCCCAGACAGACTGAGACAGAGAGGACTGCAGAAGGGTATGAATAGCAGGAAATGAGGATCATGAGATACGCGCTTGGAGGCAAGCTACCACAGCCCAATACCTGACTCTCAGTGATGCACACACTCACTCTCCTCACCCCAAGGCCACTAAAATTCTCATCCTACTACAGCATTAGTTCAGGCTGAAGGCCCAGGATCTCATTCTCTAGCACATATGCCAACTCCTTGATTGGAGCTTAATCCTACTTCTGTCTGGAAAGATTTTTCCATGGTTGTTGGCTCCTCTCTCTGGGCTCTCAGTTCTGGGATTTTGTGCTCTGTTTTTTGTGTGTTTTTTGTTTTTGTTTTTGTTTGTGGTTTTTATAAATCACCCTACTCTAGGGTTCCAAATTCTGTATTAGTTATTTGCTGCTGCATAATAAATCACTTCAAATCTTAGTGGCTTAAAACAATAATAATCGCTTATACTCTTCTATGGTTTTCTTATATCATGAAGTCCAGAGCAGGTTGATAAGGCATTTTTAACTCAGAGGCATTCATAAGGTCATAAAGTCTTATGTTAGCTGGGGATGCAGGTGCCTGAAAGCTTGACCAAAACTAAAGGATCTATTTCTAAAATGGTTCTATCACATGGCTGTCAAGTTAATTCTTCTCATTAATTCTTCTCTTTGTGGGCCTCTCTGCACTTGGGCGTCCTCTTGATATGGTGGCTGGCTTTCTCTAGACGGGGTGATCTGAGAGAGTAAGATGGAAACCGCAGTGCGTTTTATGAATCAGTCTTAAAAATCACACATGTTCACTTCCACCATATTTTATTTGTCACACAGAGCAGCCCTCATTTACCTGTATCCCTTCTCAGAAGAAAAAATTTAGAAGACTTTTCCCTAAATTGAACTATAACTACACATTTATATTTCATAAACAAGCTTACTAAAAAATCAAATTTCTATAGACAACCACTAGGAATTGTATTTCTGGAAAGGAACTTCCTATCCATAACCATATAACCATATTGAAGCAGTTTGAAGAAAGGCAGGCTGCAAGGTCACATATCATGGGGTAAACTGGCCATTCAGTGAAGAGTCACAAGCCTGGCATCGAATTGGGGAATTCATCAGAGTCTAGGATCTTGACCATTAGGCCTTATGGTATGGAAATTAAATTTTCCATCCCATTAAGAAATAATTCACCTTTCTAAAGTTGCTATAGATTGAATTTCCACACCTTTCCCCTCAAATTCATGTGTTGAAACATATCTCCAATGTGCTGGTATTTGGAGGTGGAGCCTTTGGGAGGTGATTGGATAATGAGGGCAGAGCCCTTATAAATGGGATTGGTACCCTCACAGAAAAGGATCCCAGAGAGCTCACTTTCCCCTTCCACCATGTGAGGACATAGACATCTGTCTATGAACCAAAAAGTGGGCCCTTACCAGACGTGTAATATGTCAGTGTCTTGCTCTTGGATTTCTCAACATTCAGAGCTGTAACAAATAAATTTCTGTTACCCAGTCTATGGCATTTTTCTCTAGTTGGCCAAATAGACTAAGACAAGGGTAGATTCACATTAATAGAGCTTCCAAAGACTAATGTATAGAAAACCACAATAGTTAATTTGTGTATATCAGTTGAGGCCCTAAACCATAACAGACTATATATGCTCAGTAGAGTTCACTCCATAGACATATCTACATGGGAAATTAAAGTATTACTAGAAAATAATGTTATTATTTGTTGAGCATGGAACTACATACAGCAGGGGGATTTAGCTGGGCTGTCGTCAAACTCTCAGAGCTGTATGCTATGCTTTTATCTCCACTTATGGGGATAGACTTATAACACTGGCAAGTCGTTTAGTCCTGCGTCAGGTTGCCCTGAACCACACTTCGATGAAGACCATCGTTGCTTACCTTTGTCCCTTAACCTTTTCAATGTTTCCATAGCTGACCAACTTCCATTACTTTCTGTCCTCACATCTATTATCTTTCTTCATATCATGGACAATTCCGCAACCATTCAGTCACTTCAAGACAAGGAGATTCACATTTTTTCCACGCCAGCATACTTGAGAGGAGTGATGTGTTATCACCAATTAACTGAGGCTAAATGATAGTACTGAATTTAGGAGGGGGTGAGATAGAAGTGATTTTAAAAATAAGATCATTCTATTATGATCATGGTAAAGAGATAAATCCTCTTACTGCTACCATTTTAAGAATTGCAGTTAAGATAAATTTACATGTTTCTAATGTGTCCATTGAATATGTTTATAGTTCAGCAGTTAGACATATTTTCTTATGTTCAAATTTTAATAGGGCACCTCATTTTTGCCTCCAACTCTTGTCTACACGCCCCTGTTTTTGGCTTGAGCTTGGAAATAGGCACATATTTTCTTCCATCAAACTGGATTACATACTGGTTGGGTGTGCTAACTTTAGAAGCAGAAATCTGCCAATTGACCCTATCTCAGAAGCTTCAAATTATCCATTTCACTGACTGACACATAACCACTTACACCCAGGTATTTTTGTGAGCTTGCTCCTATAACTCACCTACTGAGTGGTCTTGGGAACTACTTCATTTTCTGCTGTCTTTTCTGCTAGGGAGCAGACCAGCCACTATCCTCCGTCCAGTTCCTAACCAGAGTATGAAGTCATCTAATTCTCTGTGCTTTCTGGTGTTTCCATTCAACCCACTTGGCATTCTTTTCGGTTTCCCAATTGAAAGTCAAGTATAAGCTCTCCCTGGCCTTATACATTTGTGAGAGTTCTGGTATCTTTCAAACATTCAATTTAATCGGTGTTAAGATTATAAAATTCCAGTAAATTGACATGAACACTTCCCTCATTCTCTTTCTCTTTTTTTTTAAAGTTAAATATGTGACCTTTAAAATTAATGTGTATATTACTTTGTTACCAGTTGGCCTCTCCTCCTTTCTAATTTCATTGTTCCCACCCACCCCTGCCTCGTTGCCCAGAAATAATATTCTCCCATTTTGAATAGCAACAAGAATAACAATTTACAATTATGTAACTGCAATGAAAGTTACATAAGAGGACCTAACATCCATTGATAGGAAACAAAATTCCAGACTACTAGGTGCTATTTCATTAAGAAATGTTCTCTGTGGTTACTTATTTAAATGTTTATTTTCATTCTTCCTAGATTTAAGGCATGTTTCAAGACACCTCTACAGAAATACTAAGTTCTCCTTGTTACGAGTGCAGGGCGAGGAGCCGAAGTCAAGGAAGGACTCAGGAAGGAGGTCTGCATATTGCCATGCAGCATAATCAGACCATTCAGCAGGGGATGTCAATACTGTTTTAAGGAAATGTGCAGTGTTCACACTGAATCTCTGGCCACTCGTCATCTACATAATTGTGAATCTCTCCCGGGCAGAAATCTGCTGTGTATTCACACCCCACCATTTCCCAAGTTGCTAAGAGGAGCTCAGCGCCCTCTAATCTAGCAGTACCTCACTAATATCACAACCACCAAGGTCCATTCTAGTTGTTCAACACAGATCAGATAGAGGACCTGCTGTCCACTGGCTCAGTGGACATTTCTCAAGGACTGGAAAAGAATTCCACAGCATAGCCAGTTGTCAGGAATGGTGGGGCCTTTTATATTCAATGACTTACATTAAAAGTCCAGAAAGCAACAAAACTTTAAAAGTCAGCTAGCCCAGGACATAGATCTGTCAGTCCAGTCCCATGAGAAAGTCCTATTTTGCCAATCTGGGGGCTGAACTATCATGATGGGTCCTGTCTAAATGCTGGTTTTCATTTATTCTCAGCCTCATTCAAACATCCAGTTTTCACAAATGAAGTCCAAATTACCATGGCATTCAGTCCCTGCTTGTCAATGCAAGATCTCAGCTTATAAGCTTCCCTTCAACCACATCACTAAATCTCTTTTGGATTGTTCATGGAATTTCCAGGGAAATCAGAGGCTCATGAGTTCTCAGGCTGATTATGTTGTTGTTTCCCTCCAAGAAAGCACTACCAGCTCTTGACAATGGTGGCCCAAAGCCTCGGGGGTAAAGCGGTGCCCTTGGTGGTGGTAGACAGGGAAGCCTTATATATGTGTATGATATGTGGTGTGTGTGTGTGGTATGAGTGGGGTATGTGTGTGTGATATTCGTGTGTGATGCATTGTGTGTGTGTGTATGTATGATGTGAGTAGTACGTGTACAATGTGTTGTGTGTGTGTGGTATGTTTGTGTACGATGCGTAGTGTATGTGTGTGTGTATGGCATGGGGCATGACTGGTATGTGTGAAGTATGTGGTGTATGTGTGGTATATGTGAGTGTGATGTGTGTGGTACGTGTGGTGTGTGGTATCAGGGAATGTATGTGGCACCGTGTTCCCAAGACTCCATCTGCTTTACATCTGTCCTTGAACCTCTGTGACTTAGATGACACTCTCTCTACTACCCCTCTCTTTCCTCATGCTCCAAATCAGTCCCTCTGGTCCTGCTGGGCAGGAATGCCACAGCATTTCTCTAATCCTGTAAATTCTCCTTCCTTTGCCTCCCTCTCAGGTGGCCCTACACTCTTCCCCACAACCAAATCTCAGTACTCCCTTAGTCAAAACACACACACACACACACACACACACACACACACACACACACTTAACACATCAATAGATACAAGGAGGGCTGAGGAAGGGGATAACCCAATACATCTAAATCTCAGTTCCAGCCCAGGTAGGGCTTTGTGTTACGTCAATCTATCCATTAATGAAGTAATTTAATTCCACAATAAATAATTCTGAGCTCTTAACATGTGCTCAACAACAGCTAGAAACTGAGATACAACCATAAATAAGATAAATAAATAAGATAAATGAGAGGGGTCTGTGGGCACTGAACTTAGTTTAAGGGAGATACACACAAGAAAGAGACAGTTATGACACTGTGCTCTCTGCACTTGTCTGGAGAAGGCGAGGTCCTAATGGAGGGCACCCAGAAGACGCAACCTCATCGGGAGCTTCAGCAGAGGCTTTCTGGGGAATGGGATGTCTGGATAGAAATCCGATTGGCAAACAAAGACGTAGGAGAGGGCTGCAGGTAGAAGACCCAACATTTGTGTGAGTGCTTGAAACATTGAAAAGTTTAAATAAATTATAGTAAGCTCAGAGAATAAAGTGGAAGAGGAGAGTGCAAGAGATAAATATAAAAATGAAAACAGGAACTAGGTTGGTTTTCTCAAACATAGTCCAAGGCCCTCCTGAAAGAGAATCACCCACTCTAATTTTTTTTTTTCAATGCTTTTAGCTCCTCTCCAGATTCATTCCCTTTGAAGCCGGGGCATATTAAAATGAAGGTGCATTTTAAACAAATTTTCTCAGTGGTTCTTATAAGAGTAAAGTTTGAGAACCATTGGACTACATCAAACAAGGCCAGTTGAGTCACTTTCAAGAGTTTGGACTTACCCAAAAGTAAATGGGAAGCCTTATTATGCAATGCGATGACGTGACTAAGATGTGTGTTTTTGATAGTTCATTAGAGAAGCAATTAGAGAATGGACAAGTTGAGCAACAGAGATCTCTTTGCCCATTTTTAGCTGTGGTCATTAGGTTGAAGTCCAAGATTTCAGCATATTTGAATATTTGGATTACCAGATTATATACCCAGCTAAAATCCTATCCATTCACATTCTCAATTTATGTTAGCCTGCTTTAGGGTGATCAACTGTCCCATTTGCCCAGATCTGAGGAATTTCCCAGGAAGTGGGAACTCAGTGCTAAAAACAGAAAAGTCAAACTGAGATGAATTAGTTACCCTATAATTACCGAGAATAATCCCCATAATAATCTATCAGGTCATACACAGTTCTCATTATAGTGCTCTTCTTTAAAAAAAAAAAAAAAAATCCTGAGATTAAAAGCATATTTTTGAAAGTGAGTGAAGAAGGTATTAAAGAGAATGGAATTAAAACAATCATTTGTAGTTAAAAAAAATAATAATAATCCCACACACACTGCTGCTTGAGTGCAAGTTTAAAGCGCAAATAAAAATTCTGGCAGCACCTTTTAATTTGCAAGAGCAGAGGCTCTCAAGCATGGTGTTGCAATCAGTAGAGGGGCGTGTTGCAAGGAAATTGTTTTTTACTACTCATAATTAAAGGACTGAGTTTGTAAATGATTTACTCTTAAAAATACAGAAAATCAAGGTTGCCTCTCTGGCATTCTGTTATACATTCTTCAGCAGGAAAGAAAGTGGTGGAGTTATGGCAAACCGAGGCAGAATAATCAACAACTCAGGGACTGGCTCTGGACGAAGAGTTATAGATCATCCATCCTTTCTACATGGAAAGAAAGGGATTGAGAAGTACTTCTTAAGGGGTCAGTTGGCGAGTCAGCTCACCATTTCCAAACTTTAAAAAGGAAAGAAAGAAAAAAAAGATTAAAAAATTAAAAATACTTTCCCTTTAAATGCCTGGTGGTTATACCAGGAGTTTTTACCCAAATATTTGTACTCTGGTTGACTTTAGGTGGTACAAAGATAAAGCATTTTGAATTGTAACAGTGTGATGGGAGTAATGGGTAATGGGAAAATACTAAATTAGTATATGACATCTGTCATTTCATAAATATTGTTGCTTAAAAAGGGTTAAGTAGAAACATAAGTCAATGAAAAAGATATTTAATAACTAATAGGACAGGTGGCAGACAACAAAAATTTGTGAAAGTGATATGGGAAGACTCAAGTGTGTGTAATGTTATACTTGTCTAAGTAAAAGCAGAGAAAAATGCTACATCTTCTTCTTATCAGGGGAGAGCAACACAAAATTCACATTTCAAGGCAGAATCACTTAACTTTTACAAAGTAGGAATGTCAGCTCATATATTTCCACCAGTTTCAGTTGTTACATCAGATAGTTTCAAAACAACCATCCAATTGAAAAAAGAACAGATCAAAATGAAAGCAAGCATGACTACACAACAGAAATTTTAAATTATGATTTTAGCAGCAATCAAATCATAAAGAATCTCATTTCTCAGCAACTGTGTGCCATGATCAAAATATAATAGCAGCTCAAACTTTCAATCCATTTGATTGCCTAAATGGATATCATCTATCCAAAGAGGTCAGAAAACAAAAACTCTTGAGTCAAAAACAAAGAAAAACAGACAATTGTTAAAAAATTAAAGTACTTTGACTATTGTATATATATGTGTATATATATTCATATATATACACACACACACACACATATATGTAGCTCATCTCTATCACGGATGTTTTTTTGGACAACAAAACCCCTTACATTTGTTAAAAACTATGATTTAAAATCATTTCTAATATTTCTCCAAGTATCTTATAAATTTTCCTAAAGCTCTATTGCAAAATTCTATAATGCAAAAATAAGCTTTAAAATGCCTGCTGTCAGATTTTATTTTCTCTCCTTTACAATCTAATTATTTATCATGAGACCACATTTTTCATTTGAACTCTACTTTATGATTTTATGGTTGAATAAATGCGGCTCTCCTGGATTTGAGCAAAACATATCAGACTGGACTTTTACACTCCGAAATGTATTTTCTTAAGGTAACTGGATTTTCCTTCCTGGAAAAGGTAGCATTTAAAAAATAAATTAGTAAGATAAAATAAAAACATAAAGCATTGCAATTCAACCTAAAGTTGTTTCTCTAACTGGCCCCATGTGCAATTGTTCAGTTCCAGGAATTACATTTTCATGATCTATAGGAAGTCAGCAATTAAACTAGGATTCTGAATCCTTTATTTGTCAATTCACTTCTAATAAAGTAAACTTCAACATTCCTTTGGGGTTAGAATGCTTCTCATGTCAGATCATCACAGGGAAGGTTCTGAGACCTTAGGGAATCAGGTTTTATACACATATCTGCCATAAATAAAATCTCCAAAAAAATTCTTATTTCCACTAACTACAGCAGTCTCTCTTCTCAAAAAGAATAGTATGGCATGATAGTAAAGATGCCAAGTGTTGGAAGCAGATGCTTTGGTTTGAATTCCACCGCTTCCATTCACTAGCTGTTGACCTTGGGCTATTTATTTAACCTCTCTTTTCCTCATCTGGAGAAAAAGGATTATAATAGTACTGCCTCTTAGGTTGTTATGAGAATTAAAGAGTTAATGGACATAAAGTAGCAGGAAAGTGTCTACCACATAGTTTACTCAATAAATTAGCTTTTATCATAATCACTAACCCATCACTCACCACCCTTGTACAAGCTGTCCAAGGACTTCTCTGGGACACTATTTGCAGACCCATTTCCTTGAAAATACACTGGGAAATACTAACAGGAGATTTTTATTTAAGGCCGCAAATGTGCACTAAACACATGACAATTAGGTGACCCTGAAGTCTTCTCAAATTTGAAATTAAATTAATATGGGCTGTTGTTAAAGGACAGTAAAAGGTCTTTCCTTTAATTTTCTACACCTAATTATTCTTGCTCTCAACATCATCAGTTTGGCACTCGTTAGCAGGATAGTAGAATTACTTATACTTTGGGAGTGAGGGGGAGGAGATACCCGGGAAGGTCCCCAGAAACCAGATTGGAGATTACAGAAGCCAAGACTGCCCCCATTTCTCAGGAACAAGCAGACTCACATTAGCCAAAATGTAAAAACCAGACGGACTAAAAGGATTGAAATACTAGAGAGTTTATTAATAAATTCATGACATCAGTAAGCTGAAGTTGATGTATGGAAAGAACTGTACAACTCTTGGTGAGCCATTATTCTTTAGTAAATGAGGATTAAATAGCTGCTTTTAAAGATAACTCTGTGCAAGGACATGAAACCTACGTCATTTCATATTTCTATACTGAATATAGAGAAGCCCTGGGGGTTTGCTGTTTAAATAAAATGGTGCTTAGAAATAAAATTTGAGGTGACATTACTAGACTTTTATCAAAGTATCATCAGCACAAAGTACATATTTAGCACTTTAATCTATGAAGTGAATTGTCTCCACAAATATCTATTTTTCTATTTTTTTAATCTCCAGTCAAATATTACCATACTTCTCAGAATCTTACAATTATAATAACAAGGATCTCCTAGTTCCTTTTTACCATAGACAGGGTTCAAGATGGGTCTGCTCTGTGGTACATTCTAAGGATAGCAGAACATATATTACAGCATTATTATAGCAAGTTCTCATGGCTTTTTGCCCCTTTATTGGAATACAGAATAAAGAACAGAAATACTCTTTTCATACAAATGCCCTTTGAAATGAGGACTGTTGCTCCACAGAGCTTTTTCTTGTATGTGAAAAGTTTAAATAAAGAAAAAAAAAACTGTTCTCATGCATTCCACATTAAAACAACAATAGAAATAAAAATAATTCTATCCTATCGAGGCATTTCAGAGTCTCCAGCCTTTGATTCAGTTGAAACCTAGTTTTGGTGCCAAGAGATTTCAGGCTCCAGTGAAGGGAGAGAATCAGAGCCCATCATCGATTCCGGGTAATCTGGATAATCTTGGATGAGATTCAAAGTATTCAATTGGATCTAGGATTGGAATATAGGATTATGCAGCCAATATTTTGTTTAAAAGCAACATTTTAAAAATTATTTCTTATATTTTAGAAAAACTCTAAATCATGCAGCATAAATACTAGCTAGCTACAAAGTGAAGTTCCCATCACGACACCATGTGCCTACATTTTCCTCAGAAAATTAAGATATTAAGCCTGCAACGATACTTGCAAATTATCCAGAGAAAACAGATTTTTAAAAACTGTGCATTGTCCTCAATTAACTAAATAATTCAAAATACTCACTTTCACCTAAAGTAGTGGGGCTAATTAGAGCCTAAAATAGGTTTGGCTTCAATTACCTAGATAATCTATTCGTGTGTTTATTTTGTCCGAAATTAGAAGCTTAAAAATAATCAACTTTCAAGTGAAAGCTGCATGACTTTGAAAACTCACTTCCAGAACAGTTTGACTTTAAAATGACCTCTTTGGGTGGCCTATTTGTAAGTATACTTAATAAACATTGGTCTTACTTATTTTTGACTTCACTTCAAAAACTCTAAAATCTTAACAAATTCAAAAGCAGCTCCTAACCTGCCCATCATGAATTCACTTGCTTGGCCAACTTTATACACACACGCGTGCGCGCGCACACACACACACACACACCCTGTACACCCCCATCCTCCCACTCACTTTAGCTTCATTCTGATGGAAGCACAAACAACAGTCTGTGTTGTGTAGAATTAAGAGTCTCAGTTTTGTCTGTACACTGAAATCACCTGGGGAGCTAATACTCAGGCTACTGAACACGAATTAAATCAAAGTTTCTAATACTGGGACCCACGCACCACGTTTGCAAGAACTTTCCAGGTGAACCCAAGGTTGAGGACCACTGTTTTAAGAATTGGACAATTTTTTTATAAAATAACCTGAAAAAGGCAAATCAAAGCACCAGATTTTTCCTCCTCACCTTCGCTTCCATTTTTTCTCCTTTTCTCCTCTACTCCGCTTAAAGGAACTCAGTCATTCTAGATGTAGAAAAGATAGGAAAGTAAAAAAGGTCCCACATCACTTCAATGTTTTTTTCATTTATTTGTTCAATCAATAAATATTTTCTACATGTCTACTTACGAGTTAGGCTTTATGAGAACTTATTAACTTATTAAAGCATAAGACTTTTCCTGAGGGATCTCACAGCATAATAGGGAAGATGGTTAGGAACAAAATTAATTATGGTATTGGGTCATAAGTGCCAATACTGAGGTACAAGGGAGACATAAAGAACTATTTTCCTCGTAGGCATCATGAACAGCTTTTCAGAAAAACTGCACTGGACTTGGTCAGGAAGGCAGAGTTGGGGCCCTTAAGCAAACAGAGGGGTAAATGGAGTGGCATTCCAGGTGGAGAGAAAATCTATGTAAAAGCATAAAAGCATGAACAAGTCAGGTGAGTCGGAGCCCTAACTAGTTTGGTGTGGCTGGAGGGCAGTAGGGTGTGTGTGTGTGTGTGTGTGTGTGACAGAGACAGAGACAGAAATTACCGCACTCTTGCGCAAAACAAATACAGACAATATTTACAATTAGAAATCAGGTGATTCTTCAGATTTTAAGTATGCGATTGGATTAGAAGGGAGAAAGAAAAATCCAGTCCTTTTAGATGTTCAATATTGGGTGAATTGACTATGGTCTCATGTCGAAAGTTACTGTCTTAAATACCACAGCACACACTGAGACGACAGAGGTAGCAGCACATGTGTAATATCCTCCTCAACATGAAGGAGATGCGTGCATGGGCTGCTCAACTCTTTAAACTTCTCTGTATTTACTACCTGTGATCTCACCTCACTTAGGATCTTGCTTCTATTTCAACTACTCTTAACCATTTCCTCGTGTGTAAATCCTATTCTGTTCAAACGCTAGTTCCCCTAGCACATTTTCTCAATCCCTTCTCCTGTCACAAATCCTGAATACCATCCCTCCCTGGACCCGGGCATCTGTATCTTTTCTTGCCTCACACAAGAGTGACATATGCACATGTTTGATTCTTCCTTTAGGGAAGGATCTATCTACTTTTTTTAAAAAAATAGTCATTTATCAAGTGCCTGGTACCATTCACATGTATCATCTCATTTAATCCTAACAACAGTCAGTACTGTAACTTAGAAACTACTATCCAAATATTCAGATGGCAAAACTGAAGTTCAAAGAGTTACACGACTTCCCCAAAATTATACAACTAGAAAGTGTATGAGGCACTTTCTAATTCATATTTGGAAACTGGTTCTCTTATCCCAACTCTAACGCACTCCTTAATATTACTGAAAGAAAAAGTCCAGCACCATGTTTTGTACAGAAAATGTAAACAATAAATATGTGTTTAATGAATAGCTTCTGTCTTGCTTTTGCTATATTTATATGAGCATATGTCTAAATATGCAAAAATACACCCACACTCATTCTCTATGTAGATTTATTAAGGTTCACCAACAATTCCTACTTTACAAACTGGGTATGTCCCAAATGTTTGATTACAAGCCAATTTTTGAGATGCAAAACACTTTTTCCCCAAAAACAATGTCATACAAAGAAGGTAAGACATGGGATAAACTCACAAAATGTCTTCTGAACACAGAAAGTATCGGAATGCAAATAGCCACCATCTGTACAATGTTTCATTTGAAAGT
>CM052886.1:21981619-22022821 GCA_028534135.1 Potos flavus
GGTCCCTGCTGAGATAGAGGAGTTTTTTTTATAGTATTTTTGTTTTTCATGAAAATTTTTTAAATTTAAAAATTCCTCAAAGGGAAATAAAAGATAATAAAAAAATCTTCTAATTTCTTCCCCCAGGCCTTCAGATTCCCAGTGGCCTTTGGAAAAAAATTCACTAAGTCTCATAACTGACATACAAAAAAGCAATGGCTTCCCCTTCTGAATCTTAGTCTTAGGAAATGATCGTAAGAGTTGAAAATATAGACACACAGTGCCAAGAAGTAGTTTCACTTCTCATTCTTTTCACATGCTTTTCCCTTAATAAAATGATAAGGAAATGATTAGTTTATAATCCAAGTCCTGTCTTTGTCAATGGCACAAACAGCAGCTGCCTTTATCCCATAACTAGATGACTTCAGGCCATCCAGAAAGTTTCTAATGAAACTCGGGAGGGAAAAAGTCTCTTACAAGCAAATGGTATGCTATCAACCTTTGCAGTCCAAGAATCTGCTCTCATAAATGCCAGCAGGACAAGAATAGGGAATAAAGTAGATAATATTGACAGAAAGAAAAAAATGTTCTTTTTCAGTTTTCCTCTGAGGAATTTTTAAATTATAAAAATTTTCTTTAAAAACACAGATACCTTGGAGAACTCCTTTCACAAGATATAAACATTGGCATCAGTACTGTTATTTTCGAAAGTAAAGGATAGGCCTTAAGAAGTTGCAAAAATTGGGGGTGAGGGGGAAATGAGTTAGATGAATAAAATCCATAGTTTCTATTTTATGCCACTTTTTAAAAAAATATTTTAGATATAATATTAGACTGTAAGTGGAAATAAACAAATATTAATAATCTATGAAGGTAACAATAAGACTTGTTCATACTTTATCTTCTTGTAGAATAGAGTTTTATATCGGACTATCTATATGTGGCCAAATGCTTTTTTTTTTAATTCTAAGGTTATTAAGATTTCAAGACATAAATTCTTCTGTATGCTACTGTTAATAATATTTTAATTATAATACACAAAGACTAATCTTTTTCTTATTTTCCTATGTGGGAAAACATTTTTAAACTTATTTTTAATTATTTCTTCAAAATGTATAAGAATAAAATGTATAATTTTTAATTAAAAAATTGAAATTCCAAAGTAAGTAAATGCATTTCATTTCTTTATGGATAACAATCCAAACTCATCATTCTATTTTGCATATTATGAAAAATATTTGTTTCGGTCATCCCTTTGTATAACATTACTTCACAGCACCAAAAAATCTGAATGGGCCAAATTTGTTAATCAAGAAGGATAGCTAATTTGAAAAGAGTCCTAAAGACTTCGATATTCTATCCTCCGTAGCAACATAGAGTCATTCCCATTTAATTAGGTGAGCCAATGTATTTGCAAAACATTTAAGAATGCAATTTAATTTAGGGGTTTAGTAAACAACTAGGGATTCATTCATTTAGACCTCCACATTGAGTTTACTTTGTAAAGCAGCATAAAACTAATCACTGAGAACTCTAACACGTAAGACCCTTTTTTATCCATAGGCCTTATACATTACATGTGCCTTCCATGCTTACGCTGATTCTGTTTATTTCACTGCTTTCCAAAACTACAGTTTGAGTGAGTTAATAAATTAGAGCTGCAGCAGCAATGCTAGGAGCGACTGGCAAGCCCCGAGTGGCTGTGAGGAGGGAGGTAGAGACATCGGCAACCCTGGAGCACAGCTGTCAGCATGTCCCAGCAGCATTAATCTGTAACCCACCTGCTGACCCGGTGCTGGGATTTTCCTCCGGAGAAACAACCATCATCTGACTTGAATCAAACTATGTAAAGTATGTGTTGTTCTAAACCAGGGGAGGGAGCGGGAAACCAGTCTACCACAAACATCTCAGCACTGGGCTCATTTTGAGACAGATGTTCATGTAAACTCCCAAGTCGAGATGCTAACTCCTAGTGAATTAACCTACGATGCCACCTAGCCTCTCATATTGATTAGTCATTATTTTCACCCGATGAAATCAGAATATGGGCCCAGAGGCCATGCACTTTCATACCGTGAGAAAATTCAAGTGTCTTCTTGTGCTAAATGCTTTCCTGACTACTATTCTTGTCTGAACATTGTGAAAAAGGAGTTGTTTTGAAATGACCACTGAAATGAACTTTTGAAATCAGCACATGTCTCTGGAACCAACTCTGTTCCAACCAGAGTTGGAACAATGATCCATGAAGGGTGACTTTGAATTCAGATGCTAAACAACTTCACATTGCTATTAGACAGCTAATAAATACCACAAATGTGGATCATAATATACCATCCTGGACGAATGGGTATTTTATTTCTTTGCTTCATTATATTAAATTTAGAAGTAGATGAAAACAAATATTTTTAGAAATAAAGAACTAGCTAAGAGAAATAGAATAAAGACTGAGAAACTTACCCAACATCAGTGATTAGTGGCAAATATGTATAGAGAAGAAAATCTTACACTGCCCTTTTTAACACATATGCCCCTAGATGATCAATTTGTGACCTGAATCTCTGGGGTGTCACTCCTCATGTTCTGCAAGCCAACTTTGGAAACATTGCCTATTTTGCATACCAATAATACCCCTTTAAATATTTTGTTTTACTATCAAACATTGTTTGTTGGTTAGGCTGTAGGAAATATAATCTAGGGTATAAAATATGTCTAATGGTACAATAGCATCGTACCTTCACAAAGCATCACTATCAGGCCAATCAGCAATTAATTACTCATTGTTTATAGTCATACGCATAAAGTTAGGCTACATTGTATTTCTACATGTACACACTAGAATGCATGTGTTTGTGTTTACATAAATGACTCATTCACCCAAATTGGCCTTATGAAGCAGCCTTGTCTACTTAGACAATTCAAGAACCCAAAACGATGCCACTAGACTGTAAATTATGTAAGTCCAGGAATTTTGTCTTATTGTCCATTGCTATATTTTTCTAGAACCCAGAATAGAGTCTGGAATGAGATAGGAAATTGCTAAATGCTTGTTAAATAAATAAATGTTACATTGCCTATGCGCAAAAGGTCATGCATTTTGCTCATAGGAGAGTGCCCTAGGCCCAAATCTGGAGACCGCTTGTCTTATGAAACATTTTAGCGAGCTTAGTTTCCTGGTTTCCCAGGCCACCAAAAATAAAATGCAGCAAATTACAGGGGCATGGGGGAGTACTGCTAGAAGCATACTCAACATAATGAAAAATGAAAACTGACATCCTATAGCCAGAGAAAGAGGCAGAAACACTATAAAACTTAGCTACAAGTCCTCAGGAAAAAAAAAAAAGTATGTTTGACATTTGACTTCTTCGGTGTTCTGGCATGTGTATAATTTTACTATATATGTGTGTCCAAACACAATACAAGTTTGTTTTGGTATGTTTCTGAACCTTATATAAATGGAATCGTATTGTAGGAAGTCTTCAGGACTAGCTTTTATCATTCAAAATTATTTTTGAGATTCATCTATTCTGATGCATCCACTTTATTTTCACTACATATGAAGAGACAACAATTTATCCATTCTCATACCAATAGACATTTAACCACTATTTCCAATTCTGTGCCTTTACAACCAATGTTTTCCTATATATGCATGCTGCACATATATGATGCAAAAGTTCCCAAGTTTTTACCTAGAAGGGGGATAGCTGGGTTGCAGGGAGGGCACATTTTCAGTTTTGTAGGTACCACCGAATCAATTTTCTAAATGCTTGTACTACTTTGCAATCACACCAGCAGCTGAGTTCCCAAAACTCCACATCCTTGTCAATATTTTATATTTACCCAATTTTTTATCAACCAAACTTGGTTATGGAATAGCATCTCACTTTTTTAAGTTTGATTTCTCAGGTTCTTAATGATGTTGGGCATCTTTTCATATACATATTAACCATTTTTCTTTCCTCTCTGCAATATGCCTCATAATGTATTTTGTACACTTTTACTCTAAATACTTAAACTCACTTTTATTGATTCATAGGAGTTCTTTAAAATGCTCCATGTTAATCCTTGGTCATTTATACTGTTTTTACAAATTGTGGTCTTTCTTTTCATTTTTCAAGGCCGCATTTATAAACAGAAGTTGTTAGTTTCTGAAACATACAATTTGTCACGTGCATACCTTCAATGTAAGCTCTCTTTTGTCCAGTTTCAGAAATCATTACTTATCTAAAGTCACTAGATAATTTTTTTCTTCTAAATATTTTAGAGCTTTCCTTTTACATTAAGACATTGGCCCATCTAGAGTTATTTTTTTATACTTGATATGAGAAAGAGTTCATAGGATTTTTAAATAAACTTTCATTTTAGAATACTTTTACATTTACAGAGAGGTTGCAAAGATAATAGAGCTCTCCAGATTGCCCACACCCAGCTTCCTCTCTTTAAAATCTTTAATTTGTATATTTCTGTCACAGCAAGTGAACCAATATTGATGTTTATTTTTCACTCAAGTCCATATTTCTTTCAGATTTATTGAGTTTTTATCCATTATCCTTTTCCTGTTTCAGAATCCCATCTGGCATGCCACATTATCTCTGGCCTATGCCTCCTTAAGCAACTCTAGACTGTTGACAGTTTCTCAGACTGTCCTTGTTTTTGATGAACTTGCCAATTTTGAGGAGTACTGGTCAAATATTTTGTAGAATGTGTCTCAGTTTGGATTGATTCAATGTTTTTGGCATGATTAGTCTGAGGTTGTGGGTTGGGAGGAGGAAGACTGAGGAGGTAAAGTGCCATTCTCATCAAACAATATCAGGAGTATACGTTATTGACACAACTTACCACTTTTGAGAAGTGATCGCCTGGCTGGGGTAGCATTGGCCAGTTTTTTCCACTATAAAGTTACTCTTTTTTCCCTCCTTCCCATACTGTGCTCATTGGAAGAAAATCACTATGTGCAGTCTGTACTGAAGGGTGGGGTTTATGCTCTACCTCCTTGATGGAGAGGTGGCTGCCTAAGTTATTTGGAATTCTGTATGGGAGATTTGTCTACTACTCTCCCCCAACTTATGTATTTACTCAATATTTACTTATATCAGTATGGGTTCACGGACATTTTATTTTATATTTTGGATTATAATGTAATAGTACATTATTAAATTTTTTTTGCTCAACAATTGGGAGTTCTTTCAGTTAACTGTGATCTGGTGTCTGTCATCAATTTTTTAAAGTTCTCTGCCATTATCGCTTCACATATTTCTTTTATTCAGTTTTCTCTTTCTTTCTGTATTCCAATTATGCTTATGTTACACCTCTTGATATTGTCCCACAGTTCTTGAGGTTTCTGTTTTTCTGAATTTTCTCCCCTCATTATCTTCTCTCCTTGTATTTCAGTTTGGGAAGTCTCTATTAACCTTTTTTTTTTTTAAGATTTTATTTATTTACTTGAGAGAGCGAGAAAGCAAGAGACAGGGCATGAGCAGGGGGAGAAAGGGGGGAGGAGGGGCAGGAGGAGAAGCAGACTCCCCACTGAGCGGGGAACCTGAGGCTGGGCTTGATCCCAGAACCCTGGGATCATGACCTGAGCCTAAGGCAGATGCTTAACCAACTGAACTACCCAGGTGCCCCTCTATTAATCTATCTTTAAGTCTACTTATTCTTTCCTTGACCATAGCTTGCATTTCTCTTTCATTCTTTCTTAGAGTCTTTGCCCCTTGGTTTATATTATCCATCCAGTACTAAAGAATGTGAGAGACGAGGAGGGTTCTCTAATAATTTTTTTATTAAATCTCAAAGTTTTAGTAGGCTTGTATCTCCAGCCTGTGGCCCTCATGAACGTCTCTGTGTCTACTCCACTGCTGTAGATTTTTTCCCCCACCGTAGCAGCCCCTCCTGTGGCTGTAATATTCCCAATCCATTTCTTTGAAGCATTTCCAAACAAAGAAAAACTATGTGTTCTCTTTTCTTTCACAGGTAATGCAGGAGGGCTGGCGGAGATAAGAGTGGGGAGGAATTCTTTCCACCATCTGGGATAAGGTTTCAGATTGTGCTCTGGCAAACTGTCCTTTTACATGGAGAATAGGCCCTTGAGATGGAAAAGCTTGAGACATGTTTTACAATAGTTACGTTTCCCCATCCTTCTGCCAGTGCTGTGAGGGGATCTTTCTCACATAAATACTCTGAGAACCTTGTGAGGTTCCTGGAGGGAAAGTCCGCAGCAAAAGTGCACCTGCCGCAAAGATGGCGGCCTACCCTCCCCCCCATTCCCCATCTCCACCAAGAAGGTTTTCACTCCAAAGCTGGTCTAAATTCAGCTTCCAGTAATTCATCAAACTTATCATTTAAGTATTTCTACAAATTCATGGCTCTCATGACTTCTGCTCCAGGTCATCAGATCTTAATGGCTATAACCCTTTGAATGCAATTGTGTCTCCAGTTTTCAAGGTGGCTGTTAACCCTGCGATCTCATTTCTCTGATCAGTCCAAGGAAAGTCTTTGATTTTCAGTTTGTATAGTTCTTTCCTGTTCTGAGCATCAGAATGATGATCTCCAAGCATTCCATGTCAGAGCTAAAACCACAGTCTTCTGTAGATGCGTGTGTGTGTGTGTGTGTGTGTGTGTGTGTGTATGTGTGGTAAGGAACACATAACATAAAATTTACCATTTTAAGCATTTTTACATGTGTAGTACAGTAGTATTAACTACATGTACACTGTTGTGCATCAAACTTCTGAAACTCTTTCATCTTGCAAAACTGAAACTGTGTATTTATTCAACAACTCTCTTTTTTCTTCCCTCCCAGCCCCTCGCAACCACCATTCTACTTTCTGTTTCTAAGAGTTTGACTACTTTAGATACTTTATCTATAAGTGGAATCATGAAGTATTTGTCTTTTTGTAACTGGCTTATTTCACTTCTTATAATGTCCTCAAGGTTTAGCCATGTGGTAGCATATGACAAGATTTCCTTCTTTTTTTAAGGTTGAATAGTAGATATACACATATGCATTGGAGTATTAAATGTGTGTGTATATATGTATATACATACAGACACATCACATTTTCTTTATCCATTTATCAGTCAGTGAATAGTTAGGTTGCTTCCATCTTCCAACTATTGTGAATAATGCTGCAATGAACATAGATAGGCAAATATCACTTCAAGATCCTGTTTCAATTCCCTTGGACGTATACCCAGAAGTGGGATTACTGGACCATATGGTAATTCAATTTTTAATTTTTCATGGAACCTCAATACTGCTTTCCACAGTGCCTGCATCATTTTCATTTTTACCAGCAGTGCACAAGGATTCCAATTTTTCCCCATCTTTACCCACACTTGTTATATTCCATTTTTATGATAGTGGCCACCCTAAGAGGTATGATATGATATCTCGTTATGATTCCGATTTGCATTTCAGCTATTACTAATGATGCTCAGCATTTTTTATATGCTTGTTAGTCATTTGTATATCTTTTTTAAAGAAATGTCTATTTGAGTCTTTTGCCCATTTTTTAATGCATTGTTTGGGGAGTTTGTTGTTGTCATTATTGTTAGATTAAAGGAGTCCTTTATATTTCCTGGATATTATTCCCTTACCAAATACATGGTTTGCAAATATTTTCTCCCATTAGGTTGCCTTTTCACCCGGCTGATTGTTTTTGTTTGTTTGTTTGTTTTCTGCACAGAAGTTTCAAAGTTCAGTCAAGTCCTATTTGTCTGTTTACTTTTGGTATCTACACTTTTGGTATTGTCTAAGAAATCGTTGCCAAATTCAATTTCATGGAATTTTCCCCTATATTTTCTTTCAGAAGTTTCATGGTTTCAGGTCCTATATTTAGGATTTTAATCCATTTTGAGTTACTTTTTATATATTCAGTATTAGAAGGGTCCAACTTTTCCTTTTGCATGTGGATATCCAGGTTTCACAACATCATTTGTCAGAAAAACTATCTTTTCGTCATTGAGTAGCTGTGACCTCCTTGTCAAAGAATATTTGATCATATACATGAGGGTATATTTTTGGGCTCTCTATTCTGTTCTATTCTCTAGGTTACTAAAACTTTGTAATATGCTTTGAAATCAGGATGTATGAGGTCTCCAGCTTTGTTTTTCTTTCTCAAGAATATTTTAGCTATTTGAGGTCCTTTGAAATTCCATATGAATTTTAAGATTTTTTTTCTATTTTTCAAAAAAATGCCATTGTGATTATAGATGGTTATTGCTTTCAGTCTGTGGATTGTTTTGGGTAGTATGGACATTTTAACAATATTAAATCTTCCAATCCATAAACATGGAAATTTTTTCCATTTATTTGTGTCTTTTTCAATTTTATTCAGCTATGTTTGGTAGTTTTCAGTGTACAAGTCTTTCATCTCCTTGGCTAAGTTTATTCCTTGGTATTTTATTATTTTTAATGCTGTTACAAATGGGCTTGTTTTCTTAATTTCTTTTTTGGATAGTTAATTGTTAATATGTAGAAACACAACTGAGTTTTGTATCACAACTGGTTTTATATCATGTAATTTTGCCAAATTTGTTTTAGTTCTAACATGTGTATGTGTGTGAGAGGTCTTTAGGGTTTTCTACATATGATTAGATTATCTACAAACAGATCATTTCACTTTTTCTATTCCAACTTGGATGTCTTTTTTTTTTCTTGTCTGATGGCTATGGCTAAGATTTTCTACACTATGCTGAATAGAAGTGATGGGAGTGGGCATTTTTGCCTTGTTTCTGATCATAGAGCGAAATAATTCAGTTTTTCAACATTGAATATAATGTTTGCTATAAGCTTCTTATATACAACCTTTATTATATTGAGGTAATTCCCTTCTATTCCTAGTTTGTTTACTTTTTTCATAATGAAAGTGTGTTGAATTTTGCCAAATGCCTTTTCTGCATTGGTTGAGATTATCATGTGGTTTTTGTCCTTTATTCACATTAATTGGTGTTCGTATGTTAAACCATCCTTGAATTCCAGAGATAAATCCTGATTGATCATGGTGTAAGATCTTTTTAATGTACTGTTGAATTTGGTTTGCTAGCATTTTACTTAGGGATTTTTACATCAATATTTATTAGAGATATTGGTCTATAGTTTTCTTTTCTTGTAGGTCTTTTTCTAATTTTGGTACCAGAGTAATGCTGACCTCATAGAGTGAATTCAAAAGTATTCTCTTATATTCAGTTCTTTGGAAGAGTTTGTTGTTTAAATGTTTGATAGAATTCTCCAGCAAAGCAATCTGGCCCTGCGCTTCTCCTTGTTGGGAGGTTTGGGATTACTGATTCAATCTCCTTATTAGTTATAAATTTGTTCAGATATTATATTTCTTCATGATTCAGTCTTGGTAGTTTGCATGTTTCCAGAAATGTGTTCATTTCTTCTAGGATATCCAATTCATTGGTATACCTCTACAGGTTTTAACACTAATGTTCTGTTCCTGCCAATATATGAAACTATTTGTATCATTGGCCTTCTCATTAGGATTTTATTTTTTAATTTTTTACAATTTATTAAAACTTAATAGGTGAAAAAAGTTGTACTTTGTGGCACTACCTTAGGCAAATGTGAAACTTTTTCCTCCCTCTATACTTGTTTCAGATGTCCTAAATATACACCATCACTTTGAATAGAAGTGAGAAAATGTGGTAGTGGTGGTATGATATACCAGATACAGATACAGCTTTTAAATAGTGCTTGGAAAACATTTTCTTTAGGTACCAGATATTTCCTGAAGTATCATCACTAAGTATACTTTCCCCAGAATTCTTTTCCAAGTTAGAAATGAAGCAGGAAAAATTGCTTTTGACAGAAAAAAAAATAAGTTATGGCATAAGTATGGCAGATAACAAAAAAAAAAATTATCCATATAAATTTAATTTGCTTGTAAATTATAGACATATATAACTTAATACACATTAAACTCAGCATCTCTAATTGCAATGCACTTTTGTTAGGAGTCAAAAGCCTTAATTAGACAATAATATCAAGAATGGAGTAGTCACTGTGGACCATTCACAAAGTAAATATTCCACAGATAATCTTTAAAATGTTAGGATTATATACATAAATAAATATGTGTATACATATATAGAGAAGGAAGAAGGTAGAAGGCACAACTTAAAATGAAGATTTTTATAAATTAAAAATATACCTTCAGGCTTAAAGGAAATTTCTAGCTATAGTGTCATGAAGAAATCAGAGAATCCTGTCTTCATAAAACGTATACAATCTGGACAAAACTGTCATAAACAACCATGTCAGAGGTCTGGAAAGTGACCAAAGGCAGACAATGAATTGAGAAGCATTTATTCTTAAAAAAACTGCTAGACCTTTGGGTAAAAGTGGCTGTAGTCTGTGTCCTTCTTGCCTGGGGATATTCTCATTTTCACCCTCTTCCCTTGCTCATTTGGTGACCAAAGCAGAGCTGGGCAGAAAATCAGCAGCTTTTCTACCAGAAGAAGGAAATTTGCTTTGGGACAGGGGAAAAACTCAGGACTCTGGCAAATAACATAAAGAATAAATGAGAAAAGCCCACATCTCTACTAGCTTGAGGCTGTGGTCAAGTTTGGGGCAAGCAGTGAATAGACAGAAATTATATGGGGAGATCCTTGAAAAGAGAGTACCAGTTACAGACTAGATAAGCCTTCTGCATGCTCACAGTTGACTGGGAAACTACAGGTATCCAAAGGGAAACCGGAGAGAGCCCAGTTCAAAGTTAAACCAAGGGTGACTTGAGAACCAGCTGAATTGTGAACATGCTCCCAAACCACATGCACATTGATTGCCAGATGGTGGATATCTTATGGGCTGACAGTTTTTGACAGTTATAAATTCTAGCCAAATTATTGACTGTCCCCTAAGATATGCAGATAAAAAGGTAACACCTATGAAAGCCAGGCTAAAAAAAATCACAGTAAGAAAAAAAACTATGTAGAGGCGCTAGCAACTCCCTATAGGGGGAGAGATTCTGCATTTTAAACCCAGATGAGGTACAAGGTACACAAAGGGGAAAAAAAAAAACAAACAGAAAAGTAAATTAAAACACAGAGTTGCTACAACATATTATCAACTACAGTATGTAAAACAATATGTAAAATGTCAAGTTTTCAGCCAAAAATTATAAGATAATCAAAGAAAATTTGACCCTTGCATGGGGGGAAGAGGGGGATGCAGGCAATAGAGCCTAATTCTGAGTGGGCACAAACATTGAGTTTAATTCATGTGCAATTAATTAAGGTAAATTATCAGAATAACACACCAACAATTAGGAAATCTTAGTAGAGAAATGTGCGCTACAAAACAAGAAAAAAAGGCAATTGGAAACTTAAGAATTGAAAAAATAGTAATTAAAATGAAAAATGCCTAACATGGGCTCAAGAGCAAATTAGAGATGACAGAAGAATCAATGCTTGAAGATAGATTAATAAGGGCACCTGGGTGGCTCAGTCAGTTGAGTGTCTGACTCTTGATTTTGGTTCAGGTCATGATCTTAGAGTCATCAGATCGAGCCCCTCGTTGGGTTCCACACTCAGCATGGAGTCTGCTTGTCTCTTTCCCTCTGCTTCTCCTCCACCCCCTACTCTCATTCTCTCTCAAATAAATAAATAAAATCTTTTTTAAAAAATATTAATAGATATTATTCAACCTAAAGAATAAATAGGGAGGGAAAGCCACCAAAGACAAATAAATAGAGTTTCAGAGACTAATTGGTAATGCCAACCATAATAATCTTCATGTAATAGGATTTTTAAAAGCATAGGAGAGAAAAAGGCAAAAAATCCCTATCAAAATCACAGCTGGTTTATTGAAAAAGTTGACAAGCTACTCCTAAAAATTATATGGAAATCCGAAGCAACTAGAATAACCAAATCAACTTTTTAAAAGGACAAATTTGGAGAAGTTACACTAACTGATTTTAAAACTTTTAATAAAAGCTACAATAATCAAGACAGTATGGTGTTGGCCTAAGGATAGATCTGTCAATCAGTGCACCCAAATAGACAGAAATAAACCCTTACTTCTGTCAACTGATTTTTGACAAAGATATCAAGATAATTCAGTGAATAAGGTGCAGTCTTTTCAACAAGCAGTGTTGCAACGACTGAATATCCATATGTTAAAAAATAAATTTAGACCCTTTATTCACCCAATACAAAAAACTAATTCAAAATATAAGAGCTAAAGCTCCAAATATTCTAGAATAAGACATAAGAGGTAGTTTTTGTGACCTTTTGTCAAGCAAAGATCTCTTAGATATGATACCAAAAGCACAATCCATAAAGAAAAACATAATAAATGGTGACATTATCAATAAAAAATTTCTTTTTCAAAAAATACCATTAAGAAAATGAAAAAATAAGCCACAGACCAGGAAAAAATATTTGAAAATCAAACGTTTTATAAAAAAAAATTGTACAAAGAAAACAGAAAATTCTTCCAACTCGGTAATACAAAGAGATAAAAATTAAAAAAAAAAAAACTGAAAAAAGATTTGAGTAGATATTTTAACAAGGAAGACATTCAAATGGCTAATTAGCTCATGAAAAGATGCTCAACATCATTAGTCATCAGGGAAATGCAAATTAAAATCACAATGGATTATACTACACATTTACTAGAATGGCTATAATCCAACAGACTGATAATACCAAACATTGACGAGGGTATGAGAAAACAGAATCCCTTATATATTGCTAGTAGAAATGTAAAATTGTACAGACACATCAGAAAATAACTTTCTAGTTTCTTAAATAGTTAAACACACTTACCACATAACCTTACAGTTCTACTCCTAGATATCTGTCCAAGAGTATTAAAAGCACATGTCCATACAAATACTTGTACACAAATGTTTACACCAGCACTCTTGATAATAACCAAACCGGAAACAATTCAAATGTTCATCATCTAGCGAATGGATTAACAAAATGTGGGCTATCTTTTCAAAGGAATATTATTCAGCAATAAAAATGAGTAAACACTGATAAGCCTACGATATTAATAAACCAACAATTATGCTGATTGAAAAAAAGTCATACACAAGACTGTATATTGTAAGATTCCTTCTATGTGAACTTTCTCAGGAAGGAAAACTGGGGCACCTGGGTGGCTCAGTCAGTTAAGCGTCTGCCTTCCTTCAGAGCCCCGCATCAGGTTCCCCACTCAGTGGGGAGCCTGCTTCTCCCTCTCCCACTGCCACTGTCCCTGCTTCTGCTTGCTCTCTCTGTCTCTGTCAAATAAATAAATCTTTTAAATTTTTTTTTTTAATTTTAGAAAAAGAAAGGCAAAACTGTAGAGACAAAAATCAGATAGTGATTGCCTAGAGCTGCATTCTGGAGCAGGGATTGACAACTAAAGGAGCCAGGAAACTTTTTGTTTGTGGTGATAGAAGTGTTTTGACACTGGATTGTTGTTGAGATGGTTGAAATTTTAAGGTTCCTAAAAGATCATTAAACTGTACTGCAATGGGTAAATTATATGATACGAAACTATACCTAAATAACACTATAGAGGTATATACGGTTGACCCTTGGGCAACACTGAGATTATGACACCCCCCCCTTTATAGCAGAAAATCTTCTAACTTTTGACTCCTCAAAAACTTAACTACTAACAGCCTACTGTTGACCAAAGGCTTTACTGATAACAAAAATAGTCACTAAACATAGATTTTATATGTTACATGTATTGTTATATACTGTATTCTTACAACAAAGTTAGCTAAAGAAAAGAAAATTTTATTAAGAAAATAATAAGGGGGCGCCTGGGTGGCTCAGTGGGTTAAGCCTCTGCCTTCAGCTCAGGTCATGGTCTCAGGGTCCTGGGATCCAGCCCTGCATCGGGCTCTCTGCTCAGCAGGGAGCCTGCTTCCCCCTTTCTCTCTCTGCCTGCCTCTCTGCCTACTTGTGATCTCTCTCTCTGTCAAATAAATAAAATCTTTAAAAAAAAAAAAGAAAGAAAATAGTAAGGAAGAGAAAATAATACAGTTATCAAAAAAGATTTGCATAGAAGTAGACCTGAGCAGTTCAAACCTATGTTGTTCAAGGGTCAATTGTATATGAATATTCATATTTTACTACTGACCTTTCTGTTATCACATTATTCAAGGTCAATCAAAGAAATTCTCTCTCAGCTCTTCCAATTATTAACGTTTCCCATAGCCCTATGCTTCCAATTCTGTCTCGAGCACCATGAAAGAATCATGACAATATCACTATTCTTTTTCATTTCTCTACTGGCTGGTCCACTTCATCCACTTTAAAGTTGAGACATTTTTCTTTGCAGAAGAGAAAGAGAATTCCCCTACTACCTAAGTGTGAAGTTGAGTATCAATATTTTTTCATATAATTTTTTCATATGATATTTGTAGGGAGGTATCAAGTTATAACAGATTTGACAAGGTCTTTAAGAAATACTATAGGGGCGCCTGGATGGTGCCTGGGTGGCTCGATCTGCCTTCAGCTCAGGTCACGATCTCCAGGTCCTGGATCAGACTCACGCAGGGCTCCCTGCCCAGCAGGCAGTCTGCTTCTCACTCTCCCTCTGCCCCTTCCCCCACTCGTGAGCTCTCTCTCTCCCTCTTTCTCTCTCTCTCAAATACATGGATAAAATCTTAAATATATATATATATATATATATATATATATATATATAGTCTACAAACAATAATAGTGAGTACCAGAGGTTCTATTAAAACACAAGTCTGGCTGACCACATACCTCTTGCCCTTAACTTTTACTTTATGTGTTCACTCATTTTTCTCCTTCCCATGTTTTGCCATGACCCCACTCTTAGGCCTCCATATCACAAGGGAGATGAGAGAGGAAATTTTACTTACAAACCCCCAAGTATATAGTCTCAGGACCTGCAAATAGTAGAAAATACCTCTGAACTCTCATTTTTTAATAAAATTGAAAATAAGTATCTTTATATTTGATTTTTTTTTTTGCTCAAGTTTAACCTGGATGAATTCCTGATGAAAGGTAACTTTTGCAAACACCACAAATTGATCTCAATTTCAGTGGCAATTAAGAAAGACTAGGATACTATTTTACTAATTTACAAATTTATTTTGTGATGTACAAAGCGATTTTTCATGTAATGTTATTAATTTTTCATAAGTGTCCTGTGAGGTAGTTATCATTAGCCCGGTTTAACAGGAGAAATAATAAGTTTAACATATCATCCGAAGATACATAAAAGTAAATGGTAGATTTGTCTCCTAACTCCAAGTTCACTCTTCTTAAAATTAAACCCTTAAACTGATTTGTTGTTTCTCATCAAAAAATTGGGTAAATCACAGTGGCTGTCTTCCTACCGGAAGTATGAAGAGGATTGAAATAGCTCTGTTCTACAGGGCAACTCCAAATTTTGACAAGCAAAGAGGCTGTTTATACTGGACCATTTGGTGAAACCTGTGTTTGTGATCCCACACGCACAGTAGCATGAGCCACAGAGATGCAACAGTATCAGGTTACTCCAAGTAGATTCTGTTGACCAAATGTTATCATCTTGATAGATCTGTGAACATTTCCTAACATGGAAACATGTTATCTTGATGGATCTGTGAACATTTCCTAACATGTTATAAGACTGAGAGGTCTTTTGAGAATACTGTTTATCTCCAAACCAATGAATTTTAAAGGTGAAATTTAGCATGCACTGTACTTTCTTATTAAAAACAAATACAAGTCAATTCTTCCATCTGAGAAAAGCAATTAGCGAATTTAGTAATCACATCCTGCTATGGGGCTAATTATTTGTTAGTACTAATATTCTAGTCTTCTTTAGAGATGTTACCTGTCAGTCAACAAATGTGTGAGTATTTGATGAGAATGTATAATTCTATATCTGTTCTCCAGTTGTAAGGCCAATTTGTACTTTGCAAGAACCTGTAAAATCCATTATTTGATTGCATCCTTTCAATAGGAATGGCCATGACAGAACACAGTCAAAGATGTAGATTTCTTCTTGGATTAGGAAACTGGGTCAAGAAGTTTATTATTTGCTCAAGTGCCTATACTTCTCAGAAGAGGCATGAATTAGTAAAGTTTTCACATGACAGTTATAATTAAGGAATGATGTATTACTTAAGCTACCAAATGATTATTCTATAAAGTAAAAATCAAAGCAGGACATTGAATAATGAAGCTGAAAGCCAGTTTTCCTTGTTATAGACATTATTTTAATTACTTATTTTATTTATTTATTATTATTAATAGCTCTATAAATTGAGAGATTAATATGTGTTAAACATTTTACTATGCATTTTACTTGTAATATTTTACATGAATCCTTTCTATGAAAGATTATAAAAGTATGTTTATCCCCATTTTAAATATGTCACCTAAGACTGGGGGTGGGAAGACTTGTCTAAAATCAAATAACCGGAGCACCTGGGTGGCTCAGTCAGTTAAGCAGCTGACTCTTGGGTTTAGCTCACGTCATTATCTCAGGGTCCTGGGATGGAGCCCCACACTGGGCTCTGTGCTCAGCAGGGAGTCTGCTTCAGGATTCTCTTTCTCTCCCTCTTGTTCTCGCTCTCTCTCTCTCACAAATAAATAAATCTCTAAATAAAATAAAATAACAAAACAAAACAAAATACATGGCCAGTAAAATAGTAAGGTCAGGACTGAAAGTCAAGTATTTCAAATTCCAAAGAATTTAATTCTAGCCAATATGTTATATTATGGCAAACACCAGATTTTAAAACACCACACATACCTATGTGCAATGGGTATATACACATCACATCCACATACATTTGTGCACATGTATGCATACATGTCTATAAACAACTTGAATGTATCAATTGTTATGTGTGCAAACTGCCTTTTCTTCTTGCTGCTTTATTCCCCAAACAGGCATAGCTATTTTAGAATTATAATGGCTTCACTCTATGAGAGTCATGATACAAGGGACTGCAAAGACTCTAAAGGAGTTCTTTCATTCCATAGAGACCATATTATGCATGTTATGAGTGTTTAAGATAGAGTGCACAGTCTGTCATGTCAACTCTCATCTACTTCAATGACAGATTATTTTTCTTCCAGCACTAGTGGCTTGAATATATCAGCTACCAAAGAGGGGACATTTTTCTTGGAGTTCAAACACACACCGAAAATCATGAATTCAAGTAGCATTAAAACTCTAACTTAAACCCACAAAAGCAAAGAAATGTAGCATTTCACCAAACAATTCCGTGAGCAGCAGAGTCCTTAATTCATCCTAGATAATATCAGCTACATACAATACACATGAACTCACATTTATTATTATTATATACCAGATACTATGTTAAGTGCTACACATGAATTATCTCATTTACTCTTCACCAGAACCCTGTACAATAGAAATGATTCTTATTTCCTTTTTCCAATAAGAAGAAACTGAAGCTGTGAAAGATCAAGTTAATCTTTTCAAAGGCACTCAGCTAGAAAGAGACAGAGCTGGGATTCCAGTTCTGGTTCCACAAACCGAGCTCATAATCTCTGCACATAGGTACACATATATTTGCATTAGAACTAAGAAACCAAATTTTAGCACCAGGACAATTCAAATTTACAAAGGGGCAAACATCAAGATGTCCAGAAGTCAATTTGTTTGACAAAATATTCAAAAAATGAAATTCATTCACTAGACATATTTGCCTTCTAAAAAATCATTTTTAGACTTTCAGTGCCCTAGACTATGACTTCAAGTAACATTTGTCTCTTTCTGCTTGAGGTTCTTGCTGAGATCAAAACAGCAAGGGGGAAGCATTTGGAAAGGGTAAAGGAAGTACACTTTCTAGTATACTTGAACCTTTTTTAATGGAAAGCCGTATTTGATCCATTTGTGTCTTAGATTTGTTTTGGCGAATAGCTCTCATCACTTGTGCCAACTCTAACTAACCCACGTACCTTAAAACAAATCCTGAGATTGTGCCCAGAGCGCAGTGATTGATTAGCATTGTCTGTCATGGCAGGGGTGTGGCAGTGTACATGGCCTGTATTTGACAACCCTCCCTGCCTTAGACAAATAAATCCACCCCTGCTGAAATATACTCCAAAGTAGTCTGTCTACAACAGGCACGGTGGATGAGAGGAAGGAAGGGAGGGAGGGAGGGAAGAAACTGGGCAGCAGGAAGGGGGAGAGGCAGGACAAGGGAGATAAGGAAAGAAAGTCTTAGGATGACTATCTCTATAATTGGAATAGATTTTAACTTCTAACATCCAGACCAACTAACTACATGGATAATATTGATTTAATAGTTGCTGAACATTCCACACATTTTGTTTTGTATCTATCTATCAAATGTCTCCTTACCATCCCAGATAAACAGCACTCTGGCCCTTGGCACCATAACTTGGCTCAGGCTATTTTTCCTTGTCAGTATTTCCCTTCTACTTTTCTTCCATCTAGCTACAGCCTCCCCATTCAAGTCCTGCCTCCATGATGAATCCTGGCACACGTGTTCTTGGGAAGAATAGCGGCTCTCTTATCAAGTGACCAGAGGCGCAGGAGCTGGGGGGTGGGGGGAGCAGGGGAGGCTCACAGTTCTACAGATAAGAACTCTGAAGGTCAACTAGCTGGCTAGCCACAGAACTGAGTACTGAAACTCAACTTTTCCACATTTCAATTATACCAGACTAGTGCTTCCTACTCAGCCAAACATAATCCTTTACTAGCAACTGGAATTCTGGCTTTCATTCTCTGAACAGACCCCTTTAATTTCTCCTTTTTTATTATTCACTGGCTCTTTCATGTGAATCGATTGTCTTCCCAGGAAGACTGTAAAACCCTGCGGGCTGAATACTTAGAGCAGCAGTGTGGAGCAATGTGGAAGGAAAACAAGGTTAGCTTCAGAAGATCTAGCTCTGGTTCCAGCTCTGCCACATCTAACCATGGGATCTCGGGTAAGACATTGCTCTCAAACTGAGCTTCCTCGTCCATAAATTGGAGTAGATAATTACCTTGTCTATTGCCCAGGATTGTTAGAAGGACCAAGTTTATTAAATACCATACACATTGAGGCAATCTGATATTTCCTTTATGCCTTCCTGAGCCAGATCTTCATTGAGAGGGCAGAACTCAGCATCCTGGACTTCTGTCCTTGAGCCTCTAAGGACTGTTCCACACGTCAGCCCTAATCACCCTGGGCTTTCCCTCCGGGCCCAGCCCCAGTGTCCTCACCCAACAAAACTCTTCACAGTATCAGTAAGACCTCTGATACAATATCTGTGAGGGTTCTATTTTGTTTTCTAGTCTTTGTCAATGTTTGCATTCATAAGAAGAAGGGTCGTTTTAATACTTAGTTAATACCATGTGGCATATGATGAAACTCCATCACCACCATTTATAAGTTTATTCTGAAGAAAATGCAGCTCTCTATCTGCCAACATCTGAAAGCTATAAATAGTGAGAAAAATAGAGAAGCCTTAAAAGTCCATTGAAAAGTATTGGATTTGGAGAGTTTCTTGGATGGCCAGAGTGGAAAAATATTTTGCTAAAAAATTGGGAGTGTTGCTCCTACTGGCATCCAGGCAGACAGTTTAGATAGTATTTACCCAGCCTGTGGCGAGGGAACACTTGGCTGTTTATTTCAGTGGAAGGGATGTTAGGAGATGCTGTTTGTCTAGTCAGAAATGCCCTTTGAGACTGCAAGGCTACCTGTGACCAATTTTCAACTAAATTTATCTTTGGACTTTGTGTAAGTCATCCAGCCTTAACCAAATCCATTTGGTCTTCTCTATAACCATGTCACAGGATCCTTACCAAAAAATCTCCCTGCTTGGGTCCACAGTGATGGCTTCTGATTATTCAGCCAAAGCTGGATTTGAAACTTAAATGTGAGTTCTGGATAAGTAGGCCAAGTTTTATTTAATGTAGGAAAAAACTATCACTTATTAAATAAAATGGACTGATATTTAACCAGTCATTTTCAAGCATCTCTGCCCCTTGCTCCACAGTAGAATAAATGACACATACTATTGACTATCAATCACTTAGCTAGCTTTATTTCATGAAGCAATTTATTTTTTATTTCATTCCTTCGCAGGCACGGCTAAGGTTTTTAATAACTACTCTCATTGCCAATTCGACACTGACATGGTGAAAACGTGGAAAATGTATTCTTTTTCAATCTCAAACATTTCAAGTTTTATGCTCTTTTGATAAAAGTCAATAATTTCAAAGACAGAATGGCTGTAATAAAGTGCAAAAATGCCTTTCCCAGAATGTGATTAAGTAGTGATTTACTATTTGTTAATCAGCATTGTTTATTTCCATTGGCTTTAATTTTCATGGGCAATCCCACAGGTTTGTTTGCGTTCCGTTTTTTGCTTTTGTTCCTGTTTTGGCCATTATATGAGGTTGCTCAATTTGGAAGACAGTTTTTCTGAGCCTGGCAAGATAATGAGGCTCAGACTGTATCTCCTTAACAGTTCAGAATTGCTTGACCAGTGTAAAAACCAAGCCTAAAGATTTGTGCAGCAGAGCCTTGATTGGGGGATTTTCACCCATTGTTTGGCTCCTATTTTCCTGTTTATTTCCACATCCTTGTTTCTGCATCATTAACCATTCAATCTTCTCAAAACTCTTGTGAATAGTTCTTAGGATCCCATTTTATAGATGATAAAGTACAGTCAGACGATACAGATGATAAAGAGCCTAGCGTGTAAGCTGCACGGCTAGCACTTGCTGCACCGAGTTTGACTTTCATGCCCAGGCTCTTTCTGAAAGGCCTCAGAGGCTCATGAGGGCAAGAATCTGCAGCCCCAACCTCCCAACAAGTTGACAAATGCGTTAAACCAAAGATAAAAGCCTCCACGTTAGGCAGTCCAGGGGTCAGTTCGCCGAAGCCTTAATGTCCTCCTTAGCTCTGTTCCCATACAGCTACTCTTCTAGAGCTCATGGCTGCAGCAATATCATTCAAATGTGGGGAGTCCCAACTTCAAGGATTTTGACAATCGGGCTGATTAGTAGGATGGGCTCTGCGTGTGTGGGTCTTGGGGAGCTATTTAACTTATACCATACCAAGGGACCAAGGCATCCTGATTAAGAGCTACTGCCTGGTGAAGCACACAGAGGGAAACTACTACTTGGGAGGAATCTGTGAAGAAGAATTGAGAATTGAGAATTGAGAATTCCACACAAAAAGAAGAAGGTGTACACTGCAAATAAGTGAAATTTGGAGAACCTAAAAGTAGAACAGCGCTGAATCACGTTACTTCCAATTTGTTGTTTCATTGTCTCCCATTAATTTCTTACTATACATTTCAAAAATAGTGATCTTGAGGGCCACTTGGTGGCTCAGTCAGTTACGCATCCAATTCTTGATTTCAGTTGAGGTCATGATCTCAGGGTTGTGAGATTGAGCCCTGCATCAGGCTCCCCGTGCAGCAGGGAGTCTGCTTGAGATTCTCTCTCTCTCTCCTTCTGCCACACCCCCCAGAGAAAAAAGTGATCTTTAGATACTTAATCTTAAGATTCTCCTAGACATTGACCACTAAAAGCTTATTTTTATTACTATAACCCCTTCAACTATGTCAAAATAATAGTGATAATAATAATAAGTAATGGCACTACTATCCAGGACTCATTCATCTATTTCCTTGCCTTTGAATGTCAGTATCAAGAATTCAATAAAAGCCAAATATGTCACCAGATGCCATTGTTGCATAAGTCATGGAAAGAAAAGGAAAGAAGTAAGGAAATATACAGAAAGAAGATGAGAGAAAGTGAGGCAAGGAGCACAGAATCACGGTGTCAGAAAATAGTGTGTCATTGCAGAACCCTGGAGCCTTTGGGGCCAGGCAGATCTAGGCTCAAGTCCCAGCTCAGAAACTTGACAAGATCTGGGTTATTCAGCAAATGATTCAAACTGTCTGAGCATCAGCCACTTCATGGGTGAAAAATAACACCCATCTCATGGAGATATGGTGAATAATGAAGAAATAAAAGCATCAGGTTTAAAAAAAAAAAAAAGCAACAGGTTTGATCAGTACAGCTCCTAGCCTGGAAAGACATGCTAGATGTCACCTGTGTGGCTCCCCACCCTTGTAGGCACTCTGTCTCTCGCACTCTGTCAGAGGAAAGCCCTCTGTGAAAGAATGGCCATTTTTTTCTCAGCTATACTTATTTGAAATGTATTCTTAAAGTTAAGCCAATATTTCCTTCGCCCTAACTTCAAAATAAGCCTCTCAAAAGGTGGGACTGAGACGGCACACACTGTGCCACAGGATCGGCTCCCCCCACCCCACCCCCCCACCCGTTCTGGAAGCTCTGGTCCATGTCCCAGGAGACCTACCTGGTGGCACACGGTCAGCTCAGCTCCTGAGCACATCCTGACACTTAAAACTCACAGGCTGTCGTCTCTCCCCCATCCTATAAGCGTGTAGCTGATTCATATAATTTTGTTTTCCACTCACAAAAGTCACGCGTAATCAAGGTGCAACAGTTTAAAAACATAGAAAAATAAAAGAAACGCCTAAAATTTCACTTCCGGTATTAACATTTTGGCATATGTCCATCTGCTATTGTTCTTCCATGCACGAATATTTATTTCTCATTAGGGTACAATGATGTCATGCTACCAACACCATTTGATAGCCTGCTACTCTGCTCAATTAACTAGAAGAGAGAGATACTAGAGCTCAGGGGCTCATCACCCTCCAGGATGAAGTGACAGAGACTGATTGATAGGAAAGTGAATGAATTAGACACCTCCTACATAATCAAGTCTGTTTATACAGATGGGTTAACTTGGGGATTCCGTCTTCTGACTATGAATCTTCACTACGATTTGTAATCTTAAGAGTGCTTTTGGATCTGAGAAAATATTGGTAATTTTTTAGGTTTACCTAATTAAATAGTCATTAGTGTCAAAGAGGCATAATCTCATATTTATCTGTAACATTCACACACAAAAAATAAAAGGCTGTCATATTCTCTACTGAAATTCAGAGATACTGAGTATCTATAATATACCTTCAAATATTTGTCTAATAGCTCCATCCATAAAAGGGAATTAGGTTAGTTTTGTAATCTTGGAGATTGTCATTGCGCCTTGGCTGTTTATTCACAATAAGACAAGGCAATGTGGATAATCAGGCCCAAGAAGGTGACCCAAGTACTGGGTGTGACGGGCCCTGGGGAGCGTCTGGCGCTCAGAAGAGGTTCAGCAGGGCAGAGGAGGCGTGGTGCCCAAAACACGCAACATCACTAATCCTCGTTCAGACAAAGCAACTGAGCACTTTGGGAAAAAGGACAGTATTAGAATCATCTCCGTGTTCCCATGGCCTTTCTCAGAAACTAGCATATCATAATAAGCCCAACTGGGAGTTATTGTGCGTCTTTCCTATTCCCTGCTCTGTTCTAGATAACTTACCTGTGTAATTTTATTCAACTCTCACAAAATCCTCATGAGACAGGAATTGCTAACCACATGGTAGAGACAGAGATTAAAGCCCATGGAGGCAATTAGTCCATGGCCATACAGCCAGTAAGGATCCATCCATTCATTCATTCCAACATTTATTGAGCACCAGGAACTATCTAGGTGCTGGGGACAGAGCCCTGCTTTCATGAAGCTTACATTCTGGGAGTCAAGAAAGGGGAAATAAACAAGCGAAGCAAATAAATACACACCGTAATTCTTGAGAGTATTTATTAAGTGCTAGGAAGACCCAAAAAACACTGTATTCATGAAGATTGAGCGGCAGGGGAGAAGGGGGCTGATTTAGACTAGGTAGTCAGGAAGGCTTCTTCCTAGAGGTTACATGTAAACTGAAACTTGCATGAAGTGAAAAATCCAGAAATGTGAAGATCTAAGGGAAGAGAGCAAGCAAGTACAAAGGCCTTGAGGCAGGAACAAGTTTGACTTGTTTAGGAACAGAAGTAGGCAGTGGCCACATTATGTTGATCTTTGCAAGCCATGGTGAAGAGTTGAGATTTTATTTTAAGTGTGATGAAAAGCCTTTAGAAGAGTTGAAGCAAGAGAGAGAAGTGATTGGACTTATATTTTTTAAAGATAAAAATCTCCGTCATTCCTATCCTGCTCTTAACCCTAAGGCAATAATGTGTTTCAAAGAGTTGGTGTCCAATTATCATAGAATAAAGGAATTACAGTGACATAGTTCAAGAAGCAGGAATGAACCCAATGGGGGAGAAGAACCTGAGAATCCAAAACAGATGTAGTCCATAAAGGCAGTGTGCATCTGAAGGTGGATCTCTCGGAAGTTTCTTGGTGCCACCCATCACTCAAGGACACAGACCCTAGAGACATCAGTGGACAAAAGCAAGCCACCGGCCAGTTCTCAGGATGCGCAAGGTTCTCGGAACAGGAACAAAGGGAACGTAGCTAACTCTGGCTAACTCAGAAGCCCAGGATGTATGGCTACCAAAAGGAGACAAAGCCAGGGAAGGAGGCATCAGGATGAGGAACTTGGAGAGCAAAAAAATACAACTCAGGCACCGACAGGGAGCACTACCACGACCAGCACTTCCTGTTCTCCTGGTAGGATTCACTTCCAGAGAATCATGGGTAGAGCCTGGAGACCGACCATCACGTGCTGTCCGGTATGGGTGGTGCTCATCTCTGGGTGACATGAAGGTGGATTCCATTCTGGCAAAATGAGAAAAGACAAGGCAAAGGAAATTGGGAAGGAAGGGAGCTCTGAGTTGAGCATGATTTTTTTTTTCTTAATTAACCTTCTCTGGTTCTTATGAGTCATCTCCTTTATGTTGTCAGGGCATACATTATATTGACTTAATAGCCCGTAGTGAAATTTTGCAGGATTATTGAGGTCACAACCGTAGGCAAATTGAGTCGCGTCTACTCTGTAAAATTAAGGTAATTTTCTTTTCTTCTTTTTCAAAGATTTTATTTATTTGACAGAGAGAGAGAGAGAGCGGGAGAAGGAATACAAGCAGGGGGTGTGGGAGAGGGAAAAACAGGCTTCCTGCTGAGCAGGGAGCCCAAGTGGGGCTCCATCCCAGGACCCTGGGATCATGACCCGAGCCGAAGGCAGACGCTTAACCAACTGAGCCACCTAAGCATCCCAATTTTCAATAAATCAAAGGAACCTCTGACTCTCTCTTCTTGGGCTTTTCTGTTCTATTCTCCCCTCTCTTTTCTTTGTCCCTTTAATGCTCCCTTCCTTCATTTTTCTCTTTGCCCCTTCCTCCCTCCTTTCTCCCTTGTATTTTTGTATATGGATAGGTAAAATAACATTTAAGAAAAAGCCTGCAAGGAATCAACATGAACTTGCACTTTCTGTGAGTTTATCTTTTATATTTCTTTAAATATGAGAGCATCATTTGTTCTTCTCCAGACTTCAGGCACATTTCATATTATCTGAAATTTCTAAACAAACAAACAAACAAACAAACAAAAAACTGAAAACAATTTCTCCTCAGTGGTTTATCGGTCATTTCTGCAAGTTCTTTCATCATTGGAATTTAATTCACTTAGATCTGAAGACATGAAATCATTTAAATCAGTCGGGGGTTCCTTCCCTGACTATTTTTTCCATTGACTTGTGTTTCAATTTCCCTTCATTAATGTTTATTTAGAGCCTTGCTGGAGAATGTGAAAAAAAAAAAAAAAAAAGGCAGGCGCTGAGGAGTTCTGCTTTCCTCCTGTCCTTTGCTAACATTGCACCATCTGCCCCAGGCAACTGGCCTAGTCCTTCTCTGTTCTCTTCTGGGTAGTAAACAAATTTACTCAAAGGAGAAAAGATAAAAGGCGAAAACAAAAGGTGTGCTACTGAGAGGTGGGGAAGGGGACTGCCTGTCTCCCATTGAGGCAGGGTCAGAGGCTGTTTACCCTCTACCTCCAGGCCCCTCAGCCCTGCTGGCTTCCATGTCTGCCGTAGCCTCTCTGTGCAGCTCCCGCCAAAACTTATTATGAGGAAATGGGGGTAATATTGCACAGTCGTTGGCTTTATCGGTAATGCCATAACTGCCGCAGAGAGACATCGGTCTGAATCATCTTCGGCTTTCAAAACCTAGCTCAAACAGTCCCTGCACTCTGCAACCTTCGCTGTAGAGCACCCCTACCGGCCACCCCCCTGACCTGCGTCCACAAAACTCACAGCCTTCTCTGTGCGGCATCTGGACCTTGTACATGTCTCTGCTCTGAGTACCATCTCGTGATAACATACGACTTTTATGTCTGTCTCTAAGTTGATTGGGATTAGTGTATTACTTTGCTAGGGTGTCATAACTAATTACTACAAACCGAGTGGTTTAACCACAGAAACTTATTGTCTCATAGCTCTTGAAGCTACAAGCCTGAGATCGAGGTGTTAGCAAGGTTGAGTCCTTCTGAAGGCTGTGAGAAAGAATCTGTTCCATACCTTTCTCCTGGCTTCTGCTCGCTTGCTGGTAATCTTTGAGGTACCCCTGTTTGTACATGCTTCACCCCTATCTCTGCCTTCATACTCATGGGGCACTCTCCCTGTGTGCATGTGTGTTTCTTCATATGGCAGTCTTTTTATAAGGACACCAGTTGATTGGGCTGGGGGCCCACCTTACCCCAGTATGACGTCATCTTAACCAATTACATCTGCAATGACCCTATATCCAAATAGGGTACTGAAGGTTAGAACTTCAACATATGAATTTCGGGGGAGCACAGTTCAAATCATAACAGTCAGATTCCAAGCTTTATTCATCTTTGCCTACCTGATACCTAGCACAGTACCGGGTCTTTGCCTGAGGTCCAAGGCCTTCGATAATATTTTATTTTAATCTTAAATTTTATTTAATCTTAAATATCTCTAACACTCTTGTTTTTGCTTTGTTTTGTTTTAAGATTTTATTTATTTATTTGAGAGAGAGACAGAGAGAGTGACCAAGATAGTGAGAGAGAGCATGAGTAGGGAGGAGAAGGAGAAGCAGGATCCCCGCTGAGCAGGGAGCTGACGTGGGGCTCCATCCCAGGACCCCCGGATCGTGAGCTGAGCGGGAGGCAGATGCTTAACTGAGCCACCCAAGTGCTCTGCTCTGCCACTTTTGGTAGATGTTGGCCAAATTGAACATGGGATAGACATTTTTTTTCTGAGAGGTAGAACCAACAGGAAGCCAGAAAATCTCTGATAAGAGAACGGGTCCGTCTGATCTCCAGAGACATCAACGTAATCATCTGAGGCTTGGGTAATAATAATAACATTGTAGGGGGCACTTCATGTGACATTGTACCTTCAGCCCTTTTTTGGCACATAAAGCTGACCAACCTTCTGCCTGGCTCCCATGACCTAACACATAAAGAATGAGGCTTTTGAAACCTGCAAAGACAGATCCCCACTCCTCCTTCATTTCACCTTGTCTTCTATTAGATTCCAAAAACAATGAGATCAGAGATGAACAGGGCACAGGGCTCTCTTAAAGAGAAACGTCTGATGGGGAAATAAAACAGTGTGGTGGGGAAACAGAATGTGGCAAATCTAACAGTGTGAGGTCAGAGTGTAGTGGGAAGTCAGAGGCCATGAAAATTAGGCTGGATCTTCAAAGGAGAATAACAGTGAGCCAGGTGAGGAGATAGGCGAAGGTCTTTCCAGGCAGGGGGCATTGCTTTACAAAATCCCAGAGGTCGGAGGGCAGCAACGACTACCACAGGGTTGTCCGGTGGCCGTCCTAGGAGTCTGGGGTCAGGGATCAGATCAAGAGCATCAGGCAAGCCACGTTAAGGAGGCAATGACTGAAGGGCTTTAAGCACTGGACTAGCCCTACTAAATTTGCAATTTAGAAAGATCGCTGAACACAAGGATTGACTAGAGGAGGCCTGTGGGGATCCAAGAATACAGGTTGGGAACCCGTGACATCTACCAAAAGAGATAATCACAGGGACATGAAATAAAGGTGGACAGTGGTGGGCAGAGAGAATCAGCAAGAGGTTGTGGACACTTCCTGTGTCCACCCAGATCCTTGTAACATTTCTGTGTACCCCCTCCTGCTGCGTTTGGGTTTGAATGCCCCCATTCCCCCCCTCCCCACCTGTGCTTCTCCTTTAGAGACACTGCTTGGCCGCTGGAGGGGTTTGCCCACAGGCATAAAGAGCTCAAAGAGACTACAAATTTACTCTCCACGTGCCCCCACCCCCCCACACACACACCATGACCACCACTAACCCTTCAAATCCCACAGTCCTCAGCCAGTGACTATAAAATATAAAACATAAAAACCTAGTTGCTTTGATTCTGCTTGGGACAAATTCCAAGGCATAAGTTACACTTCAAAGTTCCCCCTGGCACCAGCTGAAACCATGCCCTTCCCTGTCTTTACTTCCCTTAGTCCCCTACCTGCTTCTCCTAGAAGAACCTCCTTAATAAATCACTCACACATGACTCTTTCCCCTGAGATGTCCTTCTGGTGAACTTGTCCTAAGACAGAAGATTTGAAAGCTATTAAAAAAAAAAAAAAATGGAACGTACAGAGCTCGGCAAGTGGTTAGATGTGGGAAACTCTGATATGAACTAGAAGAAAAACATTCAGTGAAGCACAAACTATGTTTACAAACATGGGTTTGGGAATGAAAAGGACAAATGCTACTGAGGTAGAAAGTTAATTTTACACATCTAATTTTTATTCTCCCATTAACTATGGGGGAGAAAAAGAGGCTTTTGATCATTAAACTGCCCAGGCTTTGTCGCTCCAAATTTAGGGCACTGGATAGGGTGCCATGGAAATCCATATCTCTTTAGTAGGATTTCAATGGAATTACCTTTGCATCCAGAAAAGGAGAACGTGTTAGATTCCCGCCAGCCCCACAGTGCTGTCCCTCCTTGCCCCGCTGCTCACCGTTCCTCCTCCCCTTCTCCAAATGCCTCATATTCTTCATGTCCCAGGAGTTGGCTCTGCACAGCATTCTGCACTGGCTGTTCTCACTCTGGTTCCCATCGCCCTGCCTGTAATTCTGAGCAATGTACTTTCTCTTCTTTTGTTTTTTGTTTTTTGTTTTTTTTTTTAAATTCGTGAACGAACAGAGGTGGAACATGTGCTACATTCTATGAAGTCTGAGCTCCTGAGGTCTGAGACGCAGCCCTGAGAAGGGCTTCTGTTGTGACTTGTGCACGAAGCTCCATGTAAATGTGTCTGAAGCGTGAGCAAAGTTTGCTATTGCAGTCAAACAAAATTTACAACAAAGTTAATCTGATACACATGTAATGAGGAGGGTATGTATGATGTTGCTAGGCCTTAATAAACCAGAAGCAGCTCCCATCAATGTCTCTTAATATCTAATTTTTACATAGGCAAAGTAAATAGGTTGCCTTTAAGCTTTTTTTAGAGAGGCTGTAACCAGCATTCAGGTGAATCAACAGCTTTCCAGTCATACACTCAATGTAAACAGCAAAGTTCCCAGATTTTACCCCCTGGTAATCATTACCCAGCTACATTTGAAGATCTGCTGTATGTCAAACTCTGTGCCAGGTGCTAGAGACACAAGGAAAATGGCGGCATGGTGCCCATCACAAAGCAATCTGGGTTCTCTAACTTTCACGCCCAGCCCCCAATATCTAGGACTGACATTTCTTGGGTTCTGCTCCTACCCGTCTGTCTTCCCAGTTCTCTCATTACCAGACTCTCCCCTTCCTCAGAACAGCCCCTGTCCACTGCCTCTTTGGTGCCTGTCTACAAACTCCAGGCTAAGGCCTCAAGTCTATGGAAACTCTGTCCATTAGTTCATGGCTTCTCTGCTAAACCAAGTGGGTGTCTGCAGAATTGTTATTCTATTTGTCTCAGGATGGAGTGGACATAAAAAAAGAGATGAGGCACAGTGAAAAAGGGTTGAGATCCTTAGAGGTGGGAAGTACAGGGTGAGAGGTGGTAGGGCTATGAGAATGGCAAAGAGCAAGGATGGGAAAGTAAAAGGTCAAGTGGTTGTGTAGACATGACCTTTGCCGGGTTCCTCCTGGAACCCAAGAGCTGTCCTCACTGGCCAAGGTCAGCAGGGTTCGTCTGAAGAGAACTGAAAGGAATCTAAAAGGGAGCACTGAGATGATAGAACAGTAATAATAGCATGTGTTCAGGGCTTGCTATGAGCCAGAGACCATAACATGCCCTAAATTCATTATCTGTTTAATCCTCACAACCACACTCTGAAGGAGTTACTACTGCCATTTAGCAGATGGGAAAACTGAGGCTAAAACCAAGCCCTGAATCAAACAGGTAGTGAGTGGCAAAACAAGCTTTGAAACAGCTTTTCCTAAATTCAAGTCAAAATTCCTAACTGCTTCACTCTACTGCCTTCATAGAAGACACCCAGGTTTGCCCTTCTTGCTTTAACTTATACCAAAGTACAGCATGAATGTTGAAACAAAGAAGTGGCATCCCTTTCCTTATCCCTGGCTTTCTGGTCCCAAAATAAAATTAAGGAAGAAATATGTTTTAAACAAAAAAGAGTTAGAGAGAAGTAAGGCGTCAATGTAAATGAGATTTGATCAAAACATAAATGGCAAGATGAGAGGTACTGAAATCAGGAAGGACATCATCTCTGGTGAAAAGGACTCAGAAAGCAGAGATTAGAGATGACAAGCTACAAGTCACTCAGCTGGTTCTTTCGCCAAGTTGGTCATATTTATATGCAGCCAAACAGAGGCTGCCTCCAGAGTTTCCTCATGCTCCCCTGGGCCCCGAGACCGCAGACCCTGGAGTGGGCCTCCGCTGAGGAGCTTGCTGTGAACCTGGAGGCAGGCAGGGAGAGCTCCACGCAGCTTTAGGGGTAAGGGGAGGTATCCCCTGAAGAGAAAACACCACCCTTTCTCCTTGTGTCCCCGTGTTAAGACCATGTTCCAGGAGAGGAACTGCAAGGACGAATGAGCCTGGGACCTAACTTGTAACACTTGTCCCCCAAATTCGTTATCCTTCTGCTGTAGAGGGAAGGATAGTGACTGGGACTTCACATACACCCATCCCTTTGGGACCGAGAGATTGAGAAAACTGCACTCAGTTCAGTAACTAATTCGTTAAGTAATTTTATGGATGGTCGATGGATGTTCATTCAAAACTTCAAATACCACTTTTGGCTCAGCATGTGGGCCGCAAGGTCATTCATCATCCTAGTGAACAGACCGGGACCCAGAGCACTGCCCGGACCCCCGGCGGCGCGGAAGGATGACCTGTCAGCACATCTCCCGCAGGGACAGTTTGCAGTCACCAGGTTCACAGGGTAGATCTATAAACCTGGGGGCGATTTATTAATTACGTTGCAGAGACTGAAAAGTCTTCAAGTCCACATGGCTAGGACATCTCCTGTGGTGGGCACACCTCTGTGGAAAACCAAATCACACTGGGAAGTTTGCCTGGGGCCCTGGGAAGCCGGATAAAGAGCGTTAAAGAAGCAAATACTTAATGGCATCAGGCTGAGAGGGCCAGATGCAGCCATCTCTCGGAACAGGGGCCCGTTAGCTCGGCTTCCCACTCCCTAGATGCTTGCTACAGGCACTGGCTAGTCAACATCCAAGACTCTTTTTTTTTACTCTGTTCATGGCTAACCAATGCTTTTGTCTTCTTCTTCTTTTTTCTTTTTTTAAATAATACATTATATCTGTTATCAATCAAATCTTACAGGCCTGAGACCCATTCTGTCTCTTTTAGTCACATCCATTCTCAGTTTTTCTCATTTGTTTCTTTTAAAAGCAAATTCTCCGACAATCTTACTTCCCCCTTAGAGAAAACGTTTCTAAGCTCATAGAAAAAGTCTTACATAAACCCCTACACATGGACAACAGTACACATTTTAACATTATTGGTGAACAGAAAGAGGATGAGAGGCAGAACAGTAAGACCAAATAACTTTCCCTAGGAAACCAAGAATTCAACCCTGGCAGAATATATCTATATTGTATAGCACATTAATTGACTCATTCTTTCATTTCACAAGCATTGAGTGAGAACCTACCGTTCATCGGCTGATCATATTCTAGAAACAGGCTAATAATGAACCAGACTGACAAAGTGGCTGCCTCCACAGACCTTCAATTCAAGTGAGAGGCAAGGAGACAGACCGCAAACAGAATAGAAAATAAAAGAAAATAGCAGGTAGTGGCCAGTGTTGTGATAAAAATAAAACGTGTCTTACAGGGCGACCGGGTGGGTGGTCAGAAGACCTCACAAGGTAATAGCATATAAACTAAGACCTACATAACGAGAAGGAAATAGCTACATATCAGTCTGGGACAAGAGCTTTCCACACATCGGGTCTATGGGGTTCAAGGCACACATCGGTCTTTATGCCGAATAGCTCTCATTAACGGGACTTTCACAAAGAATTCTGTAGGCATTAACTGCATTGCAGATATTCTCTGGAACACTGAGAAGAGAGAGCCTCAATGTCAGATGCTTTTTGGTTCCAGGACACCATCCGTAAAACTTCTCACTGTCGAAACAGAACAATTTTCTCTTTATTCACCCCACTGTTCTACATGTGGTAGATGATTAAGATGAGAAAAGAGAATTGTACCCGATTTGGCTGCTTTCCCGCAGCTCAAGCTCTCCTTTCCCAACCCAGAGCCTTAAAAACCTGGCAGGATGTCAGCAGAGTTCCGAAGCCTCTACAAATAAAGTAGCGATAGTGACCGCCAGGACTCCCATCTAGGCATTGAATTTTCTGAGCGAGGAGAGACTTTCTTGGTTAGATGTGGATCCTCATCCTGGCCTTTCTCTCCCCGTGATGGCACCGGAAAGACAGCAAATGCCACCGAGTTTGGGCACCATCGTTCTGATAGGCAGTCTTTCCTCGGCTTCTAGCTTTTGATTTACAATAACCAAGGTCACGTTTCGTTCTCGTTTTTCTCATAGGATTGTAGCGGCCAAGAAAGAAAACAAACACTAGGAAGAAAGCGTAGCTACATTTTTAGTGCCCTGACTTTTTTGTGACAATGATATTTAGTACTGGGCTGGAAGCAGCCCTGGTGAGGGGACAGGGAGTGAGCATTTTGTCGTGGTCAGTCCACATGGTAACAATGTCTTAGCTTGTGGTTTGTGGGTTTCCTTTGGCATATTCTGTCCCTCTAGATACTTTGCTGTTGTTTCCTAATTTAAAACTCACCATTTTAAAATGCTCTATGTTTTCCTGCTTAATGTAGGAAAAGACCCAAAATATTCTAGTTTAATAGCAATTTGTTCTCAAAACATGCAAACTCACGGTTTAGGAGCGTCCTTCACAAACATCCCACAACGTGTCACTTAGAGTCAGATTTTAGCACAGTATTCCCCAAATACATTCCTGTTGCATTTGTGTGACAGAATTCGCCTTACCCAAACATCTCCAAGTATCTCCATAAGTGATATTCCAAAGGGAATTAGCCATCACCATCAGAATGAGAAAAACATTATAAAACCAGATACAGACCATAGATTTCCAAGTCTTTCCCTACACTCACCCTTTACTCTTACATAACAAGATATAACTTTGTTTACTTCAGCTGCAGCGAACAGAAATTTTACTGGGACTACACTTGCATTTCCTTCCGTTATATAAGCCATTCTTCTCTACTTAACTTCTCCTTTAACAGCTAGGACTGTGGTAAGCAGTGGCAGAGGGTTTCTAAACTGCCTCTGGAGTGCTTAGGGCCGAACTTTCTATAAGAAGTAACAATGGTTTGAATATTCTTTCCCAAGAACTGCAGAGGAAGTTCTTAAGACTTCTTGCATAATGTTGAAATAATCAGATAGCCCACCTCCGTCAAATAACTCAATTATATATTTAACAATTAAATAAAAGTGGTTAAACCGAAAGATCTCCTAACATATATCCTCAGTTGGTCTTTATCTGAATCTTCAACAACTAAGTTGCTTTATAAAAGATCCAGATTTTCTGCAGAAGGCATAGAGGCAAAGATTTCAATATTAGAGAATTTTGAAAGCCATGACAGAATTGTTAATGAAATGTATAAAATTAATATCCAACTTAGATATGTAGACATCAATTTAGAGTATCAATATAGCCTTGACATCTCCACTTGAGAAATTTTAAAACTATTAGGGGGATGTTGCATTTGCTTTCCTTTGCTTCGAGTGATTTACTAAGACCTTGGGCAAGTCAATTTCCTTCTGAATACCTCAGCGTATTTCCATTTGTGAAACAGAATGGAAACAGCTCTAAATAGATCTATCCATAAGGTTCTGAAATTGCTTCAAATGGAGTTACGTAAGAAGGAAGAGTCCCTGTTGTTGTTTTTATTGAGTGATTCCAGAGAAGCACTTTCGATGACCACAGTTCAATCTCTTATCAGACACTGGAAGATACTGCCAACACGGCTGGGTGTTGAACTCCAGTTTGGGTAGGTCTATTTCCCTAGCTACTAGTTTATTAGCACGTTACTTAGGGAAGCTCATCAACTCTTTCAAAGGGAGTGACATATTAAATGGAAATTAAGTAACCCAGGTGAGTAAGTGGAGCACCTCACTGAATTAGAAAAACACTGGGCAGCTTGTGCCTGATTCTATGTCCTTGCCTTTGATCCCAAGCTACCTGCTGTGGTTCCTGATTGAGCTCTACTCTGTATGTCAAGTATCTGGCTCCTCCCCCCAGAGTGCTTCAAAATACCTACATGTGTGAAGCCTCTTTATCTACCCAGCCCTCCCACGATGCTGCCTTTTGGAGTTTACTCTCCCCTACCCAGAAACTTAACAAACAACTCAAATTGTGGATCAAAAGTGGGTTTTGGTTTTTTTTTATTTGACTGAGGGAGTTTATTCCAATTAATACAGCTCAATACATTATTGTGCTCTCAGGATATATGTATTTCCCACATATTAACAAATACTGAAAGAACATCTACCATATGCTAAGCACATACAGTAAGTTTCTCTCCCTACTCTGTATCCATGTAACGTTTTCTATCTTTCGAGTGGGTTTTTCTTACTGTCTTATCCATTGAGAATTAAAGTAAGCACAATGCCAAAATGACCCACGATGACCCACACTCTTGTATAATCCCTTCCCCTCGAGTGTGGGTAGGAGCTGTGAATATGGTGGGATACCCTTCCCATCCTTAAGTCATATTCTATGTCACAGTTGACCTTATCTGACCTCCTCAGGGAGACCATAAAAGGGACAGGTGAAAGAGATTTGAAATGTGAGAGGGATTTGACCCAAGGGGGGTTCTCTGATGCTGGCTTTTAAGATGGAGAGGGTCTCATCATAGCAAGAACCTGAGAGTGGCCTCTAATTGCTGAGAACCGTCCCTGGCAGCCAGGAAGAAACCAGGGACTCCATCCTCCAACTGCCTGGAACTGAGCGAGCTTGGAGGAAGACTCCAAGCCTCCAGATAAGAACTCAGCTCAGCCAGCACCTGGAGTATGAGACCCTGACACAGAGAACACGGTTGAGCCATGTGACTGCCAAATTACAGAACTGTGGGCTGATAAATGACTGTTGTCTTAAGCTGCCAAGTTCAGAGGTAATTCGTTAAACAACAATAGAAAATTAATATAAGTGCCATATCCCACAGCTAGACTGTAAACTATTTTAAACCAATATATACTTCTATATATCTCCTAGATATCTTTTGGAAATAAATGCTCTAGGTTGACACTGAGAACTACTTCCTATGTTTCTTTAACCGGCTTATATATAGAGGACTTAAAAGTCCTACTAGTATGGGGACGCCTGGGTGGCTCAGTTGGTTAAGCGGTTGCCTTCGTCTCAGGTCATGATCCCAGCGTCCTGGGATCGAGTCCCACATCGGGCTCCTTGCTCGCCAGGGAGCCTGCTTCTCCCTCTGCCTCTGCCTGCCACTCTGCCTGCTTGTGCTCTCTCTCTCTCACTCTCTGACAAATAAATAAATAAATAAAATCTTTAAAAAAAAAGAAGTCCTACTAGTATAGAATCATTTCTTTTAGACTTAGATTCTTGTTCTGGTTTTGGAGAGACACGGATCAACTTTTTCAAGAATAAAAGAAAAGGTCTTCAGTGTTTCCAAGTCCTGCAATAAAAAAAAAAAAAAAAAGGAGGTAAGAGGCAAGGAACTGGAGGGCTTCTGAAACTTGTATTTCTTCCCCATGATTGTTTTGTTTCTCCTGCCAGTTGTGACATTATATAGGAGGAACACTAACAGTTTTCAAAGACTCAGGAGTTAATTGGACGTAAGAGTTAGCCAACTGGAAGTTGGCCAGGAACAAAGAGGGGGAAGAGCATTCCAAAGAAAAGGGATATTTTGTGAAATATCTGGAGAAAGAAAAAAGCAGACCTGTTCAAGAACTCCCAGTATTTCAGTATGACTCAAATCTAGTGGAGAAGGGAGAGGGCAAGTTCTGGGGCATGAGAAATAAATAGGAATCAGAAGACTTTGACTTTTCCTCTGGCTCTAAGACCACCTTCTCGTCTCTCCAAAGCCCAATGATGTGTCTAGTCTGGTGTCAGGTAAGAGCTAATGAGATTGAGTCCCCTCACGGGTGGGTGATCAGTGCAGGAGTTTCTTGGGCTTTGGGTGACCTCATGAGAATGTCTTACTTGGGTCTAAACAGCACTGATCAAAATCCCAGAGAACAGTTCCCAAGTGAAGCCTTGTATCTTTGCAAATAGCAGGAAGTAAATAGGTTTAGATTCCCAAGGTCTGCCAGAAGGTCAAAAGCAGTAATGGGACGTTATAGGGTTTCCCAACCTTAGAAGAGTAGAAACATGGTAACAACTTGAAGAGCTTTCTTCATGTCTGACTAAATTACTTATCTGTTCTCATGGACGAATATATCAGGAGACAGTCCACAGATGCAAGACAAGTTTACTTATACTCACTCATTCCTTAGAAATTCTTCTAAATTAGCCCAGCATGGATTTACCTAGTTGTGTATAACAGCGTTAGCATTTCCGTTTTTCCTAAGGAAAACCTACAATTTTACTGAAGAGTGACTCTTATTTCTATGTTTACTTCGAGAGATAGTGATCTTTCTTACAAGTTGATATTTTCAAGGGCAATTAAACTGCTCTTATCCTTCACAGAAAGAAGTAGATTTCTTTTCCCTGTGGTTTTGATTTCTAAATAAGGTTCTGCTCCTTGCTCTCACTAATGTGGAACAGGGCTGGGGAGGATGGAGTTAAGGTAAGTCAGGCACAAAGCAGGCAAGGGGTGGAAGAAAAAGTAACTTTCTCTTCAGAGAAGTCTTTGACATGGAAATGTGCCTCCAGAAGATAATGGGGAGGGGAGGAGCCCTGCTGGTGCAGGGGTTGAGGAAGATGAGCCCCAAAAGCAAACACCATATACCTCCCTAAAACAAACAGTAGGAATGAAAGAATTCACTGTCGTGCTCCTCATAACCTCCTCAAAGGCGAGAGAAGGTGACAGAGCACTTGCTCTGCACGAAGTCCTTCAGAAAAGATATTTGAGGCTACACTCTCAAATGACAGCATCTCGCACACAATTAGCACAGTGTAAAGCTTAGGTAAGTTGGATTTCTTACTTTTCACATTCAGATTGTGAATAAAGGGGGCCCTGAGAGGCGAAAAATAGACTTCTGTTATTTTATCAATGGTTAATCAGTGAAATTCTAGAAAGAGTTTCCCACACTTCGTTCCACCCCACTTAGGATTTTCTGGCTTTGACCGGCTCCTTGTCACTGTTGTTTAAATTATACTGTGGCCTGCTATTTCTTTCCTTCTTCAGAAGGGGCCTAAATAATGTCGGTTGATGACCAAACACGGGAACCTGCCTGAAATTTCCTCACCTTCTCTTGTGTAAATGTAACTGTTACTTATGTTGTCAGTTTAAAACTCAGTTTTGCAGAGAAAAAACCAGCACAGCAAGTATAGGGGCCGTTGGTCATGGAAAGCCAAGGAGGGCAAAAGCCAGGAAGCTGACTAACCCTGTGACATTACTGATGGAAAGTGGTTAGGATAGAACATGACACATACTAAGGCCAGATTCTTCTAGCACGCGCCCTCCACACCCCTACTCAAAACTTCCACTGAAATCACAGGCACCTTTGTAGGGAATGGGATATTTCTCCAAGTGTTAGAAGTTCAGTCCGTTTTCCCCTTCCTCCTAAAGGAATATTGGCAGGAAGATGGGAGAAGGGTGGTTAGTGCAGGAAGTTCATTGGCACATGGAAGAGCCGGGGCAGGGGAGCTCTCTTCAACTTCTCCTTTTCTGGATTGTTCAGTCACTTATACTCCAGGATCCTTCTTAGGGAAGGAGAAGATTGCTACTCCATGCTTTCTGTGAAAAAAAAAAAAAAAAAAAAAAAAATGAGAAGACCACAATAGAAGGCAAAAGGGAAATGAGGACTGCATTATTTCCCAGATCTCTTCACATTTACGTAAATCAGATTCTAAGGGATATCTGGGAAGGCTCTACTCTAACCACTTAGCTGCTGTGGATTTGAGGGTTAATGTCTTTCTTATTTCGAAAGCTAAGAATGATTTTCATTGATAGAAAAAAAGTAAATACACGCACACACTTTTTTATATGCAGCAAACCCCATATTTCCTCCCCAACAGAGGCAGCCAAGGTTAAACTTGGTTCAGCTTCCCAGTGTGCATGTGTGTATGGTTGATTCGATTTGGCTCACAAGTAGAGATCATACTGGACACAATGTTTGTTACATGCTTTTGCACTTAACAGCATTTTGTGAACAAATTTTCTTGCCAGTAAATATTCTTCTGTATTTATTTTCAAAGGCTGCATGTGAATTAATCTCTTTCTGATGCTGGATAACCTCTTCTCAGCAGAGCTGAGAGGAAAGAATCAGCAACATGTCTAGAATCCCGTAATTGCTTTGTCTTTGCCATTGACTCACCTGAGCCAAGAGTGCATTCAGGGTGAGCACTAAGACAGAGCACCTCCTCTGTCTGAGGTGGGAAAGGGGGCAGCCAGGTGTCTGCTGCCAAGAAGGGGCCCCTGATATGGGAAGGCCAAAGGGTGTCCGGAGAAAGGGCTCAGGAGATGTGAACCATAAGAATATCCCACACTTTTGTTCTTCCCTTAGAGGTGTGTTGGTTATTTTTGCCATCTCACTGCCACTTAACCTATGATTCCTTTCCTAGGCCCTGGATTATTATTAAAGCCCAAAATAGATCAAGATAAACATTTTACAGTTAGATGTTGACTGCAGATGTCTCTGTTAGCATGACCTTCATATTTTCAGTGTGGTCTAGACCGCAGATAAGTCGTCTTCAGAATGCACAGGAAACAGTGAAGAAAAACTGCTTCTCTCTCCTTATTTTCCTCTTTTCCTGGTCCTGAACAAGGAGAGCTGCTTCTATGTTCAGTGTTGGTGGCCTCAGTTTGCCTGATGCCTTTTTCCCAAGGTCCTAAAGCAGCACCAGGGCAGCCTGAAAAGGTCTTCTCCAACTCCCCCCACAGCTCCTGGGTGACGTCTCCAGGAAAGGAGCGCCCTCGTTCCGCAGCAATGATTTAGGAAGTGGGGGTAGAGCAGAGGGAAGAAAGGAAGGCAGGGCAGGGGTTGGTCAGACTATCATTCTAAACCTTAATTAATACACTCTCTCTACTTCAAAGGGGTTATGAAGTTTACATGGTTCTATCTTCGAAAGATCTTAGTATTTTTAAGTGCTCATAGGCCGGGAGCAATGTAAGAAAGTAGGAATTAATTAATTAACTAATTAATGATAGAGAGATGGACATAGATGATCGAACCTCAATTACAACTAACTCTGACCACATAACTCAACTGGCCCTATTACACTTCCAAGTTCCTTTTTAAAACTAATATATCTCAGGGGCAACCTCATATATTATCTCAAAGTCTGAGACATATCCTAGAAGAAATCAGTCAGGAGAAATAAATTATAATAAATGCTGTGGTAACAACTTGATTTCTTGCTTTGCTTACTAAATGACAGAATTACGTTCCGTGGGCAAATAGCTGAAAATAACTCCAATATAAATAATGACATAATTATATAGTATAATAACTTTCAAATCCACTCCTTATTGTCTCTTCTTACCACTGCCTTACTAATAATACATAACATTATTGAGTGCTTATGGTTTGCTAGACACAGATCTAAGGGTTTTACACGTATCAATTCATTTAATCTTTCCAGCTCTATGAAATAGCTGCTATTTTGATCCTTGATTTATAGAGGAGGAAACTGAAGCATAGAGAAAGTAAGAAACTTCCCCCAAGGTCATGGCTTGGAAGTCCAGGATTCTGCGTCACATCGTGAAGCTTCCTGGGTGCTCTGCTGCACCTCTCACTAAGATTGGCTCTTATTTCTCCTCCTCTTTCCTGATTGATCTCCCTACCTCCCCTCTCTCTAGTCCACCGTTATGGAGCTACCATAGTTACCATATGCAAAATTACACCATGTCATCACGCCTGTTTAGAGTCCATCAATGGTTTGCCTTTCGCCTACAGAACAAAGTCCAGCCTGCTTAGTGTAGACCCCAGCATGTTTCCTCTTCTCACTTGAAATGTCCTTTCAGTGTCATTGTCATCCCATCACTTACTGCCCACATGTCTTCCACATTTTCTTAGCTCTAAGATTTTACATAACATTCCCTTCTTCAATCTTTGTCACTATTTGGAATGGAGAAGAAATTCTAGCTCCTCCCTGAAGCCTCCCTCTATCTCAAAATAAGAAACAACTTCTCACTTCTCGAGGTCCCCACCGTACTACATTCATTACTTACGGTCTTTGTTTTTGCTTTTATTTTTCTTTTCTGCCACCTTCAGTATGACTTTTTAGGTGCTTATCTGGAATACAGCTCCTAAAAATTAAAGACCCTGGTTTGTGAAACTTTAAACTTAACCATCCCTTATAGTGCCTTGCACACAGTAGGTGCTCAATACATGTTTGTTGAATGGAAATTCCCTTAGATTCTGTATGGGACAATAATATCCTGTTTGCCACTAGGGTCTGTTTTAGCCTACAGAGCAGGATAGGAAAAGTTTGTTGTGGCCATGCAGGAAGGAAAATTCCCAAAGTTGGGGGAGACCATGACTCAAAATATAATGTCACTGAGTTATCAGTTGTGGTCTTATATTGCTGCTGCATGAGTAAGAAAGGGAAACTACTCTGCAGATGGCATGGTTTTTTTTCTTCCACCTCCTGTTTACTCCTCTTCTGAGTGGCCCCATCATGATTAAGCCTAAAGGACCACTTACAAAAATGTCTCCCCGTCCCATGCAATGCATATTGGCTGCTGCAGAAAAAGCAAATTCAGTTACGGCCCCATCCCTCTGCTCCTTCTACCTGCCCAAAATTCTCTTTGCTCCCATGAAGGCATTGTCTGTAAGGGTGGCCAGTAGCATGTTATTAGAAGGAGATAGCACAC
>CM052886.1:22023321-22079651 GCA_028534135.1 Potos flavus
ATATTTTCCCTTTACATCATCAACTTGATTGATCTTTCCTAATGTCTATTCCTAGAAATCTGATTTTCTCCCTACTCCTTCCTCCAGACTTTGATTCTAGGTACCTCCTAAAATCTGTTATTCTATTTTGAACCAGGGAGTCCTGGCTAAGATCTAACCAAGTGAAATTCAATTTAAAAAATAAACTGAACTTCAGCAACTAAAAATAAAAAATGTAAACAAATGCACAAACACAAGATGGGGGCATAGCTTACACAGGTAAGGAATACTGGGAGATTTTACTTTGTGCACATACTGACAGGCCACTGTATGATGAGCCTGATGAAAAAGAATGTGTTCTTATGCTACACTCATGGGAGCATCAAGACTAGATTATAATAAAGAAACTTCTACTTTCCTTTGCCTTTTTCAGAAGTTACCTATAATATTGTCTTCTGGTATAAGTAATATATTTGAAGAGGTATAAAGGCAAACTAGAGAATTCTCTGTGCAAAGAGTAATGAGTAAGAAGTAACAGATAAATTGTTCTGACCCAGATGGAGTAACAGGGAGCAGATTTGCCATCCTGCCCAAAAACAAAACCAAGAAACTAGATGAAGTATATGACACAAGGTTTTAAGACAATGGACAGTAGGCAACAAAGGACAGTGGTTTTTGAGAGATGATAGGAAAAAAAGAAGGGGGGCAAATTCTTTGATTATTCCTGTTATTGTCTTGAGAATGATATCAGGTCATGGCTCAAGGTGAAGAAAGCCAGATGAAACTTGATGGACACCCTAATTTGAGGATACAGGACTGAGAGTCAAGGAGATCACAGTAGCAGGAGTTCATAGAGCAAAGTACTACAGAAGAAAGTGATTAAAAGAAAGAAGCCCCTACTTGACGTTGAAGAAAGAACCATCTAAAAGGATTAGAGAAAACAGTTTCTGGTGTTCATAGTTGGCTGGAAATAGTGCCTGTTCCATGAACCAGACCAGAAAATCTTAGAATTTATAATACAGGGGCGCCTGGGTGGCTCAGTGGGTTAAAGCCTCTGCCTTCAGCTCAGGTCATGATCTCAGGGTCCTGGGATCAAGCCCCACATTGGGCTCTCTGCTCAGCAGGCAACCTGCTTCCCCCTCTCTCACTGCCTGCCTCTCTGCCTACTTGTGATCTCTCTCTCTGTCAAATAAATAAATAAAATCTTTAAAAAAAAAAAAAAAAGAATTTATAATACATGGGTAAATTCAAAGGGTCCTGACTCAGTAATAGAGAATAAATAACCCCAGAGTAAATATTACTCTGGTTCTGACTAACAGATCTTAAAAGAAAGACCAAATAGATGCAGAGTGTTTTCACATTATTTAGCTGTATCTCAGAACCAAGTTCAAGAATATTTTTAGGAATATAAAATTATGCAGCACCAGGAAAGTAAAATTCACAATGGCTGGTATTCAGTCAAAGATTACCAGAGATGCAAAGAAGGAAAATAGGACAAAACAAGGAGAAAACTCCATTGAAACATTCCTAGAACTAATGACAGATGTTAGAATTAGCAGAAAAGTACACTGAAGGAATACATTCAACATGCTAAAAAGAATTTATGTAAAGGCATAACAAACTTTAAGAAATGAGAACTATATAATGTCTTAGGTAAAAATACAATGAACGAGATTAGCAATCTTGTAGAAAAATAGCAATAGAAACTTCCCAAATGAAGCACAGAGAAAAAAAATAATTTAAAAAAAAAAGAAAAATATAAAGTGTATAACAACATCACAAAGGTCAGGAGGGGTAAAATGGAAGTATACTATATTAAAGTCTTCATATTATATATGAAATGGTAAAAATCACTTAATGTAGACTGAAATAAGTTAAATTGTATACTATAAATCAGTAAGCAACATCTAAAATAAGAAAACAATTACAGTAAGCCAACAAGGAGATGAAATGAAATCATAAAAAATAATTGATATAAAAGAAGGCAAAAAAGAGGAGAAAGAACAGAGGAAACTCCATTGAAACATACTTAGAACTAATGGCGGATGTTAGAATTAGCAGAAAAGAACACTACAATTAATTGTACCAAAAAAATTATTGTATCAAAAAGAAAAAATAAGAGCTAATTATATGCTACTACAAGAAACACCCTTTAAATATAAAGGCACAAATAGGTTATAAATAAAAGAATGGAAAAGTTATAGTATGGTAACACTAACCAAAAAGAAAATTGAAGTGGTTATATTAATATAAGACGAAGTGGATATCAAATAAAAAAATATCTACAGGTAACAGTGATCATTTCTTAATGATTTAGGGACCATTTCATCTAGAGGATATAAAAATTTTAACATTTATGTATTGAATAACAAAGCTTCAAAATATATGAAACGAAATCTAATAGAAGTGCAAGAAGAAATGGAGAAATACAAATTATAGCTGGAGATTTAAATTTATTTCTCTCAGTATCCAAAATATATAAAGAACTTGTAAAATTCAACACCCAAAAAACAAATAATCCAATTAAAAACAGGCAGAAAGACACAAATAGACATTTCTCTAAAGACCTTCATATGGCCAACAGACACATGAAAAGATGATCAACATCACTCATCGCCAGGGAAGTACAAATCAAAACTGCAATGAGATATCACCTCACACCTGTCAGAATGGCTAAAATCAACAACACAAGACACAACAGGTGTTGGTGAGGATGTGGTAAAAAGGAAACCCTCTTATACTGTTGGTGGGAATGCAAGCTGGTGCAGCCACTCTAGAAAACAGTATGGAAATTCCTCAAAAAGTTATAACTAGAACTACCCTATGATTCAGCAGTTGCTCTACAATTTACCCCAAGAATACAAAAATATTAATTCAAAGGGATACATGCATCTTCGTGTTTACAGCTGCATTATCGACAACAGCCAAATTATAGAAACAGCCCAAGTGTCCACCAACTGATGAATGAATAAAGAAGATATGGTATATATGGTATATAATACACACATACACATGCACACTGGAATATTACTCAGCCATAAAAAGAATTAAATCTTGCCATTTACAATGTGGACAGAGCTAGAGTATTATGCTAAGCAAAATAAGTCAGTCAGAGAAGACAAATACCATGATTTCATTCATATGTGGAATTTAAGAAGCAAAGCAAATGAGCAAAGGGACAAAAAAGAGAGAGAAAGAGGAAAACCAAGAAACAGACTCTTAACTACAGAAAACAAACTGATGGTTACCAGAAGGGAAATGGGTGGGAAGATGGGTGAAATAGGTGATGGGGATTAAGGAGGGCACCTGTGATGAGCACCAGGTGTTGTATGGAAGTGTTGAATCAGTAAAATGTACACCTGAAACTAATATAACACTGTATGTTAACTGGAATTTAAATAAAAACTTTATAAAATTTTTAAAATATAAATAAAATAAAAATAAATTTACTTCTCTCAACATATGATAGAACAAGTAGATAAAAAATTATCTAGGACATAGGATACTTGAACAACACTATAATCGAATTTGCCTAATTGACATCTATAGAACACTTCTCTCAGTAATAGTAGAACACATTCTTTTTAACTCCACAGGGAACATTTAACAAAGCAAACCATATTCTGGGCCATAAAGCTAGGCTCAATAAACTTAAGAGAATTGGGGCACCTGAGTGGCACATTTGGTTGAGTGACTGACTCTTGATTTCGGCTCAGGTCATTATCTCGGGGTCATGGGATAATGTCCCTCATCGGGCTCCATATTCAGCACAGAGTCTGCTTAAGTTTCTCTCTCCCTCTCTCTAAAATAAACACATAAATCTTTAAAAACAAAAACTTTAATAGTGAATTAATTAATTAAAGAGGATTTAGGTCATACAAAGTGTCAGCTCTGACCACAGAAGATTTAAATTAGAAATCAAAAACAGATCTCTGGAAACTAAATAACAAGCTTCTGCATAACCCAAAGGGCAAAGAAGAATTACAAAGATAAATTAAGAAGCATTTTAAACTGAAAAGAGAAGTATGACATCTGAAAATTTACAAGATGCTGCTAAAATATTTTTATGGGGAAATTTACAGTGTGAAATGACTGTATTAGAAAATAAGGCTTCAAACTAATTAACTTACCTCCAACCATAAGAAACCAAAACAGTGTTTAGCAAACTATAGCTCTTTAGTCAAATCAAGATTGTGGACTGTTTTTGCAGAAATAAAATTTTATTGGAACACGGTCATGCTCATTCTTCTATATTCTATCACAATATACATGCTATGGTGGCAGAATTGAGTAGTTGGACAGAGAATATAGGGTTTACGAAACCTAAAATACTGCATCTAGTCCTTTGCACAAAAAGTTTACTCACCCCTGAACTAGAAAAAACTGAAGTAGATGGAAGAAAACAAACAATAAGGATCACAAAAGAATTCAGTGAAATATAGAAAACAAAATGAATAAATCCACACTTCTCAGAGAAAATCTATAAAAGTGATTAACCATTAGCCAGATTTATCAGAAAAATGAGGGAAGATACAAATTACCAATATGAGAAATATAGAAGTTATATCACTATAGATTGTACAGATAAAAGGAAAATAAGAAAATATTGTGCACTTTGTGCTAACGAATTCAACAACAGATGAAATGGACAAATTTCCTGAAAAACATGGATGACCACAGGTCACTGAAGAAATAGGTAATCTTAATAATGTTATACTTATTAAAGAAAATGAATTTGTAATTTAAAATCTCTCACAAAGAAAATTCCATGCCCACATGGCTTCACTGGAGAAGTCTTTCAAATTTTAAGAAAGAGGGATTCTTTTCATCTCAATCTGTGAGGCTATCACCCCCAATACCAAAGGCAGATATAGACGTGAAGACCAAAAAATTCTATACCAATATCCTTCATAAATAAAAACGTAAATTTTTTTTTTTTTAAACTTTAGCCAATCAAGTCTAACAATACATAAAAAAGATTATACATCATGAAAAAGTGGAGTTCATCCCAGGAAAGCAATGTGGATGAGCAATTTTAATCTAACATTTGAAAGTCAATTAATTTATCAAATTAATACACTGGAAAAGAAAAACCATATGATCATCTCAATAGAAGCAAAAGTGACATTTAACAAAACTCAACATACATTTCTGTTAAAAATTCTCAGCAAATTAGAAATAGAAGGGAACTTGCTCAATTTGATAAAAGGCATTCATGAACACCTACTGCTAATATCATACTTAAGGTTGAAGGAATAAATCTTTCCCCTTAAGATCAGGAAAAGTACAGCGATGTCTGAACTTATTATATCTTATTATATCTATCTAGAACTGAAGGTTCTAGATAGTACAACTAGGAACAAAAAAGAAATAAAGGATTATTAGATTAGAAAGGAAAAGATAAGTTCCCCTTATTGTTAAACATGAGTGTGTAAAAAATCTCTTGGAACCTACAAAAAAGCTGCCATACCTAACAATAAGTTTATCAAGTTTGCAGAACACAAAATAAAAAATCAATTCTGTTTTCAATATTCTGGCAAAAAAAATGAAAATTAAATTTTTTTAAAGATTTTACGTATTTATTGAGAGAGAGAGAGAACATGAGAGAGAGTTCACAAGTGGGGGGAAGGGGTATAGAGAGAAGCAGACTCCCTGCTGAGCAGGGAGCCAGATGCAGGACTCATCCCAGGACCCTGGGATCATGACCTGAGCCAAAGGCAGATGCTTAACTGACTGAGCCACCCAGGTGCCCTAAAGTTAAAATTTTTAAAATTATTAAAAAATACAAATCTTGTAAGAGTAAATTTGACAATAGATATGCAAGACCGATGTTTGAGTATCTATAAAACATTGCTAAAACAAACTGAAGAAGACCCAAGTAAATAAAGAGATAGCAACCCTCCATTATGATGTCAATTCTCCCTAAATTGGTCTAGATTCAGTGCAATCCCAATCAAAATTCCAACAGGTTGTTTTGTAGATATTGACAAACTGATTCCAAAATTCATACGAAAATGTGACAGACCTGGAATAATCAACACAACTTGGAAAATGTAGAATAAAGTTGGAGAACTAATTCTACCTGATTTCTTCTTATTGACTTATCATATTATTTTTATAAAAGACTTATTGTATATGACTTATTATAAAACTACAGTAATCAAGATGATATGGTAGCCATATAAAGATAAATAAATCAGTGAAATAGAGTTAAGAAATAGAGCTTTACATATACGAATTACTGATTTTTAATCAAGTTGCAAAGGCAATTCAGTAGCAAAAGAATATTCTTTCAATAAATTGTGCAGGAATAATTGCATATCTATATGCAAAATACATGAACTTCCATCTTATCTAAAGGCATATATAAAAATTAATTCAAAACCGATTATAAATCTAAATGTAAAATCTAAAAGTGTAAAACTTTCAGAAGAAACTATAGCAGAATTTCTTTGTGAACCTTGGTTAAACAAATATTTCATAGATAAAATACCGAAAACATGATCCATAAAATAATTGGTAAATTGGATTTCATTAAAGTTAAGTCATTTTCTTTTTCTTTTTTTAAGATTTTATTTATTTATTTGACAGAAAGAGCGATCACAAGTAGGCAGAGAGGCAGGCAGAGAGACAGGGGGAAGCAGGCTCCCTGCTGAGCAGCAAGCCTGATGTGGGGCTCGATCCCAAGACCCTGAGATCATGACCTGAGCCGAAGGCAGAGGCTTTAACCCCCTGAGCCACCCAGGCGCCCCTAAAAGTCATTTTCAAAAAACACTGATAAAAGGATGAAAAGACAAACCACAAGTTAAAGAAAATATTTTCAAATCATATGTCTGATAAAAAGAACTGTATCCAGAAAATAAAAAGATCTTTCAAAAATCCAGTTTAAAAAGATGGACAAAAGAGTGGAACAGATATTCACCAATGAAAGTATACAAATGGCAAAAAGCACATGAAAAGATGTTCAACATTATTAGTCATTAGAAAAATGCAAATTAAAAGCACAATCAAATAGCCCTAAACATCTATTATAATTAAAGACTGATCCATCTGAGTGTTGGTGAGGTAGAGAAGTGCAACTCTCATACACTGCTGGTAGGATTTTTTAAATGGTACAACCACTTTGGAAAGTTGTTTGGCAGGGTTTTGTTGTTGTTGTTGTTTTTAAGTTAAACATACAAATGATCTAATCATCCCAACCCTAGTTATGTATCCAAGAACAATGAAATCTTATGTCTGTAAAAAGACTTGTATATGAATGTTCAGAACAGTTTTATTTGTAATAACCAAAAACTGGTTAAAGCTCAAATTCCATCAATAGGTGAATGAAAAAACAATGAGGTATATCCATACAACAGAACATTATTTATCAATACAAAAAAATAGACCACTGGTATACCCTACAACAGGAATAGATCTCAAAATAAGTATTCTGAGTGAAAGAAGCCAGACTTCCCAATTCACCCTCCTCAAAATACAATATATTGATTGATTCTACTTACATGAAACTCTAGAAGATACAAAGTAATCTACAGTGACAGAAAGCAGGTCAGTCATCTCCTGGGGATTGAGACAGGATAGAAGGAAGAGAGAAAATATTAACAAGGGTCATAAGGAAAGTCTTGAGGGTGATGGGTACGTTCGCTATCTTGACTATGAGGATGATCTGTGGGTATGTACATATGTCAAAACTAACCTAGTTGTACACTTTTAACATGTTTAGCTTATTGTATATCAATTATACCCAATAAGCTGTTTTTTAAAGGGGAAAAGAAATAACTGTTAGAAATGTTTAGCCAAGAAAAGAGAAAATTTAAGATGAATAGGATAAGCATCCTTAAAAACTTGAAAGGGTATCTCTGAGCCAGATGGCTCTAGAAGAACTTAACAGGAAGAAAAATTGGGGTTACACAGATGTGTAACCCTACTAAATCCATGCTCTACATAGTTGAGTGTTAGAATGGTGCCATAATCAAGAGACATAGTCCAGCTAACAAAATGAACATAAGAATAATTCCACTTCCTCCCTTGCATTTCTTGCACAATATGAAGTATATAATCTTCAGTGATTCTTCTTAAAATTTCCTTTTTCCCTCCAACATATTTCTCATACTCTGTTGGTTCTGTGCCATATTCCCCTGAAAAGTCTTCCCTTAGCCCATCTGCTTTTTATTCTTCTCTTTACTGTTCCTGGTTCTGCATCACAAAAGTCTAAACAAATAGTCTGGCAACAGCAGACCTGTCCTTGGAAAATGAAGAAGGGGAAAAAACTGAGTGGGTGACACTAGATTCTACTTGATCAATCTGAGGGTGAGGAAAACTTTGGAACATTCACTCAGTGAGGGGAAGAACACTGAGGAAGTTAAGAGCATGGGCTTCAGAGCTAGAATTTTGGGGTCCTATGCCCTGCTCTATTATGTACTAGCTGTGTGACATTGATAAATCTATCCAACATCTCTGAGCTTCATTTACCTCATCTGTGAAATAGAGATAATAATAGCCTCCTAAGAGGAATCTTTGAGCATTAAATGATTTAATACATGTAAGACACTTAGAACTAAACCTGGCAATAGGAAGCTCTCTGTAAGCGTGAGCTATTCATATTGTATATTAATAATCTTGACCCTTTCACACCAAAGAGATTTTTGGAAATGGGTGCTTAGCCAAAATGGAATGGGCAACCTCAAGTGGCAGTGAGCTTCCTCTTTCTAGAAGTGATCAAACCGATGCTATATGAGTACTCCACAGGGAAATTGCACATCAGATTAATTCATTTGATACTGACTAGACCAGGAACCATGGAAGTCTCTTTCATATATGAGAGTCTATATCTCCATGCAGCCTTTTCTGTCTTGGTTATTTTTTTCTTGCTTTCCCAATTCATCCACCCTAGATCAGAACATCCTGAATTCTCTTGATCCTAGATTTTTTATTTTAGCTTGAAGGTGTTTCATAAAAAGCCTTCTTTCAGGTGACAAAACTGACAATTCATAAAAGAGAGAAATAAAAATATGAAAATGTTAACCTCACAGGAAATCAAATATTTGATAATATGAAGAATGCCCCTGTCTTGTGTATATACAAGTTTGTAAACCACTTAGATTTTTATAAAAAATGTAAAATGTTTTCAGCCAACTGACACCTACACAAAACAAATCTTTTTGCAAGATGGATGAAACAGAAAAACAAATTTGAAGTTAATATCTTCCAAATAGAGAATTGACAGGTATTTAACTACAAAATTCATTTCCCTGTTTTCTTTTTTTCCCTACTCCTTTTGCACTCAGGAAAATTCTAAGTAAACAAACAGGTTTTTCTACCCTGTTGTTCAAAGGAAAATCCATTTTCTAATCAGAGTGGAATCAGTAATAATTATCAGAGTTTGTCCCCACATCTGACTTTTCTCTAGCCCCAGCATGTGGGTGGGGTGCTTTTCCTTCAGTTAAAGGCTATGACCACCTCCTCTGAGAACTTGCCCCCCCCTTTCCTGTAGCTTTAATCTTTCTCTCTACTCTGACATTCCCCCAAACCTATCCCCATGTTCCTCCCATTCATTAAAAACCCTCCTTTGACATTGGATCCATCTCCAACTACCTACCAATGTATTATATCTGCATCTTTGCTCATTTTGTCTCTCCACTACCTCCCTCTTCTCCCCTTTAATTCTGCTGACTGTTATTCCATTGTAAGAATGATTTCAGATGTCATTTCCTAACCATGATACCAGACACTACCTCCAACCCACCAAGAGTGGTAGATGTCTCTGAAGGGCTCTAACAATACCCCAAGATACTCTAGTGAAATTACCAGGTTTACTTCAATAGTCTTGAGAGTAGGGTTACTGGGCTTGGCCCATAGTAAATAAAGACATATACACAGACTTTTTACAGAAGGAATGAATGCCCCAATTCTAGACAAAACACATATGAAAAGGAACTGATGTAAATTTATGCTCTAACTTTAATATACAGTCTTGGTTATTAGGGTTTTAAAATTTTCAGATCCAAAGGAAAAGTAGTAATCTGTTTGGCCCTGACTTCTATTTCTGTATGCAACAATGTAAGCTCCAAATACTAGTCATTTTTTGGGTCTCTGCCAATCAGTAATTCAATCGTGAATACATATTTTTCCCTAGGCCATTTGGGCAAATCTTGCTATGATCTACATAACTTCTTTTGACCTTGTCTTCAACATTCATAGACCAGTGTACTGCCATGGGGATCCCCAGATTGTCAGTTACTCCCTGGCTGGCATACAACGACTATAGTAATATATGCCTTCATACGCAACATCGTAGACTTTGAGATATAGGATGATCTGGAAATATAATTTAAGCTTTATTTATCCAAGGCCACGTAGTTTGATTTTTTTTTTAATTTGGGGACTTTGGGAAGTTTAAAATTTTTCATTTCATATATACTATTTTTTAAATTTCCCTTCACCGAGGCTCATTATGGAACAGAACTATATGAAGAACTTTGCTTACATTTTCTTATTTAATAGTTACAACAACCTTATCAACATATATTAACAATTATCAACATATATTAACATTATAATTATAAGTTTATGCCCATTTTACAGTTGAGAAAACTGAGGTGTAAAGAGATTAGGAAAGTTAATTTAAGCCATATGGCCTATAAGGCTTGAGTCAGGAGAGGCTGTTTCCAGGGCCCACGTTCTTAATCAGTACTCCACAACTATCTCCTGGCAAATTTAGGAAAAGATCCTCAGAGAAAAACTGACTACAGACACTTAAGTGTGTAGTTAAAAAGAAAATAAAGACCGAGAATATATTTCTTTATTATTAATAGAGCGTGTACATTTTTTAAAAGATAGAGTGTGACGTGGGAAAAGAAGAAAAAAACTAAAGATCTTAAAAATGACACTTTGGTCTAAAAAGGCTCCTCAAAGCAAGTACTTGACTCTCTCAGGCCATTAGTCATGGATTTAGATTTTCTTTCAAGCTATTGATAGCAAGTGAAATGGCAGTTTACAGATTTAGTTCATCATTGCTCTCTCAGTGAGCAAATTTTTCAATCTGTTTTAAAAACAGTCAAATAATAGAACTAAAACATATTAAGCCAACTTGGATGGGAAAGGAGAGTCTTAAAACATTTGCACTGACATCATTGCTTACCTAGTAGAGACCCTCCTAATATTCCAGGAAAAACAACTCCTTGAGGAAAGGTTTCTGTTCTCAGAGAACATTCCACAAATCTTTATAATTAAGAAAAAAATGCAAGGCCCAAGAGACTTTACCCTACCAACAAAATCATCCTAAACAGGCATGAATTTATTTTCTAAAATAATAGATAAAAATAAGAAAATTTAAATATGAATAAATGGAGGAGATCTGTTGTCTGTTTGTTTTCCTGTCATATGAACCCATCCTTCTCTTCTCTTTGACTTAATGGTCATCAAATTACATTAAATCAGAGATGGCAGGGACTGTGACTGGCTGGGTACCAGTGTTTCTCATTGTTTGGTTATACTGGAAAGTCTTTGGAATGAGCTTAATTTGAAAAACTTTTAAAGCAGCAATTCTCTTAGACTTCTAAACATCAGAGGTTTGGGGGGTTTTGCTTACTTGTTTTTTGGGTTCTAGTGGAGGACACATGAAGGGAGGAGTTTGTATATGTGTGATATATATTTTTTCTTAAATTAAAAATAAGACAATATTAAGACTCTTTCTCTTCCTCCCACCGCCTTCACACATACACACACACACTCACACACACTCGCACGCTCTTTCCCTCACATAACTTGTGTTGTTTGGAAGTCTAAGACAATAGGAAAGGGGTATGGGGAGGGAGACATTCAATTTTAATTTCAAACATTTCTGCTTGTTTGCTTTTTTTAACATTGTGTGATATTTTCAGTTAAAATAACCTTTTGGATGCTGAACAAAATGAAAAGGCAAAAAGACACAGCACACACATATACACACAGCTGTGTAATAAAGAAGGAAGAAGGCAAGTACAAGTAAAATATTCCAAGATGGCGGTGTCATTAGTATTATTCTCTGGCTGAAAAGTGAAGTGTTTCCTGCAGGTTTAGGTTGTTTTCCCTTGCTCAGAGGTGGGGTGAGGGATAAGGAAGGCAGATTTGCATCTGTAGCTGATTGGCAGTTTCTGTGAGAAATTATCCACTCCAGTAAGTTCTGTTATTTTGGCAATTTCTTTCACAAAATTGATGGTGCCCTTCATTTTCAGGCGGGTGGGGGACTGGGTGGGGAATGGGATGTTGTTTCTAGTGACTGCTGGGAGAAGGGAGTGGGGGGCAGCTGTCTGACTAAGAGACTGAAAAGGTTCTGGGAGAATGGAATGTTGTTGTTTCTCTGTTTTTGAAGCCACTTTTCTTTTTGATCATGTTTATACTTTAAAATTTCACACTGTGGTCAAACTAGGCAAGATATAATTTCACATGTACCTCATAAACACTGGACAACCACACTTGTCCTGTGTGCACACAGGCACACAATCTTTATGGACATTTAAGATGAGTACCTTGGTCAGGAGGGAAATCACATTTTAATAACCAAAACGTGACAGTCAAATATTTTAAATGCAGCCTCTTTTTTGCCTTTCCTATAGAGTCTTCTTACTTTCTAACAGAGGTAACATATAAATCCAAGTGCTGTCCTTCTCAACTATAGTTTAGAGTTACACTGAAGAAAAGGGTTATAAATAAAATAAAGTTAAAATATGTATTTCAGATCAAGCATTCCACTGCAACATAAAAAAAGCTAGCTTTAAGTTTACTAAAAAGAAATATTCCAGCAATTACCAAAAGATCCACAGCTGCTAAACTAGAGAAACTATTTTTCTTTCTTTGAGGCTAACTCATCATCTCTCACAATTACCTCATAACTAATCAAAGCTTTTATGAAAACGATAGTAGCCAAAAGAGTCACTTTGATTGCCTTCGTTCCATTGAAACACTATTTACAGGCCTGTTTATTGCCACTAATAACTTTTTTTTACTTTAAAATTTGTTCTCCTGAAATCTGCTTTAACAACAACAATAAAATATGGTCTAAAATATGAACATAGTATATGGATAGAGCATCAATTTTCTTAAGCATTTCTTTGTAATAAAAAAGTACTCCGGGGAAAGAAAAGGATGCAGTTGTTGATCTTAATGAGTGCTGTATCCAGGTTTGGTGGAACCTCTTCATGTTATTTGAGGAAACATGCTTGAAGGAGATATTATAAGAATATATGTGCAATGGGGCGCCCAGCTGGCTCAGTCTGTTAAGTGTTGATTTCAGCTCAGGTCATGATGTCAGGGTCATAAGACTGACATTGGGCTCTGCACTGGGTGTGGAGCCTGCTTAAGATTCCCTGTCTCCCTCTCTTTCTGCCCCTCTCCCCCTTTAAAAACAAACAAACAAACAAAATATATGTGCATGACTTACAGAAATTCATGATAGATCGACAGCCATACCTACATTAGATTGTGATCCAGGCTTGTATTCATGAGATGTTCCGCCAAGACTTTACGTTAGGTTTTGCTAATACAGTCTATGTATCAGAGATAAATACTGCTCTTAATATGCATAGAAGGACTTTAAAAAATAGTATTGCTTTCTACTAGATCCTAGACCCTCGTACCAGTCAGCTATTACCAAAACAATGCTGCATAATTAAACTAAAAATCTTGACATTTTATTGGCTTACAAAAATAAGCTTTTTTTTTTTCTTGCCCAATCTGTACATTGGGCTCGACCAATATAGGCCAGGCTTAGCTGGGTTTGGTCCACACTTCCGGCTGGGCACAAATCTGCTAATCTCTCCATGAACCAGTGGCTATCAAAGGCATGTTTTCAAAGCAAAAGAAAAGAGCACAAAAGGGGAAGTTTTCCACATATTTTAAGCACCTACTACTGTCCCATCTGCTGACACCTCATTGGTCAATACAAATCACATGACCAAGGCCAGCACCAATGGGACAGGGAAGTAGACTTCTCTCATAGAAAAGAAGAAGAGGGGTGCCTGGGTGGCTCAGTGGGTTAAGCCTCTGCCTTCGGCTGGGGTAGTGATCTCAGTGCCCTGGGATCAAGCCCCACGTCGGGCTCTATGCTCGGCAGGGAGCCTGCTTCCCCCTCTCTCTCTACCTGCCTCTCTGCCTACTTGTGATCTCTTTCTCTCTGTCAGATAAATAAATAAAATTTTAAAAAAAAAGAAAAGAAAAAAAAGAAGAGAGTTAACAGGTGCTAGACAAAAATCCAATCTCTCAAGACCCTCTTTTCTTTTCATATCATTCTTTCTTTCTCTTGAGTTTTCACCAAATCCAGAGATATCCTTCTTATCTATGGATTATCTATGGATAATTCACCAATTTATATGTCTAACATAGAACTCTCATCTTAGTTCCAGAGTTTTATGACCAGGGAACTACTTGGCGAACATACTTGGATGTTTCAAAGACAATTCAAATGTAATATGTCTTAAATAAAACTCACGATTACCCCCACTGCCTCTGATAGACCAAAATTGTCATTCTCCTAGCATTCTCCATACCACTGAATGCCACAATATCCATCTATGCAAACCAGAAATCTAGGAATCTGTAATATTCCTTCTCCCTCAACTGTCAAGTCCAATCAATTGCTAAGACTCATTTTACCTTCTACATGTATCTTGAAACTTTCATTTCTGCCTCTCCTCATCTTTTCCCCGTCCTATACCACCCTACCATCAATTTATACCTGGATCACTCTAATATCTATTAACCAAGACTGGCTCTATTTAATTTGTTTTCCACTCAGAGCAACATTTTTGAAAAGCAAATCTGATTATGTCACCATTCCTGCTTGACATCCTTTAATGGTTTTGTGATTTTAAAATATGTCCCAAATTCCTTGACACTACTTCTTTCGAAAAGTGGAGTTTAACTGCCCTCCCTTTGACTATTCATAGGAATTAGTGACTTACTTCTAACAAATAGAATGAACAGAAATCCTATGTGATTTCTGAGACTGGCTCATGTTCTCTCTTGCTTGCTCTTTCTCTCTCTCTCTCTATCTCTCTCTCTCCCTCTCATCAGTTGCTCTGGGGGAAGACAGTTGCCATAGTTCGTGGATACTCAAGCAGCCCTGTGGAGAGGTGGATATAAAAAGAGTTGAGACATCCCACCAAGAGCAATATCAGTGTGTCAGTTGTGGAGGGGAGCCACTGCGGAGACCCTCAGCTCCAGCCAAGATTCCAGGTAACAATAGAGCTTTGGCCCACATCTTGACTGCAACCTCATGAAAGGCCTGAGCCAGAACTGCCCAGCTAAGCTGTTCCTGGACTCCTGATGCACAGAAACTGTGAGATACTAAACGTTTATTATTTTTTAAGTCACTAAGTTTGCAGCATGTTGTTACACTGCTGTCACATAACTTCCCATGGCTCTTAGGACAAAGAAAAAAAATGCTTAACATGCTTGTAAAAACCTATATTCAACTCCCTAACCCATCCTATAATATATCTCCCCACTCTACCTCCCAGACATTCAGGCTTTCTTTCAATTCTTTGCACACACCATGTTCCTTTCTAGCACAGGGCTTTTGTTCATACTCCTTTCTTCCAGTAAAGGTATTTCTTTCTATAGTCACTGAGTTACAGCCTAAATTTCCACTGAATTTCAGCAACCTTGTTACTTCCCCAGGTATGCTTTTCAAGATAGCGCCGACCTGGACAAATTCCCTTATTATAGCCTCTCTCTGTAGCATATATCTCATCGACCTGTAGACATATTTATCGTGGATCATTTGATTCCCCTCTCTTTTCCCACGAGACCATGTGAGTGCAGTTTACTCGCCATTGTAGCTGCCATTCCCATAACATGACAGGCACAGAGCTGGCAATCGAGGACAACGTGTGCAGTGCATGGAAGCACTGACATGGATGAGCACAGGGACAATAGCACCGGGCAAACACGGGCAAGTTCAGAGGGACCAGAGCTGGAAGGCTGTGTGAAGAAGTTAAAGGCAGACTGTCAAATGGGCCTTTTATCTCCACAATTTCTGCTGCCTCTGTCTTTCCACCTCTCCTTCAGAGGTTGCTTTCCCCTTTCTCCGTGCTTCACCCTAGAAGTTTCCAAAACTCCTATCTCTATTTTCCCTGTTCGTCCATTTCGGCTGTCAACAAAGGGTCAAATAAAGTAATTCACACCAAGGCGCCTGTCGCCAGCACTCAGTCCCATTGTGCTGGAAGGCACAGGAGGGAAGTAGAGAAGAGGAAATGAACTGGCAGGAGGGGCAGACCCCAAGACAAAAGGGAGACGAGGTTAGGGCTGGCAACACTGGAGTAAATCCAAGCCAGGGAGAATGGCGAAGACAAAGGAGAGGGCGGCAGGGCTGGTTTAGACCAGGGCCCAGCAGGACTCCTGATCTGAAGGCGTTCAATCTAAGACACAAGAAAGGGACACAGCTTCCAAGCTGTAGAGTGAAATCTACATGGCAGAAATGCCCATGGCAGAGCCGGGTTCTGCGTGGGAATGAGCTAAGGAATATGGGCGAGACAAAGTCTAGCACTGAGGAAAGAAGTCTTTAGGAACGGGTGGGAAAGTCAAGGCCAGCATCCCTTTGGGCATCAGAAAGCTAGAGGAAATAGAGATGGAAAAAAAGTCCTCCCGAATAGAACACTGTATCCACAGACTCGCCATTCCATCCCAGACTTACCTCTCCCAGTCTGAGGGCACAGAAGGCTATTCTCAGCACCACATGGCCAGGAGCAGTTCTGTTGGTCCCATGCAGACATCTTTGGGGGGCTCCCCTGGGGCAACAATAGATGGTAGATGTTCACTGTCCATCAGTGATCAGAGCTCACAGGTATAATATACTTAAACAACTAAGAATATTCTGTTTGTTGGTTGTGTTTTCAACTTAAAAAATACATTTAAGTAAACTGAATAGGCACTGATTATGGACTCATATGCATAAAATAGCCAAAAGGATTATTGCTGCATGCACTAGGAACACAGGTGGGCTCAGAAAGACCTGCTGATACCTGCTGGGAAGCAGCTACCTCCTTGGGCCGCTGAGTGTGGTCCTCAGCTGAGCCCCTGAGTGCTCCCCGACAACCTTCAGTCAAGGCAACGATGGCCAACATCAAACATCCAGTGAAAATTCTGAGACAGAGGGTGAGGAGATTTCAAAAATCACATTTTTATTCGTGAGATTAAGAATACAAACTGAGGGTTGCTGGGGGGTGGGGGGGGTAGAGGTAGGGTGGCTGGGTTATGGACATTGGGGAGGGTATGTGCTGTGAAATGTGTAAGCCTGATGATTCACAGACCTGTACCCCTGGGGCAAATAATACATTATATGTTAATAAAAAAAAAAAAGAATCACATTTTGAAACAGTAAGTTTACTCCCCACCTTTAATTTAGCAAAGTCTAAAGCCTCTTCATGGCTTTAGGACAGTTTATCTGCTTATTAGAGCACCAGTGGCATCTCAGTGACTGAAGGAGAAAATTGGACCAAAGAACCACTGATCTAGGATTTTTAATTTGCAGTCTTGGTGACTGAAAAAGATCAGCAAACAGCCCCGATTGATCGTTATTGAATGGATCATGCAAAGATGCGAAGATAAAAATAAGAAACTCTACATCATTAGTGATTCTATATAGAGTCTACTGTTATTAATTACCTTAATTAGTTTATTCTGTCATGCGTACATACAGAATCCTTTTAACCCCACGTGTGAAGAGAATAGTGCCTTGTCTGGCATACCTTCTCGTCTTTATGTCATCTAAGCTTACAGATTCCAGGATGAGAATTCCTCACCGCAACCACCATCACTCCTGGCCTAATGGACAGATTACTCAGCTACATCCTTTGGCATGTTCTGTTGGAACTCAAAGGCCTTCGGAAGAATTGCCTTGAGACTATCAGGTTTGCCATCAGAATTTCCCTTTGGGGCCCTATGAGAGGGCTGGGTGGCAGAGAGGACCCTTCTCCAGCCATGAATAACTGTTGAGTCCAACCATACTATCTTATTCTTCATGTTGGGAAAGTAAGAGGGCAGATCTTGTTGTCGCCATTTATGTGGCTGGTGACACGTAGCATCATTGAAAATAGAAGTATAAAATCAACCTTATTCGCTATAATTTGTTCCCAAAGTGATGCCTTAAAATGCTATGTAGCCTTGGGAGAGTGGGAACCCCTCAAGGATGTCTCTGACAAGCTTCTGAAATAAGTCATTGTCAACTGCAATGAAGCAGTCACAGTCTATTTGAAAGCTTTCAGGCATAAGTTGTAACAATAAGAGGTTTCAAAATATTTGCTCTTAAGTAAATTAGATCAGATTTGGATTTTCCATACAATAATGTCACTCACTCATTTGCATCCTCCTTTGTTTCCTTGAAAAGGGAAAACAATACATAGGTCCAGCTAGTGGGGAAACCTACAAATCAATGGTTGCCAAATAGTCTCCCTTCCTTCTCTCTCCCAGGAAAACTCTCTCCTCTGAGAAACATGGGTTTGGACATCTTAGTTGTATATCCCTATGGCAGTGTGTTCCCTATGAAAGTGTCATTGATTGTGCATCTCATAAGAAAATAGAAGGTGATCTCAGACAATAGGTCTTCTTTGAATATTTCAGGGTATCTGAAAAGAATGGTCTGTCTTCAGTTTAGCTCCCAAAGTATCCTGAATTAATGCAACATTATAGCTCTTGCAACACTATAGCTTCTCACCTGCTCAGTCTGTCCATTACAGTGGTCATGGCATTTGATTGCAATAATTATTCACGCCTATCCCCTCACTAGGAAAACTAGCCTTGAGAATATGAATGTGTCTTTTTTCTTTTGTGTCCTGGGTCCAGAACAGTGCCTGGCACATAATAAAAGTTTGATAATGCTTATTGGATGAATGGATGGACAGATAGACGGATGGCTTGATGGATACTACATAGAGTAAATGCAGAGGACAATGTCCACATAAACCACAATTGCTGCCCTCTTTTATTGAACTTGGAAAGTTCTGACAATGTTTTGAGAACCAAGGTTATGTTTTGACAAAACTAATTTAGTGTTTTGCGGAGCATAATTTTGGAGCCCAAATGACTACGTTTGACAGCGTCTCTTTAAGCAAAACTGCATTTTGTTTAGACCAGGGTATTATGACTGACAAGTTATATTTCTCCTTTGTTTGAAAGCCTTTGCAGAAATGTGCGACTGCACCAGCTATGGATTCTTTCTGGTCTCTGCTGCTTTATAATCTCTGACAGAAAGATCTTGTTTCCAGGAGTGCAGTGTCTTAGTGGGTTTCCCAGAATCCTTAAAATGCTATAAGAAGGTAATAGCATTCTCAGGGGTACCTGAATTCTACTAAAATGATTTTGAAAAATGTGAGTTTTTCAAAAATATGTTTCTTTAAGGGCTAACGACTGGAAACAATGCCGTGGGGACCTTGATGGGTCCTACTGAGAGGGCAATGGATGTGTGTCTTTGAGGAAGGGCTTAATTCATAAGGTACTTTACTAAACTCAATGCAAGCAAACCATATGACTTTGCAAATTTGTCTATGAATTGAATCATTTGTTCCAATTTAGTGTCCCAGACTTTCTGAAAAGAATATTTCCAAGAATATATAGGAGGAGGATTCAACGTGTGAATAAACCCAGAATTATCTCTCTTTTTTCTATCTAAAAAGTATAGGTAATCAATGACAAATTAAAACATTTGTATTTTATGGTTTAACATAAGCTTACACAAATTGATTGTTTCGTGGCAAGTTTTCACTTGAAGCATGTAGAAAAATCAGCTCTGACTTTGAGCTCTAAGAAGATGTAAGTAGAAGGCAGAATTTAGCTTATTGTTTGGTTTCTTTTTCCTGTGCTATCTTTATAAAGGCTGTAAGTATCGGCTTAGAGATGCTGGAGTTTTTTTTCTTTCTTTCTTTCTTTTTTTTTTTTATCCTCTTTTCTAAAAGAGGATTTGGCCAGAAACTCCATTATTTGCATGTAGTAGGATCTTGCCATATCCTGTGCTTTATCCTGTCCACATTGTAAAATGTGACTATGGAATTTTGGGTTTCAAACAAATCGGCAGTTGCCGAACTCTGCACTGAAAATGTATTCATTCCAAACTGAATTATCATCGCCGGTGACGTTCTCCTCTCGAAACCTGAAAAAGCTAAAAAATGGTAACACAAACCACATGGTTGCTTCATTCCACCACCACTCTTGGCAGGACAAGGACTGCCTGGCAACCTTGCGGTCAGCTGGGCCCCGGCTAATCAGAGCAGCACTGGCCTGTAGTGAAATCAAATGCTTTTTTTCTGAGAACCCTTCAGTGAGTGCTTTTCCTTCTTATCGGTCTTCTCAGTACTGTTTGAAAGGGCTTCTGTGGATGAGAAGAACAAGTCCTCATAAAGGGAGCTGCTGAAATAGTTAAAAAAAAAAAAAACAAGCAAGTATTCTAGTGACTCTGCAAAGAAACAGCCCTCAAGGACAGCCTGGGTGTCACCTTGGACTTGGGCCCCCGCAGATGCACGGCCCCTCGCTGGCACAGGTCCGATTTCCTCCCTCGTCCCAGGGCTTCCCCCCCTATGCAAACTCAGACAGCAAGGATCCAATGTATGGAACGAAGAAGTTAGGATCCGAAGACTTGAAACACAAATGTGGCCTTCTTGCATTTGGCCCTGGAAACAATGACACTATCTTAATTCCCACAGACCTAGGGGGAAAATATGTATTTGGAACAAAACTGATGATGACGACATCCCTCAAGTAAGCCTAGTTAAGACTGAGATGACACAAACTTGGTAAGATAATTGAGCATGTGAAAAGTGACACTTCCAGAGGAGGGATGGCCAAGCAGCCAGAGCCATAGGGATGGTGTCTAATGCCAGGGAAAGTCAATAGGAAATTGGATTCACCCGGTGGAGTTTTACTTCACTTTATAGCCAAATTGCATAAACAAAGACATCATTCAACTCTTGCTATTCCCCGATAGACAAAATGATAGCCTCTAAAGTGACTGGTCCCGTCCCTGTTCATTGTTGGCACTTAAAAATATGAGTTTTCTCTTTTCCAATCAGAAGAATTTCCTTTGAGAACCTGGAGTTCAGAGCCCCTGTGGTACATACGATGCTCAGCAGAGCTCTGTGGACCTTCTTCCTCCCCTCAAGCACCTCCCATTGTCTCACCTTCTTTCCCAAAGCCCACAATGACTAAGAGGAAAGGATTAATCTGAAAAGGAGCTAAAAAATCCAGCCCCATTCCAGCTACTTTTCTGAGTAATAACTCTTCTTAAAGTAAGCTCTTCATGTGCCCTGAATTTTGGGATCCTTGAACCCAAGACCTTGGATGGATTTTATTCTAAATTTAAGAATACCATACCCTGGAGGGAGTACATAAATGGTTCAAAGTCAAAGAACCAGGGGACAGCCTGGCTCTTAGAAATCGGAGAGCAGGAGTGATTTGTATTAGCTCATCTTCTACAGTGGCTAGAGTTGCCTGGTGAACAGATAAAAAATTATATGTGTGTCTGGAATTAACAGTAAGCACACATCAGAGGTTGCACCATAATTAAAAACATGTACATATTTTAGATTTCTGTTATTATGGGCAGAAAAGAACTTGGGCCTTACTTAATATTTCTATTCCAGCCCTCTCTTTCGCACGTCCACAAATACTTAGAAATCCACCTACTGAGTGAACGGGCACCCATGGGGCACACACGCTCTGGCTTGTTCCACTGGGCATTTTCCTTCACCTGGCCACTAGGGCGAGTCAATCACATCCCAGTGTTTGTTGTAATCACTCTCTGTGTGCAAGTGCACAGATTTACCTAATGGCTATTATTTGCCATTCAAATAATAAATGAAATTGCTTATATTTGCATATGTTCTAGAGTTTCCCAAATGTTTTTCACTTGTTATCTTGTTTGATTGTTACTTCTGTAAAGCAGACAGAAATAGATATTAACACTCTTATTCTAGTGATAAGGAAACAGATATAGAGGTGAGAAAAAAAACGGTCTTAGGGAAATATATTCGATGTAGACTGTCACCAGGTGGTGGAAGGCAAAAAGGTGACTTTTTTTTTTAGTTGAGATTCCTGTGATGGACACAAGTGGGCCAAAGTCAATGAAATTTAAAATATATAGCTCATTATTTCAGTTATAGTACATTTTTTACAACTCTTAAATAGCATAAAGTTGAATATTTCATAAATACTTTTCAAAAAATCTGTCTCTATCACCATTTAATCTAAACTTCGTCTTCCCCCCAGACTTGATTAGGCTGCTTTTTAAATTCACACTGTATCCACTGCCTTCAAGCCAGATTCTGCGTAGGCCTAACCCCAGGTGCACCTCTCTATCTGTATGTGGTCTCTTTTCCCTTATTAGCTTTCTAGAAACAATTAGATACACAGCTTTCATTTCCTTTCCAACCCCTGTGCATTAGCTGCAGGGCTCTGTTCTGTCTTGAACTGTCTCTCCACACATAAAAGAGGCACGAGTTGATCACTGACATTTAGAGCATCCCTCTATTTCTGCAAAACCAGCCCCTCCCCCTCCGCCACCCCTTCACCCACTCCCCACACACACACCCCACACCGATGATCCACTCCTCCCAGTCCAAGAAAGCTTTCTCCCGGCCTTGTTCTTTTCAGAATATGAAGGAACGTGTTCCCTCCTTTTTCTAATTCCTTCTTTGATTAACAGCTGCAAGCTAGGTATGATGACTTTCAACTACAAAATATCTCTGAAGCCTGTTGCTACCAGTAACACAACATACAACTTTTAAACAACTCCGTCTGACACAGACTGTTCTAGCCAAAGAGTTCTTCTGAACTGATTTCTAAAATGGGCAATATTCTTCCAGAACAAAACGTTTTATGCTAGATTTTTTTTCAATGGTGATTTAAATCATTGCATGACCCATTTATCCTTAAAAGCTCAACTTCTTTCCTGTTATGCAGCTCAGCTCAGTAATGATTTCTAGCACAATGATAATGTAAGGGTCCCCTATGACTTCCAAAATGCTCAGAGTGCTTGTGCATTTGGTTTCAGAAATCCTCATGGGGTCCTTTTAAGGGGAATGCAATGGGTAGGTGCATCTGTGTAAATTTGGAGAAGAGCCAGTGAATGGTCCAACATCTTTTTTTAGAGGATTTTAGCTTTATTAAGACTTTTTAACTTATTTCCCAGAAGATTGTGTGCATGCATTTACCCCACATTTCTCCTATTTAAAATGGCAATTATCTGGAACTCAGTTACTTCTTCCTTTAGTTCTACAACATGTAAGTAGTTAATAATTTTCCCAGGCTCCACCTGGTTGCTTTCATCATATCTTACTAGACCTATCTCTCTGTACCTCTAAACCTGTCCTATCCAATACAATGGCTACATGTGACTATTTCAATTTTTATTTAAATTAATTAAAGTAAAATAAAAGAGGCAAGTGAAATAAAAACAAAAATAAACCCCTGAGACTGCATCAAAATAAAAAGTTTCTACACAGAGAATAAAACCATCAACAAAACTAAAAGGCAAACAACTGAATGGGAAAAGATACTTGCAAATGACATATCCAATAAAGGGTTAGTATCCAAAATATATAAAGAATTGATATGATTCAACACCCAAAAAACAAATAATTCCATTTAAAAGTGTCAGAAGACACAAAAAGACATTTCTCCAAAGGTGTTCAAATGGCCAACAGACACATGAAAAGACGCTCAACATTACTCATCATCAGGGAAATACAAGTCAAAACTACTATGAGATACCACTTCACACCTTGTCAGAATGGCTAAAATAAAAAACACAAGAAATAATAAGCGTTGATGAAGATGTGGAGAAAAAGGAACCCTCTTGCACAGTTGGTGGGAATGCAAACTGGTACAGCCACTATGGAAAACAGTATGAAGTTTCTTCAAAAAATTAAAAATAGAACTACCCCATGAGCCAATAATCACCCTACTGGGTATTTACCCCCAAAATACAAAAATACTAATTCAAAGAGATACATGCACCTCTATGTTTATTGCAGCATTATTTATAATAGCCAAACTATGGAAGCAGCCAGCCCAATACCCACTGATAGATGGATGGATAAAGAAGATGTGGTATGTGGTATATATATATACATTGGAATATTATTCAGCCATAAAAAATGGTGAAATCTTGCCATTTGCAACAACATGGATGAGCTAGAGAATACAGTGGTAAGTGAAATAAGTCAGAGCAAGACAAATACCATATGATCTCACTCATATGTGGAACTTAAGAAACAAAACAAATGAGAAAAGGGGAAAAAAGAGAGAGAAAGACAAACCAGGAAACAGATTCTTAGCTATAGAGAACAGACTGATGGTTACCAGAGAGGAGGGGGATGGGGGATGGGTGAAATAGGGATAGGGATTAAGAATACATTTATCATGATAAAAAAAAATAAAAGAGTAAAAAAATTAAATAAAAAATGTGGATCTTCAGTTACTCTGACCACATTTTAAGTACTCAATAGTCACAGGTGGCTAGTACCTACTGTTTTGGACAGCGTAGACATAATGCATTTCTATCATCACAGAAAGTTCTACTGGACAGCACTGATGTGGATTGTATGACCATAAGAACAGGGATCACATCCGACTTTTGTATGGTAATACAGGTAGTATTTAGCACATTGTAAGTGCACAGCAGTATTTGTTGAATAAATAATTCATCCAGGAATTCCTTCCCTTTTCCCAATGTGGGAAGACAGAGAATAAGGCTTTGAAAACAATTCCTCATTGAAAAAGAAAAAACAGCCCAGCTCAAAAGAGAGCTGATAAATGTGGGCGAGAACAGCCATAAGCCAAACACAGGTGTATACCTTGTACTGCAAAATCAGTAACTACAAAAAGATTCATTGCTGACAATGAGTTAAATATCCATTTGGCACTTAACTTAAAAATTGTTCAAATCTGGTTACTTTATCAAAACTAGCAAATCAAATCATTGATCTAACCAGCTCCTAACTAGAGTTGAAACAAAGAAAAGGTGGTGGGGGGCAACCTGGGTGGCTCAGTCGGTTAAGTGGCCAGCTCTTGGTTTCGGGTCAGGTCATGAACTCAGGGCTGTGAGATCGAGCCCTGTGTTGGGTTCCATGCTGGGGATAGATCTTGCTCAAGATTCGCTCTTGCTCTATCTCTCTGCCCCTCCCCCACTTGTTCTCTCTCTTTCTCTCTCCCTCAAAAAAAAAAAAAATCTATCATTGGGACTAAAGTTTCTCTGTTTACTCTGGTTAGTTCATCATTAATTCAGCACTCTACTGAGTTCAATATGCAAAGGATGAAAAACAAGAAAGTGGAGGAAATATCATTAAAGTACTCACCACACAAGAACTTCCTTATATAAAGGCAGTTCCTGTGAGAAAAATGCATTTGACTTTGAGAGTTATAAGTCGTTTGTTAAAGTCAACCTTCCCATAGAAACAGCATCCTGTGATGTGAGACTCCAAGAAGAGCCTTTCAAAACCAATGTCATCCATCCCATAGGTGAAGTAGGCAGTGAAGACTGTATGTACTACTGATCTACGGGAAATACATTCGAATTCTATTTCAGGGGGCCTGAATCGATGCCTCATCTAACTGTCCCCACCTGCCTTACTGGTGGGGTTTTTGTGGCCTCAGGCCAAGAGGGGGGTTTTTGTGGCCTCAGGCCAAGAGGGCAAGAGCCCCCACCATGTAGAAATGGAGTAGAGACCCAGAATGAAGGTGTCTGAAGAACCCTAGAGTAAGGAGTAGGATGAGCAAGGGTGAGAAGCAGAAATAGGGCATCTGGGAGATCTGAGGTAAAGGCACTGTGGCAGGGAAAAAGCAGGGGTGGAGAAACAAAGGGGAGCATGCTTCCCCCATTTAATACCACCCATCCAACCACCATGACCCCCTTCCCTTGCCTCATGCAGCACTGTGATAAAAGCCATAAATGGAACATCGTTCCCCAGTTCTCTTAGGATAAACCAGAATTCTACTTCGACCTCAGATCCGTTTGTCTGGCTCTTCTCCTGCCTCAGCTGTCACCAGGCTGCCCTTGACCTCTTCTCCCCAGCCACGCTGGTCCTCTCTCTAACATCCCCATGCCACAATCCACCTGAGATCCTCAAATATGCTTACTTAACCTGGAAGTTTCTCCACTTCCTTTTGGGTTGAATTAATTCCTATCCAATCTTCACATTTCAGCTTTTATCACTTCCTCAAGAAAACCTTTGAACTCCTGGATCAGATTCAATTTCTCCTCTTTACTGTTCTTATAGCGCTGTGGACTTTTTCTCCCTCATTGCATTATCAGAGTTATGGTTTAACATCTATTCATGTAATTGTTTGATTAAAGGCTATTTCTGCTCTTTGGTCTGGACCGTGAGTTCCAGGAGGTCTATATCTGCATACCACCATGTGTGGCACATAATAGGCATTCACTACATATTACTGAGTAAATGCATGAATAAATGAATGAATGAAATGCAGTGAGGAGAGACAGCTTTCGGGCTTTAGATGAGGGTCTTTAGGAGTTAGCCCCTCCTGATTATAGAGGAAAAGGCGAAGAGGGGTGATGTTTAAGTGTACCCAGCTGTTCATAAATAAGGAGCCTGTATTCATTTGAAAGTTAAAGTGTTTATGCAATTCAGTATATTTTTCCATCTTTCTCTCAAGCCATCCTCCTTTCCTCTCATATGTGATTTATTCTAAGAGGCTTGGGCTGAATTTTTTAGCGTAATTGAGAAGACGGGAGTTTCTGTCCTCCATTAGAACACACATTTCCTCTCCTTAAAAGAGAAAAAAAAAATACTTTAGAAAGCTAAACTGTTCACAGAACACTCGATTTAGAGTTGGGGGGGAAAAGATCAAATTAGAAAGTAGCTTCTTTGCCTTACTTTTATGATTACAATTAAATAACAGCAGATCAAGAAAATAAATGGGCCTGATTGTGGGGTTTGTAGGACCTCGAGGAGGTTCCTGACAGGGACCACTGGTCTCCCTAAATGAGATTCACTCTGATGGGATGAGCCCCCTGAGAATATACTAATATTTACACTCTGTGCTTCTGATCCTAAAGGGTTAAAATGGGAAGCAGGAACATTTCAGTACTCATTGTGTCCTGCCCAAGTCAAAAAGAATTGCTTGTGAAGGCACAAAATGTCACCTTCTTTGCACTTCCCCTGACCCCAGCATCTAAAAATACAAAATACTGGAATTTCTAGAGCAGGTGACTTTAAAAAACAAAAAACTTAAAGAGGGCTAATTGGTTAAGTTCTAAATGCAGTCCATAGAAGACAGAAATAGGGAAGTGTCCCTCCAAGTGACCCAGCCTGCATAAAACTTGGCACACAATTCATTTTGAAAGACTTTTTGTCCCTGCACTTTTAGTTTAAAGAGAAGCCTTTCGTTTTGAGCATAATGGATAATGGTGTCATCTTGGCTACCTTCTGTCTACAAGTGGGGTTAATTTTAGTCTGATCCTTATTTTGAGCACATGGAAGATTTTCTATTACTCATCAACCTTTGCTAGAAGCCCAAGACAGCCCTTAAGTCTTGGAGAAAGAATCTTCTGTTTGAAGAGATTTTCCCAGCACGTGTTGAAGCTGGAGAGGATGGTCGTGGATTTAGAAAAGGTTGCACCTGTTCTCGTGTGTACCCTTACTGCTAACTTGGGCTTGGCTTTCAGTTTGACTTTTCTTTTCCCTTTGATATGTACTCTACTTCTTAGTTTAAGTACACATTTCAAAACACTTCCTTTGGGTTCTAGTGTGAAGGAAATTGATCACTCTTCATCTGTATGTTTTTAATTGACTTCCTCCTTCCTGGCTAGGAAACTAGCTTTCAGTCCTCTCTTACTCGATCTGTTAAACAGTGTATGCGACACCTTCCCAGACAACAAGATTTAATGAATCCTAAATGCTGCAGACTTCATCTGGCAGAGGCCCCACAATCCCACAGAACTTTTAAAGCTATAACAATCAAGCTTATGACTGAATTCTTGCCGCAAAGCGTACTGACTGGCATCGTCGTCCATAAGATACCAAAAAAGCCGGCTATTGTCTCATTTCTTCCTGCTCGTTGCAAGGCGCTCTTTAAAAATCAATTGCCCTCTCCCTGTGCAGAGTTACTAAAAGTGGGTATCTGATCCCTGAACTCTGGAAGTATTTATTTATTTCTAGTCTCCTATCGGTTGTTTTTATTCCCATTAAAATTGAAATCTAACGTTTGCACTGAGAAGGATCGATAACGTCTGAGAACAACTGTGCCCGAAGGTTTCACAGGCCATTGCAAGAGGTTGTTGTTGTTCGGACTGGTTGTTTGCCAAACTGCCACCTGGGCAACCAGGTCGGTGACCAAACAGGTGATCCTGTTCTCACAGTGCCACAGGAAACACACCCTGCACTCGTATTGCCACACTGCCATTCCTTGACTTTAAGTGCTTTATAGATTTTCCTGTTGTTCATGCGATTAGAGTCCACTGGTGAGATAAATAAGGTCTAGAATTCCCGATCGCAGCCTCCTAAGGTGGAGTTTACTTCTCAGAAGAAAACCCTCCTCCAAATCCCGGAATGGACTACAGTCAAGAACTTCAGGGAATTCCACTGCCTACAACAGCTTATTTTCCTAGGAAGGAGACTTCCTAGATTCTCTTTGTAAATAGTCTTCACCATGGGGAAATTCTGTGACTCTGACCTCCTGGAGTCCTCCCTCCTGTTCTCTCAACCAATCACAGAAATATATCATATTATCAAATATGCCCTCTCTCTTTCCCTCCCTTACCCACGCACGCCCTGTGTGCACATCTACTCTCACCTCCCCCAAAGACAGAATTTTTCATGGAAATAAAATTTTTCTTAGTAATTGATTTTCCTGGGATGAGTTAAATTAATTTGCATCCTCTTCCTCAAAGGCTGTTTCCTTCTTTTCCTTTGCTTTCTCTTGCCAGAGTTCTGTCCTATTAATTTTTAAGACACAAATGCTTTTACTTTTACTTTCCCAGCTTCTTTTATCATACTTTCATTGTTGTTGGTTATCTTCCACATCGTGCAATCGGTTTGGTTTTTTAAATAGGCCTTTTAATATCTTGGAAATAAAGGGTCAGTTGGGGCAGACGAACAGAGGAAATGGAGCCTTGTCATGTTTGTAAAAGAAAAGATGAAGCCAAATGAAAATTGCAAGATCTGTTACTTTAGTCCATCCATAATTTTCTCCTGACCAAGTGTAATACTTCAAACTTTCTCCCTGGTTCTAACAGAACTGACACACTGCAGGTGCCACAGTTTAGATTTAAGAATGAAAAAAAGTCCATTTCTTTTCTCGTCCTGCAGCAAAGACATCACAAAAGATAACGTTATCATGAGCTAATTACAGTCCTTGAAAATTACCTTTGTGCTTTGCAAATATGCATTTTTTTTTCTTTGCTGGTGATGAAGAAGTTGGCAGTTTAAATAAAAAACACTATTTAAAGTAACAGAGTACAGTTATATAACCTTTTCACATAAATCACACAATAACTCTTTGTGCTTTGAAAAAAAAAAGAACTGCAGTGCTTGTTAGGAAGATTTATTTATATAATAATCTATGCAAAGGGCTTTTTTTTTCCCTTTTATAAAAGTGGGATGTTCCTTTTTTAACCTCTGGAAGTTACAGACTAGAGGGCAGGAATATCCTCCAATCACCACATTTAATGGCACACCCCCCAGCTACTGAAGACTCCATCCAGCTTAAGTAGTGTTTTGGCATTACCCCTCGTCTTTATTTCTAAGCACATGGAAAACTTAAGGCATAGTCTGTGCCTACTAAGTAAATAAAAATACAGAGTCACAATCCAATCCACTGGAAGGATTCCTGCTGCAAATCACACCAAGACCTGGGATCATTTTTCTCAGTTTTTCAGGAATAGGACTACTTCAGGGGTGTTCGATTAGTGAAGGGGCAGTGAAATCCATGGAATCAGTCGTGTCCTAGAGTTTCTGCACTGATTCTCTGTAATTCTTCCGTCAGGTTCTTACTCCCCTACTCAGCTTCCTACCCATCCCTCATTTGCTTCCCTTAGAATTATTTGCTGATTTAAACTGAGTAGCAGTCATCTTTCATTATTTATAACCTTGTCCCTACCATATGAAAATATCTCCCATATACAATGTCCTGACATCAAATTCATCTTAGGTCACTGACCAGTCCACCTTGAAGAACCAGGGCCATACATATAAACTGGTAAATGCGAATCTTGGCTCAAAGTGACCCACTTAATCCTCAGACCAGAGGATCACTCCCAAGAAAAGTTATCCTTCCATGGAGATAAACCTAGTGGAGGCATTTTATTGGCCAGATATATCTATTCTAACTCTTTCTGAACAGTGGGGCTTCTGAAGACAGGGAAACCCACAAGGGCTTTCTTGTGTGTTCTTATCTTTCATTGAGATGCTGACCTAACTTTTAAAAGCTATCTCCATGGAAAATTCTGGGCTCTCCTCCAAAACTAACCAGTAGGAGGTGGCTCTCTTAATCAGTGGCTGTGTTCCGTCTTTATATAAACAGGTTAAGCCAGCTGCCAGAGCCTCTGAGACCCATTCGAGCTCACATTACCCATAGCTGGAAAGATGGGCCTGAACCAAAGCTACGTTACGAAAGCAGAGAACTCTACCTCTCCCAGGTTATAGCAAAAGACCTAGCTGTCATCTAGGGGGACCAGAGTCATGAGCAATTTTGATTTTGTTCCTCAAGAAAATGACTAAACTCTGGCACATGCTTATCCCCAGAAAGGCTAAGATTTTACCGACCTGCCAATTGGAAGGAAAGACTCAAAAGGAAAAGAGGAAATTTGATCCTTCTGGTTGACACATCATAGTCGAGCTACGCATTTGCCTGACATAGTGGGAAAATAATAAAAGTAGAGGTAATTCTTTGGTTGTATATGGAATGCAGCGACTGTTAGGGTAGGATTTGATTAACTGGAAAGACATCCTCCCACCAGCTGATCCCGAAAGGGCTCTCATTGCCCTGGATGGAATTCAGAGTGTCAGTGTCAACAGGCATGACTAACACCGAAAAGACACTGCTAACAGAATCTGTGACTTTCCTAAGATATCCACTCCCTTCTTTGACCCTGAGGATGTTGCTCAAAATCATGAGTTTTCCCAAAATGGCAACAAGCCACGTGGAATAAACTAAAAACCTGGAATAATAAAACAGCCTTCTGAGCTGTACTTACAGACCTCGGCCAAAAACAATCAAGGCAGAAAAGAGGATCCATCATGTTCATTTGCCTAAAAAATTTGAAACGTGATTAGGCTTAGTGTCTACACCAGAAGCATTAAAAGAAATAAAGCAAACGAACAAATGAAAACCTTCCCGTGCAGTGTGTTCTTATAATGGACTAGTACAGAATATTCTGCTTACATTAACCACTGTAATGGTAATAATTAGGAATTCTGGACCTTGCTTCTGAAAGAAAGGCTTTCCCAGAGAAAGGATTTTACCATGCTATCACATTGATTTAAAATCACTGAATTAAGGCCACTGGTTTATAGGTCAAGCCATATTTGAATGGCTTAGAATAACTTTTCTCTCTTTTGCTACCAGAATTGAATGCAAAGTGTGTTAAGGCCCTTATGTTGATCTTATTTTCAAACACATGCAATTCCGATAGGATTCCTCTGTTTTTTATTTTGACAGCATAACACTACACCCATGGGAGCTGAGCTTTTCAGGTGCTAAAGAGGATTTGTTCTAAGAAAATGATTATAATGGGATTTAATGTAATTGAAAGTCAAGGTACAGTAGCCATACAGTGTATCAGCGGGTGTTAAAACTTGCAGTGAGGGTGGAGTGCCTTTTGCTAAGTAAACAACAAAAGTGGAGAGAGAAGAAAATATTTTCTGCATAACAGGATCTCCAAGGTTGGCTAACCTGATAAGCCTGCCCCACCACAGTGGGTCGCGAATTCACAGGTGCCATTCTTCCCTGGCAAGAGGGACCATGAAGAGCTCCCACCTTTCCACCCCACAAGAATGTTTTGAAAACAAGTTATATAATAACCTGAATTCTTGTCTAGAACTAGGCAATAACCATAGGTCTTCTGAAGCTCCAGGAGGGAAAGGCCCATCCTCGAGTCATTGCCCTGGCCCTTCTAGCCCCAGACCCTAGTGTCGTTCTGCATCTTGTCACACCATTGCTAGGTTTGCTGATACAGGTGGGCATGGGCGCTCATGCCCACACACATATACCAGGCAAGAACTGGGTGACTTTCTGAGGTTTCACTCTTTTTCTTGACAGTGCCTCTCTCCGATAGCAATGGGTTTCTCAAACATTAGAACACTTTTCTGTGAACATAGGCCCATGAAGAATGCACATATCCTTACCACTCAGGCATCCTAAAACTACGCAAGCCCTCAAGATCAGAGCTGGGTGGTAGCAAGCAGAAGTAGGAGAGTAACAACTATTAGTCCTCCTCTCTATCATTCTAGGACGTTTTTCTTTCCCCAAATTTGCTTTCTGGCCATTACAGGATGTCATGGGGCAACTTGGTCATAACTTTTATCAGTAGCTATATTTTGATTGGCTTTTCATTGCTATCTATGATTCTGTACATGGGCAGAAGCAGGACCTGAAGCGTAAGGCCATGTTCATCTCAGACAAACAGCTAGAAAACATTCTTTCCAATCATTACTGCTAGTTCTTCACAGCTGCGGCATCCCATAACAAACTTTGGAGAAGAGAGATATTAGTGCAGTCAAGACTAGGAAATTGCTATCATTGCTCTCAGCATTAATGTACATATTGTATTTCTCACGCATAAACGTCATTTACAAAGTGACACATGACAGCAAACAGCACGCATGGTCTTGAGTCCGGTGTTTTGAGGGGCTCTTTCTTCACACCAAGTGCATTTCTATCTACATTCCCAGTCAACAGAAATTTAAGCATCCTGTATTACGTTCTAAATCTGAAGGTTTTCTTCTTCTAATTGTTGTTGCCTCCAAATCGTGCAGAGTCATTTCAAAAGATTCATATCACATGTAAGGAATTTTGTCTCCTCCCTTCTGCCTAGGTTCTTCGTATTTTTAAATTTATCACCAACATTTGCTGTCTTTTCTCCTCTGTAGGGTTTCCTTCTATTTCTATGCTAGCCAATGCTCTAGACACACCAAAATAAAGGACAATAGTGAAAAATAATCAAAAATGTGAATAAATGTAAACATCACTAGTCATCCAGCACTGGACAACAAACATACATATATATGTATATATGTATATATATACATATGTGTATATATATGTATATATGTGTATATATGTATATATGTATGTATGTATGTATATGTATATATGTGTATATATGTATGCATATATATATGCATAAGTTTAAGTTATGTTTGGCATTTTGAAAATGTTTTTATACTTACATCTGAATATATGTTTTCAGTGATTTGGGAATTAATATTTTACCTCACATCATGATGTCATTCTAAGAACAATGTATTCAAAGAAACAATAAAGCCACTGTATTTAGAACTACTCACCGCCCAGACTGATGACAGAATACCACATGAAAGCAAAGTCATCGTTACCTCTACGAAGCAGGTAATCAACTAATTACATGTTTTGATTCAAATATCCCTCTCTTTTAGAATTTTCATTTATTCTGCTGGGCTAGAGTAAACTGTGTAGTGGCAATCTCAGTAAGTCATAAATGTTAAGGAATGCCACCAGCAAAACCAATTTGTAGGACCTGACATAGAACCTCAAATAGTTACTACACTTTCTCGATCGACTTTCCTGTTGTTTGTTACATTTCCTCCATTTGAACACATTTCTTTCATTCCAAGCCTGCTTCCCATGCCCCATCTAAGATTATTCTACTTGAAACACAAGTGACTTCTACGTCAGAATCCTTAATAAAGAAGTTCTGTCATAAACCATTTGTTCCTTTGATCACCGTTCTGTGTTCTTTCATGCTTCATAAACCTTAACCTCGGTTCATTTTGTTTTGTTCCTTTTGCACATTCTCAGTGCTAAGAACTCTTACCTACCCATTCTTCCATCATGGCTGCCGACCAATTCAGCACCTGTGGAATCTCCTCCTCTTCCTTCACCCTCTCCAGCAAAGCTCTCTCTTCTGACAAATGTATGTGGCCAAATCCAAAATCAACTTTGATTTGTTTGTTGTTTTGCATTTTAGAATAATTCCTACCCAGAATTACAGTACGGATTTTAGTCTCCGAGTTTAAAAATGAGCATGCAAATGATGTTACATTTGTGAAGACCTAGTATCATAACAATTTCATAAATATTCAAGATATCCTCCTTTATGTCACAAGCAGAATTGTTGTCCTTTATCCCCTGTGAACTTAGGCATAGTCATGTGGTTTGTATTAACCAGCAAAGTGATTAAAAAACAACGTGTAATTCCTGTTTCTCTCCTCCAGTGATATTGGGAGCCATGAGTCTCAATGGTGCTCCCAGAGGCCTGGATCCCTTGGTGATTATGATGAGCAGAGCCCCCACCAACTTGCACTGACTTGTATCACAAGTAAATCTTTGGGATTATTTGTTGCCATAACATAGCCTGTATCATCCTAACATAGAGATAGTAATTTGTCCTTTCCCTTAGTGTCACTGCAGACTTCACCTTCACAATAATATTGTGTATTTCAAAGCTTTAAAGCATGTTTATCACTTATTTTCAAGGTTTTCTCTTTAGGCTACCATTTTCAAGTCTCAGGCGGAAAGCCCAAGACATAGAAAGGAAAATGATCCCATCATTTCTAAAAGCAATCATTTCTAAAGCAATCATTTCTGAAGGGAGAATTAGAACAGATCTGATGTCTGGCCAGTGCTCTCTCCTCTGAACCAGGAATTACAAAGAAATCCAGGTTACAATCCAGTTAGAGAGATAGTCATAGAGGCAGAGACTATTTAAGCTGGAAGAGCTTCAGAGCTCCCTTGATCCAGGCACATTGTTTTAAGAAAAAGATCCTGAGATCCGGTGGGTTTAAACGAGTAGCTTGGCTAAGATCATACACCACCTAGGTAGAGGTTGGGGCGTACAAAAACTCAGACCCATTCGACAATGTTTTTCTGTGATAACATATGTACCGGGAATGAAAGGAAACTTCTTGAGGATTCTGAGAACATAGATGCATAGTCTCAGGTAGCAGATTAACATAACCTTTGAATGTATCTTGCAGATCTGAGTTATTGTTATAAAAAAAAGTTTTGCTTGGAAAAGTGGATAACCATGTGCAGAAGAACAAAATTGGACTCCTTTCTTATACCACTACAAAAATTAACTTGAAATGGGTTAAATACTTAAGTGTAAGATCTGAAACCCATAGAATTCCTAGAAGAAAACTAGGAACATAGGGAAACATAGGGAAAACATAGGGAAAAAGCTCCTTGACATAAGTTTTAGCAATGGTTCTTTTTGATATAAAAAGCATAAGCAATAAAGGCAAAAATAAAGAAGTGAGGCTACATCAAACTAAGAAGCACAGCAAAGGAAACCATCAACAAAATGAAAGAGCAGCCTCCAGAATGGGAGAAAATATTTGCAAACCACATATCTCATAAGGGGTTAGCATCCAAAATATATAAAGAGCCTATACAATTCAAGAGCAAAAACAAACTATCTCATTAAAAATAAGCAGAGGAACTGAATAGATGTTTTTCTGAAGTACATATAATGAAATGCAAATCAAAAGCACAATGACTTATCATCTCATATCTATGAGAATGGCTGTCATCAAAAATGGCAAGAGACAACCAGTGTTGGTGAGGACACAGAGAAAAGGGAAGCCTATGCACTGTTGATGGGAATGTAAATTGGTGCAGCCACCATGGAAAACAGTATAGAGGTTCCTCAAAAACTTAAAAATAGAGTTACCATATGATTCAGTAATCCCACCTCTGTGTATACATCTAAAGGAAATGAAAACAGGAGATAACTGCATTCCCATGTTTACTGAAGCATAATTCACAATAGCCAAGATATGGAAACAACCTAAATGTCCATCAATGGAAGAATGGATAAAGAAGACGTAGTAATATATATACGCAATGGAATATTATGCTACAAGAAAAAGGGAAATCCTGCCATTTGCAACAACATGGAATTTAACTTGAGGACATTATGATAATGAAACGAGCCAGGCAGAGAAAGACATATTGTGCGGTGTGACTGATATGTGGAATCTAAAAGAGCCAAACTTGTATAAACAGAGTATAATGGTGCTTTCCACAGCCTGGGGAGTAGGTAGAGGAAGTGGGGAGATGTTGGTCATTGAGTACAAACTTCCGGTTAGAAGATGAATAAGTTCTGGAGAGCTAATGCACAGCACTGTGATTATAGATAATAGTTCTGTCCTATACACTTAAAAGTTGCTAAGAGAGTAGATCTTAAGTGTTTCCATCACAAAAAAGGAATGGTAATTATGTGACGTGATAGAGGTGTGAGCTGACACTACCGTGATACTCATATTGCATATCTAAGTGTATCAAATCAACGTGACGTACACCTCTAAGTTACAGGATGTTCTATGTCAATCGTATCTCAGTACAGTTGGGAAGAAAAAGTTTTGCCTTTATAACTAGGAAAATGACTATTAAAATGTATTATTGAGACAAAATTTTTAAAAAATAGAATTCTTCTGGAACACTCAATCCTCGGGAATCGTTGGATTCCAGCTGGGTAATGCTGCATTAGACTCACTCAACAATGTTAACATCAGATTCCCTCACTTTTGTGTCTATAACACCCAGCCCAGTGCCAGGACAGAGAAAGGGTTAATGTGTATTTGTAGAAGAGATGCTTCTCCTTGTAACACCCAGTTCAATTTTCTTTTCAACATATCACACTGAAGTTAGCAACCAGTGGATGGTGACTCTGTTGACTTATCACCTGGAAGACAGAGGAAATGCACGGGCACTGTACCAGCCAAAATGATTTCTTGGTACGTACCCATAGGAGACACTAAGAAAAATGGGAGAAAAAAAGGCTCTAGCATATTTTTAACAGATTAGAGGAAAAGTTGAGTGTCTTCGATGAGTATAAATACCACCTCTCAACATACATGCACTCCAATTATCTCCACTAATTCTGGAGATTAAGTTGTCATACAGGAGGCATGTTCTCATCCCCCAGTACAGTTAGTCACTACCCTAGATGGAACCCCCTATCTCAAGACAAGAGAATAGATATTATGTGTCAGATATTGTATATGGATTGGTTCTATCATTGACTATATCTTCACTTATAGAGAAAGAAAAGTTTACAAAGCTAGAAGTGAGAAATTTTCCCAGGCTCCTTAGCTACAATATAAGAAAGGAAGACTTTGTACCCAAATCTAAGAGCAGAGAGAATGACAGAATTGTCCCACTGACCCAGGTTTCCCCTCACTGCAAAGCAGCCTCCTTTTACACCCCCTCAGACTGCAGCTCTTTGGGGGAACTGTCACGTGACTACAATCCCTACCGAGAAGACTTAGTCCCTAAAGATGCTCATTCGCACTTCCCTTCATCCCTACCAGGTCAATAGTGAAAGGACAGTATAGAAGAGAATGACTATCTCTAATCTTAAAGCATCAGCAAACCAGAAACTCACTCCCCTGGCCCTCATCAGGTAATTCTTGTGTGGGTGAACTTAAACTCAGTAGTTGGCCTCATGAGAGGGCAGACTTTGGCTGTGCTGGAACTATTTAAAGGTTGCTCTCTGGTTTCTGTGGTGAAGTACCTTGAAGTGATGCTTTCAAGTAGAAGTGGGTAGGAGTTGAATTGGTACAAAAAATCAAGAGAGCTTATAGGTCTCCAGATCCACCTTTGTCAGGTAGAAGGAAAGCTTTCAGGCTTACCCTGAATTCTCTTCAGACCCTCAGTTTCCAAATTTCCCTGTCATTCACCCTGCACTGGTCCCCAGGAGAACTTCCAACACTCTAAAACATGGACGGCATGAATCAGAAGTGGGGGTGGGGTGAGCAGGGTCCCCCCTACTCATTATTTTTAACATCTCTCCTCCTCTTGAGGCTGCCTTTCTGTTTCTCAACACAGATTGGAAGGGATTGGGGTCCCATGTGGGTGGACTCGTTAGAAGTTGCAAGTCATTTAAGTACACCGACCAGAGAAAATTGATATTAAGAAATAGAAGTTTTCCAAGGTGAAAGTTTAAATTTTTAAAAAATAAGCTGTATAAAGAAAACAAGCCATGTTGTTTGCCCTGTTATTATTAAAGGGAAGATGAAATAATAATCTGGGCTCAAAACCGTTCCAACAGACATAATATTTTTGCTCGTTCTATTGTTTGATCTGCATTACAGCAAGGAAGTACTTCATGGCAGACTCTGCTCAATCTTATTTTCCTAACACTTCCTTCTAATGGATTTCTGCACAACAAAGTTATCGAGACATTTTAACACAGGCTGCCTTACGTGTGGTGAGATGGAGAGACCCTTAAGGAAAGGAGAATGGCCAGAAAGCAAATAGATTTTGACTGGAAGCAAGCAAAAGTAAAACAAAACAAAACAAAACAAAAAACTAGGAAGAGATTTAGAAGCCCGGTCTGATCTGGCATAGCCCACTGAGAGCCGACCCAGGAGGGCAGGAAGTCAGTGAGGGAGGTTGGGAACAATCACAGTCACGATGTGGCCTTGTCCTTCCCACCTGCCAGGCTTTCTGTTCACCTAGGTTCCGTAAACACATCACTTTTCATCTCATGATAACCTATAAATAGGTACTATTACTATTCCTATTTCACATATCAGGAAACTGAGGCCTAGAAGCAATGTATATATGCTTGCTTGTGCTCAAACAGTTAAGTAGAAAGGAAAAATGTACACCCTCATTTGTCCGAACAATTATTTATATGTTCAGTTGATAACCCTAATATAACAGAAAATTCATCAGACCCTCAGGTTCAGGGATGAACATAAAAAGTCCATAAATACTTTGAAATTATATAGGAAATATTATGTGTACATTTTGGGGGCAGGGGAAGTGTCTAGAGGATGCGCAGTGTTCAGAGGCTGGTTCCCACATCTTCTGCGGGGCCCTACAATCTCGCAATGTCAGTTCATGCCTCCGAATAGCCATTTTAGATTTCTAAGATCTCTTCCATCTTTAAAATACAATGGTTCTGTTATCTTAAATGTCCTAAGGAATAGCCAAAAAGTATAGCAAACTGTCCTTCTGCCTTTCGTGACCCCTCCCCACCTTACGTGCACCCCCCAACTTCACACTCACACCCCCTATTAGATCACCTGTTTGTATCACTCCCACAACCGGACAAAATATATCCCATTGCCATGTGCATTCCTCATAGCCTTTCCAAACTCTGGTTATATGACGCATGGAGTATGAGTCAGGCTAGGGGGAAAGGGGGCCTCTTTTTAAAGTTTATATGTAACTGTGAGAGCATTCAAGCATGTACTGGCATGCCAGCCCTGCTTAAAAAAAAAAAAAAAAAACTGTTAACGTTTTCTTGCTCAAAAGTGGTTTGGGGACATCAGAACCTGAGAGTGGTCTGTGTAATGGGGAAGGGGGTGCGTGCTCAGGGGTCTTTGGGGGTGTACCATAGCCCACGACAAGTTCTCCACCTTAAATTCTGCTACCAAAAGGTTCTCTAGCTTCATTCCCCTCTGAAGTCAAAAGCTCCAGTTTAAATTCCTTACTTGGAAGGTCATTCATTCTCTCATAGCCAAAAAGCCTGTTTGCTTTTGTCTTCCCACTTGCTTTCAAATGAAAATATCAGACCACAGACCATCTTGCTTTCCCAATGCAAAAATTAATTACATCATGTCCAGAAGTGAAGGATGTTGGAAGTTATTAATGTATTCGTTGAGAACACTATGCATTCCGATACCTTTTACACGAACGCACAGATGCCTGTCTTTGGCCTGACATGATCAGTAGTTCTGGATGGTGGGGGGGGCAAAAACCATGCTCACATATTGTCCACTTTAGTCCCTCACTATGCTCATTCAAAAGCACATTGCTGGGGCGCCTGGGTGGCTCAGTGGGTTAAAGTCTCTGCCTTTGCCTCAGGTCATGATCTCAGGGTCCTGGGATCGAGCCCCGCATCGGGCTCTCTGCTCAGCGGGGAGCCTGCTTCCCCCTCTCTCTCTGCCTGCCTCTCTGCCTGCTTGTGATCTCTCTCTGTGTGTCAAATAAATAAATAAAATCTTTAAAAAAAAAAAAAGCACGTTGTCAGGTACATTTTCATTATTGTAGACTGTCTTTATTTATTTTCCGGTGTTTGTCGACATCTCCTAGAAGCTTTTAGAATAGGACTTCTTAAACTGCCAATTCCAACCATTTATGTCGATCAACCATTATTTCTACTGCCCTGGGATTCTAATAGACCTTGAAATTAACACTGTGTTTCTGTGTGTCGTGTGTGCACGCTTGCTGGCAGTGGCACACCAAGTACATCAGCTCCAAGTCATATGTGGCCTGGGTACCCACCCCTGCCACGCTGGGCAGGGCTCCAACCCCAGGCCTGGGGGGGTCACGTGCGTCCGCTAACTGCTGCCCTGGAAAGAAGAAATAAAGGCCCAATTGTTCGGGGGCAGGGCTCTGCAGATGTGGGGCAACAGTGAGAGCTGAAGCACTTTTAGGTAATTTTTCAGAAGTAGATTTAGAGAGTATTTTTTCACCAGCTAAGGCACAGTCAGGACACATAATCTCCCCGCATTTAGGATGAGGCAGGAAATGACTAGGCATATGAACCCATGATTATCCAAGATTCTCTGTGCGCCTACTTACAGCCCATCCAGACACGGGGGGCACACTTGGGGTCCAAGGCTTTGGGGAGGGAGTAACAGGTTGATTCCCCAGCAGAAAATAAAAACAGAAATATCAGAACACAGTGTGACAGACTGAAAATTTTGAAACATGGTCCGTCACCCCAGAAGCTCCCAGAAGCCCTGCCTTCGGCACATTAGGGAGGTGTATTCCCTTCAGGCATGGAGGAGAGTAGGATGGAATGTTACGAAGTATCGCAGGAGTAGTGTAGTTAGAGGAACTGAACTGTGGTGACAACAGGGCCGGGGCTGACTTTGGGAGCAAATGGACCTGGTTTGAGTTTGAGATCTATCCTTCGAAATTGACCGCTAGTGCGGGATTTAACTCCCCACGCGAGGTCTGCCATACTCCCTTCTTCCACAACCCCTCATTACGTGCCCTCCTGTGCCTGTTTCTCTTAGTGGTCCAGGCATGAATTCCTTCCTAAATTCTCCTAACACTCAGTGTGTATGTGTTATTACCGATGCCCATCTCTGTTTGCCTCCTGCCACATTTCCATGTAAACACGCAATCAGTCTGCTTCATTGGATTCCAAGCATGATGGGGGCAGGCATGATGGGTGGCTCAGTGGGTTAAGCATCTGCCTTCAGCTCAAGGCATGATCCCAGGGTCCTGGGATCGAGCCCCACATCAGGCTCCCTGCTCAGCAGGAAGTCTGCTTCTCCCTTTCCATCTCCCTCTATGTGTCCTCGCTTGTGCACGTGCTCTCTCTCTCTGTCTCTCAAATAAATAAAAAAATCTTTTAAAAGATAGTGTTAAACAAACAGAGGTTCTCTAAATATTTCTACCTTTTCCGTAAAATGGAGATGAAAAGGGAACTCGCTTCAAGTGTCACACGTATGAAGCGATGTCCCGCATGCGAAGACCTCGGAATAATGCCTGGAATATAGCAAACACTCAATAAACGTTAGCAGACATTACTATTCAGAACATCAGTTAATTTCCTCAGCACCTGTCCTCAAATTAAGGAGTTAAGAGAATCACCTGAACTGTGTGCAAATTGTGTGTGTACATTTTTCTAGGAAGAGGATCTTTGATATTCCTCAGACTCTCAAATGGGAACTATTACTCCAGCTTCCAAAAGAAATTTAGCGTCATTGCCATAGAGACTGATAGCAAATATTAGGCTATATTCTTTACCTAAGAGTCTAGGGACCACAATTTCTAATACTCACTCAGACCAAACTTGCTTTAAGGCTCAATTAAATCTCAGAGCACTGCGCTAAGACCCAGGACACGCGGGCTCTCATCTGAGTCCTTTTGCGTTGTTAGCTCTGTGATCTTGGTTAATTCACCCACCCTCTTATTTTGTAAATATTTTTGCCCTCGATCATGCAGAGGTAATGAAAGTAGGAGAAACTTTAAAAGAAAAAAAAAAGCTAAACTAAAGATATGAAAATATAGAGCTACATGAAAAATATAGAGCTACATGAAAAATATAGGGTCTGAAAGTCAGAAGATCTCTTACTCAGAACATCCTGTTTCCTAATCTGTAAAATAAGTGAGTTAAATTAGATGACATTTAAGATTTCTTCTAACTGCTCTCCATAATCCAAAGATCTGAAATATAAATAGTCTCTGTTCTGGGGATTTGTTTTCTACTTGAGTTTTCACTGTACTAATTTACACTCTTGCCCACATCAAGGACACTATTTTTATTGACCCATTTGCAAAACCGGGGTAGGGATGGGAAAATAAGAGGCATGTTCTGCTCTTTGCTGATTTCAGTTTCATATATTTAACATTGTGTTGGGCTTCTTGGACCTGAGCTAAGTAAGGATAGTAAGAGGAACCCAAGAGTTGATGAAGCCAAAAGCACTAAAATTCCAGCTCAAAATATCTACCCATAGGGCCCAGCAGACTACCAATGGCAGATGAGCTGAGCTCCTTGTTGGCACGGAAAATTCTGTGTCCTCCTTCCCCACCCCCTTTGAATCTATCTGTTTTGCACACTGAGGTATGAATGTCTTTTACTACAGAGGAGATCCATCTCAGGAAGTGTGAGTTTGGGAAGAGGAGAAGGAAATAGAGCCAAATGGAGGGTATCAACTTTCAATAATAGGACACCTGAAAAAATTTCATAAAGGAGGGGTCAAAACTCTGAATGCTAGGAGACAGAATATGACCCTGCACATGCACTGTAAGGGAAGGGAAGGGAAATGGAGCGAGAGCTCTGCAGCGAGGACTAGGTTTCTGGAAAACCACCTGGGTCAGTCAGCCCTGGAGAGCCCACCAAGGCCAGTCTCAAAGGAGAAAACGTAAGTTTCACTCTGGCTAGCCAGAGCTTTCCAGAGAGAATCTAGTCACCTCCAGATCCCTCTCTGGACCTCTGCTCATTGTCTGTTCATCCAGCTCCTTCTTCGAAGCCCATTATTTGGAGGCACGTAGATAAACTTAATATCATCTCAGGTAATGACACACCCAAACTTCTCAGCCATGAAGACAATTTTCTATATTCTGCTCCGATATGATTCCGATACCATTTCTTTGCTGACGGCCCAATTTCTCAGTGAGGAAGATTCTACTCTGGAAGATAGTTGAGCCTCGAGTGCAATGAAATCACATTGCCTATAACTCACACGGTCTCACTGACCTGATTTCTATAAATAGATAAATTCGTCAAGGAAAAACACAGGATTGAAATCTAAAAGCGAACTCAGGAAATTATTCGTTTCAGACTTTTGCCTCAGGTCAAATTAAAATTTCAATCATCCCTAAAACCATGTCTGTATTTTTTAATAGAGATTCAGATTAAATAAGCTTCCTTGATAACTTCTAATATATGATCAATTCTTCTGTCACGAGAGTTCTTTTTTATGAATTCAGTAGAATAGATGAGAACTAGATAAATCTTCTAGACTATAGCAGATGTCATTTTACAAATGACAACACAGAGGATTAGAAAAAAAAATAATGACTTTCCTGAGGTAGTATACATTCATTCATTCATCCATTTATTCATTCATTCAACATTCACTTGGAAAATATGTATTGAATGCCTACTCTATCTAATCACACTTCTAGTGCAGAGACACAGTAGTATATTAATTAGCTAGGGCTGCTCTAACAAAATACCACAAACCATGTAGCATAAACAATAAAAACATGGTGTCTCAGGTGTCGGCAGGGTTGGTTCCTTCTGAGAGCTGTGTGGGAGAAACTGTTTCACGCCTTTCTTGTAGCTTTTGGTGGATTGCTGGAAATCTCTGGCATTCCTTGGTTTGTAGAAGCATCACCCAGACCTCTGCCTTCATTTTCACAGGACATCCCCTCTGTGTGCACATCTCTGTGTCCAAATTTCCCCTTTAATAAGGGCACCTGTGATGCTGGATTAAGGCTCACCTTCAGTGTGACCTCATCTTAATGAATTACATCTGCAACAATCCCAATTCCAAACAAGACCACATTCTGAGGTACCAGGGGTTAGAACCTCAACACATAAATTTTGAGGAGATGAAATTCAAGCCATAACAAGCAAGAACAAAATAAAATCTCTGCAACCAGGGAGCTAATGTTCAAATGACAGGAGATATTGTGTGGGGTGTGTGGGAGGTGTGTATTATCAGGCAATGAAAAATGCTAAGAAGTCAGAGAGCAGGGTAGGGGTCCAGTGCGGTGATGGAGCTTAAGGGGTAGCTACTTCAGTTAGACATCTCTCTGAGGAAGTGCCTTTTGAGCAGGCCTAACCAAAGTGAGAGGCTGAGTCAGGAAAATCCAGGAGGAAGCACATTCTAAGCAAGGGCACACGCCGCCGGGGACTGGACTTCTAGCTATTGCCTCTCACACACAATGACCCAGCGAGTGTTAACTACATCAGGAATGATGTATCCCGGTACTTATTTCGCCGCTCGCCCTTAGTCCTTTCCTCTCCCTTTTGGAAATTCATCTCAATAAATAGTTATTGAGTATCTATTATACTCCAGGCCTCACTTGGAGCTAGGTGGAAATCAGACTGGGAATCTTCCTCGCGCTCCTGGAGTACAGTTAGGAACAATCACTTAATATTAGATTGGATGAGCCGTAAGTCACTATAATTTTTACATGGCTCTAAGAGCAAGAAAGACTGTGCAGTCCCCGAGGGAACTCTTCCCGTAATACAGCATTAAAACTTCACCACGAGGCTCATTTCCCTGGGAGCAGATCACTTGTTAGAACTGTCCTTTATGGGAGCCAAAATCTGACTTTCTGACACTTACACCAGTTGGACCTAGACCAACCCAGAAGAAATATTATTCTTGCTCTTCTACATGATCATTCTCAAAAGTCTGCTGCAAATTAGAATTTCTATTCATTTCCTCACCCTCTTCCAACGGCACATGTAACCCACAGTCTCTGCAGTCGTTACCTGCCTCTAGGTACTCTCTACTCAGCCCGAGGTTCTGATCAATGCTGGATCGAGGAAATACGGGCTCCATGTATGTTTTGAAAGGATCTGTGTTCAGTGGGAGTATGGCTTGCTGCGATATAGACATGCTTCCATTCACCCAGGCCAGGATTAAATTAGCATTGTGAATAAACATAAGGAACTGTTGGCTTACCTCGAGCATTCAACCTAAAACATATTTTTTCCTGCAACGTGAGACTTTACATTCCTCACCTTCATATTTCATCTCAGTGGTTTTGATCTGGCATTTGCATGTCTTGATATTATTTCTAATCCTGACTCCATATCTGTTGCAGTGTGACAGAAAACAGAAGTCCCCAGACTATTCACCATATGACTCTGATTGAGTCATTTGATTTCCCTGAACCTCAATTCTGCTCACTGTCAAGAAAAATGGGGGATAGGCATGGGGAGAGGGGTGTGGGAGCTAGCAATAAGTCTTCCTAAAGCATGAGAATCAAGTGTGACAAGCCAGGGGAAAGTGTTCCACAAAATGGGACACACTATGCAAATGTTAATAACCGTGATAAGACTGGCCTTTCTCCTTTGAAACATTGATTCAAAAGTAAAGCAGATCAAGGCCAAAATATCAATCGATATGCTCTAGGTTTATTTTCAACCTGTTGTGAGTCTGCCTAAAGGTATTACGACCCAACCTATAGAGACTTAGTTTCCCTTAGCCTCCAGATCTCATGAGCCCACGGCGTGTCAACTACAATATGGTGTAATTGTTACTATCAACAGCTTTGAGTCAGATAAATCTGGCTTCAATTCCAGCTCAGTCACTCACTAGTAATGTGACTTTGAGTAAGTCACTTGCTCTTACTGATCCTCTGTTTCTTATCTGTAACTAGAAAGATAAACTACCTACCTACCTGCTAGAATTCTTGTGAGGGTAAATGAAATCAGGTAAATAGGGCCTGGCATATGGGAAATGTTCAAGGAGTCATTCTATTTTTATATTATTGTGAAATTTTAATTTTCCTAGTCAATCCTCTGATCCTTTTAAAGTAGCTCTATTCCAAAAGCAAGAAAATAAATTAAGCCAGCATAACATGACGTTCCTTATAAACCTATGTTCACTCCTAGTAACCACCACATTCCTTAGTTAATACTCACAAACCATTAGCTTAAGAATCCATTCTTGCTTTGTTCTAGGATGGCCTCTGAGAAAAACTGACCTGTTTATGGATTGTGGAATCTCTCCCTTTTTTTGAAAAATGGATTGAGGTTTGCCTTATTCATTCATCTTTTGGTCTCTGCAGTATCTCAGTAATTCCTGAGATTAGTCCTCAGTTCCTATTCACTTATTCAAAAAGGGTATTTTGAGCATCTACTCTTGGCTCAGCACACCCCAACCTTCTGAGAGGCCCGGCATCACTTGTGCTCAGTGACGGCAGCTAAAACTCATTTAATGTGACCAGGCTTTAGCTGACTTCCACTCATTCGCATAGAGTGGCAAGCCACTGCCTCCCCGCATTGTTTGTGAATGTGGACAAGTCATTTAACGCTGAGTCACAATTTCTTCCTGGGTAAAGTAGGATAATAACTACTGTGACTACCTCACAGGGTGAAAATACAATGACACAAGGTGTAAAAGAAACTAAAAAGTCCCCAAAAAACAAAGATTCTAAAAAATAATTCGAAGTGTTATTTGTTCTTACCCTTCTAGCCTTCAGACCACTTTCCTTGCTGCAGAATTTGAAAGCAAGCTACAAATTGAATAGTTTTATTATCTGTTATCATTACACCATCTGCCACGGCAGCCGGGTGCTCACTTCCTTGTTCTTCTATTTTCAAACACAGACAAAAATGTCCTTTTGTGGTCTTTAACATTTTCAACAAGCCCCAAGTTTATTATTTATTTGTTATTTATAAACCTATGGTATTCTATATTAAATGCTAGTACGATCAGATCCAGCAAAACTAGAAAAAGATGCAGAGCTCAAGAATGAACAAGAAGAGATGGATGGGTAAGAAAACTTTGGCTAAATATAATGTGTGCGATGGAACATATACTTAACTTTGCTTTTTGGAAACAGCTAAAATCCCGAACGGGAAGGCAATACAGGAGGAGATCTGCAGCACTCTCTGGTTAATTACAGGAAGTGTAACAATAGACACATTCTGTTTTGGTGCTAAACTCTAAGAGGGATCCCTGACAGAGTTTCCCATAAAGGACCCAAAACAGTCTAATGGAAAGTGTCTCCAACAGCAATTTCACAAAAGAGGAAATATGTTCTCCAAGTGGTCACTGTTCTATACGATCCTTAATAAAAGATCAAGTTGTGGTGTCACGCTGTCATTCTGTGAGGGTCCTTGTAAAGGATGGAAGGTAACATTGTACCCATGTGAATAAATGTTCTTATAACCTGGCTTCACGCAAAGCTTAATATTTTAAAATCAAGAGTCATGAATGAATGATTGTGACCAGTAGGTGATTTCCCTTGTCTGTATTTAAGCCAGCACTTGACAAGTGGGGAGGCTGCTGAGACTGAGGCTGGACTGGAAATCAAGAATATGGTTTTTCTGTCCTACTGATGCAATAAAGAGCTCTGTGCTTTAAGTAACTGGCATGCCGGTGGCAATGATTAATTTCAAAATGTAAGGTCTTCTCACCTAAAGGAGGGCTTTCCCATCATCTTCAGGGAGGTAAACTATCAAACCAACATTTCTCTTGGAAAGTAGTTTGGAATGTGGTGAGAACCTCAAACAAGGACTTAAAACCAGGCAGTTCTATATCATAGAGTAAGGGCCAGCAAAATATGGTTTCTGGGCCAAATACCCCTCTACCTGTTTTTATAAATAAGGTTCTAACGGAATGCAGCCACACCCATTAGCTTATGGATTGTCTATGGCTGTTTTTTTCACCACAGTGTCAGAGCTGAATAGTCACAATAGAAAACACATGGTCCACAAAGCCTAAAATATTTATTATCTACCCATTGCAGAGAAAGCTTGCCAACCCCTGCCAGAGAACAGAGAGCGAGAATTCAGGTTTAAAGTGGCTTGACAGCTATGGTTATGAACCCACCATCAATTTTTACTACGAAATGGTATAATATAGTCCTTGTAAATGCTTTTATTTTAAGCATTGCAACATAATAAAGGGCTTCCTACAATGAATTAGCTCACAATTCACACCAACACAGTAACCGAATTAGTCTTCAAGTAGTGAGTTCAGTGGGATAAAAACAGACATGTGCTCGGACTGCCTTTTCTTTTTTACTCGAATTTTAATAATTTAACGGCACTTTTCTATAAACAATGTATTTCCTCCTGTTCTAGGGAAGAGATGAATAAACATTCTCTTCTAAGCAGACACTGAGTTTATTGCCATGAACAGAATGGCTACAGATCATGCTTGCCCTGATTAGTGCCGAGAAGGAAGGGCTCAGGATGAACGTTGCTAAAACCGAAGTCATTGCTTTTGGTGGATCTGATTTATGGTCATCCTGTACAGCTAGTTTGTCCGTGGTTTCTGCAAGTATAAATTCTACAGCGAGTTTATATCAGACACTGCATCAGAAAGTTACGTTTCTCAGAGACACAAATTTCATTAATGCTTTACTGATTTATTTTCAATTTGTGCAAAAATAATTGTTGGGATGCTCAATGTCAAGATCTTTGGGGCCTTGATCTGCCATAGGCAGTACCATGAGAGACCCAAATCACATCCTAGGGGATGTTGGGGGGGACCTTGACTTAGAGCCCTTTTTTTGTATTAACGACAAGAAAGCTCAGGGACAGCTGCATAGCCAGCCCTGGTGAGGGTGAGGGATCTTACTGATGGCAGCCAGTCTGACCCACTCCTGGCTTCCTTTAGTTTTCTGAGTCTCATTTTCCCCTCGTCCTTCTTTCCTCACCCCTTATTCTTCACTTGATTTTATCTTGTGTGGTATTAATCAACAATCCACCTTAAGTCTGTTCTGGAACAAGGCAGGGGTGTAAGTAAGCAGGTGAAAAAGAACTTACCTGTTGAACTGAGTTCTTAGTATTGTCCCTCTGAGTACTGAAAAAAAATATCTGCAGGAAACAATTCATTTCTTCTGGCATGGTAGCTCTGAGATTTTCTTTCAAATAGAAATTGCTCGGGGACGCGTGGGTGGCTCTGTGGGTTGAGCAGCCAACTCCTGGTTTCGGTTCCAGTCGTGATCGCATGGAGGGCGAGATCAAGCCCCCCATCGGGCTCCACACTTGATGGGGAGTCTGCCGGAGATTCTCTCCCTCTGCCCTTCCACGCACTTGCTCTTTCTCTCCTTCTCTCTTTAAAAATAAATAAATAAAATAATTTTTTAAGAAGGAAGGAAGGGAGGGAGGGAGGGAGGGAGGGAGGGAGGGAAGGAGGAATTGCTCACCATGTGCATGGGCTTCTGGTTGCTCCTGCAGACATGTGATGTTAGGGCTGTGCATCCGGAGAGAGGTGTACACTCGTGTTGTCATCTGTGATGGTGGGAATGTGGGCAACCCAGTGCCATTGCATCAGCAACAGACAGGTAGTCAATGGAAAGGGTCAACATCATCTCTTCAGTCTCTCTGGGGGAAACATGTCTTGGTAATTAGTACTTGAATAGTGCTCTACAGTTTGCAAAGAAGTTTATACATATGGCATCACATTCAACCCTCACAATAACATTGTTAATTTGGCTTATGACACTTTGTTTTCACTTTGTTTTCAAAGTGCAGACTTTGAAAGCCAAGTATAGTGAGTAGAGGAATGAGCATTGAAGCCGGATATATGAGGCCAAGTCCTACACTCTATTTCTCCATGCTTCCCCCATCCCTTCAACATATTTCTAATCATTTGATCCAAGCACGATAACGTCTGGAAGAGTGCTATGTGATAGGTCATAGTAAAAGGCTTTGGAGTTAGACCTGAGATTAAATAATAGATTTTTCATTTTCCAGCAGTCTCTTTAAGTCTCTATATTAGGTTCCTAAAGTGTTTTTAACAAATTACCACAAACAAATGGCTTAAGTCAACAGAAATTTATTCCCTCACAAATCTGGAGGCCAGAAGCCAAAACCAAGTTGTCTGCATGGCCATAATCCCTCCAAAGGCTCTAGGGAGAATCTGTTCCTTGCTTCCTCCAGCTTCTAGTGGCTCCAGTCGGGTTTTTTTGTTTTGTTTTGTTGTTGTTGTTGTTGTTGTTTTAAGATTTTATTTATTTATTTGACAGAGAGAGAGAGATCACAAGTAGGCAGAGAGGTAGGCAGAGGCAGAGGGAAAAGCAGGCTCCCAGCCGAGCAAGAAGCCCGATGCGGGACTCGATCCCAGGACTCTAGGATCATGACCTGAGCCGAAGGCAGCCGCTTAACCAACTGAGCCACCCAGGCGTCCCTTGTTTTGTTTTGTTTTGTTTTGTTTTTTGGCTTATGGCCACCTCCTGTCTCTGTTTCCTCTTCATCTTCTCCTCTGTGTGTCAATCTTATAAGGATATGTGTGACCCATTTACAACAAGCTCCTCCTCTCAAGATCCTTCACTTAATTATATCTTTTGCATATAAGGTAATATTCACAGGTTCTGGGGATTAGGATGTGGAAATATCTTTTGGGGGTCCACCATGCAACCTACTAAAGTCACTGAACCTTATGTCTCCCTTCCATAAAAATTAGAATATTATCACTTATCCGAAGGGTAAAGATTAAATAAGATAATTTAAATAGAACTGTCCAATATATAATAAATACTCAGTAGAAAGGGTTCACCTCTTTTTCTCATCAGGAGAGCTGCTAATATAATCACTACTTTTGAGATGATGTCCCTCATTTTTCTCATTGCAATAATAGCCAAATATACACTCAAATTCCCCCATTTTTTCATTTTCTCTTTAAATTCTGTGTTGCAATGAGCTGTATTCCAAAGAGCAGTACACTTTTTGAATTGTATTTTATCATGAATTATGATAATGCCTCTCAAGCATCTGACCTGAAGGGTTGGTTTTAATTTTGTAAAATAAAATTAAAATGTTGTGATGATGAAAATTGCTATAAAAGTATCCAAATACTTACTTTGATCTTATTACAGACCAATAACAATTTGCCCTTATCCAGGACATCATTTTGAGGATGAAAAATGTGAACATTAAAAGTGAAACACATATCAAGTACTTTAATTTTATCAAAATTAATTTTCCAAAAGAGTCAAATTCTCTCATTACTGTAGTTACTTCATACCAATATTTAACCCTAAAAACATAATATTTGTATTTTTCCTCTGCCCAAGAGGTCTGAGTGGTATTTTTTTATGACAGTAAATTGGTTGATTTCTTTTTTGCTTGAGCTTTGTTTCTATCTAGATATATACCTTCGTTATACATAGCACTTTCTATTTTCCTTCTACCATATCAGTTTTTGAATAAAGTATGTTTTTCTCTTGATATTTTCAGGCTAAGTTTTATCCCATTAAGTCTTAGTCCTCTCAATAATATTATATTTATTTTTTTGGTCTAAAACTTTGAGTTCTTTTGCCACCTCCTTTTCTGTGTTGACATATATAGTCTTTTAAGAACATAAATATTCTTTTTTTCTTTTTTGAAAGAGAGAAAGTCAGATCAAGTGGGGGGAAAGGGCAAGGGAGAGGGAGAGAGAGAATCTTATGCTCAGCGTGGAGCCTGATGTGGGGCTTGATCCAATGACGCTTAGATCATGACCTGAGCTGAAATCAAGAGTCAGATGCTTAACCCACTGAGCCACCCAGGCACCCCCAAAAATAATGTTCTCAGTGAACATCTCTATTATTTGTTGAATAAATGAAAGAGTGATAATTACTAAGGACCACCTCTACTATACAGACACTTTCTCTGACATGCCCACTGTCCTTATCACCTACTTGGTGGTTGGTCTTGGTTTTTCTCATTGCCCTTTATTCACTCATTTTTGTTAAATATGTTCTTTGTTTTGATCCAGTGCCCATTTCCATTTTCTGTAGTTCATCCTCCTGACAGTCCTATCATGATCCAGAAGACAAATTCTTTCCTTCAGATACCTTCTAAGAAATCAGCTATTACCCACCTTCTTCTTCCAGTCATGACCACAAACCGGAAGAAGACCAAAAAAGTCCTACCCAACCTTAATTGTTTTGCCTTTCCAACCTGATCCTAGAGATCCAGATCCTGTGACGACAACTTTTGTTCCCACATGAACCATCAGAGTAGCAGGGATCGGTGAGGTTGGTGATCCTGGCAGGGCCTCCATCATATCTGGATCCCTGCTCTGAGAAGTTGTACCGTGTAGACCCATGACCACGCCAGGTTTATGCCTGGCCACCTCCTCCCAACCAGCAGAGAGTTCACTATCAAATAGTTATGAGATGTATGTTTCTATTTGATTGAGATAACAGTTCCATCATTTTTTGAATGCTTAGGAATCTCTTGGAATCTCTCAGAGCCTAGAAAATGCCTCTACTTGAATATGTCTGGAATTACCCTCCAGGAGAAGAACCTCATAAAGCTTCCACGCAGCTTAATTTCCTCTTGCTCATCCTTAGCTGTGTCATAGTGGTCGCCATCCTTATAGAGGCCCCAGATAGTTAACCTTCAAAAAACAAAACAAAGCAAACAAACGAAAAAAGCTATGCCCTTCTACTCCATATCCTATGATTTGTTTCCTTACAAGGTAGGCTCTGCCTAGGGTATTCTACAGAGTGCAAATGTGACTCACCCACCTCCACCCTTTCTTGTTACTGCCCAGAATAAGTACATGGCCCTTCCAGGTTAAGACAGTATTATTTATCACTATGAAGAAGTAGATGGGTTAATGACAACAAATGTGAAAAAGTTACCCCCCAAAATCAAGAAATCTAAGAGTTTTCCTAGCTATTTTCATTGGCATGTAATGACTGACTTCCCTTCTCTCTAGTATACATAGAAACCAGGGTGAGGTTTTGTGGATTTTTAGTGTCTTCTACAGCTCACATCCTAATATCTGTCCCTGGTATGGGGCTTTGCAGGTTGGTCATTCCGGCATTCCTGTGGGACCCTGTTTGGGGACAGAGAATAGAAATACCTATAGATTCCTTCTCTGCGTTTCAGGTTAATTCCACTCTGAATTCACAGGTATGTCCTCACTCTCCCTGAGACTACTCCAATCTTCCAGCCCTGCAAGCCCTCCTTTTTGTTTCTCCCATTACCCCAGAGAAAAAAGGGCCTTCCTTCTTAACTCCCTGAACACTCCTCCCCCAGAGGATACCTGTCTTTCCTTGACCAGTGGTCCTATCATTCACCCTTTCAGGAAATCTGCGCTATGCAGTGCCTGCAACACCCTCAGAGGCCAGGTAAGATGAGTTTTTCTTACAACCAGTGCTTGCTTTTCCCCCTGCTGTTCTCAGATACTATCCGGTGCAGCTTCTCTGATCTTGGCCTTGTGGCTCCCATCTTCTTATTAGTAGCCAGGACTAGCCACTAAATTTGCAGGGCCCAATGCAAAATGAAATTGTGGGTCTCTGTTCAAACATTATTAAAAATTTCAAGATGGCAGTAGGACACCATAGACCATATGCAGGGCCCTCTGACTACAGGATTCCATGGGACTAACAGGCTGCACTCCCATGTGCTAGGAGCACATCTTTCTGTAATCTTGGGATAGTCTTCAATCTTGTGTACTCTTCTTTGCCCCAAGATATCATCTTTGGCTAAATTCACTATATTCATGTTTCAGATTATCGACTTATGGTAAAAAGAGGCTACATTCCTCAACTAGTCCATAATCTAGCCCTACTCAGGTCAGCTTATTAGTTCTACTCACCCCCTAAATTCTCTGAGGTGACCCACAGGGGTGTCCCATTCCCAGGGAAGTGACTGTTTTAGAATTAAAATTCAATAATATAAAAAATAATTGCATTCATTCATTAGGCACTTGTTGCAAACCTATTCTGTATCCAGCTTGATGCTAAGGATACAAAAAAGAGGACGCCTACTCTCACGTAGTTCACAACCCAGTGGGGGTAGGCACACTTAGAGAAATGGATAGAAAACAACTAGAGCAATGCTCTAACAGAAGGATGCAAATTTAAAAACCAAATCAAAAAGAAGTATGAATAAGCCTAATTTCTGCCAATGGGAAAAGCTACTTAATTCATCACATCTACTTGTTGACAAAGATTTCCCTTCTCCTCCTTGTTTTTTTCATCTGGCTTTTGTTGTTGTTAGTTTCTCACCACATCCTTCTCACAGTGTGGAGTACACAAAGGTGTTCCGCAAGCCCTTTCACCTTCTCCTTTAAGCAAGAATCGAGTTATAATTACCACAAACATCGTTGACCAACCCCTCAAGCACAAAAGAAACATATTATCTACCTACCCTGCCACAGATTGCAACAGTGGCTTTGCTCTCAGTATTTCTTCACCTTCTAGATAAAATAGTAGTGCTTCTGAAATGGCTGTGGAAGAAAGCTCCTTCTTAGAAAATGTTTTTATATATCATGGATCATGTTATAAATTGGCCATTTCCTTCTGCCCTCGGTATCTACAATCAGTAAGAGGGGAGGTAAATGGCTGACACTCCAGGAAAATTCCCGAACTCCACAACCAAAAGTTTTGGACTTCGATAAAGCAACAGATATGGAAACAGTTTTAGGAAAACCTCATCAGACCCTACTGGTATCACAGCCAGTCTTCTGACTACTTTTTAAAAAGTGTGCTGCGTTTTTCTTCTGCCTTGCCTAGGCCGTCAGTCTTCATAATCACTCCTTCTCTAGGAAGGATCTCTGACCAAGTTACAATGACTAAAGGACTCATCTTGGTCTCCCTCTAGAGAGCTGAGAACTCAGCTGCAGGAAAAAAAATGCTTCCATCCACCCCCTACCCCCCCCCACCTCCACCCCCAACCCCACAGTCAACTTTAATCCAAATGTCAGAATCCATAGTAGAGTGACTTGGAAGATAACAGAACAAAAATGTGCCAGCAAAAGGACTCTTGGGTTTTGGTTTTTTGGGTTTTTTTGTTTTTCTTTTTGTTTTTCCAGAGGCACACTCTGGTCAAGCACCCTTCACCCACCTACATTAGCCTTCCTCCATCAACCTCTAGGATCAGTCTCACCTATGAATGGCTCCTGAATAAGTGGTCACTTATGTCCTAAACATCGAAGGGTGTTAAGAAACCTCTGCTCCTTTGAAGTTTCATCTTCACTTGCCTCCCTTGATTCTTGAAATTCCACCCTCAGAGTCATTCTCGCAAGTAATGATATAATTGATTAGATTCTTTCCAGGTGATAGCTCGCCCGATCAGATTGTGTTAAGGGGAAAGTGGAAAGAGTATGAAGGTCCAGTGTGCTGAAGGGAAAGGAATTTCCATAATAGAGACAAAAGCTCTGAGAGGGAACCTGTATCTCAGAAAATAAGTCTTATTTTACAACTATACTTTGGCCCAGAACCACTCCTGTCCCACCGAGAACTTGTTCTGATCCTGTCAGTTGAGGTTGTCTTGACTCAACGCCTTGTGCAAAGACCACAACTGAAGATCATAGGAAAGCTCAGGCTGATTCTGGTCTTTTTCACTGCACCTGATACAACAGCGTTTGCATATGCTTGATGTCCTCAGCCCAAACACTTGGCAACTGGGTGAAATTCTGCAATGGCCTCTCTGAACTGTTCATTTCCCTCAGGCAATACAGTGAGAAAAAGAAGACACTTTGTTCATCCTCAAGATTCTTAGAGAGATGGGTTAGCCAAAGGCAATGGCCTCCCCCACCTCTGGTTGGCAGACCACTAAAAGAGTTAGTATTCTCTGTGCATTTATCTGTGTAGAGAGGCAGTAATGGTAGATGTTAAACTAACCTTCTCACCTATTGGAAGCAATAGGTTATAATGGAAAAAAGCATTGATTTGGAGTAACATAGATCTTCCTAGTATTGCTATTTATTATGCTTTTGACATTGGTTAGATCACCTAACCCCTCTTAGCCTCTGTTCCTTCATCTCTGAATAGGGAAAACAATGGATAACTTGTAGGGCTGTGGGGAGAATATGTATGGAGCCCAACAGACCACAGGCTTCAACAAATGCAGTGGTCTTCCTCCATTAGTTCCCTGTTGGGATGGGCCATATGAAATTACAGTGTTCTACCCTATTAAAGTTGTTCATCCTAACCCAGAAAAAGAAACCTTTTTAAAATTCTTCCTTACATCTTAAATACTCTAGTTTAACTGTCATCTCACTGTCTCAAAAAGTTATGTCCCCCAAGACCAGAGAACGAATTTGAAGTTCCCA
>CM052886.1:22080151-22101317 GCA_028534135.1 Potos flavus
AAAGAGAAAGAAAGGAAGGAAGGAAGAGAAAAGAGAGAGGAAAAAAAAGAAAAGGAAGAGAAGGAAGGCAGGAAGGAAGGAAGGAAGGAAGGAAAAATCCTATCAACTTATTGTGTGAACACCCAAATAATACTTAACATTTCGAGATACAATAGAAAAGTATCCCGACCTTATGCCTGCAAACCACCCCCCTCACGAAAAAGGTCTCATTTATTTATGCAGTTCAAAAAATAAAAAACTGTGACTATATTACAAGCCTCTAAGGCTTTCTCAAAACAAAAATAATCTATAGCCTGGACTCAAAAAATAAAAAGACTTACCACAGGCTTCAAATTCCTGAGGTGGGAGTTTTCCATAGATCACAGCAAACTGATCATGCAGAGAAAGGCTGACACAGCAAGGGTCACTAAGGAAAGGAAGAGAAACACAAGGGAAAAATGAAAAAGAAAAGAAAGGAAGAAAAAATGCTACTTTCTCTTTTTTGGCATATGTAATTTCTATGAAAGAACTTCTGAAACGCTCAACCCTAGGTAAATATCCAATCAGGTAATTAGTTTTGAAAAGCTTTTCAAATTCCAGATAATAATGGAGTTGGGCAAAATGGTGTTTCTTTGGGGCCCCCAATGAGAAATAATAAATTCTTGGTGATTAATGGCACTTATGTGCTTTTGGACATTAAAAACATTTTCTGCTCTTGAGTCACAACGGAAGCTACAGTTTGAATTTTATTGTTTAATTTGCCTTTTCCTTTCCTGGGTGAGCCAGCACTGGATTTAGAAGTTGAAAGTTTATAGAGTCAGCAGGACCCCAAGGGACTGAGAGCTAAACTGGGCCAGTGAGGATAAAGCCAAAGATTATCTACCCTCTGTGAAAATGCAGGATTCAGAAAAGAGAAAGAAGGAAGGGTGATTATAAAGATGGACAGTCTGTAACTTAGACAAAATTTCTTGGCGCGGTTGGCAAATCTCGTTTTAAAAAAACAAACAAACAAAAATTTCCTGGTTCACAGTTGCTGAAGCGCTTCTTTTTTTCCATCTTTGGCACATGGTCAAAGGACAAGCGGATATCTCCCCAGAAGACTGGAGAATGCGTGAGTCCTCAGACACGGTGCAGCAAGGCTCGCAGTTAAAAGCAGAGGGTTGAGAGTTAAGAAGATTTCAAGGGTAGAAAGGAAAAGATTTTTGCTTAGTCAATGATTGGTTTTGTCAGGGTTGACATGTTTTTCCCTGTGTCCTTAGAGAAGTTCCCCAAGTTGGACCTTGGGCCTTACCTAAAAGCTAAACAGGACTATCTTTCTGTAATGTTCTTCAAGCACATTTTAGCTACACTTTACAAAACCATCCTTGTCAGTTTCTCCAGTCTTGGCAGTGACTAAAAACAGTGCAAAATAGAAGACTTTCATGGGGACAGTTACCCATATAGAAATCTAATACAGTTTGCCAGTCCTGTAATGTGTTTTCCCCAGACTTAATCTCCCCATCTGCAAAATGGAGAGAACGTCTAGGTCCATAAAGACCAAAGGTACAAGGTATCCAATTTACAAAGACCGGGAGCTAAGACTTTTCAGGAATCTGAAAGAAATAAAAACAAACAAGCAAACAAACGAAATATCTCAAGGGAGTACTGGATTAGGGTCTCAACTCTCCCACCTCCTGGGACTGTCCCATCCCAGGTCCAGGAGGGAAGAAGGCATATCTTCTGCCATTGGGTAAATTTACTGAAAACGTGGATAGATTCCCCTCTCCTTTTCTCTGTGTCTCAATTTCCTGTAAACGGTAGAACTGTAAAACAAAAAGTAGTAAGATCCAAATCTTCCTGCTGGGGACTTGATGAAGATGAATTAGACACTGACACTCAGGAAAAGATGGAAGGCTCTCCATGACAGAGGCCAAACTAATTCAAAACGAAAATCATCAATTTGAGTGTGCTCACATGTTACTCAAAAATCAATGAAGAAACAAAGTGAGGGAACCCTGAAGCCATTTTAGCACCCCTGCTTTCGCACTCCACTCTAACTTAGCAACCTTGAAATATCTCGGCTCTGAAAACCCAGTCAATCATCATTAATAATGATATTTTTATAGCACCTTAAAAATTGGAATTTCCAGAGCCGCCTTGATAGATGTCCTGTCACTACCTTGCCATTTGCGTAATTTTTTTTTCTGAGTTGTTTTTTTCCCCCTGTACTTAAAGAATTTTTTAAGAGAGAAGAGGAAGATTTTTCTTTTGATTGAAAAATTCATAAGGGATGGCACAGCTTGCCCTTGCTACGAATCCTTTCCTAATGAGCAGTGTAATTTAGCGATTGTACAAGGACTTTCAACTTTAACGATTCTAGAACTCGAGTTTACTTAAGGAGTTAAAACAAATGCCTGCCTGTTGCCTTCAGATCTGGAATGAGAGTTCAGCGAGTTTGCACAAAGATGAAAAAGATTAGAGGCAAAAGCCAGCTTGTTGTTCTCTCTGATACACAAACATCTCGAGCAATTTACCTGTTGTTTATCTCCCTACGAACCATAGGAATTACTTAGTACCTCCAGTGTGACTTGCCCAGAAAATTCAGAATGTTCCTTCAAAATATTTTAATTCATTAAGTTATAAATAAATTAGGCAAATTCTAATCTGCTTCGGGCTTTATTTATCTGCTCATTTCTTCCCCATAGATACACACACACACACACACGCGCACACACACACACACCCCCAAACAGTACTGAGTATTCCTTGTCTTTGAAAATGCAGATGAAATTTCTTATTTCTGTTGTAACTTCCACAAAACTCTCCAAGCTTATGAGATACATTGGCTGACTCCAACTCTGAAAGGGAACTCAAACAATTCATGTTTAACCTCTGAGCCAAGAAGAAACCTGAATTTTTTCAGAAGTTTGTATTTTGGGGGGGTTCTCCCCCCCCTTTGTAGCTTCTTTTACTCTTTGCCTCCAAAAGACTGCACAGGAATTTTTATCACCACTGGGGGCTTAATACTGGTGGTGAAAAAACGAGTTCCTGTCCTGGTGCTGAACTAAAAAGGAATACATGTCTTGGATGTATCAGGTTTCTTTGTCAAGCAAACAAAAATAAAGGGATCTAGTTTACTGGAATAGTTGCAGTGCTCATTAAAATTGATGACTTCGGAGATTCTGTGCCTCTCTTCCTTTAACCAGGGCCATCAGCCAAGAATCTGCTGTGCTATTAAAGACATCATGTTATTGGGGTGTTGTAAAACAGACCACTGCTGTCGCCTTAGCTCACCCTTCATGTCTCAGTGTGACAGCAGGAGAGGCCTGGGGGCACTGGCAGAGGATGGGCCTCACCATTTGGCCAAGGGCCACCAGTAGAATATGTATGGGACTAAGACGCAACCTGGTATTTTTTAGCCATGAACATCAAGTTTGAAAGAGAAAGAAAAGGAGCTGGATGAGCACAAGGCGGAGTTCGGTTTTTCTTAGAAATGTGCGACTCTGCAAAAGTGTGCCTTTATTTTTGGCACAAATTGCTATAGCAAATTACATAGCTTATCAGATGTGGTTTTTTGGGCTCACTGGAGAAGCCACTGCAGGGACTTGTTCTCTTTGTTGTTTGTTCCCAGTTGGGAATTTGGGATAGATCCGTGTTTTCTTATAGTTCAGGAACAGGCTTGAATAATAAGTGATAACAATATTTGTGATTCAATTAAACTCACATTATTACAATTAACCAAATGAGACCTTGGACTTACAAGAGATTTCCATTCCGCCCTAAGGGAGGTAAGATACAAAGTTTGAAACTCCATGTCACAGATTAGCCAATAGTCCCATGTAAACTTTGGGGGGAGTGAAGAGTTCAGAGCAGGGCGGGAGGTCAATCCCAGTGAATGAAGAGTTTCAGAGAGAACATTTTCAGTTCTTCTCACCAGCCCTCTCTCTCTTTTATTTCTTGACCATCTATGCAGATTCACCGTCATATAGCACGAGAACCCAAGGAGAATGTCACTTTTGATATTATTTCTATTTATTTTGTTGCCAAAAATGGAGAATAGATTGAAAACCTAATTTTAAAAACAGAAATTTTCCACTAGCTAAAATAACCATCGAGTATTCACGTGTACGTTGGTTTATTCACTCATTTATACTAAGATAAAGCACATACCAGAGGGATGCAAAGGAAGCATAAAAATAGGGTTCAAGGAGGCCAGTTTATTAAAAGTACAACGCAAGGCAGTAGGTAAGCAAGTGCCTGACACCCAGAAGCACAGTGTTAAAGGTAGAGGGAAGGGTCAATGTGGAAAAGAGAGGCTTAGTAAAGAATAGCTCCTGGGAAAAGATGAATCTTAATTAGAAACTTCAAAACTACATAGACCTTCAAGCGTTTCACATTGGACCCTTTTCTTCCAATGAAATCTTACACAGAAATCCAATGCAAAGCCATAAGAACAGAGCACAGTTCTCACCCTCTCCACTTCCCATATTCCTCCCCTGTGTTTCCCCTACCTTCAAGGTTCACAATTTTAAAATCATGGACTTCAATAAATAGCAAGTTAATGAAGAGAAGGAAGGCAGCCCTGGGTGTGGAGGACAGCATGAGTAAAGCTGAATCAGGAGGTAGTGATGGAAATGTTTTGAATGAGTTCAATGAAAGCATTTAGGCAAAGAAATCTGCCTGAAATTGATTCCATAGACCTTAGGGGACCATTGACGATTCTCAAAATGGAGAGTGATGTAATGGAAATGAACATTTAAGAATATTAACATGGCAACTATATGCTGATGGTTTGCAATGAGGATGCAATTGGAATAATCTGAATGTCAGAAATAGACGGCCCCTAACAGAGCTGCAACTTTAAAAATAGGAGTGCGGCCAAGAGGTCTTAGTGATTGATTAAATATGGGAGTAAAGGAAATACAGGCTTGAAAGTCATTTTTTACGGAGGTATTTATATTATACACTTGTAAGAATTTGTAGTTTGTCCACAGCCTTTATCTCTATGAGTCATTATACATTTGTGTGATTATTTTGCTAATACATTTCTACCCCTGGACTGTAATACTCCATGAGATTAGGGACTCTGCCTGTTTGATACTAGAACTTTAGCATCATAGGTAGAAAACAGCCACTCATATTTGTGAAATTAAGAAACTCAAAAAGTGATGGTGTCATTGACTTTATTAAAGAAACTAGAGAAAAGTAGTTGAGTTTGAGTTTTATCATATTTTTCTTAGATGAGGAAAATAGGTCTAAATTCAGATTTCTTACCCCTGCTCTTGACACGGGGCTGAAGAGCAGTTAAAATGTCAGTGATGGGTATAAAAACTAGGCCATCCACAGCAATGAAGCCATGAGAATGAATTAGTTACCCAAAGAGAATGTGTGTTTAAAGACAGAAGAGCGGAGAGAGCTTGAGGATTCTCATGCAAAAGTCAAATGGAGAACCAGAACAGTCAAAATTAAAGAATATTTCTCTGAGGGTAAATTTGGAATGGTTTGCCATACACCCACACTTTGAGACATTTATAAACTATCACAGGAAAGAAATCCTCTCTTAAAAAAGTTTAAAACATTAGGAATTTTGCAAGTGGGGATAAAACGTACAATTAATTAAGAGGAATCCAACCCATTTTCAGTCTCTATCAGAATTTTTTTATTGTATTTGTAAAATATGACTGACCACCTTATCCCAAATGCTCCTGGTGTCCTAGCTGAGAAAAAGTGGCCCAGACACAGAGGTTTTTCTTTGTTTTGCTTTTTTTCTCTTTTCTTCTTTTTTTCTCTCCCACTTTCCTTTGGTAGCAACATAGAAAACATCTCTTTCTTAGAATTATATAAGCCACATGAAATTCTCAAACCTCATTTGCTGATCTAATTTTGGTACCATTCCACCTAAATCCTCTTGTTCATTGTTTTCGTTGTCGTTGCTGCTATTATTGTGAGTTGTTGTTTTCTTTTTAGATTTTTTGTTTTGTTCTCTTCTGTTCCTTGGGTGGTAGAAAGGAGAGAGAGAAAAAAATGTTTGAATGACACAAATTATGATTCCTTTATAGTCAAAGAAAGTGCCTGTATCCCCTGTCCATTCTTACATAGAGCATGAGACAAACAGACCTTTCTTTTTTTTTCTTTAAAAATAGCAATAGCCCCAAGGACATTACTATGACAAAGTTACAACGTGAATTTTCTTCTATTTCTTTTTCTATTTAGTCCTAGGAGAAATTGTGCGTCTTTTATCCAGAAAATAAATAGCTATGGATTTTGGATGCTTCACATGCTAAGTGTTGTAATTCATATAAAAAATGTAAATGTTAAAATTCTGAAGGTATTTTAAATTGAAGTCTAATACGAATAGCAAGGAGTCTGAGAGAGGGAAAAAAAACTCTGGGAATAAAAAGACATTGTAGCCACCAATAGTTTTTCTTGAGCAGAAGCTGCACAGTTACTTTCTGGATTCAGGTCTCAAATAGTGGTTTTGTTCCAGAGGAACACCAAACTACTGAAACTTGAGATGGGTCCAGGGACAATACAGAGCCAAAATGATTCTCTGCTAAATCTGGAAGTTAGGCTTGAAGCTACCTCCATTCCATGAAGGTCTTTTGGAGTCTGTTCATTTTTTCATCTCCACAAAGCCCTAAGGGGACATCTAAGACATGTCCAGTGCTGTACTAGGCCAAAGAAGTAAAGAGACCCAGTCCCTGGTCCAGCGAGCTCGCGCTGGGGGGAGCTCCTCCATAGCCACTACCCTCAACAGTCTTTCCTCTTCACCTTCTGAAAGATTTGGCAGGTATCTGGCTGGAAACAGGTGGCTGTCTTTGTTGCTATCAGTTGTGTTTATGAGCACACAGAAAATCTTATAGAGCTGTGGGACTTCCTCTCATTTTCCAAGATCGACACCATTTTTTTCATATCTCCATTTATATTTTCTCTTCACGTAATTCCGAATTGCAGATGGAGACAACTCACCTCTTGGGTTGCTGTCTGCCCCAACACTTCGCAGGAAGCAGGGACCGTCCAGAGGTCCTCCTCCAGAACACTAGGGAGGTCCTGAGGAGAAAGAATCATCAGTCACGGGGGAGAGAAATCATCCAACTTACACCAAGAGTCAGGCTAAGGAGGAATAAATGGAGACACATGTTCCATGAATAAAAAAGAAGACGAGCAAGAGGATTAAAAAGAAGAAATCATTGAACACATCATGCTCTTTTGATGGAGCAAGATAAGGATGCTATGGGTAACCTGGCAGACAAACAGGAAATAGTGCGGCATGCCGACAGCTCTCCAGGGCTGAGTGGGTCTCTGTGCTGCAGGAGAACCACAGTCAAATCATGATTTCAGGTTTTCCAAACACTGCTCTGCACACACACCGACCTCATAACAACCCCACCTGTGCTGCCAACAAGGAATGTCACCCAGTGTTCTATTTCTATTATGCTGTTTCTCAAGAAGAGACATTCTTTCTTAATACTTGCAACTATCCTAGTCTATAAAGATGTCTTCTCTTTACGTGTGTGTTTTATCCTAGGTGCATAATTAGAATGATTTGGCTGCGTATCTTGCATGCTCTCTACCTTCTTTATAACTTTTCTTGATGCCTAGCACACCAAAACTGTCCAGTAAATGTCATTGAGAAAAATTGCTCAATGGTAAAATTTTTTTTTAAGATTTTATTTATTTGTTTTGGGGGAGGAGGGGCAGAGGGAGAGAGAGGGAGAGAATCTCAAGGAGACTCCCCATTAAGTGCAGAGCCCAACGCGGGGCTCGATCCCACAACTGCAAGACCCATGCATGATCTGAGCCAAAATCAAGCATCTGACACTCAACGGACTGAGGCACCCAGGCACCCCAACAGGTAATTCTTTACAAAGAGAAAGGCCAGGCCACAGTGTATGTCACATGTTAATGAGGTGTCCCCAAGCACTGTTCATCACAGCTGCTGTCCTAAGAAGCATGAATTTATGAGCAATGACCAGTAGACTCCATTGTTGGAGCCAATGGCAGCATCCACGAAAAGAATGCATGACCAAACTTCGCCACCCAGCCAGTCCCCACTTGCTGGTGGTTCTCGGTGGTCTGGGTTTCTTCCTGCTTCTTCAGCTTGCCTTCGCTCCTGATGATCGGACACCCGGACTGTCTTCCCCAATTCCAAACATGGTCATTCTCCACAGCCTTGCCCATGAAGCAAACTTCTATGAACTTTTCAGGTCTCAGGGAACTTACACTCCCCAAGATTTACAGTCAATGATGGTCTGTATTTAGCATCTTTATTTGCTTTCCATCTGTACTCTTCCTTATTTTCTGGACCCTTGTCTTCTCTATTTCTTATCTAGATTCTAAGCACCTGAGAGTTCATTGCCTCACAGCCTAGGACCGTGATTTTATAAGTGATCAATTAGTGATCAGTAGAATGTGTGGCTTCTCAGTACACCAAAAACCAGGTAATATGAAAGTATGCACATATATGCACACATACACACACATACAGGAGACATCGTCATCGAGCATTAGTTACTTTGCGTATTATCCCATTCAATACTCACAGCAACCCTATGTACCACATAGGGAGGTACGATTCCCATCTCCGTCTCACTGATGGGGAAAATTTACATATTCTGCTCAGTGTCATCAAGTCAGTGACAGGTATAGATCACAGCTTTTATTGTCTTCTGATTCAAGATAGTGTCTTCTGTCCCACAGATATAATCAAAACAGTATAATAGCTAGTGCTCTTGAAAAAAAAAATCTTGATAAAGTATAATCTGTCTCTCTGACTCACCCTTCCTCTACTCTGCTGACCCCTTTCCTCTTTCTACCTTGAATATTGAATATGACCAACATACGGACATTACCTAGCATGCCGGGTATAAGCCAGGAAATGTTGCTGTGAAAAATAATAACAGGATCAGCTTCTCGGTGTTTGTTGGTGTAAAAACCACAACACACTGTATATTTTCCAGCAAACGTATCAAATGGGTCACTCCACTCATTGGCATGGGGACTTGTTCTCCCAGCCTACTGAGTCAGTCAGAGCCGGAACATTTGAGTGGCTGTGTGTGTCAACCTCCCTCGAAGGAAAAATATCAGCATAAGCAATAAAATTTGTAAATATTGAGAATCATAAGGTTCCCAGCCACTCCACGAGGATTATATCACTCGATTCTGACACGTATGAGATTCAGACAACACGTAGAGCAGGGCTGTCCCCGATTAACAGGTGAAGAAAACAAGGCTGAGGGAAGTTAAGTGATTTACTAAAAGTTAATAAGTTAGTAAGTGGCAGATTCTTAACTGCAATCCAGTTTTAGGGGTTTTTTTTGTTTTGTTTTCTTGTTTTTTTCCAAATTGCGATCTTTCCCCCACATGTCAGGAAAGGAGTTGAATGGAATGAAACTAATCACATGACAGGGCCTGGACAAGGGTAAGTGCACATGAGAAGCGAAGATCCCTCAACCGTGGGAGGAGAAGCCCCTTCAGTAAGAGAAAAAGACTCCACACCACCTGAGAGAGGGAGGAAGGGAAACAGGGGCCGGGAGTAGGCACCTGCCTCTTGCAAGTTGGCAGGAGAAACTGTTCTCCAATGTTCCTGTTCAAAAAGGAAATGTATTTGAAATGCTGAGGACTCTACATACATTCTGTTAATAATTTACCAACTGAAACCATTAAAGATGTTGACAAAAGCTTTCCATTTACTATGGGTGTCTATGGGTGATTTGAAACCACTCATTACCTTTATAAGCTTCTGGGTTATTTCTGAGTGTCCCAACTAATCAGCAGCAGCAAAGGCAGCTTGGACCAGCAGCAAATGGAGTTTTAAGTTTGAGCATACAACTACCCCGATTCCACACTCAGGAGTTTTGCCACTAATTCACTGACAGACTGTTGGCCGGGGGCCTCCGTAGGCAAATTATATTTGCCAATAGATGAAATTTATACTGTAACTGGGTATTCCTGAATGGGAAGCTCGATATTAAAAAGGAAATATGTTTTCTCAGAAGAAACCCATCAAGATGGCATCAGAGTCAAACATTCAGTAGAAACAAAGAAGCAGAACATTCCTATATCAAATAATTTTATATTCTTCCAGAACCTTCTAAGTATACAAGGACTAAAGTTCCCAAAGTGAAAGGAAGAAACTGCCCTTCCCATGCAGGATGAGTTAATTCTTTTAAGCTGCTGTTTGTAAATAAAAACCAAGCAGGATATTACTTGCTATTTTAAAGTTCTGGCTTCTTGTTCCATTTCTGCCGTTTCTAAACCCCACTTCTGTGTTTTAGTTAGAACTCATCTGGCTACAAAGAACAAGAGATGCAACTAACAGTGATATAAGCAATGTGGGCATTTACTATTTTTCATCACACAAAACTCAGAGTTACGGAAGCCCCACTATGGTTAAGCTGACAGCTCTGTGACTTGTGACCATGTCTCTACTCTGCAGTGCGTCCTGGACAGGGTGTCCCTCAGTGCCCCTCGGGCAGCTACTGAAGGATCCAGGTCACACGTAGATGATGAGATCCAGAGACAGCAAAACAATATCTACCAGTTGTCTCCCTTTTTTAAAGTGAAAGAAATTTCCAAGAAGTTTGGACTGACCATGTCCTGTGCCTAAGCATAAACCCAATCTCTTAGCAAGGTTCGTGAATGCAATTTCCATGACTGACTTACCCTAATCAAGATACACTCCCTGGGGCTGAAGAGGGAGCCCAGCCTGCCTTCAAGCATGTGGCCACTCAGAGGAGGGTAAACAAAATTAGAGAAAAGGAGGAAAGGTCAGTTTTGCAGGCAACAGGGATTATCTACCATATCAAGAAACCTCCTATCGTCTTTATGGCTCATTTTCCCCGTGTCACTGGGTAAAAACTAGACTAGAGGTCACAACTAAGATTCTTCCAACAGCCAGAATTCCACAATTCAAAGATGAAGATTACTCCCTCATCTGCACTTAATGGAAGAATCAACATTATCCAATGAAATAAGATTTTCTTAGAAAACAGTACAGGTTAGAAGGAATTAATCCACGGTATACCAAACAAATGACCTCACTTTTAGAGTCAAGTGTACCATCATCCATTGATCTCTATTTTCTGTGAGATAAAGCTGTATCATCACGAGAGGTAAACTGAGGCAGAGAAAAGCATTAGTCCATAGCCCCATGCTCTGACTTTGACCAAATCATTAGGTCACAGTGAGGAAAGTGGGAGAGGTCACATTACCGCAGTGACCTCCAAACCGGGGTGTGCCAGCCACGGAGGGTGCAACAATGATCTGTCCACAGCTGAGAAGAAATGCTGGAATTTCTATTTACATTTTTGTCTCATCTTTTAATTTATATAAGTCATATTTTATAATGTGCATGATGCATTAGCCAAGTAGTAGTGCATGCATATAATTTATAGCTATGTAGAAAGAGAAGATGTGGGCTGATAAATTTTTTACTCATAGAATGCACAGTTAAAAACTTTGGAGACGACTGGTATAGATCATACTAGCATTTTGATGGCTTCAGCTCCAGCACAGAACCGGAAGGGAAAAATACCTCCAGAAGCTGACACGACTACATCTGTGATTGGCCCACACTGAGAAAACAAGCCAGCCCTGAATCTGGGTTGAGAACACTCCATTTCCAGGAAAACAGAGATCCCCAGCTTACTTTTATTTGTTGGCCCTTACAAAGGCTTTCACTTTGTTTACCAGGAGACCACATCTATCACTGTTTTCCTCCACCCCCTCCTCCAAAGTATCTCCTGTTTTAAGAAGTATTAGCCTTGCTCTGTCTGGCTCGGCATAAATGGGGCTTCCTGGCACAGCCAGGGAGTCGGAAGAGCTCCGTGGGCTCCCACAGTTTGTTTGCTCATTCAATTAACAACTGTGCATCTCCTAAGTGCTAGACAGGAGGCTACAAAGAGTTGCCAAGACTCCTGGAGTCCAGTGGCTAGGAGGAGTAGTGTCCACTCTGCAGCGAGACAAAGAAAGAAGGTGGTACAAGGAGAGAATAAAAAGGAGAAGACTGAGGTCTGGAGTCAGAGGTGGGTAGGCGTGGGTGTCAGGAACGGCCCCCACTCCCAGAAGGAATGGCTCCTAACCTTTTACTGAGTCTTGAAGAAGAGAAGAGCCAAATTCCTGTCATCAGGAAAAACAGTAATGGCGGCTCGACTCCACCTGAGGAAGGAAATGTGGTAGGGGGAAGGAAGGGAGATCTCTTTCCCTTGGTAAACCTTGGCTCTGTCTCCCTCCAGTCTCTGAAGGTGTGGCGTGGGTGTGGGCCGTACACTCAGTGGAATGCCGCTTTCCCTGGGCTCTCGTGAGCTGTCTATGCCCTCAGGGCCCAGGAATATATGGGCCCCCCTCAGCTGCTCAAGTGCTCAGGACTCCAAGGCAAATGTGTTTCCAGGGTCCCTTAGCAAAATCATATAACAATGGTTTTGATAGATGGGAACATAGGGGAGTGGGTTGAAAGGGGGCAGAATTTAATCTCCACATATATGCCATGTAACAGGTTAGAAAGGGTTTATTCAATGAGTTTAATCACAAAATCCACTATAAGAAAATTGTAACCTGAAACTAAAATTTATTCCAATGAGTCAGCACTTTTAAATTATACACGGGAAGAAAGACTGGACTTTTTACTCAAAAAAGGTTGTTTTCCTTCAATGCTCTTCCTTTCTTCCACACTTCTGTTTTTCCAGGGATTAGTTCAATGGTGGCTTAGAATCAGGCTTCCTGCCTTAACTCAAAAATGTTCTGGGTGGTGTAGAAAAGGCATTTATGTCGTGACGCAGCACAAGGGGCCTTAAAGACACTTTTTTTTTTTTTTGCTACTTTCAGAAGAAATATGACAGGATTGCTTAATTGCTCCTTCCTGAAACATGGAAGGAAGGGATGCTGGGAATGAGGAGTCAGAAGGGCAAGATTAGAGTTTTATTAGAAGCAGAGAAAATCTTTTTTGTAAGAAAAACAAAGATTTTACCATCAAAATAGGAAATCCATCAAAGCACTGTGGTGTTTAGTCCCGAGCAGTCAAAACAGCTGGGGGGATGGGGGAGGGAAGGAAAGAAGTTAATCTATATCCAGAATTCTTTAATTAGATGATTAAAAACAAGGCAAAACAAAACAAAAAGGAAAGAGAGAGAGAGAGAAAAAAAAAAGCTTTGCAGTCAACTTTCGAATGTTGTTCAAGTTGAACAAGGAAACTGGAATTTGAACTTAACTTGCAAAGTAGGTGCCCTGAGTGGGGAAAGCAGCCCGGGGCCATTCTGGAGCCTTCCTTCACTGCTGGAGAACACATTAACAACTTCATCTAGTCTCTCCAAAATGGACTGTTAATTTTAAAAACTAAATGTAAACATTTTCAAGCAAATGCTCAGGCATTTTGCCTCAGCTGACAAAGGTTTCACCCAGAACGTAGTGCCTGCATCATTGACAAAAGATGATATTCGGCCCATCTTCCTTTTCTTCTGTCTCCTGTGTTGGGTATGAGGTGTACCTGATATACTTCGAAGCCAGCCTTAAAAAGACAAGGGTAAACGCACGGAGAAAAAGTGAAAATGGGTGACCTTGGCAACTTCTTTAGCAATTGTGAAGGATAAGGAGAAACATAGTTGCATGCATTGGATAACACAGCTATAAATGTAGCCATCCAGAGTCTCATTAATTCAATACGCACATTTCAGTCCCCATCAGTACCTCTCCACCGCTTCTCTGCCTCCCTCTCTCTTTCTTTCTCTCTGTAAACTTTAATATGTAGCTGAAATTTTCTGATATATTTCCCTAGTTGATTAAAAACATCCTTTTTTAAATTCAATTTAATTGTTTTTTTTTTTAACCAAAAGCAAACATGGATGTTGACTGCATTTCTGAGTGGATTTCATCTCAGACACCAGTGTTGCCCGACATGTCGAAGCATCATTTCCAAGGCATCTACGTTGGCGGGCCCCAGGCTTCAGGTAGATGCCATCTAAAGCATGTAAAGAAGTTTTAAAGATTAAGCAAAACTATGTTGTTCTTCAATGACCTTTTTTTTTTTTTTGTGACGGTGGCCAGAAAATTTGAAGCTAAGGTAAAAATGAAGAGGACAGGGTGAGCACGCTTTACGGTCAATGTGTTTCTAATTTTAGACATTTTTTCCAAAGTTATGTCTTTAAGGTGGATGTCAGCTTACAAAAATAACAAATAAAGTAATAGTCATAATCTCAAATTCTAATCAACTATTTGCTTTTCATTATAAATTTTTTTTGGCTGGTGCTCCCTTTTTCAAAATATTTCTCCAGTTCTTTGAAATTATAAATATAATAGAAGTGGAAATACATAATTTCAAAGTTCTGGACAATTTTTTTCTTCCTGTTTCTCTCTTTGGTCAAATCCTCATTGTTGTCAACTGAAAAAGAGTCACCTCCTCACAAGGCAAATGGAAAAAAAAATAAGATTAAAAAAAAAATAACGTTGCCCAGAAATGAGCAATGTTGTTGAAATTTAGGAAATAATTTCCTAAATTCTAATTTTGTGGGCAACCGTCGCAGCTGAATTCCCTAGGGTGCAGCTTCCAGCCCTGACTGCTGACCTTGTTTCAGCAAAATGCACATTAGTGTCACACCAAGTCCTTGTGGCCAGATCACCTGACACGCTTGATTTAAACAAAATGGAGCAGAGACTCTGAAGTTCTAGGGCAACATGTGAGTCATAATAAACACACTCTACTTTGTCTTTGATTCAGCTTGTCATTTCCATTGCAGAAGGCTTCTTTGAGAATGCTTGTTTTTGTTACTTGCAGTATGTTTGGTCCCTGGACTCAAGGGTTCTCAATCTAGGAGATAAGAGATGGCAAACAAAAAGAGTCCACTCTCCACAAGAAAGGCAAACACACATTGTCCTTCTCCTTTCACCTTATGGGCATAAAAGGATCATCAAAACAAACCAAGCAACCGAAAAACAAAATTCAGAAACGATACATAGGAGACCACTATATAATTACAAACTATTAAGAAAAGGGACTCTAATTGACAAGAGAAGGCCATAAAAGTATGTATTGTCTCACGATTCAGAGAGGTCACAGCAATTTCCACTTGTCCATAGAGAGACACAAACAGAAGTTCAGAGCTGGGCCGAAGAATCTCAGCTCAGGGTAAAATCCAACTGTATCCCTCAACAACCTTCAGCTCAGGGAGGAGAAAGGGTTTGGGGAGCACATCATGAAGACATACGTAAGGTCATCTTAATCATAACAGCCAACATTTTTTCAGTGCCAATTATGTGCCAGGCCCAATTGCCCAGTGAAGTATGATTATCTACAGTTGGCAGGTGATGAAACCACATGTCAGAGGGATTAAATAACTTCACAGTGAACTGGAGAGTGAGGACTTAAACTTCATCTGTCTGACTTCAAAGCCACGGCGGACCACTTCTGTGCTCTCTCTCTCTCTTTTTCCCTTGAGAAACCCTTGGCTTGGCAAGACCCATGACTACCCTCCTTGGCATCAATCTTGCAGGCTGGACCTGTTTCTATTTTCTGGAGTTTTTATAATTATTTTTAGTAATTTGTTAAACACAGCGATATATACCATATATCCCGCCCACACCAACTCAGGGTGAGAAAGCCATGGGTTTATTCCTAAGCAAGTGTGTCCTTTTCATATCCCATATTTTCTTGGCTAGTTATGATGTCATAGATATTCATCTCAGCCTTTTCTCAAACTTTATCTCTAAAATAAAGTCTTTCTCCCACACTTTCATTTTCCTCTCTTTTGCCATTTTTATCACCAATCTTCTTCTATTGGTTGGTTCCCAACTTAAATTAATCTAACTAGAACTGCCCACAAAGGTGCAGATGTAAATGCGTCCTAATTATAACACAGGACAATAGAACAACATTTGGTTTGGTAGTTCACAACTTTTTTTTTTTTTTTTTAACTTCTTTCTTCTTTGAAGTTTCCTCTTTGAATAGTTTCTGGATCTTTAGTCTCTTTTCTGGTTTCTACTCCCTTCATCTTCTACATACCTGATAGGTCCCCTAGAGTGGTAGTAAGGCACACAAATTTTGAATCAGGATTCCTAGCTTGAAATCCAAGCTATGTGTATAATCTTGAGCAAACTAACTATCTGATGGTCATCATTAATGAAATGAGGATAATCAAAGCACTGACTTCTTATGGTGATTATAAATCTAAGGAAAATAATAGATGCCAAGTGCTTAGAAGAGCGGCCAGTACCTGGTAAACTCTTGATAAATATCCATTTTTGATGTTACCTAAAGCCTCTCCTTTGTCCCATTTGCCGTTTGTATCCCTACTTACACCAATTTATGAACTTTCCGCATTTGTCTCTTTTTTAGCTCGTCTTCCAAACCAAAGAAGTTTTATGTTATTCACAAGTGTAGACACTAAAATTCACTTATAAGGAGTCTGGTCAAAAGCAGGACTTGAACATTGCTCCCTTTCTACTTCCTCGTTCTAAATTGTCTGTTTACAGTACCCTTCATTTCCTATTTTTAAGTTGGTTCCCCAACTGTGACTAATCATCCTCTTTCCCCCAGTGAGAAAATCACTGGGATCTGCCACTGAAAATCGAATTATCAAATACATTATGAAAATCTACATATACTCCACCCACACTTTTCTCCTTATCCGCTTGCAAATTTACATCATAATGCAAGGCAATTATTTAGGGCTCTTAATTGCTTACTGGAGAAATTTTTTTCCCCTCTTTTCTATATGTGAGTGTTGAGTGATCCTAGTGTGATAATCTACCTAAAGCAGAGAAGAATCAGAGACCATAATCTTCTGGGTCTGTGCTAGATTTCTTCTTGGTTCTGGGTGTAAATTATAATTTAAGATTACCAATCTGGCCAAGCAGTTCCTCAATATCTTCCATCAACTCTTTCAGAGAAGCTTTAGGGAACCCACTGTGTTAGTTCAGTCATCTTGCCACGGGTCAGTTTAGAATAGTCCATTTAAAGCAAAGCAAGGAAATGAGTTTGACAGTATCCAGACAAGGAATCGAGAGGAGGCTGGAAAGAGACACCCTGGGAAAAACACCATCCAAAGAATTCCTTAGCTCTTTTCAAGGACCCAGTTAGTCCTGAATCAGAGTTTCTCTCACCTACTGCCCTTCGTCACATCCTGGCCGTGCTCCCCACTCAGTCACTCGCTAAGCACCTGTTGGGGTTGGGTACTGTGCGAGCTAGCTGCTAGCTATGGGATAGTGTTGTTGAATGAGTGTAATGAATAAATTATCAAGGAAATGTAATTTAAAAACAAAAACACTAAATACTCCTGGTTAGGGGACTCTACCAGGATTCAATCTTTGAACTAGGAGATATTGGAGGAGAAACCGTTTTCGGGGGATAACGTGAGGACTTTTGACCTGACAGGCTATCTAGCAAACAGTAACACTGAGTAAAGGGTTAAGAGGATAAGTCGAAATTTCACTGTTAGAGTAGCATGAAGTATACAGTCGTCCTGGTCAGCTCAGGCTGCTATCACAGAAACCATAGACAGGGTGGCTTAAACACAGGAATTTATTTATTAGGTTTATTTAGTTTAGTTCCAGAGTCTGGGAATGTCAGGATCCAGGGGCCAGCTGACTCAGTTTTCCGAGAGGTTTCTTCTGGCTTGCAGATGGCTGTCTTCTCACAGTGTTCTCACATCATGGACAGAGAAAGAGCTCTAGTAACTCTTTCTCTTCTTATCAGGGCACTCATCTCATCATGGGGACCCCCGCAAGACCTCACCTAAACCTATTACCTGTCAAAGGCCCCACCTGCAAATACCATCACACTGGAGATTTAGCATATGAGTTTTTTTGGGGGGGAGGACACAAACATTCAGTCCATAACAGCAGGTAACAACGTCCTACAAGAGCATGCTTGGGAATGCTTGGTCCTGTGTGCAGAGACAAGAGCTTTCCCACCACAGCCAATGGTCTGGCTCCAATAGGGAAGGCAGTCTCTGCCTCTCCGCCAGGACACCCAGGCAGATGGATCTCCAGAGATGCCCCGCCTCAACCACCAATGTGCTTCAGTGCTGAGTTTCTATGACAAATCTCTTGCTAGCTTCAGGCATGTTTCCTAAGGGGAGAATTGACATGCTACATACAATGTCTGCTTTAACGTTGCAAATGAGGAATATTACTCTCAAGAATGCTCTTTCTTACACAACTAAGAAAAGAAAAGAAAATAGTGTATTTCAACAAACTTTGAAACAGTTGCAAAGCAATTTAAATGCCTATTCATTCTAATCATGAGAAATATTCATCTGGGTAAGACATGTTTCTGTGCTTTGAACATAACAAGGAAAAGAAAGTACATCCTGTATGCATTGCTAGTAATGGGCTTTAATTTTTAGGTGCCCATTCAGAGCTATAAGGAATGTTTCTGTGTAACAGGATCAGGGATAAATAGCAGAACACTTCATTCTTTGTGAATACAGATGATATGCTAATGCTCAGAAAGAATCTCCTTTAAAAGAGTACTTCTCTCCTTCGTCATTTTCAGAACTATGTACAGGAACTAAAATTAACACCAAGTTATTACCCTTAGAGAGCTGGGGGTAGTAGCATACAGATAATGCAAGCCAATTATTAATGACAGTTCAAAGTGATACAGTGATACAAATGGGGGGAATAACAAGTCCTTCTAGTAATGCTTCAGAAACTATTTATGATCGCTATTTAAAAAATGATTCTATGGAGCGCCTGGGTGTCTCAGTCAGTTAAACGTCTGCCTTTGGCTCAGGTCATGATCCCAGGGTCCTGGGATCGAGTCCTGTGTTGGGCTCCCTGCTCGGCGGGGAGTCTGATTCTCCCTCTCCCTCTGTGTGCTCTCTTTCTCTTTCAAGTAAATAAATAAAATCTTTAAAAAAATAATAAAAAATAAAAAATGATTCTAAAATAAATGTTGTATGTCCATAATGGCCAAATTCACAGAGGACTTCAAAGAAATCGGGCCACATATAACCAAATCAGGATGTGCACAAGTCAGAATGCTCAAAACAGTGAAACCAGAAAATAAGAGAGTCCCTGACTACATCGGATGCGTCAGAGTCATTGTGGCCAGGAGCACTACCTCAAAGATGAAATGGGGTGCACTGAAGGGGGGCAAAAATGGCAAGTCTGCTTATACAAACCACCAAAAATGATGACTCACTGCCTGGCACTTCCAGCAAGTCTGCCTTGAATCACCTTCCTTCTCAGTATGTTTTACCGTGGCTGAATGGAAGAATTAAGCCCAGCCTCTTCCCGAGAGAACCTATGAATGGTGACAACCATTAAACCTGACATCAAAGCTGGGCAGGGGGGCTGTGAGGAGGTCAGGAGGGTTTGTGGGTCTGTGTGTATCTAAACTCATGCAACACTATTTTGCTGGAATTTTGGATAGTTCTAGAATAATACTGATGTTTTCTTATAAGCTGTTTGGGAACATGATTACAAAAGAAGAAAGCCCATTTGTACCCTCACTGGAGAAGACTAAGTGGTACTAACGACATCAGCTGGGCTGGTCAAGCATCACTCAATGGTGGAAAGAAGGCGGCCATTGAATCATGCTGCCCGGGTAGGAACTCTGGTTCCACCGGTAACAACTCCTTGGACCAGGCAAATCACAATTTTCTGGGATCACAGGCTTCCTCGTCTGGAAAATGGGGTTGTATTACCTTTCAGGGTGCTCGTGAGGCACTGTCTCACGTTATACCCATCCCTCTTGCCAAAAGGGGTCTAAATACCTTTCACTGGTGAGAAACATTTGAGCCTCATGACCTGATATTACCTGAAGGATTAAAAGAGTATTTTTAAGAGAAGCCTCTAATGGGTGTGGTGCATGAACAATGAATCTTGGAACACTGAAAAATTAAAATAAAATTTAAAAAAAAAAGAAGCCTCTAATAGGCCATCTCCAGAACAATAAAGCAAACAATAACAATGATTGTCTCGGAGAGAAAAGCTAGATTGTGGTAGGATGAGGTTGAAGGGAAATGGACGTCTCACTGTGTACTCTTGAACTGCGTATCATCTGGACGTTTAACCAAATCAAAGAAGAATGGAATGTGATTTTTTAAAGTAGTCTTTGAAACTCATCCTGCTTTGTGTGCTACCTCTACCATTGGGGTAATCATGACTTAGACCTTGACTCTGCCCCTTGGTCATCATTCAGTGTGAAAGGTATTCCACTTGAAGAGTAGATGGGACCCTACTTCAAAGAAGGAATCAAGCCCAACAATTACTAAAAACTGTCTTAATAGGAACAGGGTAGAATGTGTTAACAAGTGAAACTGATATTTTATAACTGGTTCATCCTACCCTAAAAGAAAAAAATACTTATGTCATAAACTTTCCTTCCTTCTTCTCCAATCAGCTGTATTTTCTCTAGTCACCTGCCTGGTTTTTCTATAATGAAAGTAGGTCGTACACCTCCTTACTTCTTCTCATCACCAAAGACTAACTTGCAACAGAAAGGAAGAATCTGTGTCATTGGGACAAGGATAAAAAGTGTCTTAATTTCCTTCATTTGGAAAAGAAAAATCAAAGTTTCTCTTCAGACTTCCAATCATGTTGTCTTTCAGACTTTAAGTTCCCAAAGGGGAGAACATTTTCCTTTTCTTCAGCATCTTAAACATGGTCTAGTCTACCTATGTTTAAAAATAAATACTGTTTGAAAATAACATTATTTATTCTTTATGTGACTCAGAAGCACTCTTGCGTAACAACTGATTCCACAGCAAAGCAAAGCTCCCAGTGATATTTCATTAAACCCACACGCTGTCAGTGGATCTCTGGACTCACCACTGCCATATGCACCAAACTGCAGTCCTGTTTAGGACAAAGGAAACTGGGAAACATTCTGAGCTCCTACCCCAGTGAAGCTTCCAGCCACGGTACCCTCCACGCTTAAGAGTGATCCCCATGCCCTTTCCATGGTTACTAAAAAATCTCCCTCAGGGGAAATGACATTCCTCAACTTCTCCTTTTTCACCTTTGGTATATTTATTCATGCATGTCGTAATCAGCCCATTAATACTCTGGAAACCTGAGACTATCTCCACAGGAAGGTAATGAGAAACAATGCATCTTTCTTCCATGTTTTAGAGAAAAGAAGATTTGTGAAAACCATTTTCTGTGCTATAGTGCCCAGACCTCCATACTGAAAAGTCTATGTAAGGCACAAAGATTTGTGGAAAAAAATCTCTTAATTCTAACAATAAGGGCTGCTTTGACTTAAATATGT
>CM052886.1:22101817-22155030 GCA_028534135.1 Potos flavus
CAGCAGGGAGCCTGCTTCCCCTTCTCTCTCTGCCTGTCTCTCTGCCTACTTGTGATCTCTCTCTCTCTGTCAAATAAATAAATAAATCTTAAAAAAAAAAAAAAAAAAGGTTATATAGAGTATTTTTTTTTCTCTTACAATTATTTGGAGACAGAAGCTTCTGGAACTCATCAAGGAGTAGAGAGATGGAAACAAGAGGATAAAAGAAATAGAGGGGCACCCGCTCCCTGCCAATAAGCCAGGAGCCCAGCCACTGGACTCACATGGCCTAAGAAAGGCACAGAAAGTTGGAAATTTGTCCTTTTTTTACACCTTTCTCCAATATTCAACCATTTCCCCCCATATGAAATACTTGCTGCCATCTTATTTAAATTTCTTCATTCACAAAAGCCTACGGGCCAGGTCAGTGATGGTTCAGCATTATTTGGAACAACAGTTTCCAGTATAGTGTCTCATTACTTTACATACCTGGGAGCTATGCTCTGTATACACAAGCGCGTTTTGATTAGGTCCACAATAACACCTCTGTAAAAAGTGAAGTCATCAGTGAAGCACTATGAAGACTTCTATGCAAACAGACAAAACTTGGGAGCGATTTCTCAACATTACCAGCCCTGCCTTATTTTCACCGCCAAGAGCTCAAAGAGGTTTACTGGAAAGGGACCTAGACTGGGAATCCAATGGCCTGGGTTTGCAATATGTCAGCTGTCTAATCTTAAATGTCATCTCTCTAAAGATCGACTTCCTTATTTAGAGAACAAAAGTGCTCTTGGGTCCCTTCTAGCTTTAACATTCTCCATGTGCATATTCCTATTGATAAGTCCAGATAAAATATCAACCCCTATTCAATAGCGCTGTGAATTATAACCAGGAACGACAGCAACAAAGTGACAAAACTATGACTGCAATCATCTTTCTTCCCTGTGAAATTAGTGATTATGGCAATATCTCCAAAACTTAGTGGTAGATTTTCTCACTATTCAATACGTGAAAAGAAAATATACATACAAAGAAAAATCTGGTGCCCCCACCAGAAAAAAAAAATCAATATGTTACCTTATTTGTGGAGCAGTGACTTCCCTGAAAGTTGGAGCAATCCAGGCATTTTAGAAAGTTCTTTGTTTTTATCCAAACTCCACAATCTGTGTCAAAAACTGTGGATTTATTTTCAGTCCCTACCCATAATGGTAGTTGCTTCCACGTATATAAAGAAATTATTTTAAAAGGTATCCAAGTTTTCAGTTTGTTAGTAAGACATGACTCCAGATTTTATCAGCTTTAACATCCCACCATTGTTTCCCCATGACCTACAGTGTCCAGATTATAGAAAGGTACAGTCTGTGACTGTAAAGGAACATTTCATCATCAACAGAAAAGCATTTATTAAGTCATAATTATAGCTAGTGCTTCACTGACAAAGAAAGGAAGGAAGGAAGGAAGGAAGGAAGGAAGGAAGGAAGAGAAAAAAGAGGGGTGCCTGGGTGGCTGAATCAGGTAAGCGGCTACCTTCGGCCCAGGTCGTGATCCCAGGGTCCTGGGATTAAGCCCTGCATCGGGCTCCCTGCTCAGTGAGGGTCTGCTTCTCCCCCTCCCTTTGCCCACTGCTCCCCTACATGTGTTCTCTCTCTCTGTCAAATAAATAAATAAAATCTTAAAAAAAAAAAAAAAGAAAAGAAAAAGAAGAGAAAGAAAAAAGAAAAGAAAGAAAGGTAGTCTTTTTATTCTAACCGTGCACCAGCAATGATAGGAATCTACAGATAGCAAAACAAAAACAGCAGTTAATCAAGGAGGCAGAGACTTACACACAAGCATGAGTAGTAAAAGGAGGAGGGACAGTATTAGATGCATAACTGAGATGGGTACAATCAATATCAAGGTCCGGAAATGTTGAGACAAGATAAAAACATCTGTGTTCTCATCAATCTGGGAAGACTTCCTGGAACTAGTAGGGTTTTTCAGTGAGGAAATGTACTTTGGTGGGTGGACTGGGGGTTCAATTAAATAAAGCACATAAAAGCAAGTGAGATCATCAATCCAGAGGGCTTTTGCCTCACATCAGCTTATGGAGGTCTGCTCCCCATGAAAAGCCACGCAGAGCCCTAGATCCAGTACATGATCTTTGGAGGAGAGGATGGTTCAGCGGCCAACTACCTACTGGCAAGGACTGGTAGGAGGCAAGAAGTCTGACCAGGACACAGAGACAGTGGTCCTGATTAAAGAAGACGAAATTCTGCATCCGTGTGAAGATAAACAGCAAAGAGACAGCAGTCTGTTTGGGAGATACTGAAAAGGAAGGCATTCTCCTAAGCAACAAATGGCTTCTGATGCGTGTCACCTGCATCTTACAGCATTGCTTTAAGAAGCCATTTGCTACTGAGTACTTTAGCATTTAGTATCCAAGAATGGTGACCCCTATACCTCTTATGTCTTAATATGCTGAAATGTACCACGAACTTGAAATGTCTGTGGGATATTACTGTGAAATGGTCCCCAACCTTAAATCATTCTTTCTCAACTGCTCCTCAAAGGCTTAAAAATAGCACTTAACTCTTAGAGCGATTCCGCTGGCTTAAAATAAGTCACAAATATCTTCCTCAAAGAAAGTAGGGGAATGATAGGAGGTGGAATGCAAATCAGCTGACAGGTTTTGTCAACACGGAGAGAGGCGAATTGATTGGAACTAACCGATCAGAGGGATCTGGGGTTAGCAGGAGAATTGATGTCATCTTGATCAGATTAGCGCAGCCAGGAGCTGGTTGTTGGATTCAGAGAGCGGAGAGGTTAACAAGACAGGAACACTGGTCCCTGGACAATAAAAACTGGGTAGATTAAGGAGGTGATGACCAAAGGAGGAAATTGCTCTTATCTCTATTAAGCCACATCTACGTCGAATTAACAGTCAATAGACTTTCCATACCTATATGAGAGCAATTAATTTCCCAAGGAAAGACAGTGCCCCAGCATGAGCACCCAAAGAGGAAGGGGTGAGCAAGGCAAGTGCACTGTAGCCCCAGTCTACAAACGCTACAAAAAAGCATTCTTCCTTCATTTGAAAGCCATATCCTATAGATTTATAAATTAATTCATTAAGCCACCAGACATATATTTTGCACTCATCACACATCAGGCACTATACCAGGCCCTGAGGATACAGCAGTGAATAAATAATACAATTGGCACAATAGCTTCCATTCTTGGGTACCTAATATGCCCCAGGAACTCTATTCCCACGATGCGGCGGAATGCCTGCAATGAACATGAGGCTTTCTGTTCCCGCTCTGCCAGTGAAAAACTGAGATGAAGAAATAAAGACTCTGAGAGAGTGAATAAAAGTGACAGGTCTCTCAAGGAACTCCAGTGCAAGAGTGAGATAAGCAAAGTAATGTTTACAATATCCTGCGGTAAATGCTAAAACAGAGATTAAAAAAAAAAAAAAAAAAAAAAAAGGAGGCGCTCCTAACTCAGCAGAGGGGAAGGGAGATAGGAGGGGACAGAAGGCGAAGGCGGTAAAAAGGGCTGCGCGTGTGTGCGTGCGTTCCTGTGTGTGTGCATGTGTTTGCGTGTGTGTGTGTGTTTGTGTGTGTGCGTGTGTTTGTGTGTGTAACCTGGGTGGTGGGCGAGGAGTTCAGGACCATAAGTAGTCCAGGAAGAGAATAGGGGTCATATCAGCCGTCTTTCAACCATGGCCACAAAAGCTCCCCTCTACATTTCTGCAGGATGAAGAATGTTCCTAAGAAAAAGCAGCAGGGCTCACACAGTGTTTCGGGATGACCCAAGAGGCTCTGTCAAGACACTTTGATCAGCCTGAGGAAGAGGGGGCAGTTATCATGACAGACTAATTGCTCACTTTGAGGTAGGTATTGTTCTATCTATCTATGTGCCCTATGTGACTACACAGTAATGACAGGTTTTTAAACAATCAATCCAAAGCTTCTGGGTCCAAATAAATGCTCCAAAGTAGTTAGTCACCTTAAGTTTAAATGCAAATTGCAGGGTCCCCACCACAGCACTTAAAGCATTTCAGGTCCACCTCTTACGAAACTGCCTTCACAGCGCATGGTACATTCTGTTGGATATCCTTCACGGTGGCAAATTTTCACCATTTAAAGTGCAATATTTAGGGGTTTGTTTTAAGTCAAATATCAGTTGGAGCTGAATCCATGATGAGTGATTAAACTGGGTAAAAGTTATTGAGAATGTCAGATAAATCCCAGGCACTAAGCTAAGTGTATTTTGTAAATCATCTCACCTATTAAATTCTTACCACAAATCTATAAGGTGTCTCCATCTGATGTTTCTTTAGTAATCATAAAATTAGTACATGTTCACAGAAAGAAGTTTGGAAAATCTAGAAGAGTAGAAAGAAGAAACCAAACCTTGTTCAAGGACTCACTGCTCCATTCTAACCCGGGCCGATAGTACCAGGCTTATTGGTTTAGTCTTTCTTCTCTGAGTGAGTGTATAAATATGCTCCGGCCTCCAAAATTAGTCATACTGTGCATAACTTTCTAATTTTTCACTTAATATCATATTCTGAGCAGTTTTTCATGTCACTAAGTTTCTTCCACAAAATCATCTCTACTCACTGTTTGGTATTCTTTTATTTGGATATGTCATAATCTATTCGAAGAATTCTAATGTTTCTGTGCTTCAGATGAACCCCCTTCATAGATAAGTCTTTGTAGATTTCTATGATCCTTTCCTTCAGTTAATTTCCTAGAAATAGAATTGCTGGATTCAAGGCATGCATGTTTTTAGAGGCTGTTACAATTTCCCCGATTTTTAGATGAGTAAATGAAAACTCAAAGAAGTGCTTTCCAAGGTCATAAACCCAGAATGTAGCAAAGGTTGGATCTGACCCAGGTCTGTGACTCTCTAAATCCTGTAAAATTTTTTTCCTGTTCTGATAAATGAATTTTGATCAAAAACACAAAATGGCAAGAATAAAAGAATCTTAAACTATGCAGCTGAAACTATTCCTGAAAGACTTTTTTTTAAAGGAGTTTTAAAAATGCTTTAGATTTGCATTGTTTCCCTAATGATCCTTTACTCATTTCTGAGTTCATGTTTTTGTTACATTCATCTTTAAAGCGCTTACTGCGCTTCATTGTTTCATTCTTAGAAGATGTCAGTTCTGTCCTTTATGAATTTACAACACTATTAATATTCTGGCCTAAGCACTGGGCTTCTGGTAGAACTGCCGAAAAGCAGAATCTCTCAGGCATTTAGGAAACCTAATTGGGACAATGTTGGTTACAATTCAGGCAAGTCACAGCCAGGTGGGGAGTCCACACCCGCATGTTTAGAATACCAAAGACTAATAGATAACCAGTCTTCTTTAAGTCTGGCTACATTCTGATAACAGGGAAGAAAAACATTTCCCACCCAAAGTTCTACTGGTTTGTTATAAACATATAGTCTGTTCTGGAAGGATGAGTGGAATGAGCAATACAAGAACAACCAGCTTTCTTTCTTGCGCATTTGTCAGGGAATGTAGTTCAAAATGGATTAGAAAAAAAACCAGACTGATGGGGGAGGTGCACTACAAGGGATGGGTGGGGATGTTGTGCTGAAACTGTATTTTTTATAGTTGAGTCTACAAACATTTCCAAATTGTCCTTAATTCTTCGGCCCCAGGCACTTGTCCCTCTTGAGGGACCAAAAGGATTTTAAAGATAAGGCAGAGGAGAGGATTTCAAAGATAAGGAGAAGATTTTAATGACAAGGCAGAGGAGGGAGTTGATTTAGTAATTCTGACTCCAGGCTTTCAAACCTTTGTGTGAGGACGCTTTCCACCTCTTGGGGATCTCCACCAGCTTTCCCCAGTGCACTGTTAATTGATTCAGTGATCCATGAACAGCCCTGCTTTCTTCCCCCAATCCCTTACCTCAACCTGAGCGCTTCACCAACATCTCAAGTGTAACTTAACCAACAGAACTTTGTATTTTTGTCCAGACCATATCACCTCCACATGACCCACGCCAACCTACTCCTCCAACTTACCCTGTGAATAAACGACAGCACTGTGCACCCAGATGTTCAAGCCATCTGAGTTACGCTTTTCCCCTTAACCCAACATCCTGTAGGTTTCACCAAAACACATCCCTGTTCTGTCCATACATACTTCTCTCCATCTCCATTGCTATCCTCCCAGTGTAAGCCTCAATAGAATCTCAGCTAAAATTATTGTTTCTACCTCCATCCCTTAATGTTTTCTCCACACAAAAATCCAAGTGATCTTTCAAAATGTAAATCAAGCCAGGGGCCTAATTTAAAACCCTCCAATGGCTTTTTGTCCGAGAAGGCCGGAACTCCTTACCATGGTCTTCAAAGCCAAGTCCCTCCTACCTCTTCACCATCATCCTCTATCCCATGCCTCCTCCTGGCCCACCACTCAGGCCTGGTTGCTTTTCCAGGTGTGGCCTTGCCTCAGGCCTGAAACTTACTGTTCCCGCTGCCTGGAATACTCACCCTCTCAGACCTTCAAGAAGATGCTTTATTTTTACCATTCAGAGCTCAGTTCAAGTATTATTTCTTCAGAAGGCTTCCCTAATTCTCCATAAAAAGTTGCCCCATTCTGTGTTTGTTTTTTTTTTTAATATCACTCCTTACTAGTGGAAATCATCTTCTTTTCATCTATTTAATTGCTTGTTCTGTCTCCCTCATAAAATACGAAGATGGACCCCTAAAAGATGGACTTGTCAAACTTATTCAACATTCTATACCACCACATAAAGCAGTGCCTCGCTTAGAGCAGGCACTCACAAAGATGTGCCAAATGAAAGAATCAATAAATGACTGACACGGTGGGCAGAACCCAATCCCCTACTATTGCCTTAATTCCTCAAGAAAACAACTATCTGATTGTTCTGAGGTTCAGGCAATAACACCATATCAAGTGAGATTCAGCCACTAGATAATTTGCTCCAAGTTATAAATTACATACTTTTAATAGTCACATCAATTCTTAGGCTAGTATTACACTAATGTATTAGCGGCCTGAAAAAAATTGACAAAGCTTCCAAAATACATTTCTCATGACTAGCAAGTCGGTGATGATAGACAGATTTGTATAGAGAGAATGTATAAAATTGTATTTTACACGATGAACTCCTGTTGCCCTCTTGAATTTTATTTTTTTCCTCTCCTTCATTATTTAATTTTTTTAAGTTTTTTAATTTTAGTTCCAATATCGTTAAGTCCAGTATATAGTATTATATTAGTTTCAGGTGTACAATATAGTGATTCAACAATTCTCTACATTACTCAGTGCTCCTCAGGATAAGCGTACTCTTAACTGCCATCACCTATTTCATGCATCCCCCCACCTGCCTCCCCGCTGGTAACCATCTGTTTGTTCTCTATAGTTAAGACTCTGGTTTTTGGTTGGCCTCTCTCTCTTTTTTTAACTTTGCTTGTTTGTTTTGTTTCTTAAATTCCACATATGAGTGAAACAATATGATATTTGTCTTTCTCTGACTGACTTATTTCACTGAGCATAATACACTCTAGTTCTGTCCATGTTGTTGCAAATGGCAAATTTCATTCTTTTTATGGCTGAATAATATTCTATTGTGTGTGTGTATATATATATATAAAATACAATATATATAATAAAATATATATATACAGTATACAATACATTTGCAATAATATTGTGTGTATACATATATCCATATATATGGATAAAGATGTGATATATATATCTGTATCCATTCATCTATCGATGGTCGCTTGGACTGTTTTCATAATTTGGCTATTGTAAATAATGCTGCAATAAACATAAGGGTACATGTATCTTTTCAAATTCTTGTTCTTATATTCCTTGGGTGCCTTCTTGAATTTTAAATGAACTCTCTTTGTTTAAAGAATTCTGGATTTGAAAAGTAAATTTTTAAGATATATGACTAAGATCTTAAATGAAAATGCATGGATAATTGATACTATTCAGATTATTCATCTTGTCACCTAGAAAAAGTATGCGTTTGCACCCTAAATATATATGTATGTATATACACTCACACATAGGAATGCAGAGACATAAGAACAAACTAAGCATTAACGAGTCTGCTGTATCCATGAAACTTTCTGTAGTACATAATGCATGAGTGGCAAAGTAGGTCAAACAGTGGGAACTCCACATCTTTGAAATCTTTATGAATACAATGCTGTCCCCACATCACCTCTTGCCTAAGAGCTTTAAAATAGAGCCTTGTGAGGAATGTGAAGCAAAATAAAAAAAATCCTAGCTCTTGTGTGGCAAATTAAAGCAGCACAGCAGTCCGGGGCTCTGGTGTCATATTCACTGGGACACATTCTTGTGGCTAAAATAGTGCTTCTATGTTGTCTGCTCTGAATGAAAAAGGATTTTCCATATGTGTTTTTATAATGAGTGTTAGGATTTGGTTACATATTTTATTCAAACTGTGAAAGCCAATGGTAGCAATTCAATATTCTAGCAATGATCTAAATGGCGTGCTTACTTTCTTCATAGAAATATTATGGGGGAATGCTCTTTAAGCCACTCTTTGATGCCAGGCATATTTTTTATTTTAGATTTGTGTCCATATACCTTTCCCCACATGAGACGCAGCTCCTTCCCTCTCCTCCCATCATTTCAGTGAAGCTGTGTCCATGTCGGATAACCAGAAAACTGGGCTATTTAGAGGCAAGGAATAGAGAGGTATTGTGTAGGGAATAATTGTGGTGCCTCAGATGTTCCCCGAGTTACTCTTAGGGGGTGAACATTCATTTCTCTGTAAGTTTCTAATAAAAATGTTAGCAACCATAGGGCTCATCTTTCTCAGGCTTACTTCCTCTCTCTCAGGTCATTTTGTTCTTTTAAAAAACTGATTTCTCTGGCCTCGTCTGTAACAGATGTTGCTTTATTGTTTGCTAACATTATGCTAACATTACACTTACAAAACAGTCTGCAGAGCCTGACTTCTGTCAACACGCTCTATGGGTTACAGCACAAGCTGGGAGATTTTTCCCAGCTCTCGTCAATGACTCCCTTTAGGCAAGTTGCTCAACGTCATCAATTTCCACATGTATAAATCGGGATCCATGATAATATACAGCTGAAGTCTTTGGAGGAAAGGCCAACTTTCTTGTTTTTCAAAATTCCTCTTTGCAGTTATGCTGTGTTAAAAGTCTTCTGGCTTCCCAGACAAGAGAAATACCCATCATTTGCTTAGCTGGTCAAGCATTTTTTAGACCCATGCTTTCTAAATACATCTTTATCACTCAAGTACTCAACTGTCTCCTTTGAAATTTTCAACTTGTGTTCCAAAACTTGAAGATACGTGTACTCGAAGACAGATTATCAAAGTATAATTTTGGAGATAGAATATATTACCAATTTAGTTTACTAGTAATACGTAACTGTTCTGCAAGAACCATGTTTGTCCAGCTGAGCAAAATGAATTGTTTATTCTTTGTTTTAAGGCTAAGTGAGGTTTAAGTCAACTGTCCTTAAGCTCAACCCAGTGACAAGAACAGTGGAGAAGTGATTACAGATAAGGCGTGGGCTTCTGCTTTAAGGAAGTCATGTTGCAGAAGGGGACGAGGACTTGGAAAAACTGTAGTCTACCCGCGGTAAGTGAGACCAAAATCGAAATGCAAATTTGCTCTGAGCGTCCCATTGAAATTTGAGACTGGCAAGGGCTTCAAGAAGACAGTGACTTCTAAAGGGGTCTCCAATGAAGAACTGAATTTCCACACTGAAAGCAATGACAAAGGCAGAACCTTGAAGGAAGTAGTGATTCTTGGTTTTAGGAATTCTACTTTTTGTCATACCAGGCTATTTCTAAGTGTTAAGTGTTGCCATTGTTTTTGGCATACTACTCTAATTTCAAGTTATTGAAAATCTGTAATCCAAATTCATTTACATCATGAAGTTATTACTGCAATTAAAAGTTCAAATCAAACAAAAGTCATTTATTTAGAAAGGCTTTGACCACATTCCCTCACCTGTGTGAAACTCATCCAAGATATGTTATTGTTGCTTTAATTTCCATTTCTGGAGTTTATGTTTATTTGTCTCCTGCATTTCTTTCCAAAGGATAGGAAAAGTTAGGGAAAAACTAAATTGTATGTGATGGAGCATTGGGGTAATAGAGGAAGGGAGCCTCAGGCCCAATTCCATGCTTTCCCTCCCCACCCCCCACCCACACACCACCCTAATTTTCTCTTTTTTTCTCAGAGCTGGATTCTCTTCATCAGAACCATTCCCTGAGGCTCTAACACTTTCCACTAGGATAATTTATGTTAGCCTGCATCTTCTTCCCCAATCAGACTGCCTTGGGAGAATCCAGCAGGAGGAGGAAATCTCAGGCTTGGAGACTAGTGGAACAGCATTTGATTAGAAAAAATATAACCAGAGCTCACTGTTTCTATGAGAGTATCATATGAACTAAATACCCAAATTTCCTATCTTTGTTTCACTGTAGAATTACAATCACTGTGATGGAATTATTAATATGAATACTTGAGGCACTGACAGTATTTTGTGCTTGACTGAATATGCTTGGAGGTAGGGGATGAGGGGCCATATTTGGGACATATATCAGGACATTTAGAATACACATTAAAAAGTTATTCTCTGTTTATCTGATATTCAAATCTAACTGCAAATTCTGTATTTTCATTTGCTAAATCTGGCAATTCTAAATAAGAGGCCATTCAATTGGGAAATTACAAGGTCTTTGTGATCTTTGAAAGATCAGTTTCCAAGTGAGTTTAGGGGAAGCCAGATGACCAGAAGAATAGGAGTGAATAATTATAAGGATGGGGAGACAAGGATAGAGCCCTTTTCCCAGATACTGGTTCTGGAAAGAGAGACATGTGTTGCTATTTTATTTTTTTACAGACTTTTTGGATATGCCCAAAATGGTAACAGGATTCAGTTAAATAAATAAAGAAATCCATCTTAATAGACTGTGCCGGAGAATGACAGAAAACACATATCTGCCATTTTGTCTTTTAAAATAATGAACACACACACACACAATAATAAGTAAATAAAATAAAATAATGAACACAAATGTATTTTACCATTTCTAATTCTTATATTTGAATAAAAATTCTGAGTATTATAATTAATTTAGTTTTACCTATTTAAATATTAAACAGAAAATACTTATTTGCCTTGGTAAAAAAAAAATTAAACAAATAACAGACTATGTCAAATGAAATTGAAAAGATAAAAATCTGAAAGAAGATATTTGCAACATACATGCATAATCAAAACAAGCATTTGTATCCAGAAATAACTCCTAAAAACAGACAAGTAAAAGTCAACAACCCAATAAATAATCAAATGGGCATACAAAATAAACAGACATTTAACAAAAGGAGAAATACATAATCAGAAGCTCAAACTTTTTAGAAACAAGGGAAAATAATACAAAGTCCACTACAAGATATCATTTCACACCCACGGAATTGGCAAGAATTCGAAAGTCTAACTACACCAAAGGTTGGAGAAGATATGGAGCAATAGGAACCGTGAGCCCTGTTGGTGGGTGTGTGAACTGATTTACTGATTTTGGAAGAGAGTTTGGCATTACCTGGCAAAGTTGCAGATGTTCACATTCCATTGATCAGTGATTCCACTTTTTATGCCCTAGAGAAAATTTTGCTTGTGAACATCAAGATATATATATAGACATATATATCTTGAAAGCCTGGAAACAAGGTGGCTGTCAGTCAAAAAGGGAGTAAATAGATAAATTGTGGTATATTAATGCAACCGAATACTCAACAACAAAGAAAACAGATGAGCTACATACATATGAATGAATCTCACAAATAAAATTCTGAACACAGAGGAAAATCATAGAAAAAGGCATAAAATATACTTTTCCTTTAAAGTTAAAAAACTTATAAATTAACACCATTTCGTTGGGGATATGTGTACATTAATATCCTTTTGCTTACAGTTTTACTCTATATTTTTACAAATGCATAGTATATATATGTATATATTTACAGCAAATGTTTATATATTGATATATATATCATATTTTTATACATATTTGAGGACTGTAAGGAAAACTTTCAGGAAAAGAATGGGAATGATAAACACAAAAGTAAGACAAATCAATAACAACCAGTGGTTACGTCTGGAGTGAGGCAGAAGGAGAAAAACATATAGGGAGCTTCCAAAGGATTAGAGAAGTTTTCTTTCTTACACTAGATGATAAACACAGGGGTAGTAATGTTATTGTTATAATTTACACTTACTCTATATGTATGAAATACTTCATAATTTTTGAAGAGAAATCTACATAAATTCTCATTAACAAATTCTCATGATTTTTTGCAGAAACTGAGTTTATTTGGGTAAAGATTGAAAATGTGTAAGCCACACCCTTCAGCCCTCTTCTGTCAGCACACGGTGACAGACATGTCAAGCCCGCGTGAGCTTAGAGCATTCTGAACATTACGCGGATTCAGCATAGCTGCGGACTTCTTGCATCTGTACTAATCGCTGGCCTTACAGCTCTGTTTTGTGTTTAAGATTGAGCCTTGGAGAAACCACCCCACCCGGAATGTTACACAGAATCTCCAAAACATGTTTTTCAAGGGCTCTGAGAGCCAAAAATGATTTGGCATAATGACAAATGAGCCAATGAGCCCTGGGTCCAGAGTAGTCTGTGATTTTAAAGACTCAGGTGCAGGATTTCAGAAATGGTGCAATCAGGTACTCTCCTTGGAATATATTTATATACAGGTATAAAGGAGATGATCAAACTGAACCCTTTTTCATCTTTATTTCATGCCAAGTAGAGTCCATAAAAATCTAGATCCTGGAACTTACCAAGGGCCAGTTAACGGGGTCTGGCTGGCACCCTGCCTACTGCTCTCTCTCGGGGCTACAGGAGCTCAGCGAGGCTCCCATGCCTTCTCTTCTACACTCACCTGTTGCTGTCACCAGGTGTTCCTGTCAACAAATCATGAGCAAGTGTCAAGACCTGACAATTGTCAGAGGGGCCAATGCGTACCTCACTCACAGATTGGCTAAGACTCTAAACTTAAGTTGAATAAAAGACAATTCATTTTCCTTCAGAGGGAAGGAGGAGCTCTTCATTTTCTGATATATACTACTTGAGGAATTTTTTTTTTTTTAACCATTCCTGATATTTGTTTTCAAAATAGAGTTACAAATAGAAGTGTCTCATCCATACACAGACTACAACTTAATTCTGGCTGAATCTCGCCAAGAACTCTCAGCACATCAAATTAATCTTGCATATCTATCACTGCCATTTTGTTCCTTGTCTCAGAGCTATGTAAGGTGGAGAATATTCCCAAACTACTGTGGAAAAGAACTAGAAACCAGTTTCAATAACTTGGCTGCTGTCATTTAAACAGATTTGTTTTTCCTGAGAATATTGATAATCTCTCATATAATCTCAGCATCCACCTCTCCCCACACTCCCTCTTACAATGGTGGTCTCTTCCTGATGCCAGTAGATCAGGGTCCTGTTATCACTTGCTTTACTTTTCACATATTGCTTGAGTGCTTCAACTAGTGCTGTTTTCTTTTTTTTTTTTTTAAGATTTTATTTATTTATCTTACAGAGAGAGAGAGAGACAGGATGAGATAGAGCACAAGTGGGGGGTGGGATAAAGGGAGAGGGAGAAGCAGGCTCCCCACGGAGCAAGGACACTGAAACCAGGCTCAATCCCAGGATTGGGATCATGACCTGAGCTGAAGGCAGACGCTTAACGAATTGAGCCACCAGGCGCCCCTGCTAGGGCTGTTTTCTACAAAGCAATGTTCATGGGCTTTGTGACAGCAGTTCCCCACCTAGGGCCAGTCTTAGTTCAAATCTGGGATGGTGGCCATATTCTTGGCAGCTAAGGTAACCGAAATGTACTCTCTTGATAAACGAGGTAAGACAAAGCCCCTTTACAATATGATTACTATACTAGCAGAAGTCTTAAGATGAGACTTCGTAATACGGAAAGTTTTATTAAAGTTTTTTTTTTTTTTAAAGTTTTTATGTGACAATTTTTAAACAGTCTAATGCAAAAGCAAAGAAAAAGAACAACAGCATAAAATCAAAACAGAAATCTAGCATTTATACAAGCATAACTATAACATCAAGAACCAAAAAGCTATCTAGGTCATATTTGTATGGTCACTGATGAATATGAAGCTCTCACCCTCTCTTTTTTTTTTTTTCACCCTCTCTTTTCTAAGTTTTCCACTAGTTAAATGGGAACAGTAACTCCATTCACCTCCTGAGGATGTTGGAAGGATTCATGAGGCAATGCTTGTGAAACACTCAAAGTCCTTTCAATGAAAGATCCTATGTAAACACCATCTTGTACTGTTCTATCCAACCATAACCATACTCTGCTTGTTGAAAACTCAACCTCTATACCCCAAAAAGGAGAAGTGTACATTTAGAGTCCTATACTATTTGTAGTTAGCTGACTCTAAGAAATAGGATGACATAAATAGATGGATAAAATTAAAAAATGTATTTTGAGATGGATGATATCTCATTCAATTTTATTTCTTTCTCTCTATGGATTGCCTCCATAGATATTATTTTTAACACCAAAAGCTTATTTTTAATTAGCACCCTACTTTCTGTGTCTCTAATTGTAGTGTTATGAGCAATATCGAATACTAATTGAGATTGCTTTGGATTACATTGCTCATGGGCCTGAGAAAGAGATTTTGTTAATAAAATGAAGTGAGGGTGCATGGGAAAAGAAAAGCTCTACTTTTATATGGGTGAAACAGCTGTACATAATAAGGAAACTAAAACCCGTATCGCCTCAGTTACAAGATGGAAACAGGAGAGAAAAGAAACTTATGGTTGGTTCCAGATTCCTGCCCCACAGCTGTGTTTTGCAATTGCACCATGGATCTGATGTTACATCATCTGATTTATCTGGTCTCATGGTTCTCCTCTCCACCCTCAGGAATTCTGGACAGTTCTTGTTTATGTCTAAAAAGATATAGCCATTACTCTATGGGGGCAGTCTTTTGTCCTTAATTTCAGATACTTTTTTAAGAAAAATTCAAGGATCTTCTTCCAATGAAAACTGTACTGAGAAACATAGTGTAAACATTATTTCATCCAAAAAACCTTAGTGAAATATTGCCCCACATATGAAGCCCTCTGCCCCCAAACGTGAGAAGGTGGAAAGATAAAAAGCATTCATGCAAATGTCAAACATATTAGTAGTTCACATTCAATTGAATTTATTAATAATTTATGGAGCTCCAGTATGAAGAATTGTGCTCGGTGCTTCAAACAATACAAAGATGATTTAGGTAAGACCTTGCTCTGGAGATTGAACTCCATCAGTGCAGGCAGTAGAATAGGTATGGGGATAAAAAGGTAAAATAAACACACAAGTAAATATAGTCAAGAGGATATCAAGAAGTACAAAATGCACTGGGATGACCAATGAAGATCTTTTATTTGAGTGAGGTATAAGGAAAATCTTCATGGAGAATGTGGTATTTGAAGTGGACCTTGAAATACAGTTGGAATTTTATAAAGGAAAGATAATAGAAGAGAGAAAATCTGAGACAAATATAGGAAGGATAAATTTTTTTTTAAAGATTTTATGTATTTGAGAGAGAGAGAGAGAGAAGACGCACAAGCAGGGGCATGGGGCAGAGGCAGAGGAAGAAGCAGACTCCCCACTTAGCAGGGAGCCCAACACGGGGCTCCATCCCAGGACCTGGGGATCATGACCTGAGCTGAAGGCAAAAGTTTAAGCGACTGAGCCACCCAGGCGCCCCAGAAGGAGAAATTTTTATGGCACATTTGGAGGACAGCAAGTAATCAAGTTTACCTGGAGCACGGGATACTTACACTGGAGTTGAGGATGATAGATGAAAATAGTGGACTCTAAATTAGGACTTGCCCTGAACCTCACGATAAAGAATAAGAACCTATTAAAAGGACAGGGGAGCCACCAAGGTTTTGGAGCGGGAAAACAGCCTGATTCGAGCTATGCTTGAGGATAAAAATTTGTCTACAGTTGTATGGACTGATTATAGAAGGGGGGTCCACAAGTAGAGAAACCAGTTAAAAAGTGTTTGCAGTATTCTAAGCAAGAAATAATGGGGGGGGGCTAAACCTGGGTGTAGCAGTCTGCATGAAAAAGAGATGTCACAGGTGGGATTCCCCAAGAAACATACCAAGACTCTGAAATGTTCGTACAGGAACTTCACTGAGGAGGGCTCTCAGGAACATCTTGAGGGCGGTGGGGAAGTTAGCAGTGGGCAGGGAGAAGAGGTAAACTGACACAGTCAGAGCACAGCAGTCAGTCACAGCAGAGGACTAAGCCAATCCAGAGGAGGTTCTGAAGCTGAGATGGCCCTTCACAGGTCTCCAATTGAAGCAATGGGTCTGGGCCACATACCCATCAAGTGGATTCGCCATTGGATGTAGGGAAAAGCAAAAAAGTTGCTGAAGTGAAATTTGCATGAACTGGCAGGTGATGTGATGTAAAGGTTGAAGGAGAAAGAAAAGGTCAGAGCCAAAGCCGGGTTTAGGAGCACCCAAGAAATACCTAGAAATGCAGTGAAAGATCTGATTTGGAGGTGAAGGTGACAGCTTCCACTAAAGACGTACTGGCACATTCTTACTTTCAATAACATGGTCACTAGGATCATAGCTAAAAGGCTGTAGAGCCTACAGTTCATCATACTTGGGTTCATTCAGGTGCATTATTGAAAAAGAAGAAACAAAGATAACTTGAGCTCATATTAACAGCAAAAACAGCACTGGAGAGTAGAAAAGGTCAGAAGAGGATTCCAGATGGACATGCCATAAAAATTTGAAAATAAAAATTAAATTATCTCTATTTGTAAATGATATGATGGAATCCCTGGGAAACCACTCAGTAATAAGACTAAACAATAAAATCCATAAGATGTCAGGATACAAAATTAATACATAAAAATCAATGGCCTTCAAATACACAAACCACAACTGATCAGAGAATTTAATGCTTTTGCAACAGCCAAAAAAGAGATAAAATAATCAGGAATAAATTTAACACAAGTAATAAACTTAAATGAAACATACATGAGGAAGGTTTTAAAGCTTTAAATCCTGAAAAACATGAAGCTGACTTCAAAAAATGGAAACATTCCCTTTCTCTCGGGTAGGATGACTCAACATTACAAGATATTGATCAGTTCTCCTTGAGTTATGTAAGTTTAATGCAATCCCAATACAAATACCAACAAGCCTTTGCTGGAGTTAGTCAAGTTGGTTCTAAAATTCATATCTTTAGAAAAGGCAAGAATAGCTAGGAAATTTCTGAAAAAAGTGAAAAAGAGCCAGGTGGGAACAGGGGAGGACTAGCCTACCATATTTAAAACACTAGAAAGTCTCTATAACTACAAAAAAATATATGGTACTCTAATATGAATAGAGAGGCCAAGGAATAGAACAAAAAGTAGAACCAAACACATGCCAAAGGGAAGGTCACTGATCTTATTAAATGGTGTTAAGGAAAATGTATTCAAAAAAGTTAAAGCTAAATCCATACATCAGCATAAACTTCAAATACATTAGAGATTTAAATGTAAAACAGTAATTCAAGTAGTAGAAGAAAACATGGGCGAATATCTTTATAATCTGGTGTGGGGGAAACCTTCTAATCAGGATTCAAATCCAGACATGAAAAAAATGCATTGATAAACATAGCTAAATAAATTAAAAAAAAAAAAAAAAAAAGCTTGGCATGGCAAAAAATCATAAGTAAGATTTTTCAACTAATGACAAATTGAGAGAAAATGCTTGAAATATGTATCACAAAGAAAGATCTAATCTACCTAATACATTAATGTCTATAAGAACACCAGGACAGAAACAACCCAAAACCTAATGTGGAAATGAGCAGAAGATACAAGTTCTCACACACACACACACACACACAAAGATATAAAAGAATACAAACATATGTAAAGATGTTCAACTTTACGCATAATGAAAGAAATACAAGTCGACTCTATATACTGAGATACTTTCTCACCTATCAAAATTCTCACCTCACAAATTCAAAGCTTGGCAATACATTCCCTCACACCTTGCTTTTAAGAATGCAAGATAGTACAAACTCTATGAGGGAGAATTCAGCATTATCTAACAAAGCCACATACACACCTTCCCTTTGATCCAACAATTCCATTTCTAGGAATCTACCCCAAAGACATGTCTTCACAAATCCAAAACAGCATACGCGCAAGGTTATTCACTGTGAAAATATTTGTATTATCAAAATACTGGAAACAACCTAAATGCCCATCTCTGAGAGATAAGGGATTAAGCTATGCAATAGCCAAACATACAATGGAGTACTAAGCAGCTGTAAAAAAAAAAAAAAAAAAGTGAGAAAAATCTCCATGAACTGTTTTGGAGTGATATTCAGGACATATTTTTAAGTGCAGAAATAAAGTTGCAAAGAGAATATATAGTATGCTACATTTTATGTAAGAAAGATAAACCCAAAATTAATGAAAATAATTATTTGTAGTTGGTGGGCAGAAAACAGTGGCAAGGATAGGGATGGAAATGAGACTTCACTATATATATATATCTTTTTTTTTTTCTTTTTGCCAGTTCTTACTTTTGAACCATGTAGATGTTTTATTTATTCAGAAAATAAAATTTAATTTGAAAATGATCAAAGAAAAGCAAATCCTAAGGTTGAACACAAACTGAAACAAATCAGTATCAAATTGATAATATAACCACATAATAAAATTAATTTACGTAGTTTTTGAAAATAGTAACTCAGCCATCTGTACCCTCTTTGTGAAGTAGTTCTCAACTGAGGAGGATTTTGCCCCCAGAGGACGTTTGATGACGTCTATAGATACTTATTATCACAATTGGGGGTTGAAAAGGGAGTACCGGCATCTAAAATTTAGAGGCTAGGGATGGGGCTAAACATCCCACAATGCACACAACAGCCCCCCAGAACAAATAATTATATAGTTCAAAATGTCAATAGTGTCCAAGCTGAGAAACCGTATTTTGGTGGGAGAGAGTCAAAGAACCAAAACACAAAAAATCATGAACAAATTTTGAACTTTACTATAGGTTTGTTGTTGGGAGAAGCACTGATGTAACACTTCTGAAGAACTTTTGTGAGTATTATATGATAGAGAGAATAAACAAATATATCTATATCGTTGAGAACCAAGGTTCTCATTGCCCTAGAAAGAAGATACAAATACGGAGTGGTACAGTAGAGAGGCCCTGTGATTGGGGAGTATGAATTTCTGAGTTAACAAAAAAGAAAAAAAAAGGTATCTCCTAGCTTTTCTCCCTGAAAGGGCGTGAGGTAATGACATACCAGAAGCAATAAAGACACGTGGCCCCCAGATCATAGTCTCTAAAGGCCGTCATCCAGAGAAAAGAACCAGGGCTCCTTGGAGAACATCCCCACTCAAGGGCTGAGCCATAAGGTGAGCCTGAATATCTGATGGGGCCAGAAAACCCGGATGTGCTGGAAGACCAGTGAGGATATAGTAAAGGGACAGGGGAGCTATCTTGAAAGAGCTCACATAGGTCAAATTTGGAACAACGTGGATCTGAAAAGGAATAATGGTGGTAACGGATTATAATACATTGAATCAAAAAAGAAACCATGAGTTCATAGTGTTAACTCAAGAAAATGGGGGAGTAATGAAACTTCTTTTTCACAGAAAAATATCCAAAAACCGTAGAAGATATATTCGCACGAGAAAATCACCATTTTGTAACCAGCAGTGTAATCATTGATTCCGGCCAGATCAGAAGTGAATGCTAACAACTCTGGGGAGGGTAAGAGATCCAAACATTCTCAAAAACACTATGCTACATGTTACTTCTTAGTTACAAAAGGAAAAAGTTCCCTTTACTTTTGTGAAATCTGGCACACTTCAACTTAACCAAAGAATCAAGCTTCACATCACCAGTGTTGGGACAAAGCGATCTTACAAGCCTCCTGATGTGATGCAAAGAGAAGTAAACAACATCGCACAGGTAATATACCCACAGGACCCTCCCTCTCCCACCCTCCCTGTCCACAGGCAGCATAATGCAGGATAATGAGCTCTGGGTCAGGCAAACTTTGGTACCCACCCCAAAAGAGGAAATAACCAAAAGGATTTTAAAAGACTAAAGAAATGTGAAATATTATGCATGCTTTGACATTGGTTCCTGGAGTTTTAAATATAGTTTTAAAATACATTAATGGGACAACAGGCAAGGTGTGTGGATTAATTGTTAAATACTAATATTTTCTTAAGAGTAAATTTGTTTCTTGTGACAATGTATTGTGAGTATGTAGAAAAGTATTCTTGTTCTTAGGAAATATATGCTGAAGCATTTAAGGAAAGGAGCACCTGGCCAGCTTAGTTGATAGAGCACTCAACTCTTGATCTTGGGGTTGCCAGTTCAAGCCCCATGTTGGGTGCAGAGGCTGCTTTAAAAAAAAAAAAAATGAAGTATTAAAGGATGAACTGTTAGGATGTCTGCAACTTGCTTTCAGGAGTTCCTAGAAAGAGAGAGACAGACAGAAAGATAAAGTAGATGTGGCAAAATTTTAACAACTGATGCATCTAGGTAAGGGATTTACTCTGTCAACTTTTCTACAAATTTGAAGTGGTTCATTTAAAAAAAGTGACGGAAAAAAGACTTATCTGAATCCATGAGTTGATCGAGAACCAATACACTATTTGAAAACTGGTAAAGGGAAGAAATCAGGCATTTATTCTGCTTTCCCTAAAAGAACTGTAACTCACCATAAACAAATAGTTAATTGGCGAAGTTTCTCTGCGTGGAAGCCTTCTGTATAAAAAACGAGTAGCACCATTGGCAACCCCTAATGACTTAATGAATCTAGGCATAATCATCAATGACTGCCAACATGCTAAAAAGAGAATTATCAGGAAGTGTGTGTCTCCTGCAAGAAGTAGACACCCCACTACCACTTATGAAGTAGTGTTGCCAAAACAAAAAACAAAACAAAACAAAAAAACTCGAATTGAATCCGACCAAGCTTCTAGATCTATCAGTACGTAGGAAAAACAAGGGACAGTGGAAAAAAGGAAATATCACCAGGAAGATGCAATCAGCCACATGGGTAAGAGTTTCCTGAGATAATCAACTCTGTTCTTTCCCAGTCCAATTGTGGAGAAGGAGAACTATAGATTATCAGAAACTGAAATGACATAGCAATGTACTGCAATCAATGCACCTTAGTTTGAGTTCTAATTCATACAAATTTATGGAGGTTGGCGGGGAAGTGTATGAGAAACAACTGGAAAATGTAAACATTGCCGGGATGTTCAATGATGTTGAGGAATGATTTTTAGGTACTTTGGGATATGATAATGGTACTTTGTGTGGCTTTTGTTTTGTTTTTTAAGATTTTATTTATTTATTTGACAGAGAGAGAGTACCAGCAGGTGGAGTGGCAGGCAGAGGGAGAAGAAGGCTCCCCGATGAGCGGAGAGCCCAATGTGGGGCTCCATCCCAGGACCCTGAGATCATGACCCGAGCCATACACAGACGCTTAACCAACTGAGCCACCCAGGAGCCCCTGATTGTATGTTTTTAAAGAGTTATTATCTTTTGGAGATCTACCCTGAAGTATTTATGGAGGAAGCAATATAATATGCTGGGAATTTACTTCATAATAATGCAGAAAGATGTCTACGTAGTTGGAACAAGAGTGTCTATGAGTTGGTTTTTGTTGAAGATATGTAAAGAGTACGTGGATATTAATTTATTTGATTCTGAAAACAGGTATTCGAATTTTTCTTAAATAAAAGATGAACTGAAAGAGTAAAACAAAGACAGCATTGGAGACAAAAAGCAGAAGGAGGCGGGTGCTCTGCTTTCACTGAACTCCTACCTCGGATCACCTCCTGTTAAAGCCTCGTCTACAGTATCGCATCAAATCCTCGGGAAGTCATATCAAGACTCTGGTGGGTATCGCACAAATTAAGCGGATCTCCCAGGTTCAAATCTCAGTTCTTCCACCGCCTGTTGAGCCAGTTAGCCTCCATTTCCTTATCTCTACAATGGGGATGACAATAAGATCATCTACCTCATAAGGTTGTAGGGAAGGATAAACAGTGAATTATTTTAAGTCAAGTGCTTAGGACACTCCCTGGTGTATAGTGACACGATGTAAATATTAGTGCTTATTATTAAAGAGTGATAGAACTAGCTGAACCAGAGCCCATTATCCCCCATGATGCTGCCCCGAGGATGGCATGCGTGTGTGGATGTGTATCAGGTTTTTAGTACCCTGTGCCAAAGCCACTTTGTCCACCCTGTTGGGCACACCCTAAATTGTGTTCAAATATCAGCAGCAGAGTTCCAAATATGCCAAGAAAGAAATAGAGGTGTTAATAGAATCTTCTACAGTAACTTAGGCAAATACTCATTCATTTGTTCATTCAATACACATTTACTGAGACTGATTCTTCAATAGATGCTAGGGATTTAATAGTTAAAGTAGATACGGCTGCTGTCCTTTTCACTGACTAGGCACCATGCTTGAAGTTCCACTATCCAGCTGCTTAGGAGGCAAAGGATGCCAAGTAGAGCAGAATGAGGGACTAAGCTGATAGATCTGTCCTCTGAGGCCAACCCCGTAATGGCCACCATACAGTATGTCCAGGATCTAGCCAACTCAAGTATGGTTCTGGAAGTCATCGGAACTAGTTAGGTCCAAACCAAGGAGCAGATCCCAGCTGTGGTGACTCTAGGCAATGATCAAGTGTGTAGAAGCCAGCTGGGAGCAAAAGAGTTTTCCTGAATTCTGTCCATCCGTGTAAGAATTTTCTTGGTTGAGGAATGAAGGGGAAGATCTAATCCCAGGAAGGGTAATTGGCAAGAATAAAATAAAAGATATTTGGGTTTAATCACACCAGCAGTGTCCTAGTCCTGAGGGGTTTGTGGTTCCAGCCAGGAGAAAGAGGGAAACTGTGGCATTATCAAGGTCAGAACCAAGTTCTGAGGCCTAGGCCATGAAGGATGGAGCAGGGAATCCTATACTACAGTGGCCGTTTGAGTGCTCAGTGCGGCCCCTTACATTCCACTTGTTCCCCAGAGCCAGACCCTGAGACAAGAATTCCTCCTGTACAGGTGAGTTACTAAGAAGTTCTCCCAAGAGAAATCAATCAGGAAATGGTGGAAATCAGAACAGGCAAGAAAAAGAACTTCTTTTTCAGCAGCCAAACAAGGGTACCATTTCAGACAAAGTCCCAGAGTGTAGGTTTAGCTGGATCCTACACCTAGTCTACATTTTGCCTCAGAGTTCATCCCAACGAGAGGCAAGAGAGCTGGGATCTTCTGCTCCTACACCATATTATCACGGGCTAAGGGCCATCCCTGAGGAAACTAAGCCCCCAGGCATTTGCCGCTCTTTGTGCTTACGGCCAAAGTGGTTCAGGTGGTCCCAGCACCGGCCTCTGAAGACAGTCTCAAGAGTGGTCTTGACAATGCAAAGATAACACAGAAGTCAGGAAAGGACGCAGGCTGTTCAAAGGGTTCTGAAGAGCTCTGGGCCAAGCACTAGTACTGGCCACCTCATGCCTATACTCAAGATTCTGGGTCTAATTGACAATAAAGAATAATTTGGGAGGATGTCCATGGGCCTAGTCATTGTGAGCACGCTATAGATCATTAGTGTGCATCTCGAAAATTACTTGCTACTTCCAAGTATAATAGAGATAAGCTGCTGACAGATGGGGAATTGGAGAGTTGACTCAGACATGGGTAACACTGGGCGACGGGTGCAGGGTGTGAGCTCTCCCCTACATCCACTGCTTGCAATGGTCACACAGACCGCTCTGTTGCCCTCAGAGACCCTGGGAGCCCACTTGGACAGGCTCACTGTCTCTTTCCAGTATTCCCAACCAGCAAGAGAGATTTGGAATCACATCCATTGGGTGAAATACTAGGAATTTACAGAACTTTAATCTTCATAGAATTGGCATAAGGTTTTTGTAAACTTGACCCCAGAGTGAGAAAAATGTCACTTGGCTTACTCAGTCATGATTCTTCCTGTGTCTCTTGGATATTTACTTTGTGTTTGGGCCCATGTCATGGGTGCTGGATGATCCCAGACCCGTTCTTGAGACACTCAGATCTCTCCTCATTCCTTTCAGATCCATCCCCTGAAGCTGGATACTGTTTCTGACCTTCATTTCCTCATATTATATCAGAAGTCTCTCATATTAGGCCCATGGAACTTTGACATCAGAAGTTAAAGTAATCTGTGTTAGCAGAAGAATGAGAATGTGCTGGTTTGTGTGTGTTTGTTGGGGGGGTGGGGCGTAGGAAGTAGGAGGTGGTGGTGTTAATTCTGGAAGGCAAAGGAGAAAAGATTGTCTACTTTAAGAGTTATCAAGCAGAGTAGAGCCATAGATAGACAAGTCAATAATACCTCAGGAGGGCACAAGCTGAAGGGGAGAGCAAGACTCTCAGGAACTGAAATGGCTGAGGCCAAAAATTGTACTCATGATGACATGAAGGCCAAACCAGAGAGGAGATCCCATAGGTAGTCAAAAGAGTAAAAACACTGCTCAAAAAAGCATCCCTCCATAGCCTTATCAATTTTTCTTGCCTTTAGCAGAGGGAAATGCAGTACTACTTCTTTTACCCTAAAAATTAAGAAATCCGGAAGTGATAGCTTCAACCCTTTAACCTCAACATTGATCAACACAAAAGACTCTAAATTGTTCACTCGTTCACCAATGACTAGAAATGACATCATCTACTCTACCTGTACTGCCAATGTTCCCGTTTGAATCACTGTGGTAAGTAATGCTACTTCTTGAAAAGATTATGGTCATTCCAACAAATGCAAGTTATTCTTACCTGTTTTTAATAGATTCACTGTTCCAGAAGCATGTTCAATAAATTGCTTATAATTGTCCTTTGCCCTTCAGGCTGGTAAATACTCAAATTATTTAAGGCAAGACTACATACATTATGGATCTCCTGATGGATGTGTGTGATAGTACCAATGACATAGTCTGTCCAAAAAAATCGACCAAGTGTCTATATCTAACTACCACTTTATAGAAAATGCAAGTTCAAACGAACATGTTAATTTACATTCTTGAAATTACATCTATTGTATCTGTATGGTGGAAATACTATGTAATGGTATGCTAGTGTGCATCTCTTCCTACTCCATTTCCTGTGACCTCATGCTGATAGCTTAAAAATTGGCCATGGTGGGAGTATCCGCACCACAGAAAGTGAGAAGTGCTACAAACTCAGGCTTTCATTTCCTGAGAGTCCATTGTTAAACACTGAACAATACACCAGCGCCTTAGCCAATACCCAAAAATGCGCATTGCTAACAACACCCGACTTAAGAAAAAGAAAGGCAGAGGGCAAGTCAGGGAGGAAAGTAGCAGAGATCTTATCTGATTGCAGTTAAAATATCCTATTTTCCAATTTTACAAAGACCACTGCTAGAACCCCTCCCAGAACTATAGGGTGAGCAGCCCTAAACATAATCTTCATTCGTTTCTTGATCTAGTTAGCTGATTCTATTAAGTCATTCAAATCTTGTTCAAACGTCACCTTATCAGAAAATTTTCTCTAACCACTGTAGCTGACCACTCTCTTTGTCATTCTCTACCCCTAATGCTGTATTCAATTTTTCTTCAGAACACTTACCACTACCTAGGATTACATTATCTATTCATAGTGAACTGAAGCATTCAGAACACAGATTCTGTTCTGTTTTGTTCAATGTAGTATCCCAGCACTAAGCACAGTGCCTGGTCGGTTCTCAACAAACTTGAGGTGCATGGAAGGATGTCTATAAATTATTGTTGAATAGGGAAAGAAAAACACCTGGTAGGGAGATACAGAGTCACTCCTCATTATTTATAGATTCTGTATTTGTGAATCTGCCCACCCATTAAAATGTATTTGTAACTGGGCTGCCTGGGTGGCTCAGTGGGTTAAAGCTTCTGCCTTCGGCTCAGGTCATGATCTCAGGGTCCTGGGATCGAGCCTAGCATCGGGCTCTCTGCTTGGCAGGGAGCCTGCTTCCGCCTGTCTCTCTGCCTACCTGTGATCTCTCTCTCTGTCAAATAAATAAACAAAATCTTTAAAAAAATAATAAAAAATAAAAATTTCTCTTCTATAAAAAAACAACAACATGTATTTGTAACCCAAAAATCAATTCTCACGGCATGTTGGCAGTCATTCACAGATATGCATAGAGCAGTGAAAATTTTGAATCATGTAACATGCATGTTTCCAGCTGAGGTTGAACAAGGTGCTGCTCTGTCTTCTTATTCCAGCTCTCACTTTACAAACACATGTTCTTCTCATGATCTATTGCTACATTTTTTTGCATTTGATTTTGCCATTTTTTTAAAAGATTTTATTTATTTATTTATTTATTTGAGAGAGAGTGAGAGCATGAGCGAGGGGGTGGCGTGTAAAGAGGGAGAGGGAGAAGCAGGCTCCCTGCTGAGCAGGGAGCCCTACACTGGGCTTGATTGCAGGACCTTGAGATCATGACCTGAGCTGAAGGCAGAAGCTTAACTGCCTGAACCACCCTGAACTCCCCTGATTTTACTGCTTAAAATGGCCCCCCACGTAGTACTTAAGGGCTGTCTGGTGTTCTTAAGCACAAGAAGTTTATAATGTACCTTACAAAGAAAATATATGTGTTAGATGAGCTTTGTTCAGACCTGAGTTATAGTGTTGTTGGCCATGAGTTCAGTATTAATGAATTAATAGTATATATTGAGGGGCACCTGGGTGGCTCAGTGGGTTAAACATCTGCCTTCTGCTCAGGTCATGATCCCAGGGTCCTGGGACTGAGCCCCACACTGGGCTCCCTGCTCAGCAGAGAGTCTTCTTCTCCCTCTCCCTCTGCAGCTCACCCTGTTTTCATGCTCTTGCTCTCTCTCTCTGTCTCTCTCTGTCTCTGTCAAATAAACAAATCTTAAAAAAATAAAATAAAATCTTAAAAAAATAAAATAAAATATATCTATCCATCTACCTATAGATGGATAGATATCTATATATAGATAGATGGATAGATATAAAATGAAGTATCTTTAGACAGAAACACATACAAAACAGGTTTTTTTGTTGATCAGTTGATGAAAATGTTGTGACCAGAGGCTCACAGGAACATTAACTCTGAATTTCCCCTAGGAGCAGTGGTTCAATATTCACTAATTTAGTGTTTAGAGCAACTTTATAGACTATAACTATTGCATATAATGAAAATTGAGTGGATATAGTATATTCCATTTGTTTTAAGAAAATATGACAGAGTGTTGGTGGTATAGTGGTTAGCATAGCTGCCTTCCAAGAAAATATGACAGATAACTAGATGAATAGATGACTGATTGATTGAAAGATAGATGCATAAATAGATAGATATAAAGGTAAATTTGTAAAGACATAGAAAAATATCTGGAAGCACATATGCCAAACTCTTAGCTCTGGGGAGTGGGATTAAGGGGATATAGAAAGTTTCACTTTGTGCCCTATATTATACTTCTGTAATTTTGAAACATTTTCAACAAGTAATTATAATTTTGCTAATTTTTCAAGAAATATTTTTAACAAAATTAAAACAATAAATTCTTGGGGGACCTGGATGGCTTAGTCAGTTAAGCATCCGACTCTTGCTCTCAGCTCAGGTCATGATCTCAGGGTCGTGAGATCAAGCTACATGCCGACTCCACACTGGGCATGGAGCCTGCTTAAGATTCTCTCTCTCCCTCTCCCCTTGCCCCACCTCCCACCTCTCTCCCTCTCAAAACAAACAATAAATTCTTCTTTAAAAACACTCATAAACTTAAGCAAGAACAAGGCAAAAACTCACATAATCTTTGGATATTTTCATTTGAAAAGGAACATCAACAAGAAAATACAGAAAATAACAACAGACCAGATAAGCAATAGAAGAGGTAAAACAGTATAAGAAAACATCTACATTTCTTTGCCAATTGCTAAATAAGTAAGTGCACAAATAAAGAACAGATATCTGTGAGAACGAAGCTGCCTTTACAGCAACAACCATGTGAATGAAAAAACATGTAAGAAAAGAGGAGGGTCATCAGGCTTGACATAACTCACATCATCAAAGGAGAACCAAGTCAGAAAAACAAAACAGAACACAAAAGCTTAAAGCAAACAGAACTATCTAATTCATAATATAGTGAAAATAAATAGATGCTAGAGCAAAGGGATCTTCCTGGATTTGACTCTTCTCTGCATTCTACATTTAAGCAGCTAGAAGTTTTCTTAAGTAGCATCCTATTCAACCTTTACGAAAATATCAGGCTTCTCATAAGAAATTGCTTTTTATTTTCTCCAAAAATGAAATACATCGTCCACGTGAACTTAGTTATTCTCTATAAGAGCAGGTCATTTTTCATACACAGTTGGACACTGAGTAAAGACAGGAGTGCTGCTAACTTATTCCAGGCATAAGAAACTGTGCATGCATAGGTAGATGGAGAAACAAGATTTAGTGTCCATTCCTAACATAGTGCCTGAGGGGTAAAGGCTATTCTCAGAGTTGGAATCATTCTTCTTGTTTCATGAACAGAAACTCACAAGGTAAGAAGAATCTGGGTGTTTTCCCTCTCCTCCTCACAAACAACAACAATACAGATCAGCCCTAGATGGCCTTAGAATCAGCAAAAGGGCCTTTCAGCCAGAACCGCCATCTTCCAGTAATTTGCCAAAATGACCAACACAAAGGGGAAGAAGAGTGGAACCCACTCTATGTTCTCTCAGCCTTTTAGGAAACATGGAGTTGTTCTTTTGGCCACACACATGTGGATCTACAAGAAAGGCGATATTGTGGACATCAAGGGAATGGGCATTGCTCAAGAAGGAATGCCCCGCAAGTGTTAGCACGGCAAAACCGGAAGAGTCTGTAGTACTACCCAGCATGCTATTGGCAGTGTTTTAAACAAACGAGTTAAGGACAAGATTCTGGCCAGAAGAATTAATGTAAGTATTGAGCATATTATGCACTCAAAGAGCCAAGACAGCTTCCTGAAGCACATGAAGGAAAATGATCAGAAAAAGAAGGAAGCCAAAGAGAAAGCTACTTGGGATCAATGGAAGCACCAGCCTGCTCCACCAAGAATTTGGGGAAACCGATAGAAAGGAGCCTGAGCTGCTGCTGGAACCCATTCCCCATGAATTCATGGCTTGATAAATGTAAAAAAAAAAAAAAAAGACCTCAAGACTGTGAAACAACAAAACAAAAAAAAAACAAAGAATCAGCAAAAGGTTAACACTACTCTCCCCAGCTCCTCACCCCTTATGCCCCTCCCCACCACCATCCCCATTAGTTCTTTGTTCCATGGGGCTCCCTGTAAGATGTCACTTTTAAAATGAATTCTGTGGATTAAACATTTGGACTGATAGATTCCTAATGAACCCAAGTGTAAGAGAATCTAGACCATCGGAAGGGCCATCCTGGAGCTTCTGCCCTGGAAGATGAGAGAAGTTGGAGGGGTAAATGTCCAATGGGAAACTGCTGTGGTTTAAGAGTGTCACTCAAGAAGATGCCCTTGTATGATGCTGGGTCAATGTTTTTACCACCACAGACTTGACTAGCATATTTTGCAATCATCCACCAAAAGAAGCCATACAGTTGCCCTCTGAAGTCAAACATTGTATAACATGTTGCAGAACAGAAATTAGGAATCTTCAAAGGAGAGTTTTTCCCAAAAGAGCCACAGGTAGCATGAGTACATGGCTGGTTAATGGGCATGAAATTGTACTATATTTCTTCCCCAAGTACATTTGTTTCCTTAAACAGGCAAAATTTCTTTAATTAAAAAAAAAGTTCCCAGGGCATTTATTGATCCTTCATCATGAACATTTATATTAATGGTTGAGAATAAAATGTGAGCATTTAAGGAGAGAAAAAAATCACTATGCAAGCTAATCTCACGCCAAGCCTGCAGCCAAGCTAATTGAATTTTAAGTACGGTAGTGGGTTCCTCCTTCTTCACACCACTAATATATTTCACTGAATATAGAAATAATTTTTCACTGTATATTTTAAAAACACATGAATAGACAACATTATGGCTCACAGATAGACTAAGGAAAGGCTTCTCCTAGGGTTTTTGTTCTCCATCTTTCCTTATAAGTCTGCAAGAAAGGAAAAAAAAAAAGATGGACCTTTATCAGAACCTGACCTTGACCATTTTTAAGGCAGAAAAAATGAGGAAACCTTCTAGAAGGCACCACTAATGCTCAATAAAACAAATACATTTGAAGAGCTCAGAGTTAAATTCATCTAATGAGCCGATAATGAAAAATTTTTTCTAGGACTATTTGCCTGAGGGATTTAAGGCTTTGTTATTGGAAAATAAGAAATTCTAGACTCTGAGAAAGGCCACTTGGCTCAGCATGGCTGAATCATTCAAATTCCCTGATTCCAGCTCCCTATACTTTCTCAATTTACAAATTCACCTATTCATCTTTTCGGAAAAATAAAATGATGTTTCTAGCCTCTCTAGAGCTTTTTGGCAACTGCTTGTTTGTGACATTTATCCTCCAGGTGAGAGCATTTTTGACAGCAGCATCTTTTTTCTCCTACTGTCCTATTTGTATAAGGTCAGATTGGCCTCTATACTGTGAGCATGAAGAGCTTAATTGGAACAATATTATTATCCTTCACAATTTACAGAAATATATTTGGCCTCTGCAAAGTGTCATTTTCCTCAGAGAGAAGAAGCTGTTTCCTTATTAAGCCCTTTGGAAAAACAGAAATAGTTCTTCTGAACCCTTTGGTATTGGCAAGGCATTCCACCGTGTTGCTCTTAAAGTAAAAGAACAGAAGAAACACGGTGGTCTTGAAATTTTATTCTAAAATGTCCTCAAGTGAAAATCTGAAAAATCACTGAGTCAGTCCTGGAATTGGTAGGTTTCAGAGGAAGAATACCATTGAACCCCCACAGGAAGGGATTTGGTTTCTAAGCAGGCAGGATCTACCCCTCCCGTGATCTGCATGTGTTCTATCTTGTCCCGTTAGAAATCCAGTTTCACCCATTCCTATAACTTCTGCTCCCTTTTAGGCAAGGATGGCACAGTTCTAGGCAGCCACACTCCCTGACTCTCTTTCCCTCCAAATTCTAGCCAGAAAGACCACAAGCAGAAATTCCATCTTCTCAAGATCAAAACTAATGGGACCATTTGCTTTCTTAATTCTTTTTATTTTTTCACTGTTCAGATTCTTCTCAGTGATGTTCACATCTGTTACTCCACTTCAACGTCAGCATTTATCACCGTGTCCCCAACTACTGCGTCTCCCTCAGTTTCCCCATTTTCCCCTTCAACAATATTACCTTTCTCTTAGCCTTTTGGTCATCAGACCATCTAGCTGTTTTTCACTGCCTCTTCTCTTGTCTTCTAGGTGCAGTATCTTGTCAACTCTCCCTCTACGGTATTGCTCCATCGCCCCCTTCCTCTGCGCTCCTGCAACCACTGCCCAGGTGCACGTATCCTTCTTCTACTGGTAAACCCTAATTTGGGGTAGTCAATTTGCCTGCATCCAACCCCCTCCCCCCATCCCATCCTTTTCCAGCCCATCATACTCTATGTAGTCATCTCTCTCTTCCTAAAATTCCATTTTCGGTATTTTGTCCTCTGGTCCCATCCTTTCCAGGTGCCTCCAGCCATGCTTAATAATCCACACTGAAACAATAGCAACGGCCATCTAGTAGCTGAGGACCTGCCACAATCATACGAGGTACTACGCACCTTGCTTTACATACATTATATTTTGTCCTCTCCACAACCTTAAGACTTCAGTTTTGCCATTCCCATTTTTATCACACAGAAGACTGAGCCTTCAAATGGCTAAGCCACCCTTCCAGTAATGACTAGCGCTGAATGAGAATGTTCATCAGTTCGCCTTCCAAACCCATGCTTTTCCCTGATTACGAAGGTCTTCGATTGCCCAACGGATCTCTCTGAACTCTTGCAGCCTGCAATTTTAACATCCTCTGACCTGACCCACCTGATCCACCGCTAACCTTGTGCTCCGAAGGATGGTGATTAAGGTCATGCAGTCTGGAAGCAGCTTGTCTGGGTTCAGGTCTTGGCTCCACAGCTCACCAGTTCGGCCAGTCCCAGCAAGCGACTCTACCTCTCTGCACCTCCACTTTCTCATAAATTCTGATTACGGCGCTCGTCTCAGAGAAATGTGAGAGTAAATGAGACAACTCCTCTCTTTACATGATCCCATCTGCTTCCCTGCCAAGAATGATCTTCCTTCCCCTTTCAACTTAGGAAGATGCGACACAAACCCACCACTAACTCTTAGTAATTAATTTCATTTTCATAATACTTCCTGTAGCTAAAGTTCCCTCATTTCATCTGAAGAGTCTCACAAATATATTTAGACTTTGTCACGTTATCTTGCTTTTGATCCGATATTACCTTGTGTTGTTCTCTTGTTCTTTCTTATCCACTGTTTTTCTCTTCCCAATATGATTATAAATTTCAAAGGATGCAGACATTATCTCCTGTGTGCCTCACAATAAGAACTTAATACGGTGCTGGGCACAAAATGCTTTTCCCCAGCTGAGAACCTCAGATTTACATTCTGTAAATTATTACTTACTAACCATGATATCAGTCACATTTTCTTCTTTCTTCTCTTTGCAGTGGTCAAATTCCTCCTCTAAGATTCTAATCATCTCCAGCCTCGATCCTAACGTCCCAACCCCACTGCCTCAGGAATTCGCTCCCTCATTCGCTCCCTCCCTCAGGCAGAACCCATCTGTTTCCCTCGTCCTATTTTAAGACAGAGCATAGTGGCCCAAAACGCTCCTTCCAGGGCTTGGCTACTGGGATCTGAACCCTGACCATGTCACTATGGGCTGATTACTTCTCCTCTGGGCCTCGGTTGCCTGAACAATACCATGAGAAAAATTATGAAGTTCGTGTGACTGATTCCCTAGGAAACAGATTCTGAGATAGAAATTGGTATAGGGAGTTCTCTCAGGAAAAATGTCAGAAAGGCAGGGAGGGAAGGCAGTTTGAGGAGAGGGGGACGTGGAACTGGAACACGGTGGCAACAGAGTCTCCGCTGTTCCTACGAAGAGCTCTGAGGCTAGAATGGCCCTGCAGACGTATCCTGAATTGAGGCGAGTTAACCAGAACTTTGTACCCCTGAATGGACCAATCGCTGGATGTAGGCTACCCCTGGACGGGGTATGCAACCATGGGCCCGGCAGCTCCTTTCTGCCAAGGGCAATTTCCAGAGAGGGATTTAGCTAAAAGCTGTCAGCAAACAACCCCTCAGGAAATGAGAGAACAGACGCTTTGTCCTAGAGGGGAGATCTGTTGGACACACGACAGCATCCACTACAGTTGGTATAAAGATTAAATGAATTAATATCTACAAATCACTTCGAATGATATCTGACACACTTTAGCCCAGTGTACGTGTTGGCTGTTACATCAGCTTCATTGCCTACAAGGCCTCTTTGCTTTACCTCAAGATTTCCTGACTAAAATTTTAAAAGAAAGGTGACAGTACTTTTTTTTTATTTCAATACCCTAAGCAGCTAAACGCTATAAATATTTATGCATTTTTTGATGATTTATGGGTTTGGTTTTACCTATTACAAAATGCTTTGGCTTGTTGTACTTTCAAAATGTTTATTTCCATACTGTCTATCACAGCTTAAGGCAAATAGAGAAGAACAGTGTCTTCTTAACTAAACATGGGCATCCCTAAACACATACAGAGCAACTGCTGGTTATTTAAAGAGTAAATTAATACAGATAGCCTTGAAAAGAAAGATGAATTTAAAAAAAAAAATGCCAAACTGAGGGGCATACTTAAATGTCAATGCCAGGAAGACTAGAACTTGGCAAATCTCTGAATAGATACCCTTCTGGCCACACTCTGGGACCTCCCTCCCTCCTGGCAATATCCCTGAGGCACTGATTTCCTCATCTTGAGCCCTAGATACCCAGAACCAGAGTTTGGGGACCCTGGTGCTGTTATTGCAGGGAGACTGATATATGTATATAGCTACCAAACTTTTAATTTAGCAAAAAGTGGTAGTATGTATCTCTCCCCATATATATCACAATCCCTCCAAATAATGTAATGCTCTGATTAACAACATGTAAATTTATTTAATAACATTACTGAATAAATATGTAGTTTTCCACACTATGAATTTTCTTAGTCAATGTTTAACAAAAGTACAACTATTATGTATTTCATGGTGAGAAAACATTTCAATACTCAATTTCTAGAGCTTCACATTCTTCCGTATCCTCAACATCACGTGTCTTCTTCAACTGAAAGGCATTGGGGATATGATTTCCCCTTAAGGTTAGAAACGTATCTTATTTATCTATGTATTCCTACAGTACCTTGTACACAATAGAAAAAGCAAAAGAAAAATAATGAATATTAATATTTGTCAAATGATAAATAATATTATACAAATAATAATATTGCATACAGACACTGAGCTAGGTGCTAGAAATATAATCCTGAACTAAATATATAAATTCTCTATTAACATGTAGAGAACAATCTAGTCAAAGAAACAAACCATTAAAGAAATATATCTCTTATACCTGTTCTTTTTCCTCTTATACTTTTGATAAATGATGTTAAGGAAAAATCAGGATGTAATAAATGATTACTTTAGGGGAAGTTGTTTCAGATTGGGTGGGCAGGAGAAAAGAGAGAGATAACTGAAAAGAAGCAGAGGCCAGTTGGAATGGAAAGAATGAGGAGGAATTAGCCAACAAGACATGGGTGGAGGATTCCAGGCAGAGGGTACACCATGTGTAAGGAAATGAAGGAATCTTTGGGGTTACCATTGGCAGAGGGACAGAACTATTTACAATTTAGAATGCAATTCAGAGATAAATTTGATTAAAAGCTTAACATGCAGGTTTTTAAAACTTTGCTTACTTCGTAAACAATTCTAAAAAAAAAACACATTTTTGGATCGATGGTGAAATATTTAATTCTTTTTTTTTTGAGATTTTATTTATATATTTGACAGAGAGAGAGAGAGCGCAAAGGCAGGCTGAGCACCAGGCAGAAGGAGAGGGAGAAGCAGGATCCCCGCTGAGCAGGGAGCCTGGCGTGGGACTCCATCCCAGGACCCTAAGATCATGACCTGAGCTAAAGGCAGATGCTTAACCCACTGAGCCACCCAGGTGCCCTGTGAAATATTTATTTCATTAAGGATCAATCACCGTGGTAAATGTTACGAATATAAGGTGAAGGAGAGAGTGTTCGTCCTCTGTGAGCTTACAGTTCAGCAAGAAGAGGAAGTCAACAGTCACATGAAGAGGGGCAAGTGCTGGCAAAGGGGCTAGTAAAGAGAGTGAAGACAACTCATAAGGGACCATTAACTTTAAAGAGGGCCTCCTGACAGCAAAGAGCATATAACTGGACATGCGCACTGGGGCAACTGCTACAATAGTGGGCTGAGCAAAAAGCTCAGGGTCACTCATGGGAGAGGATTAGCTTGCCTGCAAATGTTGGGACACCTGAAAGGAGATCCTGACCCAGAAGAGCCTTGAAAGAGGCCAGAATATGTGGGGACATTTGAAGGAGATGACCATTTAAACCTTAAAAGATTTTTTTAAAAGAAGTGAAATTAACTGAATTGATAACAGTAAAACCAAACAATTCCATACTACTTTAAAAATAAATCCATGTGATTTGGCATTATTTCATTTATGTGTTCACAATGGGCTGCTTTTCTCAACTCAGTGATAGTGTGTGTTCTTTACGTTTACTCTGTTGTTTCTGTTTCCATCTGACTTCCATCCTTAAATTTAGCAGAATTAGTCTGCCAAATCACAAGAGAGCCAGTTTTATATATGGACCTTATCATATGTGCCCCATACATTTTGTAAAATAATGCGAACACTAATAATGGAAACTACACTATCTCGGCATTTCCTGAGTGCTGTGGCTTTGATAGTAGACTCCTTACAGTGTCTTGGCGTTTTAGATGGCGTTCATTTTGGGGTTTTGTTTGTTATCTCTTCAGACAGGACCCTCAGTCCTGGCTCTTCCTTAATCAGCTAGACTGCTGAATGGTAAAAGCCTCTTTTCCTTGGGGAACTAGAACACTGTAATATAATCTTTCTGCCATTCCCAACAAAAGACTGTGTCACCTGACTCCCACAGCCTCTGGTGGCCCTAAGTTTTAAAGTACTGATTCCACACACTTGTGAGTAAGAGAGGAACCCCCAAGGAAAGAAGAACAAAAGGCTGGAGGGGTAAGAAGCAGAAAACCAGAGGGAGGAAGCAGAAGAACAAGAAGGAATAGTTTACTACTACGGAAAATGTTGGTCATGTTTTATAATGATCAGGTATTCCCAGGTATCTAAATGACTCGCATATTTTAGGAGATCAATTCAGTTCTGATCACAGTTTCAAATACACTGGTGACCCAATGAACATTATTCAGTGGGCTTGTACGAAAGCAAACTGTGTCCTGGAGAACTCCATATACTTTACCCTGATTAAGCAATATGCAAGGAAAGAAAAAGGTATAGAAATTACTGCTCTCTGTACTTTGAACTCAGAGAAAGGGCTAGACAAATGTATTCTCATCTCTAAGGTCAAACAGCCAATCAAGGACAAAGCCAAGACCAGCTGCCCTGCCTCGCCCAGTGGATTCACCCTTTTTCCCTCCCTGCATCACAAGGGGCTGTTAATTTAAATAAAGCCATCCTTTAGCCATAAAACAAACAAAAGAGGGTTCTTTTGTGATGGGTATTTTTTCCCTTAAAAAACATCCTCTGAAGAAGGTTATCTATTTACCCTAGACATAGGAGAATGTAGCAAAAACATTTCTATGACATCTCTCTAAGCTTCCTTCTGCTAATAAAGACTGAACCACACATGGGCATTGCACAGAAGAAGAACCATCAGCCTCCCCTGGGGTATTACCTAATATTTATTTGAAAAACAATTTTATTTGGATTCATGCTTCACTTCACGCTCTCCATAGATCTGTATCTGAGAAGGCAGAGAGTTGATCGTCAGAAGCCACTGCCCAAGCAACAGATTTCCGCGCTGTGTTTGCCTCTGGTAAAGTAACGCAACCTCTGTATTTCAAATGTGGTCTCCTGGTCTCTCTAAGATGTTCTTGGGGACCCCGGACAATACAGGAGCTCCTGCGACTGCTCACAAAGGCACAGCGGTGGCTTTCAAATGGAGTCATTCTGCTAAACCCGAGTAACAATGGGAGGTGGAGGAGCCACTCTCCAGCTGGTGTTCAATCGTGCAAGGTACTATCGAATCCTTTCCCCAAGGCTGGCATCTTCCCTTCTATTCAGTAAATCCCTCCACAGAATCCAGAGACTTCAGGGTTCAACTGTTGCATGGCAAGCATTGCCAATCACCCTATACTTTCTGCAGGGGATGGGCATACGGCGCAGGGGGCTCAAAGCTGTCAGCAACTTAGACGATCTCTGTTAGGTCTTGAGTCCCTACAACAAGCAAGTTTGCTAACATTTGCCGCCCTCCAGTAACACAAAGTGAGAGTATTTTCCTTTACAGAATCCTTGAATGTAAAGGGCCACAAAATAATTGAGAAATCAAACCCCAATGTTTTGCAAACGGGGGAGGAGCTTCTGAGAGCTAAAGCGACTTATCCACTGTTACGTCCACAAATCGTGGCCCAGCCAGGATTTAACGCTGGTGTCCTGGCCCCAGCCTGCCTCTCACTGGACCATAGTTCCTATGCTGTAAGGTATGGGAGCACAGGAACCATACCTCGTCCATCTGTCACTATATGTAACTGTTAACACACTGCCTAACACATAGCATGGTGGGCAGGGGGAGGAAATGTTGAATGGTTGGGTCCCGAATCTAGCTCATTTTTTTAAAAGTCTTAGCGGGGTGCCTGGGGGGCTTAGTAGGTTAAGTGGCTGCCTTCAGCTCAGGTCGTGGTCTCAGGGTCCTGGGATCCAGCCCTGCATCAGGCTCCCTGATCAGTGGGGAGCCTGCCTCTCCCTCTCCCTCTGCCCCTCTCCCTGCTTGTGCTCTCTGTCTCTCAAATAAATAAATAAAATCTTTAAAAAAAAAAAAAAGGTCTTAACTATTTTAGCTTATGTAGCTGGATCTGTGAGAGTGGAGTTATGGTAGAAAAAAAAAGACTCACACAAAAGGGCCACCAGACACGTGGGGAATAGGATATGGGGTTTGCAGAGAAGGACAGGGTTGGAGAGAGATATCAGAAGCTTATAACTGAAGAAAGAACATCAGGGTAGGATGACTGGCCCCATAGTGTGGCTCTCTGAAGCCCCACGTCTCAAAGAAGTTGTGCAGTAAATGAAGGGGATCCAAGGGATCCAGGACAGAGCAGCTGATACACGCCTTTCCCCGCCAAGAGAGCAGCCCAAATCAAGGGCACGGGGTCTTTGAAGAGCTCACCGCCAAGTTCTGACCCACACCCTCCCCACCATGAGACTTTTTGGTCTCCTTGAAGCATTAGCTGTGAAAGTGACTTGTACAGTGAAGATCTTGAATGCCATCTCCTTCAGGGATGTCATCCAGAACCCCACTTACATCACTTTCCTCCACAGGGTGTGGACAGAAGCCAGGCGAGGAGAAGCTCACCTCATGAGGATCCAGAGTTCCTCCAGGGGGTTGCCCATGCTCTGACTCTGGCATCACAACAGCCACTGTCCCTCCATCCCCACCCTTGAGCATGATGCACTGAACCCTACCGAAACGATCTCGTACACCCCATAATCTCTTACGCAGTCAGTGAGGTTTAGCCACTTAAATACTAATGTATCCCAAGTACCTATTCTCCGGCTCAACATCTCTACTGACGTTCAACTGCACGACTTAAAGGCACCTCATGAGCAAAATTTTCAACTCTTAAGTGAATGCAATAGATCTTCATTATTTGCGGATTCCAAAATGCAAATTTGTCTATTTGCTGCCATGTATCTGTAACCTCCAAATCAATACACAGGATGTTTTCACAGTCTATCACAGACACGTGCAGAAGGGAGAAAAATTTGAGATGCTGGACCCACACATCCCCACTGAGGTAGAATGTGGCGATGGTAAAGCTCTCACAGACAAAACCAGTGTTCTCTACACAGTCTATTTGGTGCTACCTTTATCACATTTTTGTGTGTTTTGTTGGGGATTTCACTTTTAAAATGAACACCCCAAACATACTACTGAAGTGTTGTCTACTGCTAAGCATAAGACTGTGATGTGTCTTTTGGAGAAAATATATGTTCAGGCATGAGTTACGGTTACTGTAATTTCAGTGTTAATGAATCAACAATATACATTGAACAGAGTGTCTGTGATGGTTAATTTTATGTGTCAATTTGACTGCCCTCTCGGGTGCCCAGATTAAACATTAGTTCTGGGCATGTCTGCGAGGGTGTTTCAGGACGAGATTCGCATTTGATTCCTTCCCTCCGAAGAAGGATGGCTTTCCCCAGCTGTGGGTGGGCATCGCCCAATCCCTTGAGGGCCTGAGTGGAACGAAAGGCAGAAGAAGGAGGAATTCGGCACTTCTTGCCCCTGCCTGACGTTTGAGCTAAGTCTTCTGCTCTTGGGCTGGAGTTTACCCCATCAGTGCCCCTGGTTCTTAGACCTTCAGACTCACGCTAGAATTACACCGCCAACTCTTCTGAGTCTCCGGCTTGCAGATGGCAAATGGTGAGATTTAGCCTACATAATTGGGTGAGCCATAATAAATCTCCATAAATATATATATGGAGGTATATATATACATATATATATATATATATATGTATATATATGTACTTTTTCCTATTGGTTCTGTTTCTTTGGAGAACCCTAACTAATGCAGTGTTTTTAAATAGAAACACACACAAAAAAAAGACTAGATGTTCATCAGTTGATGAAAATGTGACCAGAGGCTCCCAGGAACCTAACCCTGTATTTCTCCTAGAAGTAAGGGTTCCATATTCACTAATTCAGTGTTTATAACAACTTTATAGAAAACCGCCATAAACTTAGAGAATTGGCTGTAATTGTCTCTTGACTTCATCTTAAATCTCCAGCTTATCCGAAAGCTCAAAGTCCCAGAAACCCAGGGATCAGGCGTGCTCCTGTCCATTCATACTCAGTCAGCCCTCAGCCTCAATAAACGCATTCCCTCGTCTTCAGGCCCCACTACCTGGGCTCGGGTTCTCACCACCTAGCCCCGAAATGATCACCGTGGGCTCCTAACTGGTCTTCCTCCGTCCATCGTTTTCCTGCCCTTCATCTCCTGCCCCTCTGATGGACCGTGACTCTCGCCTGCTGGAAAACCTACCTTTGCGATCTCGCCAGGCCTGCAGCCACACCGCGACTCCAAATTCCCCAGGGAGCACAGAAGTTCCTGCGAAAACAAACTGCTGGAGTCCTTCCTTTGCATGAGTCACCGCTCCCCAAGTTCACGCGTTTGCATCTGTTGATCTCCCCGTCTAGGCTGCCCTGTTCTCTCCTTTTTAAGTTAGCGAACACCTACTTCTCTGCTGAGACACATCTCAAGCGGCACCTCCAACATGAAGTGTTCCCCGATCCAAACACTGGAGGAGGCCGGCAGCGCCTTCCTCAGGGCTCCCTCGGCGACTGGTACATACTTTTCTAACTGCCTTGACCACATCCGATGGTGATTGTTCAGATTTTCCTACTCCTTTGCCCTATGGACAGATCTCGAGGACAGGAGCTGTTTTTTCACGCCTGATCTCACAAGAAGTTTCTGCTTAGAATATGGGATTCGATAACCGATGATGACAAACTAGATCAGCATAAGAATAAATGACACTATCCCAGAGTGTCACTTGGACTTACGCTCCTGTTTCTTCTGTGACTCCCATCTTGGTCTCAGCTCTCTACCTGTCTGAAATCATCACTCAGAGAAGGAGGCAAAGTTTCGCAGCAAAACTGTAACTGCCAGGTGTTGACTATTTTAAAGCTTATGGTTGAAACCAGAAAAATACCTGGCCTCCTGCCTAACCTTCGCTTTGGCCTGGAAATTCCCTGCCCCTTTTGTCCCTTACCTACAGTTTAGCCTCCCTTTAAGGTCTAAATCTTTTCTCCTCTAACAAGCCTTCCCAGCTACCTTCTCATCGACCTTCTCATCAGCCTCTGTCAACCTTTTCTGCTTGCTCCTTGTGAGGCTCCTAGCATGCACCAGCTGATCCTTTTATTTTTCCTTCTAGGTCTCCTGACCCTTGAGCAGTAATGGAAGGTTCCTAAAAACAGCGACCAATGCATGCCTGGCACAGAGATGTGAAACGTGTTTACGACATAAGCGAATCACAATAAGCCTTTGAGGTAGGTGTCAGAAGAGCTTAAGATCGGCACAGCGTAGTGAACGAGAACTCCCGCTCTGCGATCCAACTGCCTAGGTGGGCATCCTGATGTGATCACATTCCATCTGGGAAAACGTGAGTTAGTAAATCTCTTTGTGCCTCAGCTTCCCCATCTGTAAAATGGGATTGATGATGGTACATATCTCACAAGTCTTTGTCACGCTCGAAAGAGAGAATGCATATTAATCACTCAGCAAATTCCCTACCAAACACCTGGCCCACAGTACCTACGCAAGGCATCGTTGGCTATCGTGAATCTACTCTGTATAAATGAGAAAACCGGTGCTAAAGAAGAAATTATCCAAGATCACTTGCACATAAATTGCGAGGCGGGGCTAAAGTAGTGGCAAGTTAAGGGGGTTCCAAAGAGTAAAAGGACAAAGCTGATTTGAGGGTAACAAGGGTGTGCTGACCCAAAGAGGAGAGGCTCCGGCACAGCTCTGTTGGGTCGTATTTGTACAAGGGGGAAAGTACGTGCATAGAGGCCTCTCGAATGCAGGGATTATGAATGTGCAAAACTTGGCACTAAGGGATTCGCAGTGCAAAAAAGGAGAGTACATTCCAGAACAGGGTCCAAGGGGATGCTGGCTCAGACAAAGCACATAATGCTAAAGAGAGGCCGAGGAGGGCTGGGAAGGAGTTCAACAGTATCACAATCTGGGGGCAGAGGGAAGGATAAGAGGGAGCTCCCCACGGTGGGCCCTCCCCCAAAAGCTAAACCCATCAGGAGAGCCTGTGACAAAGAAGCATCTGGAAGGAACTGCGCATGCTTTAACCTGAGGAAAGGAGACTCCCTGGGCCATTTCGCACTTGTACTCACCCAAGTTATGCTCCCCTGGGGTGAAGGTCAGTCATGTGCTTGCGCCAACCCCCAGGCCAGCTTCTCCCTTACCCACAGGACACAAGGTGCCCGGGGCCTGCAAGGCTTTTAGTCATGTATGAAAATGTTTTCAGCTGCGTTTCTTTTAAAATCAGAAGAGAAAAAGGATGTAATAATAATGAATAGATAAAAGTGAGTCCAGCCTGGATTATACTCATCTTTATACCAGTGCAGTCACAAAATCCGATCGTCAGTGTGGAGGAACGGCCCTTGAAGGCAAAAGTCCCCAGCTCAGTAAATGAACCACTTACCAGATAAAGCACCAAAGTCACAAGGCGGCCGTGCCAATCACATGAACTGGAATCCAGTGAGCAAGAAAAGTTAGGAAGAAGGAGAAGTCCAGAACACGAGGTCCTTATGTTTGGGAAAGAAATCTCTCTCGTGGCGAGACAAAGGAGTTCGGGTATCTTCCCCACGCCCCATTTCTCCCCACCCCCACCCCCGCCACCCACCAGAGCAACAGTGTAGCTCTTAGAGCGCTGGGTGTCACAGACCTTAATTATACCTATGGGCCCCTTCGCACGCATTTCACGCAACCTCAGCGATCACCCATACACTTCCCCTTCCTCACTTCCATCATTTCGGTCAAGCTCTTCCTCCCTTTCCGCCGGTATGATAAACACCTAGCCCATCGACAGTGCCTCCAAATGTTTAAAGAATGACTGTATCCTGTTTTGAGCTCTTAATCATAAATTTTGAAAATTGGAATTTTCGTGCCACGTTCTATAACCCATACATCTATTCCTACGAAATATTAGGATCGATTAAGAACAGCTCTCATCACTGAACCATTTTAACCGAGTAAGAAAGAAAAGGGGACGTTTCTTCTTCTTATTTTGCACTGAACACAGTCCATTGAGGTTTATAAATACACTTTATCAAATCCCTCTGTGCAAGTAGGTCCTGAGTGTTCCCTCCCAACCCTGCACCATGAGAGAATGAATAAATGAATATCTAACAGGGCCCACACAATACCCACGAGATAATCGGCATTCTGCAAGTGTCTGAAGATATCATGTATGATAGACACCAAAGAGTGACCCTGTGCATTTTACTCCTGAATTACTGGTTGGCAGAAATGGCTGAGCAGTATAAACAGATCTGAGGAGGACACAACAGATAAATTCAGAAAACAGGGTCAGCTCGATTAGTTGATGTCAGAAATGATACTTTTCTGTCCCCCTTCCCCCCCCCCGCCCCCTTCTGATTTATGCAGGACACAGTTTCTGATTTCCTTTGTTTTGCAATCCCCATATATTCCAGCTCGTTATTCAATACAAACGGCTACACTGTTGACTGAGGGCTGGTGTGTCAGTCGTTGAGGGAAGAAGAGACCTGAGCAGGGCCCACCCCCAAGCCCAGTTCCCAGCCCCGTGGAGAGCTTTTGGGGTCTCTACCCTCCTCGGAGGACACGGAGACTGCCATGGGTTGATCTCTGAAAGGAGTTTCTGCAAGGCTAGTTTGCAGCGGCTGGACAAACAGAAGGGGACACTGAGGTAGCAGCATCCCCACGACAGCCATGCCGAAAATAATTATTCTGATCCACACACACCAGCTAAGCTATGAGAAAGCTCTTGTAAGCAAGGTCTGCTTTAATAGAAACATAAGTATTATGCATTGCAGTCTATTATAAATTGGTTGTAATTTTCTCCTGACACTTTCTGAATTAAACTAGTTAGTATACAAAAAAATAATAATAATAATAACAAATGCCACAAAGCAAAAAGCAAACTCGGTGTCTGAAGGTTAATGATTGCTCATGAAAGCCACAGAAATAAATTATCTGCCTAGGGACACTGTCACATGATCAGCACAAAAGCTGCAACAGCCAAAAATGTTTATGTAGAGGAAAAAAACACTGTCAGCGTCACAGAACCCTTCCCCCCACAGCTAAATTCGAGTCCTGAGCCAGCCAGCTGCTCCTGACTGCTTACATTAAACTAATTTGTGCTGCTACATTGCAGCTGCTTAATTTTTAGTCTGAACTTTATCACCAATAAGTGTTACAATAACAAGCGATATGATGGTATCTCCGAAGAAATATCCATCAACCTCCAAACAATGACAGCTTCAGAAGAGTAGATTGCAGAAAAACAAATTTACAAAAAGAGAAAATTACCCCCACACTGCCTCTTTAAAGCTGGGGGAGGGGCGAACTTTTAGTGGGAAAGGCTCTAAAACGCTGCTTTGTTCCGAAGGCCATTCTGAAATGAAGAAGGGGGATGATTGAAAAGGTTAGTGAGCAGGGGAGGAGTTAACAAGTAAGATGTGCTTTTGCTAAGAGAGGGTGATTTGCAAGGTGAGAGCCTCAGAAGGGAGAAGGCAATTTCCCTACAATGTGGTCCGCACTCTTGTTTCTCTTGCTCGCTGCCCCCCAAAATGTTATGCAAACCCAAAGTGCAGCTTGGGCAGTAATTCCGAGTTTCTCTAAACATTATCCTTTGGCCAGCGGGCACTGCAACTTACAATATTACTTGTTGTTCCCCGTATTTTCCTGTGTTATTTTTCTAGCCCAGTGTAAATGCAGAAACTCTTCTTTGGGCAGAAACAGACACTGACCTGAACTGGTTTAAATTCCTGCCAAATATGCAGGCACTGTTTTTGCTACATTTTGGAATTTGGCTTAGACCATATGTCAGGCATTTAGTTGTACTCCAAACTAGAATAGGGACCCAACAACTTAAAAAATAAAAGATTGAGAAAAGCATTAGGAATGCACTGAAACTTTTCCATAATTAATTAATCTGAATATGATGGATGTTTTGAGTTGAGATCTCTCATTACACTGTCCTGCTTACTGCAGGGGGTGGGAGACAATTCAACTTCACCCTGCACAGTAATTACAAAAACAATTCCTTTGAAAGCAGGGGAAGAACGCCCATGTCAGCTATTTACAGCATTTTTTAAATTCTGTGGTTTTCAGAATTAAGGTTCAAAGTGAGGGTTATTAATGTTGAGTAATAAAGTAGCTTTTCTTGCACAAAGATATCCTAAATTTTAAAAGAAAAGTTTACACTGGAATAATTTTCTCAGGGCAAGAAGGGGGGAGAGCGGGAGAGGGGGGAGATTTAGACCCACCCTTGTTTTTTTCTTTTTCTTTTCTTTTTTTTTTAGAGAGATTTATTTATTTATTTGTGAGGGGAGGGGAAGAGAGGGAGACAGCGTGCTTGTGACTGGGGGGGAGGGGCAAAGGGAGAGAATCTTGCAAGGAGACTCCCTGCCGAGCGTGGAGCCCCACTCGGGGATGGATCTCAGGACCCATGAGATCACAAAGTGAGCTAAGCCGAGAGTCGGTGGCTTAGCGCAGACTGCGCCTCCCTCTCCCGGCGCCTCCCCACCCTTGTTTTTTCAACTTGACATCTTTACACCTCACGGTCCCAGCTCAGGTCCTAGCAGTATTTTCTGTTTTCAGACAGCTGCTAAATCACGCTGCAGGAATGAGTCAGTATGCCATGGGACAGGGCCCTGTTTCCTGGGGTCTCTGTTGATGACCCTGCGCTATGGCAGGACGACTGTTTGCAGTGGCTCTCCACGGGCCCATCCCGGGGGACCCGCGGAAGAGTCTCTGGAGCCCTTCAGGATGGCTCTGCCCCTGTGCCAAGTGGGTCACTATTGCGCAAGGCGCGGCTTTCTCTCCACCCAGGGCTCAGCGGGATGCCTCTGTCTGCTGTTGGCAAGGCTTTAAGACTGCTGGGAACTCAGATGCGAGCATCCTGGGGCCTGGAAGTGTGGCGGGGTGTAGCAGGAATGGGGACGACTTTTTAAAAGGTACCTCACCGGGGGCAGGCAGGGAAGAACTCAAGATGGAAGAACAATGGAATTGAGAATCTCTGAAGGGCAACTCACTTTTCTGAATGACCGGAATCGGCAGCTGAGGGTGCCCTTGAGCAGACTAAAAAGACCTTCTCCTTGCAGTTGGAGGCCAGACATCCTATCAAAACTTCAATTGTGAAATGAGGAATTAATTTGATGGAATGTCTCAGTCTACCTTACCTCTCTGTCTTCTCAGAGCTGGACTAAACAGGTCTGACTGGGACACTTGCAGGCTTAAGAGAAAGTTCACGGACTTGGTGTGAAAGGCAGGTATAGAGACCTCGGTCCTGGTGTAGATGTACGTAAGCACACGTGGATAGCACATGTGTGATTCAGAAGCAGTAGGTTTGAAGATACTCTTTGCTCTCAAGCAAGCGCCACGATGACAGAAAGAACTTACTACCGACCAGGAATGATCTCACAGAGTTGAGCAGTTTGAATTGGCTACTTTCCTGAAAATCTCTAGAAACAAATCCTTTTCAATGTAGCCTTTTCCAGAATGGTGCCAAATTAGAGTAGACTCTGCAAAGCCTGAATTAGGATCAGAATTCAGGAGCGTGGCTATTTTTACCTTCATGAGCTCTGTAAGTAGCAAGGCCCTGTGGCCACAAGTTTCTTCGTCGTGTCTCCAAACTTCCTCAACCTAACTTTGCTTTTTAGCTAGAAATTATGCCTTTCTAGCTTCTAATTGTCAGAGAAGTGGAAACAGTTAATGAGGTATGTCGTAATTTCCAATTCACAGCATTAACGTTTATGGTCATAAGCTTGAAATATATCATTATTCACAGAGGCCAAGCACTGAAGGCAATATATATGACTAAGGAGTACAAATTATGGTTTACATTTTTGCCTCCACATGAGAGCATAGGCCAAAGTGACAGAAGTCAGATACAACTACTCATTCTCAGTATTATAAGTGACAAATAACTTACCTTGAATCAAAACCACTTACCATTACTATTTTTATGTATTATATAATGTTTTTCCTCCTAAGATCGTAAATGATCTTAGAGATCATTTGGTGTACCTCTATGTGTTTCACAAACTATAGATGCTCTTTAAGCATAAGGAATATTTATATCATTTTATCTGTCTTCAAATTTTAACCATAACCCATTCTGTCATCTATTTGCAACATACATAGATAAAGATATATTGACCAGGCATAATATTCCAAGAAACAGGACTGACAAGAGTCTTCATTCAGCTAGGATATATTGTGTGTTTATTGTGGATACAGTGAGTGGGGGGCTATACTGAAGTCATGTAACTTGAGAGACACTTTGAATAATTTCTTCCTGCTCAAAATATGTATCCAATGTAAAAGTTTTCCCCATTCAAACAGAAAGAGATTAGACAAAAAAAAAAAAAAAAAAAAGGCAAGTAGCCTTTATCTCTGAAATCCCCCAGTTGGCATGCACTTGGCTCGCTGAATCCAGCATGGTAAATGATGGGAAAGAATAGATTGACATGCCCATTGGCAGAGCCAACCTATCCATCAGGCATACTTGGCCCATGATACTTTTAGGTACCCACAAAAATGTTCTAATTTCTTTTAAAATCAGGAAAAAAAGGGAATTTTAGGTCAAAGAGTGTTTTACTATATGATATTAATACATCTTTGTACCAACATAATCATAAAATAAAATTTTTAATATTTTTTAATGGAGGAAAGAGCCCGTGAAGGTAAGAATTACCTGTATTGGTTTCCTATTGCTGCTGTAACAAACTAGGACAAATTTAGTGACATCATTATCTTACTGTTCTGGTGGTCAGAAGTCCAAAACAGTCTCACAGGGCTAGAATCCAGGTGTCAACAGGATTGCTGGTTCCCCACAGAGAGGAATAATTGAGGGTCTGCATTCTACTAGACCATGGCAGGAGCCCTATTGACGTTAGAGGCCAGCTTTTATTGGGAACCCGTGATACTGTACCCTCTGGTAGAGGCGTATGAGGAATCCACCCACTTTCTGCACATGAAGACACACTGCTCCCATCAGAGCATTCACCTTAAATTTTCTAAAGCCAGTGCAAATGGCCTGGGGCATATCGAGCACAATTGTCAAGATCCCTCCACTCAGTTCACTGGAAGTTTTCTACAGATAGACTCTCTTGTTCCAGAACTAGTTCTCTGAGGCCATAGCAGTGTGATCTTAAGATGATCATTAAGAATCTGATAGACACATTTTCAGGATTAGAATCCTAATTATAAGAAGAATGTGGAAGCAGCCATTCCTGGCACCATAACAGGCAGGATTGTGATATTTATGAAAACAAACAGGCCAAGCAATGATCCAATGGAGTTCCTCCTGCTAGAGAAGACCATTGAGCTAAGACATTTTTCTCACTGCAGGGATTTTTCTCCATGTAATATTATGTAATTGATTCATATCTCCTCGTTTTTCCTTTACAAACCCAGACACAGCCCAGAGATGCTAAGTCCCTAGATATTTCATTTTTTAAATCAGCTACTTGACACGCAGAGACACATTTGCAGTCAACGGTTTAAACTAAACAATGGTCTTGGAACCTTTTGTGATTGTAGGTTCTAATTTCAACTCTCCTGTAATCCATTCCTCTGTATTACCATCTATAAAATGGATATAGCAATAATAAACCAAGTCATGAAATTATTTACAGATATAACCACTAATGGGATTGTACAGCACTTTACACATATAAAATCCTAAATAGTCCAAGGCAGTAGAAAGTAACATTTCCCAGGGACATCTCCACAGAAGCCACTTTCTCCTGAACAAATATAAACTTTCCACAGAGATGTCTAACCTTCAACACTGCACAAATAGACTCACAATGTAAACCCAATAGAAAAACAGAAAAATATAACTAAATCTGAATTTGAAAATTGGAAATGTATCACAATCACAATACATTTTACGTTCTTATTTTTGTTGTTGTTGCTGTTGCTGCTGCATATTGTTTTTCCCACCATCATGAAGGAAAAAATATTACAGAAAACTAGTTTACAGATTACCAAATATTTTCTGAGTCTTTTGGCTGGTGAAAGATTAGGTTTTTCAAAAAAACATCTCCAAGAGAAAACTCTTTGAAGTATTTCTACTTCCATGCAGTCATTGGAGATTTTGATTGTTTGCATTATGTCATTTTATTTTTAAAATTTTTATTGATTGATTGATTGATTTAGAGCCCAAGCAGGGAGAGGGGCAGAGAGAGACTCCCAAGCAGACTCTGCACTGAGTGTGGAGCCTCAATGCCATGACCCTGAGATAATGACCTGAGCGGAAATTAAGAGTCAGATGCACAACCGACTAAGCCACCCAGGCGTCCCTATTTGTATTACTTTAAAATATCTTCATTTTCTAAAGCCTGGTAATAGGAGGTATAATTGTGGGAGATACCTTGATAAATAAGAGAACGCTAACAAAAGAACAACGTGAAATGCATTCGGAATTCCTGGCTGAAGAAAATTAAAGTGGGGAGGCTGTCCTTAACATGAAAAGTCAACACCTGAAATCTGGGGCAGTTTTATTTTTAAGGGAAAAAAAATAATTCTCCACCGTTGATGTGTAATTTGTACCAAGAGGAGGTTTTAAAAAAAAAGTGAAAGAGCAAAGTCAGGAAGGTCGGTTGGGTGTTAAGTGGAATTTCTGCAGAGAAATTACATAATAATACTTTGGAAAGAAGACTTAAGTGAAACTGGAATAATGACATCCTAAATACTGTTTGGCCACAAACAGTAGAAATTTCTCCCTTTGTAATGCTTTCCACTTCATCTCTGCAAGGCAGGAGAGGGAACAGAAGGAACTTTGAACAGCAGAGAACGACATCCAACCTGCTCCAGTGAAGAGAAAAGAAGCCGTGACGTGGGATGCTATATTATCCCCGAGTATTTTTTAACATTCCCTAGATTTTTTTTTCCATTTTGCTACCATACTTGCCCAACCACGCTGGGGTGTTATGCTGTTTTAGACATGAGTTAACAGGTCTCTTACAGACGCACATTTCCACATTCCAGTGAGACCTATTATATCCTTTTCCTCCCTACACCACCCCCGCCGCACACGCGCACACACATACACACCCCCCACTCCCTTTCTCCCCCACACAGTACCCTCTCCCTCCACTCATTTTCCCCTATCGTTTAACACTTCCCAGTTACTCAGTGCGTCCAAGGCCATGCAAACCCACTGGACAGAGAAAGGGTTCCTACCATGTGACATGGTTGATTCTGCAAAAGGAAATGACTGCAGCCAGAGAGCGGGTAAAACAGACCCAATGGCAAGGAAAAGGAAAAGTTTTCCTTCAGCTGATCGTTAAGGGAGGGGGTGGGAGCGGCCTCAAGGGACCCTGCAGCCTTTGCTGTCCACCCCGTGTTGTGTGGACCAGCCGCATCAGCTGGGATTGCGCAGCAAATACAGAAAGTCCGTGAAGCATGCGAATCTGGATCTCGGAGTTTTGAGTCCCACGTTGGGTGGAGAGATTACTTAAAAATAAAATCTTCCAAAAAAAAAAAAAAACAGAAACGTGGCGCCCACTCTGGCTCAGACCTCCTGAATCAGAATCTGCATTTTAGCCAGACTCCTAGATAATTGAGATGCACACAAAGGATAGAGAAACACTTCGCCGTGTGGCTCTCCTACTACCAGGAAACGAAAGAAAGCTGTCAGTGGTGTGAACATTTATATCCAGTAGAGGGAAATTTTAACTTGCCATGATAACGGATTTCAGGAACCATTAGCCTTAGCAATCAACGTGCCGTTTCAGTCCTCAGCCTCTCCCTCACTGCTCTTCTCAGAACGTACCAGGACTGTCTTCTCGGTACATGCAGGCTCTCTTTTTCCCAGGAGCTCCAAGGCAATATAAGCAAAGTACTAACATGTAGGCTTTGGAACAGAAATGTAGCCCCCTCCAAACGGCCCGCCCACTCAGATCTGTAATAGTCTGATGGGCACTCCAGCCTTCAGCACCATCCCAGAAATCCACTCACGGAGACAGGGAGGAGTGTTACCCCTCCCAGAGGCATTTGCATACAACTTAAAAGAAATGACTGAATGCATTCTATTTGGTAAAAGAGATCAATTTTTTTTCCTTTTTATGCTGCGAAATTGGGCTGAAAGATGTTCAGGAACCCCTATATCACATCTTACAGGTATCAACCCTCGTCATCAGTAAGGCCGGTCCCGCCCTCACTCCAGAGAGAAGACTGGTTTGTTTCTCTGTTTGCTTTTACATGACCTGGGGTCTTATTGGAAAGTGAATTCTAGGACTTGGTAGTAATGGAAAGCAACAAGTGAGGTGAACAGGGCAGAGTTAAACAAAGTCACCTTTAAACGGGGACAATTGCTCTATGGAAGAGGAATCAGTCTGAAAAGGGGTTCATGGCCAAGGAAAGGAAGAGTCCCAGCAACGAACAGTGGCAGGGCCCATCCAAGTACTCTGGGGGAGGCACTCTCCATCTCTCCTTCATCAGACTGTAAGTTTGAGCATTTCCAGTCCCACTGAAAATTCATCCTTACGGTAGAAATGGATACACACAGACTCTCTCTGGTCCCATTCACAAGATCTTTCCTATTATGGTTTGGAGGTTTCAAGGTAACTTAACTGAATGCTGCTACTCATCCAGTTTATCTAAATTCCACTTTTCGGGGGCACCTGGGTGGCTCAGTGAGTTAAAGCCTCTGCCTTCGGCTCAGGTCATGATCTCAAGGTCCTGGAATGGAGCTCCGCTTCGGGCTCTCTGCTCAGCAGGGAGCCTGCTTCCCCCTCCCTCTCTGCCTGCCTCTCTGCCTACTTGTGATCTCTCTCAGTCAAATAAATAAATAAATCTTTAAAAAAAATTTCTACTTTTCAGATTCTGTCCTACAACATATATATGCGTGTGTGTGTGTGTGTGTGTGTGTGTGTGTGTGTGTATAACTGAATTAAGAGCTAACTATCCTTAAAATCTAGTACCAGCAAGGAAAGAGCTAATCGTGTGGATTCCACTATTCTGATTCTTAATGCCATGTCTTTTCACAATGAATGGACTGTCTAAAATATATATCAGTCTTAAAACCTAGTTTACTGTGAGTCTCTCCATGAGAAACGGACACTCAGCTAAGATGCTGGCAAATCATCTTCCTGGGCCACGAGCCTGGGGGCGAAAGACAGACCATGGTAGCTTAACGCCCAGTGGCTGCTCTAGTAAGCTTGACAACAGATAGTCCCGGACCCTTAGCTTCTGGCGACTGCATCATCGTTAACATAGGATTATGATTAATCTCTAAGGTCTGTGATCCATGAAACTTTCAGGACTCTTTAGAACTATTTGTTCCTCAGACGGTACTGGCAATGCTGTGGGGATATCAAAAGACAATTATAAAGTCATCAAGGGGGTCATCTATCTATTTTTCAACAAATATTTTCTGTGTTTCTCCCATGTGCCTGGCACTGTGAGTGATGCTGAGAACACTTTGAACCAGGAAATAGACAAATAAGAATGTACGAAGTAATGGTTAGGGCCATGATAGAAAAAGGTAAGAAGAAAATAAGAATAATGTACATAGGACGAGAGGTGTCCAAATCTTCCTGGGAGAGTGAGGGTGGTTTTCCCATCCAAGTACTAACCAGGCCCGACCCTGCTTAGCTTCCGAGATTAGACGAGATCGGGCGCGTTCAGGGTGGTATGGCCATAGACCAGGGTGGTTTTCCAAATGAAAGCTGTATTTGAGCTGAGACTTGAAGGGTAAGAAGGATCTGGCCACGTAGGTGATTTGGAGAGAGACTCTGACTGGTTATGTGAATAAAAATAGCTAAAGCTATGCGGCAATTAACACTGAATGAATGGCAACGGGAAGGCATAGCTGTGACTCAGTTGGTAATTAAGGAATTGGGTAAGAACAGATCCCCCGTAGTCTTGCTCCTAACGTGTGGTCTGCGGATCAGCAGCAGCAGCTGGGATCTCATTAGAAGTACAGACTCTCGGGCTGCATCTGAAGCAGATCTTCTGTATCACACTCTGAGTTTTGGCGTGTTTGGAGAACTATATGTATCTCCATATAGTTAGGTGGTGATGTCATTAAGGAATAGGAGGAGATGAGCATAACGAGTAGTGCTCACAAGGGGTCCTATTTGCCATACAAAAGGTAACTTTAAGACTTTGAGACTAG
>CM052886.1:22155530-22168329 GCA_028534135.1 Potos flavus
CATGGCTTACATTTGTTGTAGGCTTCTACTCTATGAATTTTAGTATCTCTCTCTTAATAGATTAAGGGTTTCTTCAACTAAATTTTCCATCTGGACCCAACAGCTAAACACTAAAGTGAGACGAAAGCAAATATGGACTGTCAGGGCAGCCATTATTTTACCTTTGGGAACTGAAACTATTTTTGCTCAAAAAGAAGGTTTGCAGACACAGCATTTCACATTCGGCTTCATAATGCTACACACACAAAAATAATTTGCTATGGAAAACATGTAACGAAGTGGGTGCAAGCCACAGAAAAATGACCCAAAGACAATAATAGCCAATATGTTTATCAGTCTCTCTCTCCTCATTTATGGAACTTCCATTCTGTGACGAGACACAGGGGCTAAAAAGTTGACAAGGACATCATCTGGGCACTCAAGGAGCTGACACAAGGGTGACAGGTATCCTCCTAAGTAGTTAATTGTAGAACAGTTTGAGAAGTTCCATAACAGAGGCAAATAGAGAGCATCTTGACTTGTTATGCAGTTCTGAGCAACTTGCTTGGTCTATTTGTGCCTCAGTTTCCTCATTCATAAAATAGAAACAGTAATTATACTACTTGCTAAGGGTGTTCTGGGGGCGAAATGAGAGAGCACACAGATATCCACGCACAAAGTAAGCAGCCGGTAAAAGTTAGCTACTACTATTTGGGGAGGCAGAATGAGGATCCTGGACTTAGACTGCCTGGGTTTGAAACTTGATTGTGGGAACCTACAACCTATTACATTGAGTCTTGGGTTTCTCATCCAAACATGGCGGATGATCCGAGTAAGTGCGTCAGAGGCTGCTGTGCGGATTGAAGGCGATCAGCTATGAGAAGGACTTCGATCAGAGACTGGCACTTACAAATTCGATTCATGTTAGTCATTATCACTCTCAAAATGCTTCAAAAGGCAAAAGGAAATGACAAGGAACTCTTCCTGAGAGTGACAGAGAATGTTCTGAAGAGGAAGTGGAGGCACAGGAGGGCTGGTGTGGAATAATGAGCAGGGGGGCTCCAAGCAGGGAGGGTGAGGGAGGACCAGGGAACACCAGAAACACAGCAGGAGTGAAGGCAGAGAGAATTTAACGAGGAGGAGGAGGAGGAGAAGGAGGCCACATAAACATCCTCTAGGTTCTGAGAATTATGAGCCAAGTTCAGCAAGAAATGATAAGCCAGACCACTTCGTGAACGTCTCTGGGGTTGTTGAACAACTTAAGAGCGGGGCCAGTGTGTGTCCTGTGAGCAAAACGTAGATAGGTCCCCTGGAAAAACAACATCAAAAGGTGGGAGGAACCAGCGGAGGCAGCCCCAGAAGAAAGCTTAGAGAGGCAGAGCTGAGGAAATCAAAAGAGGAGGAGAAGGGAAAGAGTTTCAGTGAGAACTGGCTGGTCAACCGTGTCAAACGCTGCATAAATGTCAACTTGGGTGACAAGGAAAAGTGAGACCATTGAACTGGCTGATGAGAAGGATGCTGGTGAGAAACCCTTTTTAATTGCGGTGTTGGCGGAAGCCGGACCGTAATGGGTTGAGGAATTAATGAGATGCGAAGACACTAAGTATTGGCTAAGTATAGACCTCTTTCAAGAAGTTTAGTGATTAAAAAAAAAAAAAAAAAAAAGGGAAAGAAACCAGTCTCCTAAAAACTAGAAGATGTGCATTTTAAAATGTCCAAATAAGCAAAATGTACTTTGGGGGGAAAGGGTAAAACTTCCCAAGGCATTAAAAAAAAAAAAAAAAAAGGAACACCTACGGGAGGAAGACAGTTGAGACAAAGGACCACAATACTTGGTTGAAATGGGATTAGGGGATTAGAGTCAAACTAGGGGTAGGGCAGAGAGTTGAAAACCACAGAACTTGAAATGACTAGGAAATTAAGATTCCAAAAAAGAGGGGAAAAGGGAGAGTAAGGACAATCTAGTAGATTTGCTGAAAGAGCATGAGGTGAGTTTAGAGCACGGCAGGAGAAGGGATCCCAAGGACATAGATCTCCCCTGCCTCTCTCAGGATGAGCCGGGGGCAGAGTAGCTTCAGAGAACGGGGTGCTCCTTACTTAGAATTCAGACTCCTGTTTGCTAAACGGTCCTCAGTTCTAAACATGAAGGCCTATGTTGGCAGTGACAGAGGTGTGTCCCTAGCCGGAGTTAGGGTTCCCTTTTGCCAGAGCCAGACTCCAGATTCTCTTGTGGAATATTCACCCTCCTAGAGCACTCAGCCCAAAAGCAGGCCTGTCTTGAACAAGCCCGAGTGAGAAACCGAACAGAAATCGACAACGTCTCAGAATAACAGACAGGACTGGCGGGCAATCCAAACAGTGGAATTTTGGAAGGAAAGAGAATACTGGAATTTTTTTTTTCTGGACTATCTAGAAAAATCTGCCTTGGAATGTTTCAGTCGGCTCTTGGATCAGAGGCCAAGTGTATTTGGAAAATATAATCAGTCGCTCTGCTCCGTGTGGTTCCCAAGTCCCACATCTGTCAACTGAGGAAGGTTCATTTTAAGTCCCACCAACTCTGCACGTTAGGAAATCGAATGATTCTCCCCTTTGCGTTTCTTTCGTTTTCACAGGAACGTGTGTCCCCGGTACAATGCCGATGCCCTATCTTCCTAACCATATTGTTAGCCCCAATTTTGTTTTGGTTTCCTTCTTTTGTCTAAAAGGAGTTAGAAAATGTGTTAGAAGATAAGACAGTTTTAGGACACCCTGGGTGAGGCCGGTTTTTATCCAATCAGAGAGCTTTTATGCGGAAAACACCCCTCGCCGAGGCTGAGCCTCCCGGTTGGAAATAAACATTTTGATGAAACATTCCGTAAAGAAGAACTGGTTCTTAAGTGAAGGATTTGGGGCCTACACCCCAGTGCAACAGCGAACTCCTTCCCGGAACATTTTCTCGTCGTTATGTAAACACTACCTAAATGTGGCTGTTGGAGATAATTGCTGATATTCTCCCACCCTAGTGACTTGGGGAGACTAGAAAAGATGAGAATGATTAAGAGGACCTACAAAGGCAAAGGAGGAAGGGCCAGATAACTCGTAACCAGCAAATGTCTCTTTTGTAGGCCAGAGACTTTGAGAAATTATTTTTATACCTGGTTTCTATTTCTATTCTGGTTCCTAGGTAGACGGATGTCTCAGGATCTCTCTGAATGCTTTCTCTCGAACGTTCTGTGTGTTCAGAATACCTTTCGCATCTTGAAAGTAAATGTGGACCAAACTCCTAACTAAGATGTGATAACATTTAAATGGTGAGTACATAATTTTTAGAGACGAGGCATTTTTTTTTTTAGAACATTTTAGTCTAGTCTCACCATCTTCTATTTTGCTAACTTCCAGAGAAAAAGAGCCAAAGACTTGGCTTCTGAGCAGCCAGCCTCATAGCCAGGCAGTAGAAGGCCGTAGCTAGGAACCCACCATTTGGCAAATTATATCCGCCTTCCCTGTTTATGGGATGGCTGGTATTTGGGTAGACCTCAAATGAGACTTGGTGTTTCAAGCCAGAGGGGTGAGATGAACCCTCCAGGTTCAAAAGGGTCTGGCAGGGGTTGCCATGTCTCTGTGCCACCCCGCCACCCCCGCCCCCACCCCGTAAACCACCTGTGCCACTCTGCCATCACCATAGTCCCTGACTGGAGCTCTCTTGGATTTCCATCAGCCAGCACTCCTTGCAGGAAAGGCTCCCAGGGATAAGATGTGGCTCCTTCTAAACCATTGGAGTTACTCTGTTTTTCACTGCCCTTCCAGAAAAAAAAAAATTTCATATTTAACAAGCACTAAAAAAAACAAAAAACAAAACAAAACAAAAAAACACACAGAGAGGGGCGCCTGGGTGGTTCAGTCAGCTGAGTGTCGAACATGACCTCAGCTCTTGTCTTCATCTCAGGGTTGTGAGTTCAAGCCCCACGTTGGGCTCCACGCCGAGTGCAGCGCCTATGTAAAAAAAAAAAAGAGAAAGAAAACAACCTGCAAGAGGACAGGGCTGTAACACCATCCTGCAGAATTTCCCATTCTGGCCAAGATGCTAGTGTTTGTTTTGCCTCCGACTCACAGGGAGACCTGGAAACCACCAGCAAAACAGCTTGGTGACTTAGTTTACCTCTCCATGAAATATTTGCCTACTCCTCGGGCTTGTGAAATAAAATGTCCTCTGAGTGTTATGAACTTCCATGTTTGCATCATCTGTTCCCTAGCATTTCAAGTCTGTTGAGCTAATCCAGATGGAGGCATGCAGCAAAATCAGAATTCAAATGAACCAGGTGGACGCGACTTAGTATTACTGTGTTATGAATGAGGCTGCACCAAACTGAGTCGCATTAGCGAGAAACAGCAGCCTGCCTGCACCACCTCTGTGAGATGCTGCACTTCCTGGTGCGAGTTTTTGTTTGTTATTCTTGCTGAGTGAATCCTTAACAGAATACACTTGGGAGGCCAGTGTGAGACAAAGCAGGTTTAGGCTTTAATTTTCCTTATATTCTGATTAGGGGAAAAGAGTTTGAATCCAGAAGGATGTCATTGAGTGCAAACACAAACCTGGAGCGGGGCCCATTGGGCACGAATCTCGGAGGCTATTAATCTGCAACCTTCAATTTGTAAATATGCAGGAGACTGAGTCAGTAGAAAAAAAAAGTAATTTTAAACATCTGTGGTATTCTTTCTGTTCCAGATTAATTACACCGCTTGTTTGTTGATGCTGACCAGAATTTTCAATCTTCTGATGCTATGCTTAGAACGTCATTAAGTATTTTTCTATGTGTTTATCATTTACTCCCGTGAAACTTTATTTCTGCCCCAGTCTGTCTCTCGTAATTTATTTTAGGTCCTAATTTTGTTCTTTTGCTCACCTTCCCTAGACTTCTTTTTCCTTTTATGCTGAGCAACATGTAACTCTTTTTCGGTGAGTATTTATTATTACTTTGAAGAGATACCTTGTTAATACACAGTCCCACACACATACACATCATTCAATCAAAATGATGATATAAGTGAAAATCCAAACATGCTGTTTAATCATTTAGAGAGGCTGATAATAATTTTCAATCAGCTAGGATTGCTCTGCCAGTTCCAAGAATTATTAATGAGAGCCAAATTTGTTAATAGATTGTGAGCAGCCCTTTTTTGTGAGTGGGGGAAGATGTCAGGAAGGTCATTCTAGAAGTTACTATCCAGCCCTTAGGTCATATGCTCATGAAGCCCATCCTCTCCTTCTGAGTTTCCAAAAGCCCAATGGCTAGCCTTTGGCCATTAGATCCATCCTGTGATCCGTGAAGGTACCGTGCCTGAGTTGAATCACTGGCAGGTCTAAATAGAGGAGAATCGCAAAGATTTTTGTTGTTTTTTTTTCCTAAAATAGCCCAATTTGGAAATGAGAAATGGGCAGGTCTTTTGCAATGTGTAAAGCAGCCATAATGCTCACCTCCAACTCCAGTCTGCCTTGACAGTCCTTGTCCCGTCTCTTTCCCCTCCCCCACGACCAATGTCTTGTGTCTTCTCTGGCCCCAGGATGACCAGAGAGCCCCTGTTTGGGGACTCAAGCTCCCCTCCCTCACTCTTGGCCCCAAGAGCTTCTCTTCAAGCCCCAGCCAGCTCCCATGATCTTCCTTTCCTCTTGTCCAAAACCTCAAGGTCTTGGCCAGCTTTGGGTTTCTTTTTAACCTTGCTGTGATCTACTTTATTCCCTGGAGTTTTCTCTTTCCAGGCCAAGGCACATAGCGGCTCACTTCTTTCCTCCTCCGAATGATAATCCCACAGCTCTTTTTGTTTTGTGGGTTTTACTGAGAATCACCAAGGAGAAAAAGAGAAACAAAAGAACCCACATGGAAGAAATGTGACGATATAGGAACCCTTACATACCTGCTTCATTCAACAATAACCTTTATTGATCCCTCCATACCTGTTGAGCACTGCCTTCTAGAATCTATTAGTTATTGTTTCTGGGCTATGCTTCTGGGATGGCCTTGGAAGCCCCATAGGCCACCTACTTCCCTTGGCAAATAGTTCACTAACCTCTCTTCTCAACAAGGAGGGCAAAATGAAAAGCAGGTAGCGCTCCCTCCTTAGGTAGTTTTTCTTTCTCTCTAGCTCTTCAGATGGATAGTATATGCGTCATTGGTCTCCTATAGAAACTAAGATCATAACAGAAGTTAAATTAAATTACTACACATACACACTGTGACTCTAATAATAGTGGAATTATTTGACATTGAGACTATTTTGAAAACTTCAGAATATCTCTTCCTTTTCTCATACCCACCCCACCGGATCCCCTCCTACTATTTTGTTTTGACTAATGAGGGCTTTCTGCTGGATGCTAATAATTTAACATCTATCTAGGGGTGTGCTCATAAACTGGCTCTCTGAAAAGGACAAATACAAAAAGCTCTGATTCACAATGTTTGCCCATTGCTGTGATGTAAACACTTCCACCATGGTCTATTTCAAGCTACCAACCATTTAGGAACCAGCTGGTACGAGCTCTTTGAAGCCAGTCAAAATCAGTTCTAGCATACTGCTTACACTTCCAGGCTCTCTTCTGCTCAAAGCCTGCCCTGCACTTCATCTCCAAAACACTGCTTGGAACTGCCTTTCATTTGCAAAAGCAATATAGTAAGTAAATCCCAGCAGAATGTGAATGACTGAATGAAAAGTCTCCATGTCTCTTCCCTGCCAGGGCCATGGGACTCATCATGGAGGGCTTCTGGAAGAGGCCCTCAAACCATTGGGTGAAATCCACCATCGGCAGTGGTGGGCCTCTAGGCAAAAGGTGCACCCCCTCTGTGGCAGCACAGGGAGGGACAGAGGAATGCCAGGATGAGCACAAGGAGCATAGTAGCAGGGGCTCCTAAGCCAGAATGCCAAGGTTTGGGATATTGGGCGAGTCATCTGACCTCTCTGTGCCTTCATTCTTCATTTGGAAAATGAGAAGAGTAATATTGTATTTCATGGAACCTGAGCCATCATCTATTGTAAAACGTACCATTATTTTATGTTCCATTAAGAAATTTTAAAATGCTGCCAATTAAACTATGACATGCCATTAAAAGCAAGACATCCCAATTTCACAGATGCTAAGATGCGAGAGGAAAACCTGTTTTAGAGAGCCGATGGATGATGGTAATAGCTTCCTCACACGGTTGTTGGAAAGATTAAATGAGCTGCTATATGCTTAGAACAGGGCCTGGCACGTTGTAAGAACGATGACTTCGCCATTATAGAATTTGCTATTACAGGATCATTATTATTGCAAAGAGATTAGGGAAAATAAAAAAGATGCAAAATATCTGACTCCAACATTAACACTTCAAATTTCCTCGCAGGACGAAGTATGAGCTAAAATGATTCTAAACCAGCATTTTTCAAGCTATTTTTCTTATAACCACATGGGCCTCAGGGACAGCAAGAGAAAAAAATGAGAGATGGGAGTAAGGGTGGGGCGAAAACTAAGCAAGAGAAATTCTCAATCCCCTCAGGCAAAACTCAACCAAAGCAGCTCCATTTTTTATCAGCTGAATGGATTGGAGTTGGATGTAAGGTTTCGCTTTCATTGTATTCCTGGGCTTAAATGTATATAGGTGTGTCTAGCCAGCTTACAAAACATTTGCCCCCGGTAGGTTGCAACCTTGGCAGTTGCACAGGGATGATCTTTCGCAATCATAAGCTAATTCTCCCTGGGACTCACAGATTCCCAAGTCCAGAAAGTGCTCTTGGTGGGCAGGCAGGAGCGGCCCCCGTCCCTTCTCTCCGGCCGCAGGCACTGGCTCCTCGGTCCGCCAGTGCCCTCCACGCTCCGCGCCACAGCCATCTCGCCGGGCACGTTCCTGTCTGCACCGGAGCTGTTTAAATGTTCAAGTCCAGGAAGCAAGGACCCTAGCAAGAAATTTAAGTACGGTAGCAACGTTTATACCGTAAACGTCTCTCTAGTGGTTCCCTTAGCAACAGCTCTTACTTTTTAGGACTCACCTTGGCTACAGGCTGCTTTAGCAATCCTTTGTCAGACGGATTTCCAAAACAGCTCATGTCCCACTCAGAGCCCAACTACATAAGCAGGAGTTGGAGTAGAAAACACAACACATTTTTGAACAAAGGTTTAAAATCTCCTTAAAAGTACTCATAGCCTCCCTCGAGATCCAGGTCAATATATATATATTGACCTGGATATATATATATATATATATAATATATATATATATATAATTTATATTATAATTTAATTTATATATGAAAACTATTTATGTGTATCTATATATGAAAACTATATATATATATATGAAAACTAAGTGGGGACAACAAATGACCAAAGCTGCTATACTGTGATTCCAGCTACCTAACTAATGTACGCCGACATGAAGAACAGTGTCTGAAACGAAGAACAGTATCTGAAAATGAAAAGGGCCATTTCAAGGCATTGTAAAAGCAGGAGATTAAAGAATTATTTTATATTCTTGTTTAATATTGTTGGATTTGTTTTTTATTAAAAATGTCAGGGGGTGCCTCCGTGGCTCAGTCAGTTAAGCATCTGACTTCAGCTCAGGTCCTGATCTCAGGGACCTAGGATCAAGTCCCCCCACTGAGGCCCGCATCAGGCTCCCTTCCCAGCAAGGAATCTGCTTCTCCCTCTCCCTCTGCCTCTCCCCCTGCTCGTGTGCGCTCTCTCTCTCTCTCTCTCAAATAAATAAAATCTTTTTTAAAAATGTCAAAACACCTCTCATACAGTCATTCAACAAACATTTGTTGTACTCATAACTTGTGTTTACCTTGGTTTACTCCACCCCGTCCTCATGTTTTCTGCACTTCTCTCACGTCCCCAGGTATTTCAGCCTGTCCATATCTGTGCCTTGGGTGTCTAAGCTTGACCTATACCATCAGGCTCTTTGATGGCAAAAGATTGTCTATTTTTACCCTGTATACCTTAGTACTTCCCTCCCATGGATAGTGTAATACTTGAGTTACATAAAACAAAATCAAGGGTATAAGTTCAGCTAACATACCAGATGAATTACAGAAAAACCTCTTCATGCTTTCCCTTGAGTAAGGTTGGTGATCCCCAAGACAGTATAAAGAACATCTGAAACTCCGGGGCCACTGTTTGAAAAGGGATGCTGGTACCTGTTTAGGGTAAGGACAGTGGATCAATCAAAGTTCAGTTAGAGAAACAAATCTACCACAAACGATATAGAATAGGGATTTATTTTTTTTTATTAAAGATTTTTTATTTATTTATTCGTCAGAGAGAGAGAGAGAGAGCACAAGCAGGCAGAGTGGCAGGCAGAGGCAGAGGGAGAAGCAGGCTCCCCGCTGAGCAAGGAGCCCGATGTGGGACTCGATCCCAGGACCCTGGGATCACGACCTGAGCCCAAGGCAGCCGCTTAACCAACTGAGCCACCCAGGAGTCCCTAGAATAGGGATTTATGATAGGGGCTAAACTTTACACAAGTATGGGAGCTGCTAGAAAATTACGTGTATACAGTTTGCTTCTGTGGCTGCTGTTGGGCATGGGGTTGCCATGGGCGTGGACCAGCAGTCAGGAAGGAGAACACAACGTGAAGTACAGGAGAGCAAGGACAATTTAGAACCTGAGATGATCAGCTGGAACCTACCAGGACAAACTGGAACTCCCATCTGTCTCTCTTCATCCTCAGTGTCAGCGATGAGGTGATCCGCATGGTACAGCCAAGCCAATGTACCACACAGGGGCATGTCCATCTGGCTAGAGGCTCTCGCTGGAGGAGCTGGGGCCTTGGGTGGTCCACAAGGTGAGCAAGCAGAACAGCATCCACACGAAAGACCTGCCACTATGCTTGGAGTTCCAACCCCCCTCCCGGCCACCCGCCCCTGGTCAGCTGCTTCACTTATGCCTTTCTTTAAATATATCTTGTGCTCAGTAGTGACCTGGAGCCATCAGACAGGGAAAGGGACTATGGGAAACATCATTCTGGTTGAGCGACTAAACAAAGCCACACCAAGACCTCCCCGCTTCCCTCCCCAGAACGAGTTCATAGAAACGACTATAACAATTCTAAATTCAATTTACTGTTAGGCTTGGTACCCAATCTGGAGGCTCTGGAATTTCTAGAAGAATCACTTAGAGGTCTCATTCTCATGCCTAAATTTAGGAATGGAAAAGTCAGTGCAATGGAAGAACCTTATAGAAAAGGACTAGAAACAAAGTATTCAGATTGGGAACTATTTGAAATTATACTAACATTCACGTCTTCTGTTGAATAAAAACCAACCACAATTGCCCTCCCTTATCTGCAAGAGATACCTTCCAAGACCCTCAGTGGATGCCTGAAATAACTTTATACATACTACGTTTTTTCCTATACATATATACATATCTATGGTAAAGGTTGACTTATAAATTAGGCACAATAAGAGATTAACAACAACAATATTAAAACAGAACAATTATAATAATACACTATAATAAAAGTTATGTGAATATGGTCTCTCTCTCTCGAAATATTTTATTGTACTGTATTTATCCTTCCTGTGATGATGACAGACGATAAAATGCCTACGTGATGAGATGAAGCGAAGTGAATAGCGCGGGCACCATGACATGGTGTTAGGCTACCATTGACTTTCTGCCCTTACTTCAGAAGGAGGATCACTTGCTTCTGGATGGAGGTTGACCACGAGGGACTGAATGAAACCCTGGGTACCTGAAACCACAGAAAGCAAACCAGGGATAGGGGAAAACTATTGTACCAATAATGCATTAAAGAATTTTCCAAATGCCTTAATTGTCTCGGTCCCCCTCCAAAAGAAAAAAAAAAAACACAGAGAGAATCAGGGGGAGAAGGAGAAGGGTGATCTTTGTATGAAGAAACCATTCATTACAAAAAGCTTGACCAAACATTGACAGAGTACCTAACTGGTTCCTCTCCTGGGCTGGACACTGCCGATCCAGTGTCCTCCATGAGGACGTCTTAAGGGAGGATCGAGACGAGGGTCAGAATCAGCTCTCAACATGTTTGAACTGACAGCTGCTGTTTATCAGCCTTTCAGCTGAACAAAGTGCTGGCCACTGGCCCTAAACCTGGGTGCGGCCAAGGACAGGTGCAGGTGACGGACACAAGGAGCATCTCTCAGAGGTAAGACAGAAGCCCACTACCAGAGTGCTATCAGAGCCCTTTAGATTAAAAATTATGTGCAAACATTCATCAAAAAGGGCTCCCAACTAAAAGCATCATCATCATCATCATCATCATCATCATCCTCATCGTCATGACTACTAGTACCATCACGATCTGCGAGTAGCAGCACATTTGTCCTACCCAGACGTGAAGTCCAGCCAACTATCCATGCCAGCTAAAGCAACTTTGGGTCATAGACCCAATCAACAGAGGCTGAGCTACTGGATGAGGGCCAGAAAATTCTCTACTTGTATTTTTTTCCACTTGGTAGACTAAGAACACTGTGCTGCATTGGTAAAGACCGTGCTGTGCCTCTTCCCTTTCCAAAAGGCGGGCTGGACATCACTATTTTGGAAACATGACATTTTTCACATTCATGAGTTGGGTTGGGTTTTGTTTTGCTGGGGTTGTTTCCCATATAATGATTATTCACGTACACCTGACTAACCACCTGTCAAATTAAAAGTCAAGGGCCTCCCATCAGGAATTCTGAGGATGTGTTTCTCTCGACCAGGAAAGCCTCATCAGGAGTTACCTGTTGGAACTGGCTGGATGGCTGGACCTGATTGCAGGCTCACTCTTGCCCCGTGGTCCTTCCTACCACTCCCAAGAGTCCAGGACGATTCCTGGGAAGTCTGATTCTATGGGCTGGGGATTTAGTTGAAGTCAATTGAGAAAATGGCGTCATCTCTCTCCCATTTGGACGACGTGTCACAATAACATCCATCCTAATAGTTTCTGTAAGGTTTATTTGGCTGTCTCTGCTTTTATTCTAAAATAGCTAGCCAGGGGTCCAAACTGCTGTGGATCACACATTGTCCTATGCAAGTTAATTGGTAATGCCAAAAACGTGCCTAAAAATGGACTTTTTTTTTAAACCAGGCATTAAAGAAATATAATCAAGTGAAAGCAGCTGTATTGAAACATTCCTATAAACTCCAAGCCAGCACATTTGGTTTCTTAGTTATTCCTCCACGGCAAACCAGTAGGTATTAAATGTGAGTATGGTAAGTGGTAACAATTCTTCAAGTTAAGTGAAACTCCCGTCATTTCAATATTTCACTAACTTATAAGCAGCTGACTTTAAATTCATCTCATTTTTATTAATGATTATGGTGATATACAAAATGATGATCATCAGTATAAAATAGATACATTTGCCTCATCAGTATTTTATACATTTATTTATACATTTTATAAACTATAAGCACCCATTTAGAAGCATTTCATGCTATGCTTCAGTAGAGAATAAGAATTCTATTTTTGAAAAATTGTATTTGTTTATTGGTCCTTTCCTCTAGTCTCCTAGTTCTCTGACAAAAAAAAATTATCCTCAGTAATAAAACATAAATATTCAGAGCTTGAAAACACATGACAATGAAGCAATGATCACATTTATATTTATTAAATGTAATAAAAAATGTAATATATGCCATCACTAAGAATTCACTATATACCAGGAGCTGTGCTAAGCACATTATGTCTGTTATCTCTTTGAATCCTCCTAACACTCCTATATGTAAGTGCTATTGGTATTAGACCCATTTCATGCATGAATAACATAAGATATAGGGGAAGAGAAATATTCAAGGCTCCCCGACTGTAAGCGGTACTGCTGGGATTTCCGCCACAGTTCTGATTCC
>CM052886.1:22168429-22216600 GCA_028534135.1 Potos flavus
ATAAATGAGTGATCTTAATTTGCTATGGATCACTCTGAGATTCTGATTAAAGTTATGGAAACCCCCCTCGGAAAAATGCATCTCTCTCCCCCCGCCACATATGCACACACACACACACACACACACACACACGCTCACTCACTGCATACCATTTCAGAGGATGTCTAGACCTCCTTGAAGACCATCCAGTTTCCTCAGAGTCCATAAGCCCCAGATTGTAGAGCTCTAATTTCAGCATATCCTTCAGCATCAGTGTGTGGGGAACTGGGTCATTGCCTATTTAAGGAGCCCTGCTGTGCAAATGAAAATGTTACCTGACTGTGGAGAGTGACCTGATCCTCGGACCCCCAAATGCCTACCAATGGCCAGAGCAATGAATTCAGAGGAGAATAGAGGGGTGCCCGGGCGGCTCAGTTGATTAAGCATCTGCCTTCGGCTCAGGTCGTGATCCCAGAGATCGAGCCCCACGGGATCAAGCCCCACATCGGGCTCCCTGCTCAGTGGGGAATCTGCTTCTCCCTCTCCCTCTGCCTCTCCTACTGTTTGTGCTCTCTCTCTCTCTCTCACTCAAAAAAAAAAAAACAAAAAACAAAAAAACAGGAATAGAGTGGACAAGGAGAGAAAGATTTCCCACACGTGAGAAATAAGGAGTCCTGCCTTGAGTGTGTCTGTGTCAGGTTCTTCTAGTCCCACCAAGAGATGAGAGAGGAATGAATGGTTGTTGTAAAGATACACTCTCGAAAAAGAACCTCATAGAAGTAAGAACAGGAGCTGCAGGAGGGCCAGAACTTTCTGAGCATGAAGTTGGACCAGAAGACTGTGCAGGTCCCACACACCCATCCAGACGCCAGCAGCAGGAGTGTGTGGGTTTGACCCCCGCGGTCTTTCCTTGTCCACTCTGTTCTCCTCTTTCTGACCGGCTTGTTCTTCACTCCAGATCGCTTACCTCATCCCTCAGAAACTCCTAGGTGTAAATAAAACCTCTTGGTTTTTGCGAACTCCAGTTTCTGCCTCCTCGTAACTTCCGGTTACCCTGACACCCCACAGTTCTGACCTGACTTCAGGACTTCTTTCTTGTGTCTTTTTTCAGCTCCTGTTTCCACCACCAGAATGAATAGGGTCAGGTGCCCCATTCTTCCATTATTTCCCAGCTCAAGAGCTTGATGGCGGCTCATGGTTTTTGCATGAGGTCATGCCACAGGTTTTTAACGAGTCTTCAATTTGCCTGTGATTGTTGACACATGCCACCTTAATCCAGCCAGCTGCAGCTGGTGGCAGAGAGGGTAGGGGACTCCTCTGTGGGACTGGACCCGTCCCTGCCAGGCGTGCGTTCCTCATGAGAAGATTCGAAGTGGGGAATTTCCTGTCGACTTCTAGGGACAAACTACAGGACAGGCCCTCGGGACCGGCTGCCATGGGAGACACCAGGACAACCTCCCCACCTTCACACTGGGTCCATCTACTACTGGGGGAAGACATCTGCATCTGACGTCAGCCTGGGGTGCCCCTCAGCTGTGTGCCGTCCAGGACCCCCGCGTCAAGAGATCTCTGTGTCACGCTTTGAGACACATCCTACTGGTGGCTCACTGAGCTTTTGAAGGAGAAAGTGGCTTAGTGGCACTATGACACATGCAGTACAATAGAGTGACAGAGGTAGAAACATCATCTAATCTACCCATGCATTTGGGGCAGCGGGAGGCCAAGCCTGCGAGGAGCTACATGCTCAGAGAGACTCACAGAGAGTTGGCAGCCGAGCCCCAATTCCCAGCCCACTTCTCCCTTTCTCACACGTGTTCCGTCAGCCACGCCGACTCTTCATTCCCCTGCTGCCATTGAGCGCTACCGTTCTGTAGCAAAACAGAAAAATAGAAAGGTGTGTAAAATGTCTCATGCTATAAAGATTCCATTCCAACTTGTGTACATCGATAGGGTCTCTGTGACCATAAATATATGATTTATGGGAAATAATCCTAGATTAGAAGACTCACTCTGTCACTCAGACGTGGGAGTTAGCCTCCGTTTCTTCTTCTGAGCTCTAGCTATTCGTTATTCACTCATCATTTATCTAAAAACATTAACGGGGTGTCCACTATTTTCTGGGCTCTGAGTGTAAAATCCTATAGAACAATTGTTTTGTTCCTCAAAGAGGTTTTATACTGTAGGAGGGCAGTGTAAGAGACCTGCTGCACCCAAGGGGTTATGGAGGCAAAGGAGGAGGGGGGCAGTAAACTCATGGCTGGAAGGGGGTCGGGCAAAGCTTGCTAGATGGACACTTGAAATGTGAGGGCACAGGGAGAGGAGGGTGAGCCATGCAGGGCAGGGGGCTGGGCGGGCAGATGAGGGAGAGCACTGCGCATCTCGGGAAGGCACACACTATGGCCAAAGCAGAGCTCAAGGGGAAGTCAGGGTGGGAATGGCAAGAGACGAGGTGGGCAAGTAAGTAGGGGCCCAGTAACAAAGAACTTCAAGGGCCCACCTCCCTGTTTATCTATTGGCCATGAGTTACATAACCAGATTTTTATTTTACAACAGTTCCTGTAACGGCCGCATGGAGAATGTGCACCAAGAGCCAAAGACTGGAAGAATGAAAACAGGTTAGGAGCCTGTTGCAATAATGTAGGAGAGTGATGATGGTGTTCTGGTTTATGGCAGGGGCAATGGGACCAGAGAGAAGGCGTATGCTAGAGATTTTTTTTAAGATTTTATTTATTTATTTATTTGAGAGAGAGAGAATGAGAGAGAAAGAGCATGAGAGGGGGAAGGTCAGAGGGAGAAGCAGACTCCCTGCTGAGCAGGAAGCCCAATGCGGGACTCGATCCTGGCACTCCAGGATCATGACCCCAGCCAAAGGCAGTCGCCCAACCGACTGAGCCACCCAGGCAACCTATTCTAGAGATTTTTAAAAGATATTATTTAAAGGGCGTGGAGATTGATTGTATGCCACGGGAAGCAAGGCTGTGTGGGGAAGGAGAGGGAAGAATGAGAATGCTGCATATTCCTGAACTGGGTCAAGGAATGGGCACTACGAGGTTTTATTTGGGACATTTGCATGAGGTTCTGATGAAACAGCCAAGCACAAAGTTCTGGTGGAAAACTGGACAGGAGATCCCAAGTTCAGCAGAGAGGTTGGCTGGAAATATAATCATCAATGTATATAAGTAAGTGGTACTCAAAACAAAGAGTTCCCCAGAAGCTTTTTCCAACTGTACTCACCATCCCCTCGAAATTCTCCAATGCCTTTCCTCCCCAGCCTCAACCCCAAAAGGGCTCTCCACTCCCAACTCTTGAGTGCGTCAGCCATGAGTAGAGTGAATCAGTAGCATCAGTGTATAAAGTGAAGGAGAAGAGAACAGGAGACAGCACCCTTAGAGACACTGACATTTATGGGATGGGTTAAAGGAGAAGAGCAGTGATAGCACCTGAGGAGCATCCAGGGATATGGACTGGAAATGATTAGCGCTAAATCTCCCAGAAGTCGGGAGAGGAGAGGATGTCACAAAGAAAAGAGGCGGCCGATCGTGTCAAACATGGTAGAGAGGCGATGTGAAATAGACCCCAGAAGCGTTAACACTTTCTGCAGTGCCCACAGAGGGGTGACAAGGTCCACATAAGCATAAGTATATGCAGGCGCTTCCTACAAAATAAAATAGTATACAACATAAGCAGTTATTATTATAACTTAAGACTCGAGTCAGTTCCCACTGACTCTAGGCATCCCTCCCTAGACCCAGCGGGCCTTCCCCCTGAGGTTCCCTCAACATCAAGTTTGTCTGGCCTGCACCCATGGCAGGGGCCGTGTTTAGTTGGCCTGTGTTCTGCACTTGAGCAGTGCCCAGCCTCCAGGAAACAGGGAACCGTGCTTGCAGAATGAATGGATGGCTGGGATTGCGTCACTGCATTCCATGATTCTCTTCAACACGGAACAGATCCCCGTTCAGACTGCTTTTTTTCAAAAATAGAATCTAATGTGCTTATTCCTTTTTCCTGGCATCTCCTGGCTTCTGTTTTATTTTATGCCCTCACAGTTTAGGAAAAAAAAAAAACAATCAGATCCTTATAAAAATTATTTCCAATGGAAAAATATTATTTCCTACAGAAAAAAAAAGCTATGTAAAAAATTACTTCCTCCCTCTCATAACTTCCGTTCTGCTGGGTACCTTGTATCTCTCAAGAGCCCATGTTTGTTGTCTGATCTCCAGCATGTTCATATCCAAATCAATGTGAACTAATTTTGCAAGTAAAATGTTTTGAGAACTCACCCAAAGTGCTTTCCTCAATTCTAAACATTTAACATCTGCTTGGCTGGACTCAGTTCCTAGTCTTTTTAGTCTACTTCAATCCACCAATTTGACTTGTCATAATTTATCATTTCAAAATCTCTATTATTTATTGCCCTCGATTACATTATCACAGGTGTTCTGTACTATTTATGTTTCCCTCAGTTTTCCTGATATTCTCGTGTGAAATCATCATATCTAATTTACCAGGGGGTCATTGCTACTCTTTCTCCGGATTCTGCAAACTTATTTCTGAATGTCCTCCCTGCTCTCCTGTGCATTTTTGAGGATAATAAACTCAAGAAGTTTCTCTTCCAGACTTACAGATTTTCAGGGCATTTCCATTCCGAAGACCTACTTTTTATGAGCAGATATTTTGTACAAGGTGGTTCTACTAATCATCTATTCTTGATTCTCCAGTGCTTACTCAGTTTTTCCAGGGCCGAAGATGAGCCTCCCCCGACTCAGAGCGTGCACCCCTCCCCCCACCAGGCTCCTAGCGAGTGAGCTCCGGGCTGAAGCACACGGGCCTTCCTCTTTCTCCTCTCACACCCCCGCAGGGAGCAGCGAGGAGACCCGCCCCACCCTGCAACCTTTGGTCGGAGCCATCCATCGCTCTCAGCCTCACCACCCACCCCTTTCAACCCCGGGATAATAGCAGATAGGGAAGGAGGAGCCGGCGGTTGCCTAGCAAGTATCATGGTAACGCGAACAAGTTTAAGACGCTCAGGGGCTTCAGTGTCCACCCCACAACCTACAAAGATGGAATAGATTTCTCTCTCTTCCTGCAGACATGGAATTCGAGGCAGAAGAAAGATCCAAACAGCAGAGCTGCACATGCCTTGCCCAGATGATGTATGGGTACCTGGAACTATGCTCCAACCCCAGGCCAGGATTTTTTCAATACCAAAAGCGCATCGCATCCATATACGCAGAGAGATCGATACCCATCAGAAGTCTCCGGAAAAGGCAGCTTAGGACCAACCCTCTTCCGTGTTAGGAATTTAGTCCCCGCCAGGTCTTCCGATGTCCCCGTCTGTTGATGCCGCGCTCACAGGAGAGAGAAGCTTACTTACCTGGCTTGGGTCAAGAACTTTGAGACCAGTCAGAGAATGGTCAGAACAAAGGATTAATGTAGACATGGACATTGGGGAAGTTACTCCAGACCACGGAGCCAAACCAATTTGTACCTATTGCATCCTAAAACATCAGCTCTTACTTGGAGAAAATATTCGTTGCTCACCCTCCCACATCTCTGTCGAAGGGTTTCAGTCCTCCCAACTGATAGGTTTTTCTCCAGCAGACCTCTTAAACAGTCTTGTCCTTGGTCAACTGTGCAAAGAAAAACTCTTGGGCTGCTTCACTTCTTTCAGTCTTTGGGAAAACAAAGAAAAAGAACAACTTGGAAAAGCCATCAGTTAAAATTTTGGTACGCAAGTAAGATAAGATATGCAACATCCTGAAGCCTCATTCTGGTTATTTATAAGTGGAAATAATCATATCTGTCTCTTAGGGTTGTAGTGAAGCCTAAGGTAAAACACAAAGCATCTTGCCTAGAAAGAGCTCAGTAAACACGAGCTGTAATTATGTACGTGCGCATATACGTTATCTTTCTTTAAGATGTATTGCTTTGCCAGGAAATATGCCAACAGGATCACCCTAACTTCAGTAGATAAACAGCTGAGTTTCCAGTGAACCCGCATTCCTTCATACCAAGAATTAGATCATTCGTATACGTAGCAAGCATAGGTCCCTGCGTGTCGCATCAGTTGGAATCCTGGATTCCACCGATCACTCTGGGTTCCTCAGCTCTCTCATGCCTCCTGCTGTACCCCAGACCCCCTCCCCTCTTCTATGCCTGGTACCCAAAGGTCCATAATGGGTAAGCAATTTATTTGTGCCTGTATCTTATCGGAAGGCATTCTACCAACCTAAGGGAAACTACCCTCCTGGCAGAGGCACTCTGACGGTGGAAAATTACTGATCCACACTGAACTATGTAAAAATCCATTTGTAAAAATCCTAAGAGCAAACACTTCGCCTGGCAAGTTCTCCAGCAGGGTCCTTGGCCGGCAGGAGCAACCACCCTCGCTAGGCACCAACCGAAAGGCCAGCCCTGAGCGGTGACAAATCTGGAATTCTCTGTCCGATGCCAGTCCAGGGCCGGCTGCACAAAGGGGACCCTTCTTACTAACTCAGCACTGACTCTGAACACACTGAGAATTAGTTTTGGCTGTGAGGGAAAAGCCAATGTGGAAAATATAATCTGATGGACAGGATTTGAAATGAAAGACACAATACAGCCCAAACTTCCCGGGCCTAAACTCTTATAGGGCAGAAGTGTAAACACTTTTTGGAAGCTGAGACCAGGACACAATATGATACCACAGCAAAAACTCAAAAAGTAGCAAGGGGTTTGAACACTGAAAGACTAACTCTTATTTTCACACTGTGAATCACCGGGCTCTAAATAGAGAGGAAAAGGTGTATCAGCCAGCATTGACCTTGCCTTGCCTGTGCTGAAAAACTCTCCTACTGCCTGCAGGGCTCTCGCACAAAAAGATGACTAAGACAAGTCCTGGCTTTGGAGGTGTTTGTACCTGGTGGGGGAGGCTGGCAGGTAACTAAAACACAAGCCTTACTTTGGAAAGTGGCAAAAGCTGCATAAAAGCAAAAGGCAGCAGGAGCAGATAGCTCTAATCTCCAGGGGGACGCGAGGGTCCACCCAGAAGAGGGGTCAGCCCATCCGGGTTTTGGAAAGACAGCAGGACTGCGGGGGAGGAGAGCTCTCTAGGCAGAGAGAACAGCGTGAACAGAGGCAGCTCAGAGGGGGAAGGACAGGGCGTGGCGAGGAACTGGGCTCAGTCTGCCTGTGGCAGCGCCCAGCCAAGTGGGGGTGGGGGACTGGGAATGGACTGAACATCCAGGAAGACTGGCCTTGGCTCCCTGGGCCTTTGGAACATTTCAAATCTGCTTTTAAAAGGAAAGTCTCTGCCATGGGTGTCAAGAATGAATTGGAATCAGGAAGAGAGTTGAAATCTGTATCTTTGCATTTGTGTTTTTTTTTTTTTCTTTTCTGCTCATTGGAAAAGCGATCACAAATGCAAATTGACAGTCATCCGACCATTACAGGCAGCAAGCACCTACTCCTGGACATGTATTTGCTCACCGTAGCTGGGATTCCCCACCGTCCGGATCCCTCCACAGTCTCATTCCACCTGACTTAGGGGCCACAGCTGGTACCTTCTTGCCAAGGGTGCCCTGCAGGCTTCCCCCACCTCCAGTCCAAGGTGGCTCACGCTCTGTGCTGTATCTAGCTCACGCAGCGTGGGGTAGAGAATGGCTCTCTGATGTGATGAAAAAAGGTGCTGGGAGAAAGGTGATGCAAACAGAAATCCTTCTACTGCTTTGGAGGCCCTATCAGAGCGGATCAGCTTCCGTCTAGACATTTGCTCTCCCGTGTGCTCCTGGCGCACGGAAGGCTGACCTTCACGGCGAAGGGGTCGTTTTTACCACTGCAAGTGTACAAGTCCCCACAATCACGTATGATTTTTGTCTCTGGTTTGTTTTTTTTTTATTTTGTTTACTGGGTTTCCTCAGTAAATCCCAGATGCAAATAGAATTAAAGGAATAATTCTAAAGGGATGTTACCAAGAACTGAGCTTTTTATACTTACCATAAAAACACAACATAGGGCACCTGGGTGGCTCAGCCAGTTAAGCGGCTGCTTCAGCTCAGGTTATGATCCCAGGGTCCTGGGATCCAGCCCCACATCGGGCTCCTTGCTCAGCGGGGAGCTTCTCCCTCTCCCTCTTCGTGCCTGTCTGCCTGCCACTCGCCCTGCTTGTGCTCTCTCTCTCTCACTATGTCTCTCTGTGTGTTAAATAAACAAATAAAATCTTAAAAAAAAAAAAATCCCATGCCTTATTGCTAAAATGGAAACTTTTGATGACAATTTAAACGTGAAATATCCAGCAGAGACAAACCATGATTATTTATAAAAGGCTCTATCAAGTAATTATTTACTTCTTTAGGCAATTTCCACTGTGCTTGTGATTTAAGTCCTGAGTATATGCATCTAGGTACTCACGCAAAGTTAATGGAGCTGTTTCTCATTATGTTTTTGATAGTACAGCATGTCAAATCTGACTTTCATCTTACTTTTCCTAATTATTTGTCAGCTTTCCTCACCTGTGTTTTATTTCTTGCAGAGCCTTTTCTCATTTCATAGGGAAGGCAACGTGTGGAGCGTTCCATGTGCTTGGGGATGTTCCCTAATGCTGGAGGCCTTGTTCTGGACCAGGAGACGACCCCTCAGCTTACAAGGATAAGAGTACCAATTTGTAACTGTCTCCTGTAGAAGCTCTTGCCCGGGGCTACCAAATATTACCCTCTGTGCCTGATTCAAAGCGGCGGGATCTCGGTGGGACCTGTTGTACTTTCTTAAAGCACCCCTAGTCATCTAACCGCATCTTTGTCTCCTCAGTGTGGAAGTCATTGTGCTCTCCCCAGCCATCAAATTAAGAAAAGAAGCAACCGACTATAGGTTGGGTTCTTGGCCAGAAACTCACTCTTATGGCGGTGATGGTGAGGAAAGTTCTGGCACAGTACTTCAGACTGAAGCAAGATTTATGAGAGATGAAGCCAGGAGAGTATATTCTTTTTCCAGCACACTTTCAAGTTGGACAAACATAGCTGATCTCTTAATTCCCAAACCAGTGGATTGTAAAGGGCAAACAGTCCCGCCGCAATACTGAAACAGATCGTCCCGGGTGTCCTCTTCAGCCACTGGTTAAGATGAGACTGTGTTGGAATCAACACAGTGGTAAAGAGAATACGTCTTCCACCAACCGCACGTGGGGAGCAGACACCTCGATGCACCACAAACTATTCCTACTGTACGGAGTCCTAATGGAGAAATAAACCTGTCACATAAAAACTTCATTCCCAAGAAAGCTTTATTATCCAACGAAGAGGGAGAGGGTGGAAAAGGGAGATGAAAACTAACATTTTCTGAGCATTTCTATCTAAATGCCAGGCACTGTCTCTGTTATCCTTTTTAATCCCTAAAAAAAACTTGTAAGAGGGCCTTAACCCATCTTATAGAAAAAGAAACTAAGCTTCAGAGAAGTGACCTAAATAGGCCAAAGTCACACAACTCCTAAAATGTCATGTCAGTTTCCAAATCCTATACTCCCTTATGCCAAAGCCCATCTTCCCTTCAAGGAGTCATGGTGCCTAATTTTAACTTGTTGCAAGTCGTTTGGTATTGGGTGTATATTCTAAATAAGAGAAGAAGGTGGTAAAGACATGGAGCTAGAAATCTCCCAGTCTTTCACATTACTGGTAAAACCAGTATTCTAGATTATTGAGGATAAGCTACAAAATAAAAGTCACTTATAGCTGGTGTTGAAAACATTACATAATCATATTTTGCAACAGCAGTAGAAGTAAATTTACTTTCCTTAATATGTTCTGGTTGTACTAACACTGAAATTACACCGTGGGTGCTGAGCATGTAGCAATTAATGTAGCAAGAGCTTTTATAGAGAACCAATCTGGGGACATAGACTTTGCCACAGATTCCTATGGTAGGAGAAAAATGCCCCATGCAGGCTTGGGGACAAGGGGTGGGGAAGATGGGGGCCAAAGCAAAGGAATTCAGAGATAAAACTTTCACCTTTAAAAAAAAAAAAAACTTTCACCTTTAAGGATGCCTGGGTGTCTCAGTCGTTAAGTGTCTGCCTTCAGCTCAGGTCATGATCCCAGTTTCCTGGGATCAAGTCTCGAATCCGGCTCCTTGCTCAGCAGGGAGCCTGCTTCTCCCTCTGCCTGTAGCTCTCCCTGCCTGTGCTCTCTCTCTCTCTCTCTCTGACAAATAAATAAATAAAAATCTTTAAAAAAAAAAATTTCACCTTTACATCCTGTCAAATTATATAATCTGAATGTACACAGGCAAATTCCCCAGGAACTTTAGGAAATCGTGTGTGTGTGTGTGCGTGTGTGTGTGTACTCGTGCTCGCATTTGCGTGCTTCTGTCCTGTTTGCTCTCTAAAGAAGACTGACTGACGTAGATTACACCCAAGGGCGTGGCCCATTTCCAGAAGATCGGTTACTGTTGAATCCCAGAAAGTACGCGACGAGAGCTTAGAGCGCAGTTTGCTAATATTCACCAGTTATCATTAGAGTCTGAAGAAGAACAAAAAAAGATTTTGCACTTGACTGATGTTATGCTGTGGAAAAAAATCCCCTCGCCATCATGAGCAGGGTGGGTCACCGGCTCTCTAAGGAAATCTTGTGGCCTCTGAGGATAACCCTGTTGTCAGGAACCGCAGCGGTGACCATCAAGCACACATTCAAGTAAATTTCTTCTTAACCGTCATTTTCCTAGAATGCCAAATATCCCAACATGTGTGTATCTAACTAAAGTAATCACCATGTTAGAAGGTTTGTTCCACATATTTATTTGAAGCCAATTGCTTGAAATTGCTAACACTTTTTTTTACACACACACACACACACACACACAATGGCAAAAAAACTATTTACTACAAAAGTCTATGAAGGAATACTGAGAAAAAGGCAAGACACCAAGCTTTGTAGAGATTTTTTTAACTTTGGTTTCCTCATCCGTAAAATGGAGGTCATAATACCCTCTGTTGCCCACCTCATAGTATTAAAAGGAAATTTTAGAAAATGTGTCAGTGAGCAATAGAAGGCATTTTAACCTGGCTCAGCTCATAAAATTGGCATGACATAGTATGGAATTAGTCTCAAGTGATAGATAGCCATGCCAGCAGTGAAAAAAAAACTAAATAAGAACTTGTCATATGGAAAAAATACTTAGCAGCATACCCAATGTTGGAGCTGGAGGAAAAGCAAGGGCGGAAGATGAAATAAAAGTACTTTTCCTTTTCCTTTTCTGTTTTTTTCCTTTTTATCCCTTGGTCCCATCACCTTAACGTGCTGTGTAACTCAGTTCTGATCTTTCCTGGGCACCATCTGCCTCCCGGGCTAGACCGTACGCTCCCCGAGGGCAGGAACACTGGGCAGTCTGTTCACGGATGTGCCCCAAGCGTCTAGCACAGCACCTGGCACATGATGTCTCAGTCAATATTGTTCAATAAATGAGTGTATAACATGATCAGGAGGCAAGGCACCCGGGGCACCTTCAAAAAAGACTGGAAGTGTGGAAGGAAAATATTTCTTTGGGCCAGTTCCTTAACGACATTGAAAACCGATGGCTGCTTACTTTCAGTCAAGACTTCGTGATCACCAAGAAATCTGGGATTGCTCTGGAAGTGGCTAGATCTTCAGGAGTTGGGGTTCTGCTTTCTGAATGGTGCCACGCCATGTTTCGTTGCGAGTCTTTGGAATGAGAGCACTCCAGTCACACCCCTTCATGCCACCTACTTCTCCTCCCACTGAGCCACCAACACCCCCCTTTGCTCCTTCAACTACAAGGACATCCGACTCCCCCATGAGTCATCCTCTTCCTTCCCTGGGGCCTATCGAAACTTTTTCCTAAGCAGGGTCCCACCTACTTTTCCTAGAACTGCTGTTTTTTATCTATAGACACTGAGCTGGGGGGCGGGGCGGTGGGGGGGGGGGCAGGTTGCTGTGTGCAGAGCTCCAGACTTCTCAGTGAGGGCAGGGAGCCCCGCCCGCCTCTCACAGCCGGGCAGGAAGGAGAACGGTCTGCCCCTTTAGCAGGAGCCAGCCTCTGGATCCCGCTCTCCTCCAGCCTTGCTGAAGAAGTTTGAGTTCTAAAGCCTTGCTCCTCACCGACGTTTCTGATTTAACTCATTGAATTTTAGAGCTATTAGAGACCTTAGAGATCAAATTCAACCCTCCCATTTTAGAAGAGAAGAAACTGAGCCCAAAGAGGAAAACTGACTTGGCCAAGGTCACACAACCAGCGAGTCAGAGGCAGGAAAGCCTTTCCCACTCAGTCACTCCTGTCCCTGTAGTGCCAGGAATGTCTGCGAAAGTCACTTTCTTCCTAAGAGTGAACCCCAGCAGTATTGTCAAAGCAGCAGCAAAAGAATGCATACATTTGTAGGAATGAATCGGATTTTCGTAATTTTTGAAATGCCTATATCCAAATAAATAAATAATGCCTACATCCAAATGAATAAATGCAAATAAATCCAGTAGTAGTAGTTACTTGATCTATTTTTTTTTAAATACTCTTTTTTCCCCCAAAGCCTTTCCTAGTCCATTGCTTTAAATAACCTGTTCTCTCTAATGTATGTGAAATATAGTTTTCATTCACACATTTTGCTGCTATAATCTCAATGCACAATGTAGTCTTGTAAAGCGTGATTAAACTCAAAATTTCTTGATATAATCATTATAACAAATGAGTATCTACCTGAAGGGATGTGACCAAGTTTTCCAAAATTCTCATTATGGGTTAATAAAGTTAGGTTTGGGGGGAGGAGCGTATAGATGAAATAAAGTCAGTAAACAACTCCAAACAAAGGTTTTTGCAAAAATAGGTTTATAAATTGGTGCCACTGAGGGGGTAGGAGTTGCTTCTAATGTCTGAATTGACAGGTTAAAGAAGACACAAAAAATGAGAACATTCAGACCATGGTATTCTAGAGCTGAAAGGCCAAGAAGATGTATTATCTAGTCCAACCATTTCAAAGTGTGGGTAAGAAAACAAAAGCCCAGAGCAGGGACTGGCTCACCCAAGGTCAGTGAGGTCTGCTGCTTCCCAGTCGGGTTCTCACTTTATCATAGTTTTCACACTGGGTGGAAAAAGAAAGGAGTAATAGGGTAAGCCCAGAGAGGAGCATGGAATTTTCAGGAAATGTCATGCATTCCACCCAACCAATAGGAAAGCTCTCAAAGTGTTTATGTCAATTCTATTTAGCTCTGGCAAAAGAGTAAATGGGTCTTTCAGATTCGGTGGGGGAATAAAAAGTGTAAGCAAAGGCTGGGTGAGCAAGCAGGCTTCACTGGAGGCAAATTTGTTTTCAGGGATCAAGACAAGGCTAGGGAGAGATTGCCCATGGGAAGGAGTGTGAAGTTTACCAAAGCCCCGACCAGAGTCCTGAATCGCTTTCTTAAGAAACTTGCCTCTAAGTCAGGGTTCTAAACCCAGAGGCTTTGGGCCATGTCTGTAGCCATTTTTGCTTGTCACAGCTGTGAAGGGGTCTGCTGTTGGCATCTAGCACATAGAGGTTAGGGACGCTGCAAAACATCCTACAATACACAGACTAGCCCTCCCCCCCCCCACAAAAAAGTACCCACCTCAAATGTCAAGAGTACCAAGGCTGAGAAGGCTTCTTCTACCTGCTGCTTGTCAATCAGTTTTCTGCTCAGATGAGGTATTACTTCACCAAATGCTTTCTTCCAAAGCCAAAAATTCAAGTAACCATTCTCAGGACTCATCTGTCTCTCTTCGGATCTTTAGATTTTTAGTCCCCTCCCCACCAAAATCCAGATGAAGAGGAGGCAAACAGAACAGGAAACAGCAATTTCAATAAAAATACTTAGTGCTGAAAATATATGCGTAGGAGGGACTATTTTCCATGCACTTATATTTTCCTTGCTCTTTGTTGTCGTTCCACCATCCTTGGTAAATTTGTTTTCATTTTAAGTGTTACAAGCATTTATTATGTATTCCAGGCAAGGCTCCCAAGCTGTGACAATTTAAATGAGGGAGATTTTTTTTTTCTATAGGGAAAAAATGATAAAAGTATAAATGGTTTGTTGAAACACTGAAGAAAAGCTTACCTCAAAGAGCGAAATGCTTTTATATGTAGTCTTAATATTAATCCAAAATGAAAATGTCCTTCACTTCAAAAGGGTAAGAATTGGCAGGTATAAGATATAAAAGGGCAAGGATACGTCCCCTCCACATTTAGAAATCCACATCTCCTGAAAAGGCTTTGAAATAAATAGTATATAAGAAGCTACAAGTAATTTTTAAAATGGTTTAAATCTTTTACACGTTCACCTCAAAGGAATAGAAGTGCTCACGATGGCACATGGATGCGCAGAAGGGACCTTGGATGAAGGTTATGAAAACTTGGGTTCTAGTCTAGGGTCATGAATGTTCTCCGTGGCCTGGGCAAACTGTACTTCTTATGTGTTCTTTTACTCTGCAATTAAATACTAATACTAATACTAATAATACTAATAATAATTGCCTCACAGACCTCATGAGGTTGTTGTGAGGCTCAAAATGCATGTAAATGTAAATGCCAGCATGTAGCCTCCGCACTATCCTCCCCGACCCCACCTCCCCCACTCTCCCAGGGCACCAGCTCCAGGGACTCCTCTCATCAAAAGGAGGGCAGCCACCACTGGCAAGCTTCTAGGGCAGGATCACACCCAGGGATGACAAAGGAGAGCTTTTAATGGATACTTACTGCGCACTTTAAATTTTCCCTTTTTTTTCATTAAAAAGACATTTCTGCAAGGTGAGGAATTATTGGAGCAGAGTGAGTATGGCCCAAATAAATATCTTGGGAAAAAAAAGATTTTATTTATTTATTTGACAGAGAGAGAGAGAGAGACAGAGAGGGAATACAAGCATGGGGAGTGGGAGCAGGAGAAGCAGCCTCTTCACTGAGCAGGGATTCCCCGATGCGGGGCTTGATCTCAGGATCCTGGGATCAGGACCTGAGCCCAAGGCAGATGCTTAACGACTGAGCCACCCACACGCCCCCCAAATAAATACCTTAATAGAAAAAAGTCCTGACAAGGTGTCCTGCCCCTGAAACCACGATCTTAAATGTTAACTACCAAAGAGAAAATCTGCTTTCTTGAAACTTCCACCGAGCTGGCAAATGAGTGAAAGAGTTAGCAACAATTCCAAAGGGGCCAACCAGTGGAATTTATTTACTTTGTAAAGTAGCTCGAAATCTTACTGGTTATGTCACAACATTAAAGGAGACAGGGAATATGTCTTTGGTTTGCAGAAAGGATGATACAAACAGAAAATTGATATTAAAGGAAAGAAAAGAAAAAGTAGCAGTAGATGATAAAGTAGTCTATCCAAAAAAGGAGGAGAGAAGCTTCTGGAACATTTGGAAGTTGTTATTTTGTTTATGAGCCTTTGGTAGGTTTAATGCAAAATTTTACGGAGACAACAAAACGGCAGATAAAGGAAAACTAGTAGATGTAATTTATTTAGGCTCTCAAAGGGCTTTTGACGAAGCGCTACACAAGAGACTGTTAAGGGAACTTGCCAACCACTGGGCAAGGGGTAAAAGGCTGTCGATCATGAATTAAAAGTGAGTTAAGATACAGAAGGGGAACGAAAGAATAAATGACCAGCTCCCAGCATGGAAAAGAGTTAATAGTGGGATATCAGCAATTGGTGTAAGAGTAGTATCCTCCAGGATATTTATTAACACCCTTGAAAATGAACTAAATAATGAGGAGCTGAAATTTGCCGACTAAACAAAACTATTTTGGTTCCCTAAATCTATACAGATGGATGTGAGAAACACAGAATCCAAACTCAGTAATTGGGTAAAACAGTGGCAGATGAAACTCAGAGCAGACAAGTGCAAAGTATTGCGTGTTGGAAGTAGCAATTTAAATTACTCATCCACTCGGGTGAGTTCTGAATTAGTTCTAAATTTACAGGGAAAAGATTTAGGCTCAAGGAAGAAGTCTTAATGAAGATGTATGCATGGTGCTCAGTAGAGTTTTAAAAAAAGAAAGAAAGCAAATACACTATTAAATTGCAGTAAAAATGAAAGCGAATATGTGCCAATGTCATGACAGAAATCAATGGTGCCCACTTGCTCTACATTCAGTTAAAATCACCTTGTTTCCAAAGGAAGATGGTAAAAAGATGGAAAGAAACATCTGATAACGCCCAGGAAACCCATTACAAGCAGTGGGAAAAGACAGGCAAAATCTCGTATGGGAAGTATTTACAGTTATCAATTATTAATAATTTGAATGAAGTGAAGGTGAACATAGGCGGCACATAGAGTTTTCCATAAAGGTAAAAATTCATATTAATATTTTTGCAACTTAGATTGTAGGGAGGCTAGAAACCATCTGTAAATGGCATCAGCGATAAATTGAATTTTCTCCTAATAAGAGATGCTATGGGCTGGTAGGGGCCTCCGTTCTGCCTCATGAAATCCACTCTGTCTTCTTACTTCCAGTTGCCATTTGTCATTTGTTCTAAAATGGGAAATAAGTAAATGTATGTATTATAAAGTCTCATAAATATCATTTCAAATACCATTTGCAAATTATTTAGATCTTCTTCTAAGCCCAGAAAGATACACAAATATTGAAATCATGTACCAACTCCAGTAAAATAAAGGCAAGTGTCAGGTAAACACAATAGTTAAGTCATTGCATTCACCTGACCCTGAAAGTTCCCGAATACACAAATCATTGCACACTCCTTTTTCCATCTTCCCCAAGAGGCAATTTATCAATGGATCTGACCACCAGGAGCAATAAGACTGCCCACCCCTGTGCCCTGCTCTTCTCCCCAAATGTTTAAGTGAGATTGGCAACTATGGTTACCAGGAGGTAATCAATCCCCAGGCTTCCAGAGATCAAGCATCTGCTGACGGAGGTCAGAAAGAAATGCTGTCCCGCAATGCCGAGTACTTTATAATTGACCCAGTGCTTGTCGAGAAAATGACATCCTCACACTCAAGCTAAGGATCGCACAATTGGGCAGGTAGGGCAAGGGACGATGGTGGAAACAGCTACCGGCTGAGTCCCTTCCTGCAGCATTTGGACCTCGCCAGAGGACTGGGCCAGAACTGTTGGGAGTCCTGGCATTTTTTTAGCCTGTATTTACTATGTTGCGCCATTTGATGTGGTACGGAACTTCAGAAGTATTTTTCCTTGTTTGTTTTTCTTCCCAAAACCTAATCCCGGAGTACTGTGGTAAACAAAAATAAACGAAGAATGACTAGCAATAAAACATGAGCAAGAACAACCCAAATATTAATGTAAAAATAGCATTAATAGAAGCTAAAAATTGAATTTCACCACAGAAGAATCACAGCATAGCATGTTTTTCCTTTTTTAATCTTGCAAGTGGATTGTAATTATTCTGTAAGGGATCAGCTTATCCTTAAGAAATGATATATTTTTTTCAGACAGGCATTTGAATGCTCAATAAAACATTTCAGATGACATAGATATTTTCCTCTTCAAATATGTACATTCTTTTTAACAGAGGGCCTAAGGTAACATGTTCACAGCAATTCTGCAAAGTATGAAAGGCAGAACACTTAGCTGGGTGTTGGTATAACGCAAGAGCATTATATCAAGTGGAAAGTTACTACCATGGGTCACTCTTTACATAAGTATCTTCACCTCCACACTCTTTGCACCAAAGTGTCTTGTAAGCTTCTTTAAAAAGGTAAACACACACACACACACACACACACACACACACACACACACACAGAGGCAGCTTTTGAATTCTTTGCTATTTTTAGATTACATCTACTCATCATTTATCTTTGTTCTACCAATGATGACTTGTAGATATCCGTATTGCCATCCCCACCCCTCACTTGACCCTTCCCTAGTCCCTAAAGATGCCAGATTTTGTGAACCACAATATCAACACCACTACCATCCAAACTATTAAACTAAATATACAGACCAATGGAGTGAGAGACACATATTCAATTGCTCAGTGTTGGTCATCCAAAAGGGGAATTAAAATCCCTGGGGGAGAGGGGTGGTGCCTGAGGGGCTCAGTCGGTGGAGCGTCCCACTCTTGACTTTGGCTCAGGTTGTGATCTCAGGGTAATGGGATCAAGCCCTCCATCGGGCTTCATGCTCAGCAAGGAGTCTGCTTGAGAGTCTCTCTCCCTCTGCCTCTCTCTCTCTCTTGCTCTCTCTCAAATAAATAAATCTTTTTTAAAAAATCAAATGAAATAAATAAAATAAAATCCCTGTATGGTAAACAACTCATTCAGGTAGGTGGATATCACTCATCTGAGACAGTAACTCTCCAGAATATAACCACAAAGAGAAAAATACTTCCTTAACAGCCAAAATAGATGTCAAAATCCATGCAATTCCCTTTTAGATGAACCCTTCAGGTCGTTGCTCAAAGCCAGTTGGCTTTTTTTGTAAGTTAACTAAATATTTTCGTTCCTTCAGATCATTCTTGTAGTCTGTGAATTAAACCTTCATGGTAATGTAACAGCTTTACGGAGATCTGATTCACACAGCATATAATTCACTCATTTAAAGTATACAATTCAACGCTTTTTAGTACATTCACAGATATGCACAACCATCACCACAATCCACTTTAGAACATTTTCTCATCACCTCAAAAAGAAATGCCATATCTTTTAGCTACCATTCCTCTATTCTCTTGCTCCCACCCTACCCTAGCCCTAAGCAATCACCCATCTACTTTCTGTCTCTATGTTCTGAGCTTTCATTTGAATGGAATCACATATGACCTTTGTGACTGGATTCTTTCATTTCACATAACGTTTTTAAGGTTTATCCATATCGTGGCAGGTATCAGTACTGCAATCCTTTTTACAGCCAAATAATATTCCATTGTATGGATACATCACATTTTACTTCTCCATTTGTCAATTGGTGGATGTTTAGATTGTTTCTATTTTTTGGCTACTGTGAATTAATGCTGCATAAACATTCATGTACAAGTTTCTGTATAGACATATGTTTTCATCTCTCTTGGATATATATCTGGGAATGGAATTGCTGGGTCATTTGTATGGGTCTACAGATCTGTGTTTAGTTATTTGAAGAATTGCCAGACTGTTTTCCAAAGCAACTACACCACTTCACATTCCCCCCAAGCGTGTGAGGATTCCTAGTTACTCCACATCTTCATCAACACTCACGAGTGGACTTTAGGACCATAACCATTCTGATAAGTGTGAAGTGGTATCTCATTATGGTTTTCGTTCCTATTTCCCTGATGGCTATTGATGTCAAGGATGTTTTCATGTGCTTATTGGCCATTTGTATATCTTCCTCAGAGAAATATTGATTCAGATTCTTTGCCCATTTTTTAAAATTGGGAGCCAGTTTACATTTACTTTACACATTATTTCAATAGTTGGCTTTTCAGCAAACAGCTAATGAGAAATAGCAAATAATAAGTGGGGAGGAGCTCCTAGAGACAGACACACCAGCTATCCTGATGTAACAAGAGAAGAGAAAAAAATTATAAAAAGCAAACATAAAACCTCAGAAAGCAGAACATTCTCCAGTCCTATAGGATAGAAAGGACAGTTTCATTGGGCCCTCACAATATCTTCGTGTTACAATACGGAAAATGACCGAAGTTTACTTTGATTACCTTATGTCTTCTTTACGGATCATTTCAAATTCTATCTGGGCCCTTTACAAAGGCTGGGAGGTCTACAATATAATTTAGGGCTGTAGCAAAGGGGGATTAACACTTGTTACCAACAGCGTACTCTTAAATGCTCAACAGCCAATGCTCCAGGGAGAAGACAAGGTCTGATTTGTACTTCCACAGCTTATTTCAAGCTACCAAAGTGATGTCGACTGGCACAAGAACTTTCCGAAAATTTGACAATTGGCTCACACACCAGTGGAAGCCAACTTGGACACACCACAGCACAACGCGTGACTGATATAATCTCGAAGCTGTGTTAGTCTCTTTACATGCATCACCTCCTTTACTGCTTTCAGTGGTCTGTAAGAAGGAAGAAGTGCATTCCTCTCCCAAATAAAACAAAACCCAGAAAGACCGTATAACCTTGATCAGGGAGACACTGCCAAGAAGTCCATTCTGGTCTTTCCAAAAACTGTGTTCTTTCTGGCATACTAAATTGATCCCTCATTTTTAAGTCAGTCAAAAATAATTCTTAAGTTGGATTAAAAGGCTCTTCTTCTGAAGGAGAGTTATCCATTACTCTGAAAGTTTACTCCTTTGGAATGCCACAAGCCCTGACATCAATGAGCCAGTGAAGGGTCATACAAAGGTTCAGAACGAGAAGCAGCTCACTGCAGCTTCACCAGAGACAAATGGACAGAGGCCTGTTATGTGATAAGGCCAAAAGTCAGACAAGAGTTTGCAAACAAAGCTTCCCAGCACTCCAAGCAGTGTAGAAAGTGGCTCTGAGTTATCTAGAGATGGTCCCTTCCAGTTTCACATTCAGCAGGAGCTCCTGCCAAGACCAGCCCCTGCCAGGGGTGGGCACGGGACTCTCACCACATCAATTCTGCATGCCCCTGGTTCACGCGTTCCCACATGCAAAGTCAGAGCCTTACAGCAAAAAGCCAGGAAATGCCATTTCAGCATAAATTAAGTGACAATATTCCCTCCAACCTGCCCTGTGCATCAAAAACCAAGGTAGCACCTGACCACACTTTTTGGAGGCAGGGTAAGTACATCCTGGAACTGAACATCACCAGGATTCTACTCAAATAAAACCCCAAATTCTCCGCCCAGAAGCTAATGATCCCTACACTTAAAAATTTGTAATTAGACAAATTGCACAGAAGAAATCACTTATGCAATCTGTGGCAAGTTTCAACTTCTGTTTCCAGCCAATATCAAAGAGGTGGGTTGATCCACCACGGGTAACACATTCCCTTTGCCCTCCCTGGCACCCGCTATGGAATATATTACTCCATTATGGATGTTGCTATTGTGTGCCTATTAGGTAAGTAGGATTTGTAATTCAGCAACCAAGCTTTGGTAATTATCTCTATGCCAGCCAAGGCTCAAACCTCACCACATACCAATGTCCAAAAGGCTTCAGTTCTCTAAACAATCTAAGAAAGATATCAGTCAAGGCCTTGGAAGGTCTACTTTTAACTTATGACAAGAACATACAGCTATATCTTCAAGAAGCTGGGACTATTAATGTATAATACTCTTCATTGTCTTTTCCTCTGCTGTATATTAAAACCTGAATGAACTGGATAAAAAAAAATACAGGCACTTTTCTTTAACCTTTCACCCAACAAAGAATACAATAGACAGTAGCCTCATTCAGAGATCTTTGGTACAAAGCAGAATGCTTTGACACTTCATATTGCCATGATTACAGGCTTAGTGGTAGACATGCAGGAGAATAAAGGGAGAAAAGACAAGAAGAAAGCAGTGATGGACAAAATTTGGAGACTGCCCCCCATTCTCTCCTTTCCACAGCCCACATCATTGGCTTCTGTGTCCACCTTCCGTGGATGGCCCATTAATAACTAAGACTGCTTTCATGGACATCACAACACTCTATACCAGCCTTCAGCATGCCACACTCTCTTCATCCCCCCTCTATTCCTCTCATGCTCCACTTTGCAAGTTAGCCATGGAATCTCATGTCCTTAGGGCCAGGCTTTTGGTTGTTAAAAAATACAATACAGTAGTCCAATGAGCTAATGGGAAAAGAAGAAAGCAGATGGCACCACTCATTCCCTTGCCTCCTATGGGTACATTCAAACTGCTCCTTGGGGCCTCCCAGAGATGATGGCCATCTTTTATTGACTCACTCCAAGAGTGATCTCAGAGGTGAAGATCCCAGCGCAGACCATAAGAAAAGATGACAACGTGTCAGGCTTCATCCTGGGCCACTGGGATGGACTTAGTCAAAGTGAGGATTGGGTGACGTGAAATTACATGGCTAGACCTGGCCACACCAGCATGCACCTTTCTCAACAATATGCAGATGGCCAGGCAGAAACCCAGCCAGCCTTCCCCGCCGGTTTCATTTCCATTTCCATTCCCATCTCTGTGCAGATTTACCACAATCAACATCTGAGTCACAGCACCCAGCAAAGTGCATAGCTTGTAGAAAACAATGTTTTAGAATTCAAGCACCAGAAACGCCAGTCTGTAGCAACAACCCTTATCATAACCAAGATGTTGTGAGTTGTGCAACCAATTTCGTGTGGCTGGAAGGTTCTTTTGTTTGCCAGCCAGGTAAAACAAGAGTTGACTCTTTTAAACAATCTCCCTTCCCCTACATACCCGTCATACACAGAATTCCTTCTGAAGCCACTGAAAATCCCTGTCACAGAACAGAGGGATGAGAACCATCCATTGGTTTCTATATAAACGTATGCTCTCTCTCCAATGATTCTCGCTAATTGCCTTTACTTTTTCAGACCTCTTGTCAAAATTCTCACATTCCAGGAAGGCTTTTCCTACAATGGGTCTCCTCCAAATCAAAATGGCTCCAGTCCAAAGGTTGTGCCAAAGAAAAATCCAGTGAGTTGCCAGCAATGTCTGGCAGTTTGACTGACCTTTCCATTCTCTCTGTTTTTATTTTTTAATTGTCATGTCTATCCCAGTTAAGTGACAAATATGTGAGGTAGGAATGGCTTTTATCCTTGTGTTTTCACAGTGCTTCAGCTGATGACTCTACTCAATAAATTGAAAATCATTATTATATACAAATGCATATGCTAATGCATGACCTGCAAGCTCAGAAGGCAGAGTGAATAAACAATTACTGGCAAACCCCATGGCATGGCATTTCAATGAAGTCATCACAGCATCACTAGCAATTATCTTTGCAAACTTAAGGTGAGGTGTCTGTGCTTTAAAAAGAAAAAGAGGAAAACTCAAAAAATCAGACTCAACACCTTAACGTGCAGATCCAGAAATACATTACAGTCTTATCAACACACACACACAAACGCACACACACATGCACGCACATACACACACGAGCATGCCGGGTAAAAGCAAGGCAATTTTGTTCGAAAAAGAAATCCTACCACGTCAGTCAAATGTTATCCCTCACAAGAATGACAAGATTGAGGAAACCAAGTAGAAGGCAAAGATATGAAACAGTTTGACCATTGGACAGTTTTAAGTTTTGTCTTGCTTGACATTGGGCAATTAAAGAACTACCTCCTGAAATTATCTTCTCATCAGGTGGACTCATAAGTGTTTAGAAGGCCTTTCTCAGTAAGTAATTATTAATGTTCCAGTGTCAGCCCCGAGATGCATACCTCATGGGATTCCAAAGTGTTTGGTCTTTACCCGATGCTATTTTTAGTAGTGACTGAGATGGTGGTAGAGAATATGGTTATTAAGCTCAGGGATGACATCAAACCGGGTGTGGTACATTCCACTTTGGAAAACTGGATGGAAGTGCAAATGATCTTGATGAGCTGGAGAAGTGGGTGGACATAAACAGATTGAGGTTCTACAGTGTAATTCACATGGGAAGAAAAACAAACCACGCAACTGCAGGATTCATTTTGTGATGTCATAAAGAAAACGATCTGGAGGTCACAGTCAACACAAACTATTGGTGTTTCTGCTTTAGCCTTAAAAGCATGATTCGTTTAGTAAAAGAAAAACAAGAAGCCTTTCCTTGATGCTCAGAAGATACAGGCTATCCTGAAGTATTCTGTAGTGTCCTTAGTCCCACATTTTTACAGTGGGTTATGGAGAATGTGTGGCATTTAAGAAGAAATCTTGATTACAAGTTTGAGAAACAGCCCTTAGAGAAAATAACTAAAGTAATAAAGCTATTTAATGCAAAAAAGGTTGAGGAAAGGACTTAACCATTTTCAAGCTTAGGAAGAAGAAGAAAGATGGAAGGAAATCAGTTTTAATGATATAACCTTCCTAGCAAAAAAAGCTGTGCAAAACCGGAGTCCATTGCAACTGGAATCAGACATTCATCACTGAAAATATCAAAGAATGGGCCTTTCTCTGAATTTGGAAACAGCTTTATAAGTAGACAGATTAGACTACTACCCATGTGAGAGTAAAAACAAAAGCAAAAATGGTGTTTCCTGTTTATCTGTCTTCCCCCCTTTTATTTAAAAGGAAAGTAGTGGGAAGGAAAGAAGGGAAAGAACTGTCCACCATGTTTGGGGACCATCACTTCTCCTTATGAGACCAGATGGCAACTCAAGCTCCATCACCCATCCATGCCTCTCCAGGTCCCAACACCACACTGTTTACACGCTTTGTCATGTTGTTTCGGGAATCGTCTTCACAGGTAATGTTGAGCACCAAAGACACTACGCAGCACCCAAGCCCTTTGCCATGTCTGAGTAGAGTGCTCCCTGATTCTTTAAAATTACACTTTGCTCACTCCCATCACTGGGCTTTGGCTCAAACCTTGGGCCCTGATCTGGGTGCACAATAACAACCTTCTGTCAACCTCCTAAGAACTTCCTACCTTTCAAGGCCAGATACCAACCCACCTCTCCTGGAGCTCATCTAACCTCTCCTTGCCACAGCAATTTCTCCTTCCTAGGAACTCAGAGCCTTTATGTACCATCAATGGCATTCGTTTCATACATAATCACGCACAGCCTTATGACGTCTCAGATGCTCTTCCATCCTCCTTAACATGGACTGCGGGTCTGCACTCCATTCCCTCAACTGTGAGCTCTTTGATGGTGAGGATTATGTGTTAAATTGTTTTGTAGCCTCCTACAGCACCTAACTCAGCAAGTACTATGCTCATGTAGGGACAAAGTTAATATTCACTTCATAAATGAAGGAATGATTAACGAGAATGTTTAAAGTAAATTTGGTCTTCATCTAGAAAAGTTGCCTTCTAGGGGCACCTGGGTGGCTCAGTGGGTTAAGTGGCTGCCTTCAGGTCAGGTCATGATCCCAGGGTTCTGGAATCGAGCTGTGTCGGGCTCCCTGCTGAGCAGGGAGTCAGCTTCTCCCTCTGGAGATGCTCCTGTTCATGCTCGCTTGCTCTCTCTCCCTTCCTCTCTCTCACAAATAAAGAAAATCTTTTTAAAAAAAAGAAAATTGCCTTCTATCTTAGAAAATTATTTTTAAGGAGACACAATTTCTTGAGAAAATAATAACCAATTAAGGGGAAAATATTTTATAAATTCTTAGTGGGAAAAGTAAATATTAACATATAAAACCCAATAAAACAGTCACAATGGTTCTCTACATGTAGAAAATATTAAACTGCAGAGTCTCCGAAATTATGTAGATCATAAAAATTATGCAGTTGGTGATATTTTCATCTGAGCAAAACATTTCTCATCAACACATGCAATTGTAAAAGCAAAAAGAAACAATTGTGTGTGTGTGTGTGTGTGTGTGTGTGTGTGTCTTTTAAGATTATTTGGTCTAATAAAATTTGAACACTTTTATTTTTTTAAGATTAACATTTAACCTGCATTTTACCCCAGCTCACTACAAATGGTATTTCTGCCAAGGTATCAGAGGTGTATCTAACCACATCTTAGATTTTGAGTTAGAACCATGGTTCATTTTACAAAGATATTACATGATAGTATTACATGATAGTCACTAATCTGGATTGCATTTGAACCTATGACCTAGAATCTAAAAGCACCATATCCATAGCACCTTTTCAAAAATCTCGGCATGAAACATTATCTGAGAATGAGCAGACATTGCTGTTCTAAGCACTGTTTGGTTGTTTGTTATCTAAATACTGTGAGATGGTTAGATGTTGAGATCTTTAAAAAACAGCAAGCAGGCATTCTGATGCACATTGGTTGAGGAGGTTGTTTGATATCCAAGTAAAACTTGTTCTGTGCTTGAGTTACACTTTAAAGTGATTTCCCAGGAACCTATTGCGCATAGTAACACAGAATATTCCCCAAATTTCCAAAATAATTCAGGGTGTCCAAAGTTCTTGTAAAAGCAAGTGGAGTAGGTTGGGGGTGGGGAAATGAATTTTGGCGTAAACCGTGGGTTTGAGAATCAGTCAAAAATAATAATTTCCTGCCAAAATCTACATTACCTCGTTTCTATCTGAGACTGTAAGAAGTCTGTTTCTATACTAACTCTTATGGGGTTTCCGTTGGCGGCTGGTTACCACCCCCCATAATTCAGTCACGTATATTTGTCCAGTTGCCCTGGGCGGATGGGGGTGGAGTGAGGGGGAGCTACGTTTTTTACTCTCCTTAGGGCCCCGAGCAGAGCAATCAGTTGGGAATAATGGAACCCTTGCATCCAGCCAACTGCGGCTGGACAGTGGAGGGGGTGACTAGGGACCTGGGAACAGAATGAGTACATAAGCCACAATAATTCTTAGTGATGGTGCTTCACCTATTCAGAGTACTCAGAAAAGGGATCTTCACTCTCCTGTTTTGAGATTTGAGGTTTTCAGTAAAGAACAAGTTATAAATTCAGAGGCGAAGGTTCTAATCCTTTCTGCCAGAAGCCAGCAGAAGATTCTGGCTGAAAAGGGTGGCAGCCTAGGAGCTGGCTTCAGGGGCCTGCCATCTGCACGCTTACCAGCTGGTGACCTCGTGCTTTCACGCAATTCAGTCAGCCTCTCTTCACCTTAGGTTCGCCATCTAAAAATAACCTTTACCTCAGGTTGACATGAGAATTAAGCGAAATAATATTTGTACAGTGTTTATCACAGCACCTAGGACATACTAACCTCTCAACTAATTGGGCCTTGTGGGACTATCACTGTTATTTGGTATAAAGAAGCTCATAAAACACCCAGGGCAGCCAAGATAACCTGCACTGAAGCCACGTGCGCTGAGGCAAGGCCTGAAATGAAGGATATCTATAGCCAGGTAAACAGAACAGAACAGAGGCTATGAGCTAGCGGCAGGGGGCCTATCTTTTATGTGTTTTCCCAGCGCCTCTGGCGATGCCCTAGACACAGGAGCATCATTTTTTTTTTAGTATTCCTGAATAAACTGTACAAAAGAGCAGGGTACAAGGGACAGGAGCAGAAGCAGCATCTTGAAGAATCTGAGTAACTAGATAAAAGCAATTATAAAAATAAAAAATAAAATAAAAAATAAAAAAATATATAAAAAAATTTTTTTAATTTTTAAAAAATTAAAAAAAAAAAAGCAATTATAAGCAAAAACTCCGGAAACTTCTCTTCAAGTCAATATTCATTCTCTCCGGGTGCATTACCTTGACACTTTTTTCCCTTCTCTTTCCTACTCTCCTCATCTTTTGGCTGAGATTTGTGATCTCCAAAAAATCTCCACCAGATGGAATTCATGACAACAACTGCCAAACAAGCATGCTTTCATGCCTTTTTCATTCCACATTTGTGAGCAGGTCCAAGTGTGACAGACACAGGGCTAGGTGCCCAAAAATTGTGACCCATTTCAGGGATTCTTCTTGCTCATTCAATGAGTGTTCCCACGGATGAGAGAAACCACAGGCCATGAGGAGGAAATGGGACAAACCCATCAACTGCTCTCTAAGAACCCTTTCTTCTGGGCCCGGTAGCACATCAGACCTGCTTTTGCTCTTTGCCACTGGTGTCACTTCCTGGCCATAGACCGAAGCGAGAGAGGAGGAGGAAGTAGATGACTTGGGGGGTCTTTTACCAGCAAAAAGGTGTGAGGATGTGCTTCCTAAGTTCTTCTGATGGGAAATCTGTCATTCCTTTTTTCATCCCACTTCCAGTGTTTGCTCTGAAATTTCAGTCCTTCAGGTGCTGAGGATTTAGGCAGACTGGCTGCAATTGGGCCAAAAAGATACAGAATAATTATGAGGTAAAAAGAAATTTTGCTTTGTTTTCTAATTGAGTCACATACAAACACAGAATTTTCCCCCAAGTTCCCAAAATATTTCATGTGCAACTGACGCTCTTCAAAAAAAATTAATCCTGGACATCCCCTCAAAATTTCTCAAAGCCAGAATGCTAGTTAGAAGATTGTAGGTCCAGGAGCTATTAAAAAATGGTCACCCAAAAACTCAAAGATCAGTTACATTTCAAATAAAATCATAATTTGGCATTTAGTATCAGATGTATTAATTTCAACAAACAGTAGTGTGACATTTATCAGAATGTAAAAGCAATTTCAGACTTGGAAATGCATGTTAAATAAATAGTAAAGAGGAATGTTACAAAAAGTTTCATGAATTTTCCACCTAAAAGCTATGGCAATTCCAAAATTATGCTTAATCCAATTGACATTTATTACAGTAGCACAGAGTGACTGGAAATCAGAGAGGAAAAGGATGCAGTCATTGCCTCACAGAGTTCCAAGTTACCCTAGCTGCGCAAGGCAAGAAAATAAGCAAGCAAATTGGTATAATACAAAGCAGCGCATGCTTATTGTTGGCAATCATCCCAGAATGATCTCCTAATCCAATCTGGGGAAAATTGGGGGAAGCTTCTCTGAAGATTATGCATAAGAAAATTCTGAAAGACAAAGAGGAATTTTCCAGGTGGGGACATGGCAGAAAGAGAGCAATGGCAGAAACCATCATGGAACTCAAGGCTGGACTGAAGTAGCCATACTATGTGGGTAGCAGGGAAGGAGACTGGATAAGATAAAACTGGAAAGTAGGTGAAGGTGGAGGCATTGAAAGTCTTGAAGTGACAGGTAGCATGGAAATATAACCTGTATTGCCCAGGTAAACCCAAGGTAACCTCAAGGTAATCATTAACAGTGCCCCTTGCATGCTCAAAAGTGTTCAAATTGGTTTTTTGCGGTCTTCTTTGTGATTGGCCCTAGAGATCCAAATACAAATAAAGCCTGATCCCTGCCCTCCAAGAGCTCACAAGAATGGAAGAGGAAGACACAGAAAGAACTAATTATAATACAAATTAAGAGATAATATGCTGTAAGAATGAGTAAACACTCCCACAAGTGACAACATTTGAGAAGAGCTCTGGAGGACAAGTAAGAAATTATACAGGAATACAAGACCATTCTAGGTATAAAAGGTCATGTCATGTTGCAAAAAGGCGAATATCCAAATTGGTTGGAAGGGAAAGGACCTCCATAGCCCTGAAAAGTTAGCCTTGAAGACAAGTTGTCAAGGGCCTTTGAACACCACATCAAGAAATTTGGAGTTGAAAATGGCAGCCATGAGGAGGCCTCAAAGATTTCTAATCAGGGGACTGATGGAATCCAATTTGGCTTTTGAATCAAAAACTCTAGCTTCTCCGTGGAAGATGAAGTAGAGCGAGGAGATACATAACGGCTGCACTTCAGATGGAATGGAATTCGATGCTGCGAATTTCAAAGCCTGATTGCGATCTTCTATGAAGCTTGATTACTCTGACTCTGGGAGTCCAGAAATGAAGAAAAGAGTAGTCTTATCTATGAATGATGGTAAGCAAGAAATGGAAGAATATTTACAATCCTAAAATGTGTCAGCCAAACAGTACGAGGGATTGAGGAGATATTACAAAAGATTTGATGAGTTTACTACTCCAAAGGTTATGGCAATGTTTACACACTATAAATTTTATAATAAATCACAAGACCAAATGAGCCCATGGAAAGTTTGTGACAGAGCCAGAACTACTAATGAAGGAACTTTCGCCTTCACTGGAAGGGATGAAATCATTTATAATAATGGTGTATTCTAAACCAAGTCTGTGAAATAGCTAGCAAATTGGGAATTCGGGTTTTATTTTGATAAAGTAGCCTGCTGGCTGTTTTCATAACCAAAATAGACTGGCCAGAAGCCATAGGAAGGAGAGAAAAACTCATTTGTCTCCTTTGCTCTCTTATCTTTTATTATTTCTTTCTTTTATTTTGGAAGATGGTAACAATGAAATTTTTTAAACGAACATCAGTTCAACTCAATAAGCTATATTAAATCTAACGATCAGCAGATGGCAGATAAAAAAACCAGATCACTCTCACATCCAATTGTCAATGGAAAGGTTAAAAAAAATGTTCAACAGAGAAGCCGTATTTGCCTAATAATAAGATAATTTCCAAAGCTTTCTGGAAAGGAGATTCTGTACAGATAAGAAGGTTGTGGGCTACATGAGTCTATTAACAAAAGCACAGACTTTCCCATATTTGTACAACGACGGATAACATTTATTAGGAGTTTTCTCCTATGATTCCAATCTTTGAGAAATTTCTTCTACGAAATTAGCCGTATTTAAGTAACAGATAATTTACTTTTGTGTTGTTTTATTAATCACCCATTGCCTCTCCTGCCCATCAAAGTTTCTGATCATTAAAAGAAAATCTCTGTCACCATATCAAACTGATACGATTTTAGCCAAAAGCAAAGAAACTTGACATTTTATTTTTTAGCCTATAGGGATTTATCTCAACTAAATGTAATGGTTTCTGTTAGCTTTTTTGAAATACTGAAAATAGCTCCAGGTGTCCATTACAATCTTTAAGGACCCTGAGGGATGTAGAAGCCTTTCACAGGGAACGTTCACACCAGAGAACAGACTTTCAGAGGGTGATTAAGAATAAGCAAACCTTGTATGCATTAAATTCCCCCAACTCCTGTCCATTCATTCTTTTTTTTTTTAAGATTTTTTATTTATTTATTTGAGAGAGAGAGATCACGAGCAAGGGGGAGGAGCAGAGGGAGAGGGAGAAGCAGACTCCCCGCTGAGCAGGGAACCCAACGCGGGGCTCACCCCGGGGCCCCCGGGATCATAACCCGAGCCCAAGGCAGATGCTTAACCACCCAGGAGCCCCCTGTTCATTCATTCCTTTTTTTTTTTTTTTCATTTTTTTTTCATTCATTCCTATGTTCACTTCCTTTGACAAGAATTTACTGAGTACCATTAGTCATGTATTAGGCATTGAAGAAGCAATGGGGGATACAAAGACAAGATTCTCTGCCCTCAAAAAGCTCACAGTCTAGCCAGGGAAATAGCGATGCGAACAAACCCAATGCAATTTAACAAGAACTCCATGGCACATACTCACTCAGCACTATGGCTGCAGAGGCATTGTTTCTTAACACTGCCCTGGGGAGCCTTGGAAGTTTTCCAGAGCAGTTAACAAGTGAGCAGAGACGTTACAGTGGAGAAGGAGCCAGCTAGTTGAACAAATGGAATAGACCTTTCCAGGAAGTGGGAACAGGACATAAAAAGCCCTAAGTCATGGAAAAGAAGGAATGGGATGTACAGAAACAACTAGCAATTCAGCAGGAGAGGCAGTGTAGTGTAGGGTTAAACCCACAGACTGAGACATCAGACCGCTTAGGAGGAGGGACTCAGGGCTCCACCACTTAGAAGCCCATGATTTCACATGAGTTCGTTCGCCTCTCTAGGTCTCTGTTTTCCCGTCTGTAAAATAGGGACACCTCCTTCTTGGAGCCCTTAAGAAGATCAAAGTGCACTGTGAAACATCTAGCTCCATGCTCAGTGCTTGGTAACTTGTGCTTACACAGTTGCTCTTTAAAAGCATACTGACTGGGAGAGCGAAGATGGCAAGATGGCGGGAGTCAGTGCTCAAAGGGTTTCTCGGCCATACTAGAAAGGTGGCCCTGCCTTCTGCGGGTCCTTGAAGAATTTTAAGTGGAGAGTAAGAAGTGACGTGATATGATTTAGAGAGATCGCTTTAGCTGTGTGTGATGGAGTTAAGAAATAGGAGACTGAAGGCATATGGCCAAGTAGGGGATGATTGCGATGACACCAGTGGCACTTAGTATCACTAAGTGGTAATAGTTATAACTGTGATTGCCAAGTTGAATCTGCTAAGGAAAGAAAAATATTAGTTTCGTTCGGTCACACCAGGTCTACAATATTCTGTGAGAACTTCTCTTCCTGAAGTGTTTGTTTTTCTCCTTAGAGCAACAAAGCATCTTTTGAATTAGCATAGCAACCAATGTGGGAACTTTGTTGTCAGCTCAACGCTGGGGAATGTATAGAAAGCCCTTTCTAAAGAGTTCCACACCTGTAAAAAGCTTCTTTGCCTTAAACGTGATGACTTAACTAATGGAATAAATAAACCCTCTTTGAAATGCAGAAGCAGCTTAGAAGGAGCCTCTAGGAAGTCCTATTTGATATGCACAAGCATCTTGAAAAATAGTTTCCCTCTCCCAGTCCCCACTTGGGGATCTTTGGAAGACAATTCTTCAAGCCAGGCAAGCACACCAGCAGAGCTGGGTCCTCACAGCTTGGTCTCCACCCCCCAGCAGCCGGGCTTTAAGAAGAGTACATATTGTAAACTGCCTTTTGCCAGAAGTCTCCGACTTCAGGCTAACACAAGGCCACCAAGGGAGATGGGGAGCTTGGGAAGTGTAAGCCAGAGACCACCAGAGCCAGGGAATCTTGAGGAGATGATGCCAAAGGGATTCTGTCCACCAGGAATATAACTCTGCCATCAGTTGTCCCACTCCTCTAAAAAGGTGTACCATAAAAAAATTTACTTGATAGATACTTAGAAAGGGAAATCCAAAATAGCTTTAAATAAAGGTTCTTAGGTAAGGGGATGGGGAAATGAGAAAGTATTTGGAAAAAAAGGAAAGGACCCTTAGAGCTGAAAGCAAAGCGCCATATTTGAAGCTAGTATGTTTTGCCCAAATAGTTTCTTCACAGCCTCTTAAATGACAGCTTTTTCCCCTACTGAAGACCACCCAGATGTGATAATTTGGTGTTGGACTCTTCTTATTGGCATTTAGAAAGGCAGCTGCCTGCAGCCCGGGGAGTTAGAAGCAACCCACAGGGCAAGTCTAGTCAGATGGAAGTTCAAGGTACGCAGAATCGCAATCACCACTGCTGGAGAGAGTCCTGTATTTTTCACCCCAGTCTTCTTTGGAAGAGAAGTAGTGGAAGAAAAAAATCCTACACTATCAACTTTAGGAAAATGGCATTTTTTATTCTTTTTTTCTTTTTAATGTCTATCTGTATTTTCCATGAAAATACTTATTTACAATGAAAAGTTAATTTTCCTATAATTTTACTCTTCTATAATGTGTTTACATCCATTGCTTTCACCACAATCATACAGAATATATTAGAAATCAGCTGTAAATTGGTTGCACTGTTACAATATAATCTCCCCCTTGGTCTTCCACCAAACTTCAGTAAAACTTACTGAAAAAAAAAAAGTTATACCCATATATAAACGTCAGAGGTACACAGAATCCATGGATGCAGCTGTTCTCAAAGAAGGTAGATGTAGAAATACAGCTGAGGAACTGTCACTAATAGGAAAATAGCCATGATGATTCTAATAAATGTGAAAAAGAAGAAATGGACTATTCAAGTCCAAAAGTAAGCACTCTGTGGAAAGTTTTGACTTTTGACACAGGAAACGAGAAACAAAACACAGAGAGAGAAATACTCATGAATGGTTCAATCTGGAAGTATAAATAGGAGCTTTATTGAGAGAACCAAACATATCAGTGGGTCATAGGGCAGATGAAGAGATATGGGTTAAGGATTAAAATTCAGAGGTCTTGCATTATTGTTATTTCCGAAGTAAATATTGATAGTGGATTTTTTAAAGTATAAAATATTATGAAAATCTAGTCCCCATGGAAATGTCCTTTATGTGCTGTAGAGTGTGTGTGGGTGTGTGTGTGTGTGTGTGTGTGTGTGTGTGTGTGTGTGTGTTATGCAAAGCACAAGGAGCCAGCATGGTCCTTCTTCATAGGAATTTTCAATCTAAAATATAGCAGGACAAGAATAAAGATGCCTACAGTATAAAACTATGGGAGAAATATTCTGAACAGTATAACGGAAGAAGGCTATTAAAGATTTTCTTTGATCAATATACCAGAAGTTAGTGTGCCATGTTGAATAAACAACCAGAACATAAAAATTCACCTCTCAGCCAGAGTTGTCTGTCAGAGACATCTGTAATGGACAAAAAATTTATCGTAGCTTTAGTTTTTTTTTAATAAAACTATTCTCTAGTATTTTCTCACATCATTCAGTATTTCTTGTAGGATAACTTACATGATAAATTCTTTCAGAGGTAAGAGTAACAAAAAAAAAAAGTGTGTCTTTCCTAATGAACTAGCAGTCCTTTCCTTATTTGACAATGAAAGGCCTGTAGCACAACATATTTCTCCCTTCGCCTTGGCTACCAGGAAGCTCTGAGAAAATTTGCTTTCCCCCGGGGTTTACTGATATCATTATCCATTGTTCTTCCTCCTTTGATGTTTATCTTTCACTGTTTTATTTTTGTGTTAAAATTCTTCTGTCTTATTGTATCCTTTGAAAGCTGTTCTTTCATTCAAAGTTGGAAGGGAAGGTGGAAGGTAGAAGAAGAAAATGAGTATTTTGTTTTGTTCCATTCAGGATAATGCTGATTATTGTCCTTTCCTCAAAGTGGAGAAAAGGAGGATGAAAGGCCAAAGAATTCTGGAGCAGTTTTTCTGCAATTGGAGAAACAAGAAAACACAACCTTGGCTTTGCAGAACTTAACTTTGGTCTGGAGTCATACTCCACCCCACTGTCTTTTTTAAAAGTAATAAACAATAATAGAAAGCCTTCCGACTATGCAGTCAGGCAGACTTCCTCTGAAACCCCAGCTTTGCCACTTGGTAGCTCAGTATCTTCAAGCAAACCACTTCGCTCTCTGGGCCTCCAGTAAGAATACCTTTTTAGTAGAGTTGATATTGGAATTAAATAAGGCCATGTAGATGGAAGCACATGGTATAGTATATGGCACGGAAGGGACACTCAGCAAGTGAAGTCCATCTCCTTTTTTTCTTCCTTTTACTTCCCCCAAGGACACACTCTTTCTCAATTTCTTTTTTTTTTTTTAAGATTTTATTTATTTATTTGACAGAGAGAGAGAGAGATCACAAGTAGGCAGAGAGGCAGGCAGAGAGAGGGGGGAGGGAAGCAGGCTCCCTGCTGAGCAGAGAGCCCGATGCGGGGCTCGATTCCAGGACCTTGAGATCATGGCCTGAGCCGAAGGCAGAGGCTTTAACCCACTGAGCCACCCAGGCGCCCCTCTTTTTCAATTTCTAAATCATCTCACAGTGTTGTCTAAAGACAAGAATCCAGTGTGGCAGCTGATGACAGCCAACAGCCAGCACTAAAGACCTTTTTTATTCATTTTTTCTCCCTGAGCGTCTATGTGGGGGTTTTTTCGTGGAAGAAGGGGGTTGGGGGGAAGGAACCTGTAGCCAATTAAGTGAATTAATAATTAACTTTCCTATTCTTATTAAATAAAATAATATATAAAGGCCAATTACAATGGCAACTTGAGCTTCCCATTGTTACCAACATTCGCTGAAATAAATTAAGTCAAAAGCAGAAACAACTGAACCTTTTAAATAGCCTGTACAGCCTTATGGCCTATAGGGTTAGGGTTCAGATGTATTGAAGGGCACTAGAAAGTTTGTCTTACTACCTTGGCTAACTCGTAGGAGTCTGGAGCATTTCCAGTGAGGTATCGCTAGTTTGGTGGCTAAGGTGGTAGCCGTTCTGATAAAATAAATCTCCTGGGCCCAAGATACCCTACCATTAATGGCATCAGAAGCAAAGAGTACAGTCTTCATAGAGAACGAACTGTGGGTAGTGGTCACCATGTTTTAGAATGTGTTGTGATGAGCCCTGGGTGTTACAGGTAACTGATGAATTACTGAACTCCACATCTGAAACTAACGATGTTTCAAGTACAAAAACTCAATTTTTTAAGTGCTTCACAGACTCTATGGTCTGACACATCCTAACCAAGATTCAGTTAAAATATATATTCATGTCTAAATTTATTAATTTTTAATGGGAAAGGGACTTGCTTTTTCAGTAGCTGAAATACTTAGGTCCACCAAGTAGAATGTCTTTTTGCAGTTATCACCCTATTCTGATTCTTTTTAAAAAATATCTTACAATTTTATTTCTCAATTATACTTCAATAAAGCTGAAAAAAATATATTATTCTGACAGCCATTTTATAGATCTACATAGACCTAGCTAGCTTATTTCTTTTAACTGCTATATAGTTTTCTGTAGTATGGCTATAGCATATTTTATGCATTTCCTTCCTGTATATATGCGCAACAGAGTCTCTAAAGTATATGTCTTGAGGTAGAACTTCTAGTTTGTAGGGTGTGGGACTTCTGATATGACTGTTCCAGTCCACACTCCAGCAGCAACACTTATGTTTGCTTCCCCACATTTTCGCCCACATATTTCTGAACAACAAATAGTGTTAGACTTTTTAATTTTTCCAAACTCATGAAAGTGAAACTAAATCTCATTGATATTTTATTCTGAGTTTTCCTGATTATGAGTGAATGTGAGCATCATCTCATATATTTATTAACCATTGGATTCCCTGTGCCTTACTGAGAATTTCTTGTTCGTTTTTTTGCCCACTTTCCTATTGGGCATTTTTGTTTTTTGATTTTGTTATTAACTCGATAGCATTTCTTAAACATATTTTTACATATTTTACATATTTCCATAGTTTAGATAGCTTAGGTAATAATCCTTTTCCTATTGTCTATGTTACAAATAGACTCCCTAGTCTATTTGTCTTTCAATTATCTCATTTGTCATTCAGAAGCCTAATTTTAACATAATCAAAGCCATCAATCTTTTCCCATGTAGTTTATGCTTTTTATATGTTGCTTAAGTTTTTCCCTACCCTAAAATCTTAAAAATATTCTTTATATTTTCTTCTAATTGTTCTTATTCTTAAAAGTTGAATTATTTATCAGAAATTTTACTGATAGACAAAGAATCAGCACAAGGAGAAGAATGATCATGGGAGATAATTGACAGACACTATGGTAGAGCCACTGAGTAAACTTTCCCACACAGTGGACAACACTTCTCAAGGTACCAAAATTTGTGGGTTTTGTCCAGGGCAGCTAAACACAGCTAAATTTTTACTCTTTAGATTCTATTTCATCTAGATGTCATGCTGACCTTAGTTAACACCTCTTTCTTCAGACAACTCATTAGACCTCAGGTTTCATAGTTGATTCTAATCACTTATGCAACTCTTTGGCTTTTCTAAAGTAGTATCATTGCTCTATTGTCATAAGAGGGCCTCCCTGAGATTCATAGACTGGTCAACATTGACTAGATGTGAGTGACTCCTGCTCCCCTAGCCAAATGTGTAGAAATAATCTCTTGAGGTATTTCTCTAGAAAGCTAATCTCACACAATATGTGTGGTCCTTCCTAGTTTCACTCCCTTTCATGTCTACTTACATTTTAAAATTCCAGTGATGCCTTACCTCACTCTATGTTCTGAGAATTAAAAGAATTTTATATTAAACGGGGGAGTTTGGAAAGAGCAGTGATCAAGTGGTCTCTCTGGTACTGATAAAGGGACACATCAAGTTAAGAGACATGCTTGGTTAACTTGTCAATATAATCCATATTGGGTATTTTTCTTTTTCAGATTCTATTTGTCCACTGAGCAGTCTTCACTTGAGTCAGAACTGTAAGCTTGCCTCCAGGTGTTCCAGAATCCTAGTTGTAGATCCTGATTTCCACCATGTTTGCTTCTGGTATTTTCCAAACCAGTGCTTCTGCCTACTGTAAATGTTTCTCATAAAATAATCCAAAAGCAGAATATCAAGATGCTATCAGTGGACTGATTTTATACCTCTGTCTGAACAGGGGTCCCTGCTGTTTCATCAGCCTCAGAGGACACTCCTGGCCACCAGCATGACTTACACATATGCACTGGCTCCAGTTCTGATAGGGATTTGGCTTTCTAAAGATTCCTGAGAGCTAAGAATACCAGAAGAGTCACAAGGGCCATCTTTAGTCCATATGTAAGGGAAAGGTTCAGCCGCATAGAGGTAGCTGTTCTCCTCAGGTTTGTCATGAAGGCATATGCAACAGGGCATGAATTCCACAAGATGGTTGGTACGATCTTGTGCACCTCTTTCTGGCTCTTGAGTCTCTCTGTGTCTGTGGGCAAGTCATTTCACCTCCGTTAGCCTGAATTTCTATATTCCCTAGATGAAATGGGATGGACTACATTGTTTTCATGGGCCCTCCCACCTGTCACTTCCTGTGATTCCATGAACCTTATGAGTTTACTTCAAGTTTCGTTATTAGCATTCAAGGTGTGGCAAGAATCAAGCACATTTCTGCATGTGGCTTGTGAAATCTTTCCCATTATTCTATAGTCACACTTTGTCCTTCAAGTACTAGATCAACTAGTCAAGGATTATTTTTACTGAGATACAGTTGACATATAACATTACATTAGTTTCAGGTGTACCACATAATGATTTGGTATATGTATACATTGCAAAATGATCACCACAGTAAGTCTCGTTAACATTCATAAACACACACAGCTATACATTTTTTTCTTGCGATGAGAACTTTAAGATGTATTTTTTTAGCAACTTTCAAATACACTATACAGTATTATTAATCATTGTCACCATGCTCTACATTATAACCCCAGGATTTATTTATTTCGTAACTAGAAATTTGTAATTTTTGACTACCTTCACCTATTTCACCCACCCTCCACCCCCTCTCCCCTGCCTCTGGCAACCACCAATCTGTTCTCCGTATCTATGAGTTTGGGGTTTTTTGTTTTGTTTTTTTTTTGAGTTTTGTTTTGTTTAGATTCCACATATAAGTGAGATCAAACAGTACATTTCTTTCTCTCTCTGACGTGTTTCACTCAGCATGATACCCTCAAGGTCCATTCACATTGTCGCAAATGGCAAGATTTCTTTCTTTTTTACGGCAGAATAACATTCCAACGTGTATATATATATGCATACCACATCTTCTTTACCCATTCATCCATTGATAGACACTTGGGTAAAGACTTTTGAAAATGTTGGTAACTTGATGCATCTAAAGAAAACCGAAAACTTTCTGGCTCTAGCTGCCTGGGCTCTTTCAATTTTAGAAGCACAGCTACATCACATTGAATCACTACCATTATGATTCAGTTGTACAAGAGAGGGTCTAACAGAGAACCACCAATGGTGGTCAGAGAATAACAGATCGGGACCCAGACCCAAACCTCAGTGAACCTTTGTAGCATTTAAGCATAATCATCAACTGCAAGAGTCCCTTCCTAAAGAATTTTGTAAAGCCAATTTATCCCATTTGCTGTTTACCAAATTAGTGTATATCCGAACATAGTTTCTGCCCTCCACTGAGTTTTAGGTCTATATGTAAGCAAATAAGATCGTTTCTGATCTTTTAGTGAAACCATTTTTACTTCCTGAGAATAGTTTTACTTATCAAAATCTCTCCTCCCTTGGATTAAGGTCCCTCCTCTCTCAGCCAAGTACAGTAAAAAGGTGATAGGTTTGGGTGTCATACAAAGCTTATTCTGAAATCACACTGTGCCAGGATTTAGGACACAAAGGAAAATAAGTTCTGGTCCCCAGGCTGGAGGACATTGTGGTGGCAGCAGTGTGAGTAAGGGGGTGACACGTAGGAAAACTGCTCTCTCTCAGAGCTGGCTGAGTTTCATTTTGTGGGTTCCAATCTTGCGGCTTGTATCTGATCGCCTCAGATCTCAGAGAGCAGAGCTCATCCAGCTTCATGAACTCTGGACTTCTTTCCTTATGTCTGCACTTTTTTTTGGCTACCTCCTTTTCAAGGAAGCTCCCTGCTAAGCTAAAAAGACCACGGAAAGCACAACACGTTGGTGTTATGATGCTCTGGAAATTATGCCTCAATCCCTACTTCACAGAGGGCATCACGGTGCCCCCCACTGCTGCACCAGATAGCAGGGGCGTACCCCAACGTACTGCTCACAGGCTCTTCCGGGGGACCCACTTTTATAATAGCCTCTTAAATGTAGAAACAGCGTTGAGGAGCCCCTCCCTCCCTCAAGGCAGAGAACTGATCCTTGCTCAGAATTCTCTTCCTCCTGATGATACCCTGAAAGACTCACACGGCCAATAAAAAAAACACAGGAACAGTCGCCTAGAGAGGAGAGTTTAAATTCTTGGGCGGGGGGTGGGCAGGCATTTGAAATCTTGAAAAGGTGGTGAACACCAGGACTGAAAACACTGTGACAATGTAAATAATAATTTTTATTAGATCCTTCTAATTTATTTTTTTTAGATCCTTCTAAATTATTAAGCATAGATTAGCAATTCTAGAGAAAATTTTTAGAGGGTCTGGAGAGTAGCCAACTGGAAAACTGAAAAAAATTTTCAATTTTTTTTTTTTAAAGGAGGTTTTAAATTAAATCTCAATTGCTTAACTGTAATGGTGTAAAGAATTAAAATGTTTAGGGCGTGTTTTTGCATCAGGTCGTGTTTTTGCACTGGGGATATAGTGTTGTGACACTAGGATAAGATAGAAGTATGGTCCCTGTCCTCATGAGGACAGTAATCACAGAGTGCACAAAATAAATGTGTAACTCCATTTCGTCAGAAGGGCGGTGAAGGAAAATCACAAGGCATTACACGTATAGGAGCAATGATGGGGGGGCCTACGCTGTCTGGGACAAAATCATCATAAAGCCTTACAGAATGGCAAGGCATTGTAAGAGGTCAGTAAGTAGGACCCTGATGGTACGGGACGTCAGATTATTTCAACAGACCCATTATAGTCGTAGTCCAGAAATAACAAGAAGGGAGGAAGACCAAAGAAAGGGTCATTCTCAGCACCTGTATCTTTCCTTTGGTTGTGACACCAGAGACCAAGGCCTGGTCTTTAGCTCAGTCTCCCTCTCCTGCCTCAGCCATGGATCCAAATTATTTACTACAATCAATCATTATATGATCCAAAGTACTTTTGATATTAAAGCTGGATACCACCGAAACCAGTTTTTTTTTTCAACTGGAGTTCAGGAATGCTTCATACTATTTAAAGTATCGGAGTGGGGCGCCTGGGTGGCTCAGTGGGTTAAAGCCTCTGCCTTCAGCTCAGGTCATGATCTCAGGGTCCTGGGATCGAGCCCCGCATTGGGCTCTCTGCTCAGCGGGGAGCCTGTTTCCCCCTCTCTCTGCCTGCCTCTCTGCCTACTTGTGATCTCTCTCTGTGTCAAATAAAGAAATAAAATCTTTAAAAAAAAAATAAATAAAGTATCGGAGTTAGAGCTGGCAGATTCTCTTTTCCTCTTCAAGAACTCTATAACTTTATGTTTTCATTTTGTCGGTAATTTTTAACAAATTATTGCAAGCATATTGTGTATCATCCAAATGACCATCTTTCAAATTTGGATCTGTGATTACAACTGTGGTGGTGTCAAGCCCTATTACTTTAAACATTAAACACTTGAATGAAAAGAATAGAGGTGGTTTTAAATTGTAAGTGATACGTTCACACACCATGTGGAAACCAAGTGAAGTCATGGTGCCCTCGACACAAGTTTTTGCAGTGGTTCAAAAAGAGAATCTCATTGCACAGCATGCTACAGCATCAGAGGGCCAAACTTGGTAGAATAAAAATGTATTCTTGTTGCTAGATTAGCAAGCGATGATTTGATTTTGACAAAATCCACCATTAAATGCTGTTAATTTTAATTTTTATGGGCTCTCCAGTTTTATTTTTTGCTTAGCATGTAAATGAGTTCTAGTAATACAGTTGTGTAGGAGCTATAAACACAAGGATGTCACATATTGTTTTCTATTTTTACATACTTAAGAAATAAAATAAAAATAATTGAAGTAAGCACTTAAAGCCTTAAAGATGTTTTTCTCTTGAAAAGGGTCCATATATTACTTTTGAGAAACAGTATTTTGAACCTGCATTTTTCAATATTTCTGTCCTGTGAGTCCTCTTCCCTATTATTTCATGAGCCACTTAGGCATCTTTTAGTCATTTAAAAATTTTTTCATATGCTACATAAAAAGAAGAGAGTTCACAGAAACTATTATGTTTTAAATAAGTATATTATTGAAGTATGTTTTGTGGAATTTATTTTAAGCCGATCTTTAATAATATTTACCACACAAAAATATACAAACGAAATATTTTTGTCTTATGTCGTGGACTTCTATTGCATGATTTCTTTAGAATCCATTATTAAGAGGGGCACCTGGGTGGTGCAGTTGGATAAGCTTTCCACTCTTGGTTTCTACTCAAGTTGTTATTTCATGGGTCATGGGATCGAGCACACATTGGGCTCTGGGCTGAGCATGGAATCTGCTTGAGATTCTCTCTTCCCTCTCCTTCTGCCCCTCCCACTCATGCTCATGCTCTCTCCGGGAAATAAATAAATAAATCTTAATTTAAAAAAAAAGGAGTCAATTATTAAGGAAAAGCATCATTTGTCGACAAACTGAAATTTGACAGTATCTCTTTTTGGATTTTGTATTAAGTGCATACTTAACCATAGATCGAAATATAACTACATATAGGGACATGAGAAATTGACACAAAACACTTTCATTTCTTGATGCTTTCAGTTCTTGTATTTTGAACTTAAAAACCAGCTGGGGCTTTTAAAAAGAATTTGTTTGTTTTGTTTGTAACTAATGTAACTAATGAGATAAGAGGAAAAGAGTTTGAGGCTCTTATTTGTCAACACACCTCTACTATTGTTATATAGTGTTGAATCTTTATTTCTAATAAATTGAAGGCCAATTGTTTTCTCTTTCACCTCTGAGTTTTGAGTTCTAGAGTTATGTATTGGTGCTATATAAGAATTTTCATTATACGAATGTAACCACCGCATGGGGTGAGAGTCCTCCTAAGTCATAGGCAGAAAAATTATCGCAATTATATTTCTCATTGATTTGTTTTATTCAGGGCCATTTCTCTTCTATCTCTAAAAAAAAAAAAAAAAAATCCCTAAAGGAAAAATAAGATAAAAACAGAAGGAGAGGCAAACCGTAAGAGACTCTTAACAGTAGGGAACAAGTGGAGCTTTGCTAGAGGGGAGGTGGGGAGGGAATGAGGTAACTGGGTGCTGGACATTAAGGAGGGCTCATGAGGTACATGATGTATGGAGCATCGGGCGTTATATGCAACTGATGAATCGCTAAATTCTGCCCCCACAACTAATAATACACTATATGCTAACTAACTTGAATTTAATTTTAAAAAAGATAAAAGAGAAAAAAGGAAGAAAAAATCCCTGTGTGAATGAGAATTTAAGCGACTCAAAGTTGTACCGCAGTAAATGTCACTCTCTGACGAGTAACTGAGCTAAATGCCTGCTAGTCAGACATGGGATGTCTATGACCAGCCCCATAGGCTCACTCAGCACACACTTGGGGACTTTTAAACTTCTGTTGTGAACTGAAAAAATACTTTTAAATGATTTTATTTCCCACTTTTTTAAAAGTAGAAATTGATACTGTCTTTTACAATGCACCCACCGGTGCCGGTTGGGAAATGCTGATTTAAACCATTCAACACATCTCTTATCCTATTTCATCGAAGCCTTCATAAAGACTTAGTTCCCTCTGATAATCTGCTCTGGTGTTTTAAAATCCTGATGTCGAGGAAGTCCTTACAGTCACACTTAACCTCTCAGGACCTCAGATTTCTCATTTAGGAAGTGAAGGGGTTTGGATAAGAGTCTTTTTAAAGTTCCACCTAGAATTAGAATGCTATGATTTTTGTGTTATCTAAAGCTTTAGTTTTCATAACTGTTTAGTATCAGGACAATGTTTTAAAACAAATTCAAAAGAGAAATCCTTAATATATAAAGCACATAAGAGTGAAGCTGAGAACACTCAAGGTCTCCAGAACACAATTTGAAAACCACGGATCTAAAGCTCTCTTTTAAAAACGCTTTCCTTTTTTCTTTGTCTCCGTGGAAAAGGAAAACATCTGGAAAGGATCCACCATATTAGTTTCCCTATGTGTACACCAGAACATATGTATTAAGTCACCTGTCAGCTTTTCTTCTCCAGATTAAATAGCCATTATAAGTCCCATTTCCCATCCCTTTTAAATATATTCCCCCTCTTTTTTTTAATGAACCTTCTTTAGTCTCTGTAATACTTTATTAAAATGTAAAGTTACAAACCAACTACAATCTCTGAGAAGAGCCAAGTGTAGCAAAAAGATTACTTCCAGCTCTATCATGTGCTTTTCTCACTCCCAACACACTCTAAGTTGTTTCCTTTTTAATAACCACATTCCATTGCTGCCTCCCATTCAACCAACAGCTTGGTTGGACCCACCTTGTTTTTTCTTTTTTTCTGTTTTCCTTTCTTTCTGTTTTTCTTCCTTCCTTTCTGTTTTTCTTCCTTCCTTCCTTTCTTTCTTTCTTTCTTTCCTTTCTCTTCTTTCTTTCTTTCTTTCTTTCTTTCTTTCTTTCTTTCTTTCTTTCTTTCTTTCTTTCTTTCTTCCTTTCTTCCTTTCTTCCTTTCTTCCTTTCTTCCTTTCTTCCTTTTCTCCTTCTTCTTCTTCTTTTGGCTAAACTTGTTATATCTAGTCAAGTAATTTCCCACCTAATACCCATATAATTTGTTATTGTCCTCATGGGCCCTTTGAAGTGTTTCCTATTGAATATAATTCTGTTTTTAATGGAGCATTTCCCTAATTAGTTAAGGTCACTGAAGTTTTCTTCTGCCTTCCAGCATACCTCATCCAACTTCATAACCAATGTGAATGTTCTTTAGTTTCTTGTTGAAGCTGTAGACTAATAAAATGGCAATTACCTAAAACAAATCTACACAGGAGGTGTGTTATGGGATGAATTGCATCCCACGAAATTCATATGTTGAAGCCTTATCCCCCAGTATCTCAGAATGTAACTATATTTGGATATACGGTCTTTAAAGAACTCACTGAATTGAAATGAGGCCATTTGGGTAGGTCCTAATGAAGTCTGACACAAAGAGACAGCTGGGGCTTCAACACAGAGATAAACAGAGAAAAGACCATGTGAAGACACAGCAAGAAAGTGACCATCGGCAAGCCAAGGAGAGAGGCCTCAGATGAAACCAGATCTGCTGACACCTTTGTCTTGGACTTCCAGCCTCCAGAACTGTGAGAAAATTAATGTCTGTCGTTGAAACCACCCCGTCTGTGGTATTTTGTTACAGCAGCGTGAGCAGACTAGTACAAGCTACTCTACTCATGACATTGTGCAGCCCCTTGGGGCTCACCAAGGAGTCTCCGCCATTACAGAGAAGGCACAAATACTTGTAACTCAAGCCAGAATGAGTTAGAAAGGAAGATCCAAGCAAAGTGCCCTGGGAGCAACAAGGGAGCCGAATTCTTTCTACTGGGGGATTGAGACTTGAAACAGGAGATGTCACCTGAGCAGAACCTTCAAAGATGGGCAAAATTCCAATCATGGGAGGCAAGGGGAGATGGTGGCCCTTGGTGAGGGGGAGGGAGGGACAGAGCTTCATGAGTGTAAACTACAGTCGTGCGATACCTGGGACAAGGTCAGTGGTTCACAAACCTACCTAAACATCAGAACTAACTGGAAGCTTTTTAAAAAATACGTAGATCTGCAGGCCCCACTTCTGATCTGCTGAGTCAGGAGTTCCAGAGAAAATGTACTGGAATCTTTATTTTAACCAACTTCTCAGGTGAGTTGTATCATCAAGTTTAAAGTCTCCTTTTGAATAAAAACATCTCACTGCCTGCTCCCTCTCCTCGTAACCGCTGTATTTCTATTGAATGAGAAAATACCTAATGACAGAAAAAGGAGTCACAACTCATGCTCAGATAGATGATCCTGTCTTATGGTGGCCACACGGATAGTGGAATAAAGTGACAGTAGCGTTTTCTCACCATCTAAGACCTAGAGCCAAGGTTTCAGGAGGAAGGGAAGGGGACAAAGGGCCCAACCAGTGTCTGTCTGTTTCTTTCTCTCCCTTTTTCCCTAATCGCTCTGAGAAGGCTGTCATCTTGTTTAAGTTTTTTGTTTTTTTTTTTAAATGAAACTCAAAATCCTCCCTTCTGAAGTGATGAAAGTAATCCCTACTTGTTAGGATACAGATTAGTTGAGGTCATTTATGTAAAGTACAAAACCTAGTATTGGACTCCACCGTATCCGCCAGCCCCACTCCCACCCCACCAACACATGCATAAACTCTTTGACATATATTTTGAAGCTGGGTCCTTTAGGCCACCTTTCCTCAACTCGGGGTTTCCTGAAGCCCAAAGCTTACCTCAGAAAAGCTCTGTTTCAATAACAAATTCACACCAATAGGGGCCTACTTCCATAACTCAACAGTCAGTGACCCCCGAATGAGCTAACCTCCCAAAGGGATCACAGTTTTGCTCAAGTGCATGAGAGACCACACGCAGACAGTGGCACCCTACTGTTCTTTCTAGATTCTTCTCCCTTCAGCCTTGAAAGTCACCTTTTCCAGAAAAGGTGACTCTGACATCCCCCCTGATATCCCTCTCATAAATCCTTCATTTAGTTTCCCTCAGTATCTCTGCTGTATTTCTTTCATTCGTTCGTTCGTTCATTCATTCATTCATTCATCTAATCAGGAAAAGACCGATCTTGCCAGGACTTATTTTAGACACTGAATGAACAAACAGGCAAGGTCTCCACTCTCCTGGGCCTGCCATTCTAGGAGAGGGGAGGACAGTAAAAATTCAATATGCAGCATGTCAGGTGGGGATAAATGCTAAGAGAAAAACCAAAACAGTGTAAGGAAGCAAACGGGGATATTGCTATTTGGGTAGGACAGTCAGGAAGACCTCACTGATGTAGTGTCTGAGCAGAAACATGAAGGAATGAAACATGAAGAAATCCCAGCAGGATATCTGGGAAGAAAGTTCCAGGCAGCATCTTTTTTTCCCACAGTGGCAGGGGTCTTGTGGTTTTCAGTTTCTCCGCCACTGTTGCAGGCCGAATTGTGTCGCTCCAGAAAAGATATGCTGGGATCCTAACTAACCCCCAGTACTTCAGAATGTGACCTTATTTGGAGATAGGGTCTCAGCAGAGATGATCGAGTTAAAGTGAGGTCATCAGGATAGGCCCGAATCCAATATGACTGCTGTCCTTATAAAACGGGGAAATTTTAGACAGAGGTACACAGGAAAACACCATGTAGAGATAAAGGCAGAGATGGGGCGATGATGGCCAGCAAATGACCAGCTCTAGGAGAGAGACCTGGAATAGATTCTCACAACCCTCAGAACCAGCCCTGGCCGCACTTGGAAATGGCACTGCTAGTCTCAGAACTGTGACAATAAATTCCGGCTCTTCAAGCCTGAGTGGTGTAAACAAAGTTTGTAGTACTTTGTCATGGCAGCCCTAGGAAACTCATATAGCTGACTATCGCTGTGAAGGTCACACACAGACCACTGCCTTACCCGGTTCAGAGGATAAAGCCCTGTTTACATGGGGCTCTGTGTACCCCTAGGTGACTATAACCACCCCTAACTGGACTCCCCGTTTCCAGGCTTACTTTTTCCATTCTCCACAGTCCTGTCCCTTCCTCTTTAAAATGAAAATGGGATCATCTCACTGGTTCACAAGCCTTCACCTGCTTCTCGTTGTCTTCAGGATACAATCCAAATTGATCAGCGTGGGAACCAAAGACCACAGGATCCAGTCCCGATTTACCTCTCCAACCTTGCTTCTCTCATCTCTGCCCCCTCCTCTGGTGTCTAATTTCCACTCATCCTCGGACCTCAATTTAGTTACCACCTACACTGGGAAGCCTTCTGAAGACCACCAAGACCAGGTCTGGTGCCCCTCCCATGTATATCCGGAAGTCCTTGTGTTGAATGCTGTTGTTGCATTTCTTACCGTGTGCCCACCTGTTTGTCCATCTCCTCCTTTTGAACATGAGTTCCTGTATTGGTTGTTTCTCTAGGCACTAGGAAAGCGCCTGGCTCTTGGGGAACATTCACTGGACAGATGAGTAAATGCACAAAGCATGCCGTGTTTTAACCAGCTGGTCCCAGAACTAATTTTGTTTTCCCCTTTAAGGCGTGGGGGACGGGGAGGTGACCTTTCAAGAGATTTCCCAATAGCCTGTGGAACCACTGGACCTGGATGAAGCTGCACCTTTCCTTAATGGTTCCAAGAGGAATTTAGATTAGACATTCAAGAGCCGGTCCTTGTGTCGCAACATGCTGCAGTGTAAGGAAAGGAAGTAAACAATCTATCGCATGATTTTTGAGTCTGGGGTTGACCAGCAGGAGCCTATTTTTTGATATGAAGTGGCACTTGCAGGTTTCTTCCCAGCCTCTGATTCTGTAACTGCAAGTCCATGACCTACAGGTAAAAGTGGTGGGCGGACACGAGAGCAGGGGATTATTGCACCCCACAATGCAATGTGTTCTGTGCACAAGAATCCAAAAAGTAAATATTTTTGAGGTTTAAAAATTATTGCACACACACAAAAGAAATTATTGCACACACAGTTATAAATGCTGAAGAGCCTGGAAAAGGAAAGAGAGGAAGACAGTAACAATTTTTAAATATATATTATA
>CM052886.1:22216700-22229775 GCA_028534135.1 Potos flavus
GGGGGAGACTAGCTCTTCGCAGCAGGAAGTCTTCAATGGCTATCGAGTTATGAAGAAACAACTCAGAACAGAAGTCCTTATTCGGAGCGCTAAACTCGCTTTTACCACATAAAGAGCAATATAAAAGCTCGGAGCGGTCTCATCTTGGTGTTGGGGAAACAACTCGGCTTCCCCATGTGAGAAAGCAAGAGAGCTCCGACCGGGTAGTAGCCCAGAGCGGTGTAAGGGTTTTTATTTGCAAGTCAATGAGCCAAATGGACGACCGGCTACTTGTGCCGCGTCCTGAGAAGCAAGGTTATTATTACCGCCTATTGCCCCACTGAACAATTTCACTGCAAAGGAAGAGTCTCAGCAGTGTGTGTGCGCACGGTGCCATACGGGACGTGCAGCTACGTGCCCACCTCCAGAACTTTATTTACAAAGCGATTACCATGTTATCTATTTGTTTTCCTTTTCAGGCAACAGCAGCTTTACTCAGCCCTCGAATTTCTTAATTACAAACCCGTTCGCTTCTAAATCAACCCCAAATCGTCAGGCAGAGCCCGGAGGGAGGCTGTGCAAGTTTGCACACACCCCCACCTCCCGGATCAAGGGCAACAGCAGAAGCAAGAAACTGTGTATGTGCAAAAAGGTGGATCTGGGGACGAGGATCGCTGAGTTTGTTTACAGAGCAGAGACGCCTCAGCTCGGATGCCAAAGCTACCAAGAGCTGCAAACGCAAACTTAGCAGAAGCACACGTACCCCGGGAGCGGCGAGCGGGCCCGAAAGCGCGGACCGGATTCTCAAGAGCGGGAGCGGAGGCAGCGGGCCCGCGAGCGCTCTCCGTCCACCTGCAGCCGCTGCCGCTCCCCCGCCCCCAGCTCCTGTCCTTGAAAGGAGTGGGGGGAAAAATGCATCCACACGCAGAATATCTAGATCAGGTTTACCCAATACCCCTGTAAAAGCACAAAGGCACAGCCCAGGAAAGTGTGCTCGGGGAACGGGCATTATCTGTCCGGGGATTTAAAACCCCACTCGGTGAAACACAGCCATTCTTCGCAGCCCGGGGGTGGGGTGTTGCAAAGCCGGGAAGGCAGAAAGGCACTATGGAGGAAGGGGACGCTGAGAGAACCCCCTTTTCCCGTAGAAAGCACCTCAGATCGCTAGGTGAGCCAAGCGGGAGAGCTGGGGGGTGGAGGACCCGACCAGAGGGGAGCGGTGCGTTTTCCTCGCTCCTCTCAGGGCGCGAGCTACTTTGGGGGTAGGGCTCCACGGGTCATTTTCTCCCCGCCCCGGGGGCAGCCGGGCTCATCCCGTTTATGGGGCGGGAGGAAACCAGAGTCGACCGCAGCGAGGCGGCGCCTGGGCCCGCAGCCTCTGCGCACGTGCCTCCGGCCGCGGGGACGCGACTCGCCTACCCGGTCCGGCGCGCCCGGAGTTCCGGAGTCCGCGTTTTGCCGCCGCCCGCCCGGGAGGCTCGCTCCGCCCTTCCTGAAATCCCTTATATTAACTGTGGCCAAAGCCCTAAGAAACACAGCTCATTGTTGGCAGCTGCCGGGCGGTCTTACCGAGCTGTGAGGGCAGCAGAGGGGAAATAAAAGGGAACGGCTCCGATTCTGCCCCAGCGGCCACTGCAAGACCTCGGTGCCGACATCGCGACAGCGAGCGCCCTGCACACCAGGAAGGCCCCCTCTATGTGCTGCTGAGCCGGTCCTGGACCCGACGATCCCGCCCTCGGTCTTCGGAGCAGAAATTGCAAAGACGGAAGGTAAGCGCGGCGGGCGAAGCTGGCTGGGGCGCCTGCCAGCCCAGTCCTCCGAGGGCTGGGTTTGCCCGGAGGAAGAGCGTGAGGCGGAGCTGGGGAATAACAACAGGATGTGCAACAACAGGATGAGGAGGGCTGATTTAATGCCTGAAGTTCGCGGCAGGGCTACGGGGCACTTCCTTTATTAGGCGACTGCAGGGAGCAGAAGGGGGTGTGGGGTCGGGTCCGCCCGTCCGATCGCAGGGGAAGGGGCTGTTTGTTCAGCGCCCAGCTCTGTTGTGGGTGGCAGGTCCGCCGTGGTGGCGAGCCTGGGTGCACTGGCTACTAGTAGGATCCCGGGGAGGGCGAGCGATTTTCGCAGCCGATGTGCGTCCGGGGAGCCTAGGGGGCAGAGGCGAGAAAAAGTGGGGTGCGCCGTGGTGGGCTGCACGTGTAGCGCGGGTCTTAACCGTCTGTCCTTTTCACTTTCAGGACTGGAAATGGCAGACCATATGATGGCCATGAACCACGGGCGCTTCCCCGACGGCGCCAACGGGCTGCACCACCACCCTGCCCATCGCATGGGCATGGGGCAGTTCCCGAGCCCCCATCACCACCAGCAGCAGCAGCCCCAACACGCCTTCAACGCCCTAATGGGCGAGCACATACACTACGGCGCAGGCAACATGAATGCCACGAGCGGCATCAGGCATGCGATGGGGCCGGGGACTGTGAACGGCGGGCACCCCCCGAGCGCGCTGGCCCCCGCGGCCAGGTTTAACAACTCCCAGTTCATGGGCCCCCCGGTGGCCAGCCAGGGAGGCTCCCTGCCGGCCAGCATGCAGCTGCAGAAGCTCAACAACCAGTATTTCAACCATCACCCCTACCCCCACAACCACTACATGCCGGATTTGCACCCTGCTGCAGGCCACCAGATGAACGGGACAAACCAGCACTTCCGAGATTGCAACCCCAAGCACAGCGGCGGCAGCAGCACCCCCGGCGGCTCGGGCGGCAGCAGCACCCCCGGCGGCTCCGGCAGCACCTCGGGTGGCGGCGCGGGCAGCGGCAACAGCGGCGGCGGCAGCGGCGGCGGCAGCGGCAGCAACATGCCCGCCTCCGTGGCCCACGTCCCTGCTGCAATGCTGCCGCCCAATGTCATAGACACTGATTTCATCGACGAGGAAGTGCTTATGTCCTTAGTGATAGAAATGGGTTTGGACCGCATCAAGGAGCTGCCCGAACTCTGGCTGGGGCAAAACGAGTTTGATTTTATGACGGACTTCGTGTGCAAACAGCAGCCCAGCAGAGTAAGCTGTTGACTTGATCGAAACCCCGGCGAAAAGAAATCAAACCCTCCCCGCCCCCCACCCCAACTTCGGTGTGAATTAAAAAAACATTCCCTTAGACACAGTATCTCACTTTTCAGATCTTGAAAGGTTCGAGAACTTGGAAACAAAGTAAACTATAAACTTGTACAAATTGGTTTTAAAAAAAAAATTGCTGCCACTTTTTTTTTCTGTTTTTGTTTCGTTTTTGTAGCCTTGACATTCACCTCCCTTATGTAGTTGAAATATCTAGCTAACTTGGTCTTTTTTGTTGTTTGTTTTTACTCCTTAGTTCCTCACTTTCTCCAGTGCTCAACTGTTAGATATTAATCTTGGCAAACTGCTTAATCTTGTGGATTTTGTAGATGGTTTCAAATGACTGAACTGCATTCAGATTTACGAGTGAAAGGAAAAATTGCATTAGTTGGTTGCATGAACTTTGAAGGGCAGATATTACTGCACAAACTCTGCCATCTCGCTTCATTTTTTTAACTATGCATTTGAGTACAGACTAATTTTTTAAATATGCTAAACTGGAAGATTAAACAGATGTGGGCCAAACCGTTCTGGATCAGGAAAAGTCATACTGTTCACTTTCGAGTTGGCTGTCCCCCTCCCCCATATGTACAGACAATAATAGGGTGTGGAATGTCGTCAGTGGCAAACATTTCACAGATTTTTATTTTGTTTCTGTCTTCAACATTTTTGACACTGTGCTAATAGTTATATTCAGTACATGAAAAGATACTACTGTGTTGAAAGCTTTTTAGGAAATTTTGACAGTATTTTTGTACAAAACATTTTTTTGAAAAAATACTTGTTAATTTATTCTATTTTAATTTGCCAACGTCAATAAAAAGTTAAGAAATACTTGTTTTCTAGAAGTCATTTGAGGGGGGGTGGTTCGTTTCGGTGGCTTTTTTCCCTCAAGTTGAACACTTTATTGATGAGAGTAAGCATTCCAAAGGATAAATTACAGGACACTAAAACAGGTCATGATGAGCTTAAGTGGAGAGCAGGATTTAACATAATTGGCATAATGCTTCATTGTTATCATTGTAACATGCCTCTTGGTGTGGTTTAATCAGAAGCTGCAAAGTTGTCAAAGAGCATTTTTTTTTTCTTAATTGCCATCATTTTCAAGTGTACTTCAGAGTTCGGTTTGTAACACTAAATATCATAAATATTTTCTTCACAGTGGGGGCGGGGGGGGGACTAAGTGTTTCTGGTTACACCTGATTCAACTACGTCAATGAAGGTAGACCGGGATAATACACTAGGAGATTGATGAGGATAGCATTAAACATAAATCTACCTTTATCTCTAGTGACGAATTTTATTTCTCAGCAGAAGTCCTAAGGAGAGACACACATTTTCTAGCTTAATCTCTGAAACAGCTTCTGACTGGTTTATAGTCCTAAGAGGAAGAGGGGGCAGAATTCCACCTTGAGGCTTTCTATTTTGTTCTATAATACTTAAAATTTACACAGGGAGGTTGATTCAAAGGTCAAATTACAGTCTTCACAAGATGTTCCCTCTCAAGCATGCCCTGTTTTCCAGAATTCCGAGCTTTTTCTGCTACAGGCAAGGGGTGTAAAGGACATAAGGATAAGATTGCTTTAATTTTACCTAAACATGTTAGCAAAAAGACACAATTATGGTTAAGTAGGTGTCAAGTTTTTCCTTATATAATCAAGTAAAAGAAAAAGTCATATTGTTAAATTCTCAAGTTATCCCAGTTTGAAGATGGAATTTTGTTTTTCCCTTTCATGTTTTCCTAGCTTATCTTATAAAAGTAATACATCTACATTCAAGAAAATAGTCTTTTATATTTGACCCACTGGAGAAGTAAAGAAATAGAGGTGGAGGAAAATCTCACAAATAATACTTTAAAAGAGCATTTCATTTAGACTCCCATATTCTAATCTTAAATCCCATATCTCATAATAAAAAAATCACAGAAGGAAACACAGAAGTGTTAAATTACAGTGAGTCTGGCGAAAAGGCTGATTTCAGAATAATTCAGATCACCTACATTCTATAATTCTATTTCCAAGGCAAGCCATTAAAATTAAGATGCACACTTCACTGGGCTCTTTATACCTCTATAACTGACACTTCCCTATTCAAAATTATGTTCTAAATAAATAATTTCTCTGAAAATACAAAATCATTCGAAACTCTTCACCCCATTTTTAAAAACTCATCCAGATTTCCCACATTAATAGTTCAAGCTGAAGTTTTCTTCAGCTAAAATATGTCAATACTAAATCTGCAATCAGCAGTAAATCTTCCTGGCTAAGCATTTTCGCAGTAAGTTTTTCTTTTTCTTTTTTTTTTTTTTCCAGAGGCTCAAGTGAAAAAATATGTTTGCATACATATTAATGAAGCAATTCTTATTCTTTTTCACTTGTGCCAGGAAAAAAGGAAAGCTATTGGAGGCATTGTTTTTTTTGCGTAAAGAAACACGCAAAAGAATAGTCTTGCCACCACCCTTCGCCATTTATTCTGCCAGGAAATAAGCCACAACACCTGCTCTGTCCCTAAATTCCTCCTGCTGCTCTAACACCGGAACACGTATGTGGAGATGCAGAGCCCAAGGAACTATTATTAGATCCTGAGCCCATCTCTGCCAGAACAGAGGACTCAAACAGAGGAGCTGGTTTTTCAAAGCCCCATTTCTCCTCAGTGCAAATACAAGCCTCCCCCAGCCCCTGTTCATTTGAATGATCTCTATTCCGCACAAACTCTTTCTTGATCAACAATTGAGCAAATTCTATGTGATATCGGCAGGTCTCTTAAGCAGAGGAAAAATAACTCCTTGTTTGAACAACCTGATTAATGAAACCTGTACAGTGACCTAGATCACCCGGCTACTGGCGGACATTTGCAAAACCTTTTGTGGTCTTGCTTCCTACCAAGTTGCTTATAGCATATGGGGAAATTTGACCTCCGTACCTTGGCAGTTTTTCAAAAAGTTCTAATATGGTACAAGAGAGCTTCTGTTCTTTAAGCTTTGCCCACAAATAGACACTCCACGCTTGATTTTCAAGATGAGATCAATGATAAGCAAGAACATCATAGAAACATGTCAGGAAAATGACACATTGATAAAAACTTGTCCTGCCTTGTGGCTGCTAAAATCCTGGTGGCAGTATTTTCACTGGGGCTGATAAAGCCGTTACAACTATGGATGGGTCTTTGAAGGACAGTTACCTAATCACCACTGTTTATGGGGTGCTAGGCTAGAGCACTAGTACCAGAAGGCTGACATCTATTGTGAAGTTTATGGTTTCCGTGACTTTTACTACTGTAAACGCCTGGGATAGCTATAAATTGATGTCAACATTAAAGGCCAGATCCTTTAGAGCAAAATATTAATCCACTAATCTATTATGGGTGGCCGGCTTTGAAATATAAACTTTGCAGCCCCAGACCATTAGGTGTTTTCGCCCCCTTGTGGAATTTATTTAGAAGGTCAAAGGAAAGCCATTTGCCCAAGAGGGATTTTTTTTGTTGTTTTACTGTTTGTTTGTTTGTTTACCATTTCTGAATGCTTCCTTTTCTTTCTTGAAGCAAACAGCACATATTTGAGCAACACAATTTTTAGCAAAGAAGATTCCAAAGTAAACTCCCTTTATGCAAATAAGAGTGTTTTACTTACCAAAAGACCTTAACTCAGGATGAAATGTGCGTAATTGAGATTTGCCTCACATTTCAAGATAGGCACCGGTTAAGGGATTTTCTTTTATAAAAGTAAAATGTGCAACGCTTTAGCCTGTCAGTTAAAGCTGATACTCTGTACCCTCACAACAAAACTGTTGATTTGGGACCAGTGCAAATAACAATGCATCTGATGGTAAGGGTTTGGAAAGGTGGAGGGAACTATCTAGGAATGCAGAATGCAGTTATCTGTGTTGGAATGTGACCAAGCCACAGGCTCTAATCTTGTAAAAGGGCCACAGGATGTTTAATGAGAATGAGTGTTGCTGTCTAATTGATTCAGTAAAATTTACTTTAAAATAAGCTTGGCAGATAACATTGTCTCCAAAAAAATAAATAAACTTAGAATTCAAGGAATTTAGGACCCAAGCCATTGGCAATTTTCTCCTTTCCAACCGTATTGTTTTGCTAGCACAAAAGAGGTGTTACACAGCTTCAGAGATGGTATTTATCATTTTGGTCCTGTACCACTATCATCAGAATCAAGAGTTCCCAGGCAGGTTGAAGCAAGAACAAGAGGTAGCACATCAAGTGACTTAGCCAATGAGCCCCTATTATCATGTGTTCTGTTTGTCTTTTCCCCCCAGAATAGAAGAAACAATGGCAACGTCAGAATTTTAATTGCCGTGGACTGGCTTAAATTACTTGACCTATTTTTATCCAGCGAGCAGAGACATAGTTCTGTTTTTCCTGGTGGCAATACTTCTCATTTAAATTGGAAAAAGAAATATAAGAACGTTTCTCTATCAACTATGGTACTGCTCATAAATAACTGTAGTTTGCTTTATAGTAAATAAGACTCACATACATTTTTTTTTTAATTTTAAGACACCTGAAATAAAGAACTTTCCCCCCTCGTTGGAGAACTTAAATTCATAAGGAATGCTAAATAATGAACTAAAAAGGCTCTAAGAGCTGCTAGTGTGAATTCCCACAGTATTTTGCTATTTATGAACACAATAAAAGAAAGGCTAAGAGCAATTGAGGTCTACTGTGTTGAGGATCTAAATCCATGTTGATCCGTGGGAAAAAGAACATCAACCAACACCTTTCGTTCGATCTCAGAACAAATAATGGCTTTTTAGTGCCCGGATCCTTATCAGCCACTTCGTTGACCAAGATGAGCATTAAAGGTGTCTGAGCCGGCCCCAAGAGCCGGCTGGGGGTACTTTTTGAGGATTCTGCTTGGCTAAACCAAGACATGCGGAGTGAACTAAAGCAGATACGAGGCGAACGATGAGTATGCCTTATGTGTTGTTGGTTTTCATGAGGCTGAACTAATCTGAAAGATTAATGAGGCAAGGAACGTGGGTGAGAACAGTGCTTCGCAGGATTCTTGGAATTTTCCTGTGGTATCACCAATGTGCTCTACCCTGAAATCCTTCCCCTTCTTCCCTCTACACTGGAGCGGTTCCTTGATCCCATTTCGGGTTGCTGAACAAAGCAGACAAGGGATTCTGGCTCCAAAGGGGCTTGTGGCCAGGCAAGGTTAGTGTGGTCTGCTTTGCAGGAGATATGCAAATAGGCAAGTGGCTTTTGAAAAGTTAATGGTGCTAAAGAATCCTGTCGGTCTATTCTTGACAGCTGGGTGGGGATCGAGATTTAGGCTTGAGTAAAAGTCAAACTGGCATAAAACCAGAAAAAAAGCCGTCAGAGGACATCCAACTCCCGGCTGTGATATTATTTTATGAACACTTGTAGGGAACAGGATGCTAGAGTGGAGGAAATGTGATCAGGGCTATTGAAGCCTTTTCTCTTTGTGTCTCCCTAGGGACTGATAGAAAATTTGGCCTTGTGGTTTCTTTAACTAGCTTGAGCACAGAGCTTTTTTAATTTCTGGTAACCCACCATTATTTTTTGTTTTGTTTTGTTTTGTTCTGTTTTGTTCCCCCTTTGCTTCATGACTATATCTCCATGCTGACAAACACACAGCACTTAAATTGTGCATAAAAATTCTTAGGTTACCTTGTAAATATTGCCCCATTACATTTATTTTGGATACCTCTTTGAAGGAAGATCCTGGATGCTAAATGATGGCTAATTCCATATTTCTTCTCTTGATCTTATGTGTTTAGCAAATACATGGACAATGGAGCCAGTAGGTGAAAGGTGATTGAACTGCTATGCTCCTAACATGAACCTAAAATAAATATCTAAATGTTTCTTAGATTCCTGCCTGCCACCATGCTTTAGGGCAAAGATTCTCAGCTGAGTGGGGCCACCCCTCTGGGAGGCAGATCAGAATGGGGAGGGTGTCGGGCAGTAACCTGAAAAAACATATTGCATACTATTATGTCTTTGGAAAAATGTTTAAATACATATTATTTCAGTAGGACTTTTTAAAAATCTTCTTGACTGGTGGGGCATGGACTTGAAACTGGTGAGAAACACTGTTTAGGCTACATGCTTTTTTTTTTTTTTTAAGGCAACATGCTTTTTACCAAACCAGAGAAATTCACCCTTCAGCCAGCATTACGGAACAAATCATTTTGTTAAGCTTGCTGTGACTGAGCTGACTTTGCTGAGCACCTACTATGTGACAGGCATCGTGATGGGCGCTTTATGTACAGAATCTTATTTGATCCTCACGCTATTCCTGCAAGGTTCGTGTCATTATTCCAGTAGTAGGTAAGGAAACTGTTATTTGGAGAGGAAGTAAATTGTTCAAGGGCAATACAGCTGGTAGGAGGCTGAGTGGTTTCCCGGAACTCACTTCTAATACATAACACTACCACTCTACACCAAACTACTCTTATTCTTGGATGTCCCGATTAGAAGCTCGTCAGTCAGTTTAGTCACGTGCTTCAGGGGAAAAAAAAAAGCACTACATTATATATACACGAATGATGAAGTATACTAACACAACTATGACATAGAACTATCTGTACAGTGACATACCATTTCTTTTCGGAATTCACAACATTTGGGTCTACACTTCTCACATCCAGTCTAAAGATTCTTCTGAATTTAAGTTCCGCCCCAAAAGTGCCAGTCTCGTAGGTGGGGAGTCTGCCTAATCCCTTCTTAAGAGCTTCACCCCGTTCACACTTCAAGTCAAATGAAATAGTACAAGTGATTTAAATTTTGATTTTGTTTTTAATTTCTTAATTGAATTACAGATTGCTGAATAGTAAAGTTTCTTTCGCAGATTAAGGGAACGCCTTAGCTTTGTCAATTTCACGACCTATTAAATCAGAATGTCAATGGCTAGATTCTTCCGGGTAAACAGAACTACCTCATAACTTGACACGCTGCCTGGAAGCAGCTATGATTTAACATTGTTCCTAAGAGTCAGGCTGATTTCAGAATATTAGCATGCAAAAAATAGATGCATCTCAAAATAAAGAAAATATAGTATTTAGTTACTTTACACTTAAATAAGCTTCCTCAATCTATCTAAACTTTCTTGATGGACAGATAAGCCCACTTCCTCTTGCTTTGGTCTTCTATGGAAACAGAAAACTTTTCCATTAATAATTGTAGTAAAAAGAATAGCACAGGAGGAGTAAAGACCATGGGTTGTAGTCTTAGCTCTGCAACCAAATAGCTGGGTAACTTAATCACCGTTGGCTCAAGTTTCTCCATCAGTAAAATGAAGATATATGTTTAATTAATATATCATGTATTCAAATTCTCAAGAGGGAAACATAAGCCCATTCCTATCATGTTCTTCCTCTGGAAAACTGCAGTAGAATATCATAAAACCCCTTCAAAATCTTTACATCAGTTCTTGCCATTGTTTTTCCAAAATAAACGTGAGTCTGGGGATATGCTGCCATTCAGGTCAACTCTTCAATGGTTGGAATCATCTCTATAAATGTCCCCCTTCATTGCCATAATAAACGCTAGAGTTGGCTACTGGGATTTCTCAATCTGTAAGCAAATGCCAAAAAAAAAATTGCCACTTGGAAAGATACAGATGACTATGTAACATTCTTGGCTGGTACAGTGGTTGAAGTATTTATATTGTGCATTGAAAATAATTTGATCAATTCTTCATTGAAGTTCTGCTCTATTTTCTTAGAGGTTAATTTCATTTTTTGAACCTCCTAAATACCAGATGCAGAATAAATATTTGGGCTCTTTTTCCTTCAAACAACTCTTCCTGGAACATCATCATCATCACTGTTGTTGTTGTTTATTTTCTGGAAAAGACAATCCCATATATAAAGCTAAAATACAGGAACCTAGCAGGTGCTAAACACTGTGAGTTTTCAAGCAGGTAAGAGGTACACATCTATGCCCTCTTATTTCCTTTTCCCCAACCTCCCAACATACAGTCTCTGTTTTATACCACCACCGTCCTCCAGTTTGGGGAATCAATTATTTAGCTAGATGACAAATAGAGTCATTGAAAATTAGTTATACAGAGGAAACTATAATACATAACTACCCAAGAAATAATTATTGACTGGCATGTAAAGGGGAAGGAGCTGAAGAATCATGATCAACTATTACAATAAAATATTTGTTCCTTTCACTACTTGGCCACTAGGTGTAGCTGACGGTCCATAAGTTCATATTTACTCTTAAGTCACCTACTAGACTAGATTGTCACAGACTTAAAGAACTTGACTCCTGCCTTTGCTGTTTGTTTTATTAATTAAAATGTAAAATATTCCGTAAAAATGTAAAATATGCGATCTATTATAACTCAGAATTAAAGATAAGCCAATGACACCTCAACACGCTCTGCCAAGACACCATTGCTCACTACAGTCTGATAGATGTTGGAAATGGACAAAAGGTATCTTTGAACTGTTCTCCACTTTCCCACCCCTCTATCCTCTTCCCTTTCCAAAGTGCTCTCATCCTGCCTTCCCTTCACTCAAGTACCAGTGGCTCAATTTTCTGCCCTTCTGGGAACATTTATATCTTAGGAGAGAAACTCTGGAGAGAGTACAACATTTAAACTGAAGGAGTACGTTTTCAATGATAGGTTTTTGTACACCAGTCTGAAAGAGATTGGAAGGTTGCCAGGTCTTTCTCTGCCTTTCTCCGATCCTTAAATCATTCCCCTCTCCCGTTTCTCCTCTTATCTCTCAAGCCAGTCCAGTTTGATGTCATATATTAAGCTCTTTGCTCTTCCCTTAAGTATTGATGTTCACCAGACTTCTCACCTCACCCTACTTGCCAATTCCTAAACGTTCTGATACCATCAGAAAGGGTTCTAATACTGAGGATTCCAATACTTGGATCTTCAGCCCCAGACTCCTTCCCACATTCTGCCTGCTACTGAAGGAATACACACACACACACACACACACACTGACTTCTGATAAGCATTTAAGCACATTGTGTCCAAGACTCATTCAGTCCTCTGTCCCTTACCCCCTATGTTGCATTCCCAGTAATGGAATACCATTCTTTTAGATTCACAAGCCAGAAGTCTAGAAGTCCTAGATTTCTTCCTTTTTTATCCACCTCAGCTCTCATCAATCTAATTGGTCAATGCATTCAATAAGTTCTTTGCCCTTGCTGTCCCTCTGCCTGAAATGTGTTCTCCTTCCTAACACCCCTTTGCTTCTTCCATGAACACATTAATTAAAATGGAAAGCTACCTCCTTTTTTTCCCCATGGCATTCCCTATCCCTTTAATCCTGCTCAGTTTTTCACCAGAGCACTCCTGGTTGTTTTCAAATCAATCTGTAAAGTCCTAGACACTCATCTCATCGAAAGATGGATTCCCTGAATCTACTACACAGCTTCAGAGGCTGAGTCAGAAAACACCTTCTAGTTCTCTTGGGACACTTGGCCTTGGAGCCCTGAGCTGCAATATAAGAAGCCCAACTCTTCTGAGGCTGTCATACAATGAGGAAATCAGGCCACTTAGAAAAGCCATGTATAGGTGCGTCTACCAAGCCGCTCCCACCTGATTGCCAGTACCAACCTCCATTATGAGTGAAGACGCCTCCACGTGCTTCCACTCTCCAGCATTGAGTTGCCCTTAGCTGTTAAGTCTTTCCAGCAGAAGCTCCAGACGTTAGACATAGAGCAGAGATAAACCATGCTTTTGAATTCCTGTCCCACAGAATCCATAAGCATCATAAAATGGAGAGTTTGGGGGTGATTTGACAAATAACTATCATAACTAAGTAGCACTTACCACTATCTTGCATAACACATAATTCACTTACTCAAATTATTTCCTGATTCTGTCTCTACTTTAAATTATGAGCCCTATGAGGATAGGAATTTTTGTCTATGTTGTTCATCACACCCAGAAGAATAAATATTTGTTGAATAAATGAATGAGTTGATGAGTGAATGAATTCATCTCACCTTTGTTGTATCATTCTC
>CM052886.1:22230275-22324530 GCA_028534135.1 Potos flavus
CCATCCAAGTTTCTTGCTTCAGGAAGAGTTATTTTAAGATATAGATTTGATCCTATTACTCAGGCCAACTGAAATGGTTCATCTAAGTAGTCATGTTCATATCATAATGACCCTGTCTCCCAATGACATGAATGATTGGACCATAGGCAAGTAGCTGTCCAAAGGCAAGCACATTAGCTGGCCAGGAAAATCCCAACCAAGAGACAGAGAAACTATAGTCAGATCACAGTAGTGTTTAACCTGAAATCATCTTGAGGTGAGTCCAGGATGTCCTTTTTGGGTCATATACTCTATTAAAGACCAGAGAAACTAGCTTGCAGAAGTCCACTGGAGAGGAACCCTGGGTCAGAAGAAAGCAATACTAAGAGACCATATGACCCCAAATACAGAGGGAGAAAGAAGATATATCTGTCCCCAACAGATTTCTAATTCCCCAATTCAGTGTCCATGACATCCACCTGTGCATTGTTTCTATGAGTTATCCCCAGACTTTTCTTTATTTGCTCTAACTTGAGTGATTTAAAGAGGAACACCTATTTTATTACTCTATGCTCTTGCATATGTTGCTCCCTCTGCCTGGAAGGCTCTCCTCGTCTTCATCCCCTTGTTGAACTGTCCTTCAAAATCCATTTCAAGCGTTTTCTTCTCCAAAAGACCTTTTCATATGAGTCTCTACTTTGTGACACTCCTATACATTGTAGATACCTCTATTTATTTGTATTTATCACACAGTACTACAATTATTTCATAATAAGCTCCTCTTTTATACTTTGCGATTGGACTAGTCCCCCTTTATCTGTGGTTTCACTATCCATGGTTTCAATTACCTACTGTCAACGTGGTCCAGAAGTAGATGATGATATGTCAAAAGGTCAACAGGAGCCTAACACTAAGTTATAATGTCTACGTCATTCACCTCACTACATCTCATCACATAGGCATTTTATCATTTCACATCGTCAAGAGAGGAACAGGGTGGGAATGGTACGACAAGATATTTTGAGACAGAGACTACAATCACATAACCTTTATTACAGTATATTGTTCTATTTTATTAGTAGTTATTGTTGTTATTCTCCTACTGTGCCTAATCTGTAAATCAAATTTTATCATAGGTATGTGTGTATAGGAAAAAACATAGTATATATAGGGTCCAGTACTATTCGTGGCTTCAGGCATCCACTGGGCGTCTTGGAACATATCCCCCATAGATGGGGGGGAGGGAAGTGCTGTATATACATTAGGAAATATGCAGCTACAAGTAACAGAAACCCTGATTTTGGCTTACGGCATAAGGATATGTATCAGCCATCCTAAGTCAATGGAAGGAAAAACTCCGTGGTTGGTTAATTCACTGATTGAACAATGTCAACAGGGACTTGGGTTCTTATCTTTCTAATGGGCTCAGTTTTGGCCTCACTTGGACTGGTGACACATAGCATTAGCAGAGCATAAGTGACATACGGACCCAACAGTGTCCAAAAGAAAAGCTCTCTGTCTTCTGTGGAAGAGAAAACTTTTCACAGAAGCATTCACTCCACTGAGTATCATATCACACAGCCCTTTCTGAACCAACCACTGAGATTGGTTTTCCCGTGGGTTGGAAGTAACACAGTTGGCTTAAACTGATCACCTGGGGTGGAGTAGATAGATATTGCACCAGCAACTCTAACACCAGAAGAGTTAAAAGCTAAGCCGACCCTTTCTGAAATTGAAGGCGAGATGTTTTGTTTTGTTTTGTTTTTGCTAGAACTGAACATGATTATTTTTAAAATTGTTATATTTTCAAATAGGTCTGCTTCATATGATAAAGGTGTATAGCCAACAAAATTATATTGTAAATCACTCAGAGTAGGTTTATTTGATAAAGGCGGAAATGCCTTCTATAAGGTGATATTTGTTAATATAAATAAATATCCTCTTAAAAAGAAGTATATAATCATTATGTCTTCATTTCTAGCTCTTAAAAATCCCCTTGTTAATATAATTAATAAGCAATTTCTCTGAACCAAGAAAATCATGTACATGTTGGCAGGTGATTAATCTCAGTGCAAAATGAACAGAACCTAATATTTATGAACAATTTACTGATAGCTAGCTATGCAGTCTATTTCCATGATTAGATGCACTGACCCATATGCCAAAGCCAAAAAGAAAATAACGTTAGTCTGGTAAGATCGAAGAGAAATCTAATACACGACATCTTTTGTTCTATGCACTCATTGCTTGCCCTACCCTTCCATAAAATGCCCCTTTCTGCATTCCAGTCATGTACATACACTCAAGAACTCCCATGATCTTCCTTGGCCACAGGGACTAGTTAGGGCTCCCCACACAGACTCCTTTGAACCAACCATCATACTTTATCTTCCTGGTTGCAGCTAATTTGTCCACAGATAACACTTGACCCAGTAAAAACCTTTCCCAGGAAGTTTTTAACTTCACAATAGAAAGATCAAGTTTTAATCCCTCTCTAGGATGAAACAGCCTGGAAACTGCTGTGAGCCATATTTCCAGCTGTGTGGAAGAAGCGAGTCTGGGACAATGAAGACAATATGAAGAGAGAAGCAGAGACAAAAAAGTGATCTGTTACCATCTAAGTCCCTGAGGTCTACTTGCAATTTTGCCTTTCCCGGAGTCTGGTTACATGAGACAATACAATTTCCTGTTTCTGAACTAATTTTAGTTGTGTTCAATTATGTGAAACCAAATCACCCTGACTAATACATGCTAACACAAGTTTCATCTCCATTTTGGGTTTTTTTTTTTTAATGTGTCATTGAAATATATGTTTAAAGGGGAACTTCTATTTTAGACCTATACTAGTGAGTGACTTAAAAATGTTCTTTTTTACGAACAACATGAGGTATATAAAGTGCCAGCAGTGAAACTCACTTTTTTTCTCTCAGATGAAGCTTCCAGCATCCTCTTCCACTAATACTACAATTAGCAATGGATGCAGCCCACATTTCCCCTCAGGACTAAAGAACCTATTCCCTCAGTTGCTGGGAATGCTGCCAGCGGACAGCCCACAGCTGACAGCTCTCTTTCAGAATGGTCTCATTACTTTGCCCAAGGTCACATCCCTTTCCCAAGGCAGCCTGCCTCCAATGACTGGTTAATGTTTGGTACAAAGGCCTGGCTCCCTTGCCCTAACTGAGGACAACTCTGAAAGACCATCCTAGTGTCAGAGCTTTCCATGGAGTGGGCTGAGGATTTCACTGGGGCTGCATTAAAGGCCATCTTCTCCTCACCCCCTTGGTTCCCTTCCTTTCCCTTCCACAGACATTGCTTCCAACAGCACTCCACTCAACTCCCAGCCTGCTAATCTCCATCTCAGAGGCCACTCCCTGAGAAACCCAACCTGCAACACAGTGCTTTTTAAAAATCATCAACCATAAAGATATTATATGGCCCTTTAAGAAAAACTCAGCAACTATTTAATGGCTCCTGAAATGTTCCTAGTACTATCCTAAGCATTACAGGGACAGAATAAAAGTATAAGGTACATCTGCCCTTAAGGAATTCACAGTCTCAGTGGACATATGCAACTTAAACAATCATTTTCATAAACTCAGCAGTGTGCTCAGATGAGGAAAACTAAAAGGAAGCCCAAATTGGCACATAGTAGATGATTGATAAATATTCATTGGATGGATGGATGGAAAGATGGATGGATGGATGGATGGATGGATGGGAAGGGATATCTGAGAGCTGGGATAGACAAGAAAATGTATGTGAAGCCTATCCACATTTGCCACAGCAACCTTTCTCCTATTTGTTAACCCCTTTATCATCTCCTACTTTCACATCAAAACACAAAATAATCAACCCTAGTGAACACACAAAATCCTAGTAGGAACTCAGCTTTGGTTTGGGAAAATTTAGGGGGAAAACAGCCTGCCCTTCACCCCTGCACCAGAATCTAATCTCTAAAATACTCTCTGGATGGTCATAGTGAACTGACCACACTGCAGCCTCACAAACAAGCTGTGGAGAAAGAGAGCTAATATGATCATACCAACATTGATAGTAGTATCTTGTATCAACGGTAGTGTTTTAGGGATCTGACTCTTACCTTCTTTGATCCTCACATAATCCCGGGAGGTAGAAAGGGTAAATATCATTGTACTCCCCTTTCACAGATGGTAAAAGGTCTAGAGGTCTAGAGGTCCTACATATTAGAGTAGAAATTAAAATGAAGTCCTACTTCCACTGCAGTCCTATAAACTATTAGAATTTACATAGACTGTTGATGGGATTCTGTCTATGAAGGCTACCAATTGAGAATTATTTAGTAATAAGATAATTGATATTTTCAGTTCCAGTAGTGCAATTAGTTTTAGATTCAATAAAGGTCAGTCAGTCTGAACCAAGCAGAATTTGTATTATTGCGTGTATTATTCAGAAATGATGTATTTGAACATAAGCCTTAAATTAGAAAAACAGAAAGAAGTTTGTCCAATTAATTATATCCATATTTGGACAGATAAATATGTATGACATTCCAGGTAACAAGTATCTTTATCTCCTATCTAGGACCTTATTTACTATTGTGCAATTCCCCCAGAGATAAAAGATAGATTCTGTCAGAAACTTATTTCCTTTCCTACTCAGTTTATGGCACAACATTCTATTTGTAACTGAGATACACTTATTTTGGATATCTACTTTGGCAGGTCCCTTGTGGGGTACAGGTGGGGGTGGGGGTAAAAATTGATGGGAAAAGAAATTAGGCTGCCAGCTCCTGCCATGCGCCTTCAACTCAAATCAGCTTGCTATTTCCTCTACATGTCTTCAGCCAGCATATGGCAAAAACATCAGTTCATTTTTTCTTCCCTTCATGAGTGAATTGAGGTCATCTCTTGTGCAGTCATTATTCAGTAAGGATTATTCTGTAGGATGATTTGATTTCCTATTGTCTTGTCTACTCTTCTTTCCACCTATATTTGCATCTCATTGACTCTGAAGAATAATGTCTTACTCAGCTCCATTCCATCTGTTCATGTATATAATGAAGATTCAGTTTCTAAAGTGTTCTATTCCTGAATCTGAGTCTCATCCCAGCAGTCTCACTTATGGACTATATGACCTTGGCCAAGACAATTACATCCTCATTGGCTTCGACTTCCTCTTCTAGACAAAGGGGATAATTATAACTGTTCGCTTTATTAGTGTGCTTTGAAAAATCACAGGGGATCATTGGAATGTATGGATTTAATTGTCATGGCTATGCTTTCACACATAATCTCTGACATATTCAGTAAATTGTCATTTTGCATTAGTGGATGTTCAAAGATGATACCTGAGATAGTCACTCAGCGTGCATGAGCACCTGGACGGTCCAATAACTAATTCGTTCAAGCTCTGTAGTTCCCTTCTCATCAGCAAAAATTCACACTGAGCCTTAGAAACTTTGTTTCCTTGTTAAACATGGACATGTTGGGCCAAAGCAAGCCATATGCAAGCGTTGTTGGAAAAACTGAAGACAAAGTAAAGAGAGCTAAGAAAGTAATAGTTATTTGTCAGAAAAATTAAGTTTTAAATATATTAAAGAGTGGAATCTTGAATTTGGCCATGATTAGTGACTCTATTATGTGAAAGACTCTGCCATATTTATTGAATATGAAAGAAGAAAAAGTGATTGAAGAAACTATTTCAGCTAGAACGTTAGCCAGTGCAAATATGGAAATTTGTGGGGGAAAAACTGTATGTTAAAGTACTTTTGTAACTTGAAAAATTCCAGATGGGTTCAGCTGTCTCTCTCTTGAATGTTAAGGACCTGCTATACAAGGCAGTGTGGAAATTCTGGGCATGTTATTATGGTCCCGCCCAATGAGATAATGCTGATCATATAGAAACTACTCTTAAAAGATTTTTTTTCTGACTGCTACATAAAAAGACTAAGTATTTAAAACCCCCTAGAGCTCATATGCCATATTTCTGACTGAGAAAATAGTAAGCTGTTTAAATGACTCCTAAGCATTTGTTTAAAACTATTGACTAATTTAAAAGTGACTGTGATTGTATATAAATGCTCATGTCTTTCAATTTATCTGCTTTTCTTCTATGAATCTATCCTAAGAAAGTAGTCCAACGTATAGAGAAATGTTTATTCACTACAGTATTTATTGCAGCATTTTATGTAGTGAAAAGCTGTTGGAAATGACCCAAATATCCACTATTAAGGGGATGGTTCTGTAAATTACGGTTTAAACATGAAAGAAAAGTGCTGTCATTTAAAATGCTGCTTTAGCAGACTTTAATGAAAAGTAGACATTCCACGACAAAATATTTTAAAATTCGGAACAAAAATCCATTTTACTGTTTAATTTCAACCACGTAAACATGTATATTGATAAAAGTCTGAATGTAAACCTGTAAAAATGCAATGGTTTTCGAACACTGGGACGAAGACTTCTTTACATTTGATGAACTTTCCAGTTGCTCTATGATGTACACACGTCACGTTTACAGTCAGGAAAAAAGCTGAAGGGAAATTTTAAATACTCAGTCTTTCTTAAACATAACAATATTATCTGGAGGAATGATGTGCAAATGAAACACTACCCCAGTGTCAGAAAGTGGAAGAGCGGTTGACAATCCACAGCCCCTGTGCCCTACAGGCGTGTAAGTGTCTCCCAGCTCCCCGTTTGCCACTGATGAAATGTTTGTTTATGAGGCTGGAATGTTTCCACAGCTAGTAAAACAGAAAGCACTGAAGGTATCAAGAAGGAAATTTGAAGATGCTTCTGTTACTATCCAAAGTGGTTATTTATTTACAAATATTGTACTAACTAGATACTGGGTACTGTGTGCGTTAGGGGCTGGGGAAGTAAGACAGGATGAGTACTATGGAGTTTACAGCCCTTGGGATAGAGCTACATGTGAAGCAAATCACCATTTCACCCGAAGCTAAAAAGATTAGTGAGGGTTAGCAAAGCCAAACTGAGGGCTATGTCAGGCATGGGGCGGTCTATACACCAGCTCTTGGGTGCAAGAAGGTGAGTACCTAGCGTTCTCCAATATCCAAGTCTCCTTTTCTTTCCTATTCACAGAGGATTCTACTGCTCGGTTCCTTTGTAACTGGGCAGAGTGATGTGATTAATTCTGTCCATTAAAATGTGAGCAGAAGTGACATGCACCACTTCCAGGCAGGGCAGTCTCTGTCGTCCTCTGACCTGTAACTGAAGAGGTCCTGGGAGTGCCTTGGGTGGCTCAGTCAGTTAAGCGTCTGACTCTTGATTGGGGCTTGGGTCATGATCTCAGGATCATGAGATCCAGTCCTAAGTCAGGCTCCATGCTCATCGGGGAGTCTGCTTGACAGTCTCTCTCTTTCCCTCTGCCCCTCCCCCACTGCTCATGCGTGCTCTGTTTCTCTCTCTCTCAAATAATAAATAAAGCTTTAAGAGGTCCTATGTTCCAGGTTACAGGATCATGCCTCAGTCACTGAATAACCACATGGATGGCACTTGTCCTGGGGAGTCCCATGGACCCACAGCTGATTGTGCATTAATAAGACATAATTATTGTGCTCAGCTGCAGAGAATGGGGAGTTTTTTATTTCTAGTATAACCCAACCTATCCTGTCTTAAATGGGGATTTTATTTATTTATCCGTCTATTTGTTTATTTTTTTGTTTGAGAGGAGCAGAGGGAGAGAGAATCTCACAACCCTGACACCATGACCTGAGCCAAAATCAAGAGTTGGATGCTTAACCGACTGAGCTACCCAAGCGCCCCTTAAACAGGGATTTTAAAGATCAAAATAGTATGAGTGAATCAAGTAGAAGGGATGTACATTTGGAAATAAGAGTGTTAATTGCCTCAGCTATGGCTGACATTGTTATTACATGTTTCCCAGAGGGATGCATTCCCCAGCGTCAGCAGTTGGTACTCACTCTCTCCTTTTCAATTCTCCCCATGACATGTTTCTGGAACACATGTTTCCCCAGCCCCATTTGTTTAATTTCTTCTCAGACCTCCCCTGTTGCAGTTATGTTTATAGTATACTTCACAATAGACTACCACCAATCCCTAACAACTCTTTCTTTGAAGACTCCTCCAGTAAATGTAAAACTCAAATTTTAATGCCCAGTATGAGGTTTCTTTGTGTCACTTTTCTAGAACACTGTCATCAAATCTATTTGCCATGTACAAGATAAAAAACATGAAAAGAAGCCCAGGAAAGACTACCATGTTGCAACATAGTCAACTCAACTCAGAGTAGTACAGTGGAGGGGTACCTGGCTGGCTCAGTCAGTAGAGCATGCAACTCTAGATCTCAGGGTTGCAAGTTCAAGCCCTACATTGGGGGTAGAGATTACTTTAAAAAATAATAATAAAATATTTAAAAAAAAGAATAGTACAGTGGAGAACATTTGGGGCATGCTACAGAAATGTGCATTGCCATGAGTGCAGATTACAGTCTGCTGAATTAGTTTTCATTGTTTAAATACATAATAATAGTTAACATTACACAGGGCTTACCATGTGTTAATAGATTAGAACAAAAGAAAGTCGTGGCACTTGCCTCAACCCTCACTTCAAGAAATTAACCAAAGACTGTTCCCACTTACAATATCCTAAAACCAAACAATTAACAATAAAAACCGTGTAGTCATTTCCTCTAATGAGATGCCATTTCAGAATGGAAATGTTCCCCCTTGTTTCTATAAGTTTCTATAGTTTGTTCATTTATATTATAACTGGTTTCTTTATTTAAAGAGGAGCTTTCCACAGTTTGGAGGACTTAGCACGATTCACCTCTAACTTTCCTGCCACGCATCAGGACTGCTGAGTCAGACAACTTCTGTGTGCATTCCTCAAGGCCTTGCTTGTCTCTTATGTTTGAGGCTCCTGGCTCTCCTGGAGAGATGAATCATGTGTTGGGTCTAAAATATTATTTCATTGCGGCTTCCAAAAATAAAAAAAAAAAATTTTTCCTGAGAAAATAATATTTTATTCATTCATGTCTTGAACTTTCTGATCAGATCTGTGCTACAAAAAAATTCTTGGTGAAAAAAAATTCTTGGTGATATTGTGTTCTCTTACAAAACTTTATCTTGTTATATCTTCTCATAAATATTATTTGCTGATTACAGGAAAATAATATAGAATGATAAACAGATAAAATGATAAACAAATCGAATCCCAATAAGTCTAAGTCCGTGACAAAAACTGCTTAGGACCAAGACAGAGTAACAGATACCAGATTTACCCTCTTGCCTGAAACAACCAAAACAGATGGACAAAATATATGAAAGGAACAGATTTCAAGATCCTGGGCATCAGGTGAAAAATGTCAATGACTGAGAAATGAGGAAGAAATCAGGTAAATCTTATGATTGCCTTAGCGTATGGCCTTAAGGAATTTCCAGGCCACAGCACAGAAAAAGAACCCAGGAACTCAAAGCAGACTCCCTGCATTGAGGAGATGGAGCTTAGAGTCTCAGGAAAACAAGGTGGCTAGAGTTGGCAGGGCAAAGTACTAGAGATTGCGGCTGGGAAAGAACCACCCAAAAAGATTAGAACTCACAATGCTTAGTGCTCACCCAGGACTGGGAAGAGTGCCTGTTCCCACTAGCTAGACTGAAATACTTCATAATTCACAAACCATTTGGTAAAGCATCTTGCTTCAGTAGTGTGGGATGATTAACCCTAGACTAAACCTTGCACTAGGACTGCTCACCACATCTTAAAAGCAATTCATGAAAGAATCAAACTTTTTCCAGTAACTTAACTGCATCCCAGAACAATGCTCAAGAATATTTTCACTGATATAAGAATATCCATGACAGAACAAGAAAAAAAATCTACAATGTCCAGCATCCCATAAAAGATTATGAGGCATGCAAAGAAGCAACATACAACCCTTAATGAGGAGGAAAGTCAATCAATTGAAAACAACCAAGATATTAAAATTAGCAGAGAAGGACAGTAAAACAGTTGTGTTTTCCATATGATCAAAAGTTAAGGACAGACACAGATGGCACAGAAAAGACCTAAATCAAACTTCTAGTGACAAAAATTTTAGTAATGAGATGAAAAACAAATCAAATGGAATTAAGAGTGAAAAACAAATCAAATGGAATTAAGAGATTAGAAAAATAGATAAGATGCTTCGCAACAATGTGAATATACTTAACACTATTGAACTATATACTTAAAAATAGTTAAGATGGTAAATTTTATGTGATGTGTTTTTTACCACAGTAAAAAATTATGCTAAAGAGTTGATTAGAAATTGCAGAAGAAAAACTTAGTGTGTTTGAAGGCATAGCAATAGAAACTATTAAAAATAAAGCAGAGAAAGAGAAAAAATAATAATTACTGGTAAAATTTACCAGACATCTAAGAAAGAAACAATTCCAATCAAAAAATATTGCAGAAGGCCAATGAAGAAGGAATACTTCCCAACTCAGACAATGAAACAAGCATAACCTTATGCTAACAGAAGACAAAGACTACAAGAAAAGAACACTACAGAGTGATACCACTCATGACATACATGTAAAATTACTTAACAAGGATTTTAGCAAATTGAATTCAAAAATATATTAAAAGGCTACCAGGACCAAGGGGAAAGGGGTTGTCCCACAAATACAACAATGGTTTATCATTTAAAAAGCAATTAATATAATTCACCATATCAACAAAATAAAAAGAAAAAACCACATGATAATCTAAATAAATGCAGAAAAAGCATTGAATAAAATCCAATTCCCATTCCTGATAAAAATTCACAACAAGGGAACTTTTTCAACTTAATAAAGGGAAAAAGGACATCTATGAAAGACCTACGGCTAACTTCATTCTTAATAATGAAAAACAAATGTCCTTCCCCTATGATCAGAAATGAGACAAAGATGTCTACCCTCACCACTTTTAGCCATCATTTTACTAGAAGTTCTTGCCAGCGCAGAAGGCAAAAAGAAAAAAATAAATAAATGAAAGACATCCAAATTGAAGAGGCAGAAGTAAAAGTCTATTCGCAGATGACATGATTGTCTGTAGAAAATCCTATGGAATTGGTTAAAAAGCTACTAGAACTAGCAAGTAGACTCAGCATGAAAGATCAATATACAAAAATCAGTTGAAGTTCTTTATACTAGTAATAAACAATCTGAAATTTTAAAAATCAATACCACTAACAATAGCATCAAAATGCGAAAATAGGGATAAGTCTAACAAAAGATGGGAGAAACTTATACAGTGAAAACTGTAAAACATATGCTGCGTGATGTAATAGAACTCTTACATACATGAAGTGATAAGACCATGTTCCTGGGTTGGAAAACTCAATATTGCTAAAATGCCAATTCCCCTCAAATTGATCTGTAGATTCAATGCAATCCCTATCAAAACCCCAGCAGACATTCTTGTGGAAATTGTCAAGTTTATTTCAATACAAAATTTAAAAGAGATCCATAGAAACTTGAATAGCCAAAACGAATTTGAAAAAAAGCACAAAAAAATATGGACTTCAATCCATACATCTCACTATAAATACTAATTAACTCAAATGAGATCATAGATCTAAATGTAAATCTTACAACTATGTGACTTCCAGAAGAAAACAGAGCAATATCTTTGTAATCTTAGGTTTAGACAAGATTTCTTAGCTAGAACCCCAGAAGTAAAATATAAACAAAATAATATAGTTATTAGAAATCAATGACTGGAAGATCTTTAGAAAATTTCAAATATTTAGAAACTAAATAACACAATTCTAAATAACCCATGAAACAAATAATAAATCAACAATCATGTCATCTGCAAATGGACTTTTACTTCTGCCTCTTCGATTTGGATGTCTTTCATTTATTAATTTTTTTTTCTTTTTGCCTTCTGCACTGGCAAGAACTTCTAGTAAAATGATGGCTAAAAGTGGTGAGGGTAGACATCTTTGTGTCATTTTATACTTTAATTATGTGCACTTTATCATATGTCAATTACACCTCAATAAAGGTGTTAATAAAAATCTTGCAAGCTAATGTTCCCCAATTGGATAAAATTTACTTTGAGTCACAATCCAAAAACTTTACAAGGTTTATTTTTCCTCTTTTCTGCTTTTACAACCCTGGGAGTTAATCTGGGAGATAAATCTCCACAAATTCTATCTGCCGAAGACCACAAATTATCAAATCTGTTGTCGAAGATGGACAGCCACTGCTTAGGGCTTGGTATATGAGCTATGGAATCAACACATTAAGCTGACCATGATAATTTTCCAGAAGTAGCCTCGGTTCAAGTTAGCACATCTGCCAAGCCACTACTGCTTCTTGTACGCAGTATCATTGTTACTCAAATTCTTGCACACATCTCACAAAATGGCACTATTTCATCAATGATCATTTGGAATCACAGTGATCACTTTGGGTGAACTCTAGATATTTCCCAAAACTGTCCATCTTAGAATCATCTTAAAGCAAATGGGCAGTCAAATCCCTAATGTTAAATGTACTTTTTTTTTTATTGCTATAGAGAAGCTTCTAAACAAAATCCCAATCCTCTAATAACTTTAATTACAAGGGAAGCGCCAAAAGCCCACAGCTTCATAGAGACTGCCTTTTGATCTAGTGGCAAAGACCTACCTTGCCTCAAGGCTGTAGCAGCCACTGCCAAATTTATGGTGGCTTCTGCTGGCACGGTTTCAAGGTCTTCCTTGGAACTGTGCTGTACGATTTGGCACTTCACTGAAAATACAAATTTCCAGCAAACTGGCTTATATCCTCTAAGAGTCTTGCTTACTCCTTGTTGCTTTGAAACCCTCTCTGGAGTTTCGTGGGTTAAATCTGAAATCGGCCTCTGTACTCAGAGGGCAGAGAGAGACTGAAGAAAGAGGCAACCACTCCAGATTGGTAAGAGGCAGATTTAAAAAGCCAAGGGAACTTACATACAAGGCTTGTCTTGGGCAGTGAGATAAGTGGATCCCCACGTCTGTCTGCCAAACTTAAAACTTTATAAAGAGGCCCTAACTGGGTTCAGTCACGTATGCCCTGCAGATGTTCTCAACACATCACTGTCTCAAGGTTATGTCCTTGGAGCAGCCTTTGGAAGTGAGAAAGGAAAGCAGAACCCACATTCCAGGAAGGGTGGGGGACCTCATTGCCCAGGTCCAGCTCAGGGGTCAACTGGTGGTCACGTCTTCTCAACAACCTCTCTCAACACTCCTTTATAAATTAGTAGCCATTGTTTTAACACTTTCTACCTTGCTGCTTCCCTTCTCAGAAGAAGGAGAAATGCACGCAACCAGGGGTAACATCATCTATGACATCTCCTTAAAATTAGATATCCCTTGGGCAAGGTTGATATTTAGGGGAAGAAGCTTAAGTTGAATGAATTTGTCCTGAAATAATATTTCTTTAAAGTCCTGATTTGATTAGGTTTATTCTGAATTGGCAAAATTAAATTTTTCATTAGCTGGTGGAAATTAACATTTATGACAGAAATTAATTTTGATGACAAAAAAATTTTTAAGCTGTATTTTATGCACAATTAGGGTCCAGACTGATACATTTGCATCCATTAAAACAGCTTCCTTTCCTGCTAGGAGGAACCAGGCTCCTGGATGGTTTCATTCAGACAGTAACGGAGTGAATCTTACAAGCTCCTAGATAAGGGTCTCGGGCTAGAATTTAAAATAATTCCACTGCAAGGATAAGGAATAAGCTGATTGAAGGCTCTGGAACAGAAATGGGAATCTAACCCAGATTTACATCCAAGTTTATTTGAATCCAAACCCACGTTCTCTCTTTCTGAAGAGGTAGCCCAGGGTTTGTGTCTGGGCAACATGGCCTCTTTGTAAAAGGAGAGATTACAGCGCCCTTGAAATACGACATCACATCTGTGAACATCTGCCTTTAGCAAGTTTTTAACACCTTTTATTTAAAATTATAACCATCTAGCAGAATGTCAGGGGATATGTGGAGAACCTGAGGGACCAACCCAAAAAAAGGAGGCTTTCATACCTAATGATCAGTTTTCTGGTCAAGGAGAAGTGTATTCAAATTGGCAGGAAAGAGGCAGCAGGTGTTTTGAATGGGCTGTACATGATTAGGTGGAAGTCAGAGGGAGTCAGGAGAATATTTATACTTGCTTTCTCAGCTCCTGTCTACAGTGTTATTCGCTGCATAAATCTTGCAGGGGCTTTGTTCAGACGAGTTCTAAATGCCTGCAGAGCTAATGGCCCCACCTTTTGGATATTATTATTTCACCTACTTCTGTTGGGAGACAACTAATAGAATTTCCCATTAAAGGTATTTCTGGATCCGAAATTTACTCATTTTCTGCTGTCGTCTGATCTGATCTCTTTACATATTCACCAGTGTTCAATGATTTCAGTTTGGTTTGTTCTTGTGTTTTACCTTGACTCAAGGCCACTCCATTCACCATCCAGCTTTCCCTGACCGCCCTCAAGAACAAAAACAAAAGCATCCGTCCAAAAAACCTTTCTGAGAGTATGTTTCTAAGTACCAGCCTTACCCGTATGTTATAGCCTCTAAGATTATAAAATCAATACAAATATTTTTCTTTTGAGACAGATTTCATCATCGCAGCCATGAAAGAAACATAAGATGATTTTTAGTGTTGATTTTTTTAAGATGAGGGCGCCTAGGGAATGGTCTGTTTGTTGGAAGATGAGTCACATTTGGCAAAGGTTTAAATGAAACTGCGAATTTGATAAATCTGTCCAAGGTTTAAGAATATTCAGACATCTTTCTTCTCAAGAAAATCCCCATGGATCTCTTCAAGAACAAAAGCTTCTCTACAATGGCTTCAAATGATTCAGACATAACTTCCTGCATATGCCACCAAAGGGATTTCTTTACTTTTAGTAAGACCATTAGCTAGCTTGCCAAATTCTTCAGCATAACAAAATTATAGGCCGTTTCTCTCTTGGGCATGCTAAAATGGTGAAAATTGCCCGGAGAAAATTGAAACCCTGATAATTGATTTTCTTGCTGTTTTCAAAAGACCCAAACCTTTCTACGATTAAATTGCAACTTTTCAGGAAGAACACAATCAAGACCATAGGGAATTCCGAGAGATTCTTAGAACAGTTTCACAGCTAAAACCTATACATGACATTTCTTCAGACACAGATTTAGAATTAAATTATTTTTCTAAAATAGAACTCTTATCTTTGGACTTATGCAGAATCAGCTAATTTAGTTATGTTGTTCACTTCGTTCTTGGAATCTGGGAGCCAAGAATTAAAAATGGGAAAAAAAAAAAAAAAACACCAAACAGATAACTATTGGCTGTGAAAAGAAATTCTTCACATTATAAACTTGATATTGAAAAATAAAACTTTCTCCCCATTAGTGAACTTCAGATAGGGGCTTTGTTGACCAAATGACTGAAATGTGAGACCTTTAGTGTCCTCAAAAAATACACTTCTAAGTGATTAGACCATGTTGTCAGTGTGATTATGCGGTATATATATTTCCAAATCAAGATATTTGGGGTTGTCCCAAGACACAGATTGGGTCACACAATACCATTGTTAGTTGATACATGAAAAACACGTTTAAGAGTTGAAGGAAACTTTATACATATATGGAAGTCCTTACCATACAAACACTTGGTTACCTTTTCTAGGATAACTGTGTTCCATAAGAATATTTGGGCTATTAAGAAAAGGTCTTTGAATCATTATTTCTTGAACATGATTCACCAATATTTAAAATCTCACCTAATATGAATGCCCTTTATTCCTGAAGATCTAGATCAGAAGAAGGGGTTCATGAAGAGGTCTATAAGGTCATTGTCTTCAAATTCTGGCCAGCCTAGCACTTGGAACATCCACATCTTAGGGTGAATATTCGTTCTTTTTGCCCAGAGCATCCCGTCTCCCTTATGGTGAAAGGTAACAGTATTCCAATTTTCCTTTGAGTGAACAAACTCATCCCTACCGCATGTGTGTGGGAATAGTCACTCCACTTTACTTTATATGTGGGGCCTAAGCCAAGTTGCTCATTTTCCCATGTACTCCCTGTCCAACCATAGTGATTGGTTGAAGGATGAGATGGGCCCAGTAACCCAAAGTGAGACCCAGAAAGAGTGTGTGTGCATCTCCAGAAGTATGAGGAAGCTACAGGAAGTGATTCTCTCTCTGAAGAACTTCATAGTAGAATAATATGGATCTTAGTCCATTGAGGACCACAGAGTAGATCCTAGAAATGGACCCTAGTGGTACTGTTTGAGCACAGAATCAAGCAATACCTAAAATTAGCTCCATTTCATCAAAAGAAACATTAAATGTTAAGTCAGTCTAATCTTCAAATATTTGCAATGAAAAAAAATCCTAATTGGCATTTGAGCTTCTCCACTGCTCAACAAACAACATATGCATTTTATATCTTAATAAGATTATTCTTAGGAACAAGTTTTTGAAGGGAACTTTCGTTAACCTGAGAGAAAACAAACACAAGCATAAATAGCTATATATGTAGTTTATAAATTATATATACAACTATCAGTTTTATAGTAAAGTTGTGATGTATTAAACTCAAATACTTATATTTTATTTTTAAAAGAACTATAATCTTCGAAGGGTCTTGAATAGAGCCAATAGGATCAATAATAAGGGTAGATTAGGAACATAGTTCTCATGTTATGGCTTTCATTAAGAGCATCATAAAAACATAAATTCAAGTTTTGACCAACTATTTTACTGTTATTTTACACAGTTTTACAGGTCATAATCATCTCTCCTCATTCTATAACTCCAAGACATTTTTCCCACTTAATAGTTTATTTGAACAAACATTTATAGCTGGATGATGATAGCTACTCAGTCACCTCAAGAGGAATGAGACTCAAAGACACGCTTCTGCTTACAGAATCCTTTAGAAACTGTCTTGAGAGTAAGTGTCTGGGTGGCACAGTTAAGCATCTGAATCTTGATTTCAGCCCAGATCCTGATCTCAGGGTCGTGATATCAAGCCCTACATCAGTTTCCACACTCAGCGCGGAGTCTGCTTGAGATTCTCTCTCGCTCTCCCTCTGCCCTTCCCACTCGTGCTCATTCTTGCTCTCTCTCTAAAATCAACCAATCAATCAATCCATCCTCAAAAAAAAAAAAAAAAGAAAGAAACTATCTTGAGTGACATGTCTCAATCCTGGCCAATTCTTTACCCTCATTAATATCTCAGATGTAGTTTCCTCAGAATGGACTTTATGAAATCAATCTTCTATTGAAAAGATAATTCTGTTGTCACTCCAAATTATACAATTTTTACAAATTATTTTATTATTTTATATTTATATTTTATTTATATATTTATATATATGTATATTATATTTATATATATAATATATTTATATTTTATTATATTTTATTATTTTATACAAATTATTTAGCACATTTTCTTCTTTTGAAAGTATAGGACAGATTTCAGACGCCAGGTCTTGGTTTCTCACTCTGTTGTAAGGGAAAAAAAAAGATGACCATCTAACCACAAAATACTACTTTATTTTTCCTTCAGTCTCATGAAGTATTCAAATTAATGTCAGAATCATATCAGTATTTATTAATCACTTTAAATGGTGTTCTTCCCACTTGTATGATCTTGGTATAAAAGAAACCAGCCTTTAAATTTTTAACATTCTGGCAAAATGAGAATAAACAAGAGTAACATTCTGAAAGATAGAATTTTTATTTTAACGTTTTCAAAATTGAGTACATTTTAGCCCTTTCAATTTTTATGTATGTATGTACGCAGGTGTGTGTGTAAAGGATATTATTTAGATCTTAGTTAAATAGTGTCTATCCAACCTTCCAAATAGGAAGATAGCCACATGGACAATAAGAAGAAAACTCTGCATATCAAGTCAGTTGATCCTGCAGACAATGGTATGTTTGGCAAATCATTCTTAAAATGTAATTCTAACCAAAATCAGATTTAGAACAATGCCCTACTGAACCCAGAAATTCAGGAAACTTGAGTAGGAGGCACAGAAAAGAACGATTTTTCTGTTCATTTCTGTTCATTATCATAAGTGATATTTGAAAAAGTATATATTGATTTCCACTTAATCTTTTTTCTTAGTAAAGTTTGCTTTTCTCTCAGATTAGTTCATCTCTTAGAAAGCAACATCCACATAGTATCTTAACTCCTCACTGAAAAGCCTTCACAAAAGTTTAATACTATCCTTTCAGTATCTGTCAATGGTCAATATATAAAAATGATCATTCATAGAACTTTATGTGTCTTCTATAAAATAATATTTAACGGTAATGTCCACTGTGTTATCAATTGCTCCTCTGTATGGATCCATGCCAGGAAGTCCCCCAGAACATAATTTCTGCCTGCCTTACAATGTCAAGAATACTGTTTGCTTGTTTGTTTTCTTACTGTATACATATATTTCTTCTATAATATCTTTTTTTTTTATTAACACATAAAGAGACCTCTAGAACCCACTAGACTTCCTTTTTGGTCTTGTCTACCAGGAAACTAAAAATATATATTGCCAAATTTAGGTTAAATTATATTTACATATTATATTGTATTAATGATACATGTTAGATTTCTGTGGCAGTAAATTTATTTCTATTAAAATTCTGATCATTCTTTTATTCTTCATATTAATTGCTTTGATATTTGGGAAATATCCTAATAGTATGAAATTTCCAAGTTTTATTTGGAAGTAAGAGTAAAATAACATATTTTAAATATATGTTACCTTCTTAATTCACACGTAGTTAAATTAAAGTTGAAAAAAAATCATGTATAAGAACTTTTTGGTACTAAAGCCAAAAGCATTGTGGAAATGGAGAGTCCTGTGGAGGTTTACAAACCATAAAGAAAAGGTTGAAGCTTTTTCCTAAAAACAGATGAGGAAACACATCTAAGTGGTGATTAATAGTAAATGAAGTAACCTGAAATGAAATGCCACATGTCTTTTGATATTGGTATTCTAAATTTTGCCTTTATTCATTACCTGATTTATATTGTATATACATTGTCCTCAGGAAAAAAAAAATGGTTTCCCTCTCTCCAAGGGAAGTTCAACCCTTTTAACATACAAGGAACAGTGAGGGAGGAAGGGGATACTCTTTTCATCCAGTAGTGTGTTCATTCTTCCAACAAATATTTATTAAGCACTCACTATGTACTACACACTGCATTTGCAACCTTATTCTTATGGAACGCCTACCAAATGGAGATAGATATTAAACAGACAGAACAAAAATGTCAGATAAATATATAAATAAATACTTATGTTGGGTAAATATTTATATATATAAATATATCAAAATGAGAAGTGCTATGCGGAATTCAAAAACAAGATGTGAAGAGGAAGAACACAGCGAAGGCAATATATATCAGGGGATCAGGCAAAACAACTCAGAGAAAATGACATTTATGCTGGGCTCTGGAAGAGCAATATGAGTTAGCAAAGTCAAGGAGGGCAAGAGGGAGAATATTCCTAGCAGAGAAAAAAGCCAGCAGAAGGGCTGGAAGCAAGAAAGATGCTGGCACATTTGAGGAACTGAAAGACCAGTAAGGCTCAGCTTGAAGAGTGAAGGAGGAGTGCAGAAAAATGGTACAGAAATGAACACCTGTTTAAACCACCAGATTGGTCAAATAAAGCCAAAAATAAGGCAGAGGGCAATAGATATGACGGACTGATTGCTCTTAGTCTCTCATTGTTACTTGACAGAAGTAGAAATTGATATATGTGTCTACGGTCATAATTTTTAGTAAAGTGAGTTTTTCAAAAGAGAGATAATAAGTCCATGGCTGCTCGGTGCTATCAGAAGCTGAGTTGTTCTCTCATTAGTCAACAAATATTTATTGTACTAGGGCTGGGTAAACAAAGGTGAATAGGATAAACGCCTCTCCTGCCCTCATGCAGCCTGCAGCCTAGGGAAGATAAAACCAAGCAGGCAAACGCTGGGGCCTTTCTCATAGATGAGCAGTGGTGAAGGTGGCCATTCCACGGAGGAGGGAGAGGAGAAAGCAGTGGTGAGTAATGACCACAGTTCTGTGGTTGAAGCAGGTGTGAAGGTTGGACAGGAACCCAAGGGTCTGGTGGGAGAAGGAAATATTCCCCACCCGAGAGACTTGGACTGACAAGTATGGGACGGGGGCTGTTCTGATGCCATCACATCGGTCTTGCTTGGAGCAAATCTCTCCTAGTTCTTGATTATCCAAGATTTCATTTTATTTTCCTCATAAAAAGGAGGTACTACTGACTTGGGGAATCGTTCAGCTTAGATTCAGGGTTTTTTAATAAACAATTTTTTTACTACAATATAAAATATTTGACAATTAAATGTCAGATTATTTGACTCTGTGTGTTTGCATTTGAAGGAAATGGTCGTTATAAGTGGGCATAAAAATTAGCACCCCTTGAAAAATGAGGAAGTGACTCTTGCAGTTAGTAAATTGTTTCGGTCTCTGACCACAGAAGCAGAGGCTAGCATCAAATTTGATTTACAAAGTAAATATAATTTCTAAAGTTGGGTTCAGCCTGTTGTTTCCTTAAAGGATATATATTTTAGTTGGCACTGTGAAAAACACAGATTAGCATTTTTCAGAACATTAGGAATCAAACATAGTATCATAAAAGGAACTCATTCTATCTTCTAGTCACAGATGATGATCCCAAGCAAAACAACATGTGACTAATTTGTGGGCTTTGCTCTTACCCACATATATTCCATATCTGTTTCTTTATGGCAGCAGAAGACAAGATTCCACCACTGGTTCATCTGTGCGATGAGAATATGAATATACCAGAATTTTCTCTATGCCATCTGATTGAGAACAACAGTCTCTTAATATTCTTGACTCTGGAAAGTATTGGCAGACCTTTGAATTCAACTCAGGATTTTTTTTTTTTTTCAAAATAGGCCTTAGTCATTAAAAAATCATTCTATATTCAAATTAAAACAATTTTAATAGAACTTTCCTTTCCGGAAACAATAACATACGGAGCAAGGCATTTCATAAACTGTGGTCCTAAACTAGTCACAGTACAAAAATAAATAGACACTAAGTACACTAGTCAAACAGAGACAAAAATAAATATACACTAAGTACACTAGTCAAACAAAGACTCTCTGTCCCTTGAGCTTGAGAGGAGGAAGGACAAACTTTGGCCAGGGGTTTCCCAAACCAAAGTTAAGCTCAGGCTGCATGTTTAACATTTGGTGCTAGGATATGGTGATCAAAGATAGAAATCATAAATCAATGTCTGTGTCCCAGAGTGCTTCTTTGTTTTTTTTTTCCCAAAGATTTTATTTATTTGACAGAGAAAGAGATAGTGACCACAGAGGGAGAAGCAGACTCCCCGCTGAGCAGGGAGACCCATGCAGAACTCAATCCCAGGACCTAAGCCAAAGGCAGATGATTAACCGACTGAGCCACCCAGGCCCTCCCAGAGTGCTTTTCAAAGTCAAAAGTAGAGTTGTAAGAGTTAAATACACAATAACCTGAACAGATGAATATGTATGGAGATGACAACAAACAAGGTGGGGTGGCGGGGGTGGGGGGACTCCCATTCACCTTCTCTGCTCAAAGCTCTTGAGGATATATTTTGGTGTATGGGACCTTTTCAAAACCCTGCAGGCACCGCACTGGACATGGGGTGGGCCCAAACAAGGGCAATCCATGGACTATCCCTTACTGGAAACTAAGGTGGACCAATTTTGAGAAATAGAGGCTAAATCAGTCAGAAGTGAAGGTGGGAGCAGAGGTGAAAGGAAGTCCCGTAGTAGATTATAAAGGCTTTTCAAACTGAAGAGGAAATGGAAATTATGAGTAAGCAACAGAAGTTAGTAAGTAAGCCTAGAGAGGAAAATGGAGCAGATGTGCAGAGACAAGATGCTGAGAGACAAACTATGTGCCTCATGATTCTTGGTGACTTTCCCATTCATCCCCAGCTCAAGTTCATATATGTCCCAATTGTTATATAAGTAAGTTGAATAGTAAGCAAATGCTTTTTCTTGGGGTCACTATAATAAATCTCTAGAAGTTCCTTACAAAGAGGTCCTAACCACTCACCAATCAATCCAGGTCTCTACTTCATCTTGTGCTGACAGAACATCAACACTGACAAAATGATTCCCTGTGTCTTTAAGTGAAGAAAAAGCATGGTCACTTACCCAAAATGAAGCTTCTACTGAAAGGACAACTGACATTACTCCTGACCTCTCACAGAAATCCTGGCTTAATACATGAAAATGAGGAAAGGTCCAGAGGACATAAAGAGATTTACGGAAACAGACATCCAAAAAGTGATTGCCCCAAGAGTCTCTGTCCTGGGACACTCGCTATTCAGTGAGCAAATGTTTATGCAGGATTCAGCAGTGGGGAAAAAACTGACAAAAATTCCTGTCCCATGGAACACACAGACTAGAAGGGAAGATATAGAACAAGTAAAGTAAATAAGTAAGATATACAGTGTGTTAGATGAGTTCTAAAGAATGAAGCAAAATGAAGAATGGAGATACAAAGCTGGGGGTAGGGAATATTGATATTTTAAAGAGGTGACAGGGAGGCATTTGCTAATAAGGTAACTTTTGTATGAAGAACTGGAGAAAGGGAAGGATCTCTCCTTAGAGATATATGGGAAAACAGGTTTTAAGACAGAAAACAGCAAATGCAGAAGCCCGATGCAGGGTGTCGGAGTGTTGGTAGAAAAACAAGGTAGGGTACATGGCTGCAGTGGAGTAAATGAGGGAGAGAGGCGAGTGAGGTCAGTGGGTCACAGGGGCCGGGCTGTATAGGGTTTACAGGCCGTTGTATGGGCTTTGGCTTTTACTTTGAGGGGATAGGAAACCACTGGAGGATTTTAAGCATAGTAGTAATGCAACATAATCTACATTTTAACAAAATCACACTGACCGCTGTATTGGAAGTAGACGGAAGGGGGCAAGGGCAGAAGCAGGTAGACAAGTAAGAGATTATCTTAATAATTCAGGGAATAAATAATGATGATTAGAGCAAAGTGCTGGCAATGAAGATTATTAGAAGTGGTTGAATTCTGAAAAAAGAACTGATAGGACTTGATGTTGGATCAAATGTGAGAAAGGAAGGAGGGGAGTCATTTGGTCTGAGTAACTAGAAGAATGGAGTTGCCATTTTCCATAATGGAGAGGATTGGAGGAGGAACTTCTTTGGAAGGGAATATTAAGGGATACATTTTGGACATATTAAATTGCTTACGTCCATCAAATATGCCCAGGTGGAGATGTCAGTAGGCAGCTGGATATATAAACTGGAGTTCAAAGGGGTGCTAGGGGTTGAAGCATTTAGATGGAGTCAGTATAGACAGAAAAGAGGTCCAACCGCTGAGCTCTGAGAGACTCCCACACTGAAAGGCTGTGTGTCAGAATACAATCCATTGGATACAATAGAAAGCCCAAATAACAGTATCTTAAAGAATGTAGAAAACTGCAAGTAAGTCTTCCAGAGCTAGTAGGCAATCTGTGATATCAACAGAGACCCTGTTCTTTTTCCTCTCTGTTCCACAATCCCAAACACATGCCTTCCATCTCCACATTTGCCTCAGAGGTGGAATATGGCCGCCATAGCTCCTGGCAATACACCTGTTTCAGGCAGGAAGAAGGCGAAAGCAGAAAAGGGCAGAAGAGCTCTACAGGCAGTGCCACCCAGTGACTCCTGCCTACACAACATGAGGAGGAGAAGAGATACAGGCTCTGAAAGCAAACTCCTGGGTGAGAATCCTGCCTCTACGATTCATAGATGCGAGGTCTTGGAAAGTCAATTCACTTTGGGCAAGTTGATTTATCTCTGCCATAAATTTGCCCTCCGAAAATGAAAACAATAATAGCTCTTACACAGACGTTGGTGTGAGGAATAAATGAGATAATATGCTTGGAAAATTCCCCGCCCACAGTAAGTGCTCCTGAGTGGGCTGATGTATGTTTTATTTAATAAGCCAATGGGTAAGGGAGGCCAGAATACAGATTTTTATAAATTCTACATAGATCTTCTGCTTTTGCTATAGAAGAGAATGGTGTAAAATGGTGTAAAAACTTCTAGACTAGAAGTCCATCTCTGGCGCTGCTACCCGTTCAATGTGACGCTTTAGATAATTCAAGTATCTGAAGATGACTTTAGGCATCTGTTAAAAATAAATAAAAACACCTTCCCAGATTTCTTCGTTAGGATATTGGGAGCATCAAATGAACCGACGTTTGTAAAACTGCTTGTGTACTATACAGTATTGCATGAAGTAGAGTATTTTCTTAGTTGTCATAAAATTCCTTCCCATTCTAACCCTACATGTGCTTTCTTCCACTGATGTTACAATTTACATTTTATATTTAGTAAAGTTTTCATAAAAATAATATACTTTTCTTGGAAAGAAATGAAAAATATAGAAGAATGTGTAGAAAAGTAAAAACTATCCATAATCCCACCTGTGTAGCATGCTTCCTCACATATTTTTTCTGTGTATGTGTACATAAGCAATAATATATATACAAAGGAATATTTCATTCTACAAGAACAATTTTTTAGCTGATGAATAATTGACATTAGTTTCAGGTATACAATATAATGATTTAATATTTGCACATATTAAGAAATGATGACCCCAATAAGTCTAGCTAACATCTGTTATCATACATAGTTACAATTTGTTTTCTTCTTTTTTTTTTACAATTTACTCTTAGTAACTTTCTATTATGCAATAAAATATTGTTAATAATAGTCACCATGCTGCACATTATATCCCCATGACTTATTTGTTCTAGACTAGAAGTTTGTACCTTTTGATCCCCTTCATACGTTAAACCCCCTCCCCCCAAACTCTGCCTCTGGCAACACTAATCTGTTCTCTATATCTTTGAGCTTATTTTTTGTGGGTTTTCTTTTTTATTTTACATATAAGTGAGATCACACAGTATTTGTCTTTTGCTGTCTGACTTCATTTAGCATGATCTCAAGGTGAAAAAGGACAGTTTTTAACTCACCTTACCCTTTGGTCTTATATCATGAGCATAACCCCATGTCATTAAATGGTCCTTAAGAGCTACAAACATTCCTGTTCATAAATGTGTAATAATTCTATTTTTATCCTGTGGCTATTTCAGTTACTTCCAACTTTTGTTATTATAAATAAGACTAATGAACATTCTTATGACTGTAAATATTTCTGCATCCTCTGATGATTTATTCAAGATAAATTATTAGAAGCAAAACAACTAAATCCTGGGAATGAGTATTTTTAAAGCTTTTATTACATTTTGCCATATTGACCTCCAGAAATCTTGATCAATTTTTACATCAGTGCATTAAGAATGTGTTATTAAGGGGTTCCTGGGTGGCTGAGTCAGTTAAGCATCCAACTCTTGATTTCTGTTCAGGTCATGATCTCAGGGTTGTAAGATCAAGCCCCAAATCAGACTCTGCTCTGGGCGTGGAGCCTGCTTAAGATTCTCTCTCTCCCTTTTCCTCTGTCCCTCTCCATTTATCCATTACTGTAATCTGGGGTAGGAGACAGATGATACTGTCATCTAGTTCTTAGGTTTCCAGACCAAGAGGAGCCACACTTGGATTTGATGTTGAGACCCCTATGAACCATCCCCTAATGAAGAAACAACCCCACACCAGAGACACTGGAGTTTGAATTTCATATTGTGACTGAGTGGGACTTTAAGAATATTACCCTCAGAGAAGAGCTGAGTGTATTTTGCATAATACACTGGAAGGAAAGTAGCCTGAATTTAATTACCAGAAAGGTAGATTGTGGTGGTCATTTTTCCCCATGGGAGATTTGTACTTCCCCTGAAAGTTGAGGCCAAATGATTGGTGTTGGCCAATGAAGTGTGGATGGAAGTGATGAACTCTTCAATGGCTACTGTTAGCCAGGGAAATAAATCCATGTGTTCCCTTTCAGAAAGTGGTACTTTCTGAGGTCTGCCACCTTTGTTCCCCATCTCTGCATGTGCCATGACATAGTCTCCATCTCCTTCAGTAATTATTCCTATTTGTTCTCAGTCCTGCTCACTCAGAGGAGTGCCCTTTTCCTTTAAAAGTGAATATTGATGGTAATTTCTAATATCTTCCTCACTGGCCCTCTTCACACTGTCCATTCTTCTCCATAACACAATATTTTATCAAAGATTTCCATGAAGATTTTGCTGAACTCAATTACTTTTGGCCATATTTCCATATAATACAGAGTTTGTAGGATTTGTTTCTTGATGACCATGTGGCTGCAATGTGCTTTTAAATTATTTTTAAAAGAATCATTATACGGTAAAATTGAATTTGTGGGATTATATAAAATCCCAATATGTAAAAGTCCATATTCTACAAGAGTTAACACATATTTGTATAAACACAACCATAATCTATATACAGAACAGTTCCAACACCCCCAAATCTCCCCTATGCTATCTCTTTACAATCATACTTTCCCTACCCTTAACCCCTGGCAACCACTGATCTGTTCTCTGCCATTACAGTTTTGTCATTTAGAGAATGTCATATCATTGGAATCTTGTATACAAGCTTTTGAGACTGGATTCTTTCACTCAGAATAATGCCTTAGATTCATCTAAGTTGTTGTATGTATTAATGTTGGTTCCTTTTTACTGCTGAGTAGTATTCCATTATCTAGATATACCAGAGTGTATTTATCCATTCATCCACTGAAATTTTGTTTCCAGTATTTTGTCACTAATGAAGAATTCTACAAAATTCGTGTATAGGTCTTTATCATGAATAGGTGTTGAATTTTGTCAAATGTTTTTTCTGTATCAATTCTTTAGACTAATTATATGGCAGATTGCATTGATTGGTCTCCAAATATTGAACCAGTCTTGCCTTCCCAGAATAAACCTCACTTGGTTGTAGTATATTATTCTTTTTACATACTACTGAATTCAGTTTGCTAATATTGTGTAGATTATTTTTACATTGTTTTCTTCTGATTTTCTTTTTTGGGTACCATCTTTGTCTGGTGTTAGCATCAGAATAACATTGATCTCATAAAATGCATCGGGAGGCGTTCTCTCCTCTTTGACTTTCTGGAAGAGATTATGCAGAAGTGGTGCTATTTCTTTAAATGTTCAATGTAATTTGCCAGTGAAACAACATGAAACTAGACATTCCTTTTTCAGAAGGTTTCATCCAGCAAATTTGATAACTTTCATTGTTATAGGATTGTTCAAGTTATCTATTTCTTCTCGGGTAAGTTTGGGTAGTTCTTGGATTTTTAAAATTTGGTCCATTTCATATATGTTGTCAAACTTACATGCATGGATTTTTTTTTGTAGTGTTCTTATTATCTTTTTAATGTCTGCTGGCTCTGTAGCTATATTCTCTGTTACAGTTTAATTTCATTATGGCCAGATGTAGAATGTTTTCCCACTTTCCTCATTGCTCTGTATAATTTCCAGAAGAAAAAATGGAAACATTTACAGCTAAGTTTCTTCTGCATTCTTAGTAAAACCAAAGTATGAGAAAAACTTCCCTCTTATTTCCTGTGCTTCTTCTCTAACCCACGTCCAAGAATTTGGATTTTTAGTGAGAGTAACATGTTAGGAAAGGTAACAGTTCACTGGCAACAGTTGTGTTTCTCCAAGACTGAAACTGGCAAGTCAAAACCAGCTAGCAATAAAGGAGATTGTCTCTTTCACTGTAAATATTCTTTGTGGTTTTCAGAAGTTATTTAGAAGCAGAAAACCTAAAGGAAGAATATATAAGTGCTCAAAATTACTATAATTTTAATTTTCTAATTTAATTTTAATAGAGATGTGATCAAATTTATACTCCCACATTGATAAAATAGGACCTATGTCCTATGTAATATTTTGGAAAACACATAGACCTAATTACCAATTAAAAGGTGTTTCTTAGGTAACTTTTATTTAAGTGGAGGGGAGGAAAGCTGGTAACAGGGCATTCATATTTATTTAAAAGATTTAATAACTTAATACATTAAATTTTAATTATTTTAAGAAAATTTCATTAAAAAAAGAATGAAGCACTGTATCCACTACAAATTATGAAATATTTCAGTTCTGTATTATTGCCATAAGCAAAATATTTATAAAGTAGTAGAAATGTGTTTTTTAAACTGATAATCTTTTGACTTTTTGCCACACTAAATGGCCATTTTAGTGTGTTGTTTATTACTAAGTCTTTCTAAATTTGCCTATCATTTCCTGTTATAATTGTTTGTGATTTATTAATGTGCAGTACTCATTCAGAGGATTTATTTGTTCTCATGTTGTTCCTTTTAAAAAGAGGAAAAGTAACATAATAAATCCTTAACAAAGCTACACTTTCTTAAATCCCCCTAAAAAGTTAACTACTGTTAGTGAATTCATCATTTTAGTCTATCCATTTATAACTTAATATTTGAGTCTCTCTACCTTAATCAATGTTTTTTTTTTTTTCTTAATCAATGTTAATGTGGATTTACTGGCAATAAATATTCTCAGATTTTTGTCTGAAAAACGTGTCTTTATCATATCTTCACTTTGGAAGGACAGTTTTGCTGCCTGCAGAAATCTAAGTTGGCAGTGTTTTCTTACAGCATGTTAAAAATAGCATTCCATTATCCTCTGGCTTTCATCACTCCTTAGAAGAGATGTGTTTTGTCCTCTGGATGCTTTTAATATTTTCCTTTTGTCTTTAATTTTAGGCAGTTTTACTATAATGTACCTAGGTGTGCTTGGGTTTTAGAGAGATTCTTGAATCCTTGCTTAATATGTTGTGTCAGTTTTGGAAGATTCTCATTTACTTCTTACCCCTATTCTCTCCCTTTTCTCCTTCTGGGGCTCTAGTTGCATATATCCAAGAATTTCTCACCATTTGTTATATATATCTTGTTCTCTTTTGCATTTTTTGTGTTTTTCACTTTACACTTTTTTTTAAAAGATTTTATTTGTTTGAGAGAAAGAGTGTTGTTGAGTGGGGCTGGGTGGGGGGGCAAAGGGAGAGACAGAAGCAGACTCCCCACTGAGCAGGGAGCCTGATGCGGGACTTAATTATTGAGGATCCTGAGGTCATGACCTGAGCAGAAGGCAGATGCTTAACCAACTGAGCCACCCAGGCACCCCGTCATTTAACACTTTTTACTTGGCAGCTCAGTAATCCTCTGCTCTAATTTACTGTTAAACTCATCTGATGAGATCTAATTTTGGTATTTGTGTTTACCAAATCTTGAACTTTGATTGGACTGTGTTTATAGGTTACAGTCTTCCTGTGGAATTCTCTTTTTATCTATTTTCTTAAATATTAATCACAATTATTTAAAAGCCTCTGTGTGATAACTGTAATACACAGATCAACCAAAGGTCTGTTTGCATTGATTTACTTTTGTTTTGGCCATTTTGTCCTGTTTCCTGGAATACCTGATAATTTTTATTGAATGCCAGTCATTGTGAATAATGAATTATATGGGCTCTGAATAACATCCTCCTTGAAAGAAGTTGGGTGTTTGTTTGTTTGTTTGTTTGTTTCCTAGGAGTCAAAGAAGTTGTAAATCACTTTGGTCCAATAGGGGATTGAGATAATTAAAATCCAAGACATCTTTGGAAATATCTGAATCCAGTATTTGTGTCTCTCAAATCCTGTGAAACTATTTTAAGTTAGTTCCCACTTTCTGCTTTGTTGCTTACATTCTCACCTTCTGCAACTTATCAAATACCCCAAGAAAAAAGAATTGCAGAATATTGGGCTCACTTCCTTGCAATTCCCTTTATTCCAAGGTCTTGACTTCTCTAGTCTTAGCTACCTTGGCCATATGGAACTCCTGCCTACCCAACTTTGTGAGCATAATAAAAGTTCTAAGACTTTTCTTTCCATTTATCCTCTCATCTGTGCCACTCACCTATTAGAAAATGGCTTGAGAGGACAACCAATAAAGAAGGTCATGTTTGCATCAATGCACTGCTCTTGTTTCCAGGATTTGATCCCACCAATCCTAACAGCCTTTGTTGTTCTCTAATGCCTCCAAAAGCTGGGAGGGGGGAGTGTTAAGTTTTAATACATTTTACTATTTTTTTTCATTGTTCTTGTTAGAGGAAGGGAGTTAATCTGTTATAAACTACTCCGCCATAGCTAGAAACTTCCTTATAAGATTTTTGCATTCTTCTCTATATATTCTTACCAAATGTATTTTTACCCTGTCATGTTTAACTTATTATTTCAGCTGAAAGAGATTTTACTATTGTCATTACTTTATAAAACTTAGTTTTTGAATTTCTTTCCATTGATTTAAACCTATACCATTTACACACTCTGTTTCTTTTCAGTCTGTAACTTTAATCTCATAATCCAAATTCTCTCTGTAAATTCTTTGTCTATAATAGTATTCACTGTAGTTCTTGATTAAATGGCTTATTTCTAAAGTTACAAGAAAGGAACTGTGATTTTTAAAAAACTGGCCTGCATACCTTTTGTTCATGCCAGAATAAATTCTTTTTATCATTTGTTTTATTCTCAGAAGAATTTCAAACTCCCTTGCCTGAATATCCATCCTTGTGTTTCAGTTTTTGTAATACATTCTACTTAAAGGGAATCTGAAACTCAAACTTCTCTGAGATGCTATCAATATTCTACTTGTATAAAATTTGTATTCAAAAGTTGTTTCTTTATTAGGTCATTCATATAAGTAATATCCTCAGTGAGAGAGATGAAAAACAAATAATTACATGGAGGCTGACTTCATCCAAAGAATGCGAAGATCATAAGTTTTACTCAAAATTTACTCTCTTTCATGCCAGTAACAAGTTCTTTAAAAAATAATAATAATTTTTTTTTAAATACATAGTATTGTTCCAGATAAAGTTATTGTATGGTTTGAAATCCCATTTTTTAGGGGAAGAAAAACCTTACAAATGAAAACTAGGGCTGCCTGCAACACAGGAGTCTTAAAAAATAAGTTTGCAGCTGTGTTAGTATCCAAAATTTACCATAACAGCATGAACTTTCCCATATCAAACTGCCCCAGTTGTTTCTGAAAATACCACTGAGCTTTGTCATATATGCTCCACAACAGATCCTGCATGTGGTTTTTCTGCCCCAAATTCCTAGTCAAGGCACTCTTTCCCTTTCCTTTCTCCTGATATGAGTTCTAAGATCACCATTTTGTAGGAGCAGCTCCACTGTGGGAAATGGCCATTGCTAACACCCAACCAGCCTAGGGGACAGACCTTTCCCTTAACTAAGGGATGCAGCTACGTTCAGACTACAGCAGATGATGAAAGGATACTGTAGATTTTTTGCTGTGTAGCACCCAATAGAAGAGTGTCTTACAATGCTACTAGAGGTGGCTACCCTCACAGTTTAATCTCAACTTACCCTCAGGGTCCATTTGGGTGCTCCCAGACAGAGTGAACATAGTAAGGGTCAGGTTATTCTAACCCCAGGAAGGCTCTGAATACAAGTGTACCTAAGAGTCCAGATCACTCAAGACAAGTTGAGAAAGAATGATTTTTTTTACCGTTCTTTAAGTCTAAGGTCCTAAGATCTGTTCCTCTTGCTCAAGGATGACTGAAGAAGAAACATCTTCACAGGAAGGTCCTGCCCTTGACCACAGGAGAGGCCCTGCATAAAGACTCCATCAGAACAATGACACCAAACAGAATAGTACAGTGTTAGTCATCCTGGATTCTTTTTTTTTTTTTTTTTAAGATATATTTATTCGAGGGAGGTGGTGGAGAGGCAGAGGGAGAGAGATCTCAAGCAGACTCCCTGCTGAGTGTGGAGTCAGAGGCAGGACTCCAGTGGGGGCTCCAGACAGGGGCTCCCCACAGGGCTCCACCTCACAACCTGAGATAACGACCTGAGCCAAAACCAAGAGTTGGGCCCTCAACTGACTATGCCACCCAGGTGCCCTGAATGTTTGCTACTTTTTAAAAAGTTTCTCCAGCTTCTACTGATCAAGGTTTCAAAAAAAACATTAGGGCCACATTGTCAACCAATGTTCTCAATGACACAAGACAGGGTGGGTGGGCAGAAAGGTATAGGACTGGCTAGCTCATCTAGAAGCTGGAAAACTTGTGTTCTTACCTTACCTCTAGATTAACTGTTATTTAAATAAAGATTTCATTGGTTATTATATATTAGTATTTACTAAAAAATGCAATGAGACCTGATGATGTCTGGCAGTGAAGCAGAATGGCAGTTTACTTGCCATTGCAATGATACTAAAATTTATCCAAAAAAAAAAAAAAAAGACACAGAAGTGTCCTTTTAATAATTAAAATACTTCTTCATTGGGTAGCTGGGTGGTCTGAGCTTGCTCTGAAGGCTTCATAATTGGAAAGAAAGATAGAATGGCGATACTTTAACTGCCAGAAATTTATATCTGATAGATTGAATGGTGGGAGTTGGAATTTGTTTTTAGGATAGATACCTTCTTTTTGGGGAGGTATCACTTTAATGATTTCAAAGTCAAGAATCTAACCATTTCCCTTGAGCTATCTCTGGGCATGGCTGGAGGAACCCAGTTACAAATGCTTCCTGCTGAGACACTAAGTATTCTGTTTAATAATGTTAAAGACTGTCCCATATTCCATCTCTAATGAAGGGTCTTTTTACTCCAAATTGATTGTCAGTTTCCCTGGTCTAATAAGAAAAAAGGTTGGGGGAGCACAGGGCCTGGGTAAGGAAGGCAAAAGGGACGGCCCGAGTCAAGGACAAGAATGCTAAAGGTATACCTGCTCTCCCTTCGCCTGGACCCTCTGCCCTGGTCTTGGAATGGCTAATTCTGTTGGATCATTTGAATTTCAGCTCAAATATCCCCTCACCAAAGAGGACTTCTCTAATCGCCCTGTGCACGGCAGCCGCTAAGATGGCTTCTCATTGTCAGGGTCTCCAAGGAAGGAAAGGAAATAACTTTTAAATGCATCACTAAAGGAAACAAAATTACCACAGTTTATTTTTCCCCTCCTTTATATGTAGAAGTATCATTTTTAATCAGTAACTTTAAGAAATTTATAGCTCCAAGCAAAATTTCAAAAAGAAATTCCCATATTGTTTGTTAGATAAGAATAAACATATTGAATTCTTCCTGCCATCTAATGTTGAGATAAAAGACATCATCTTTGTCCCCAAGAAACACAGTCCAGTGGGGTTATAGGCAAATAGATCACTGTAATGAAATTGGATGAAAGGCTGCAATCATGGGTATTCTCTTAGGTAGATCTTATAGTTCCCACTTGACACTAATATTATTAATTGTTTTGACCCTTTTAAGTTTTTCTCTGCTTAATTCTAAGTCTTCTGGGGATTAAAAGATGCATACATGTTGAGAAAGATGATTCCCTTTCTAATTAATTGAGATTATTTACTGTTAGAGACAAATAGAAGATCTGGATCCTTCTCAAGACCTAAGGATTAATGCAAAACTCTATTTATAATAATCATGCTAATAATTTCACAACTCTGAGAGAAGTGATCACCCAGCTCACTTTCCTGGACTTATATTTAAGCAATTCCTGCATTTATATATATAAGCAATTTCTAATTCTTCCGTCTACCTTTAGAAATCTACAGATCCTGTCCAGGATGATCCATTTGATGTGCTTGGGATTCTTAAGCTATGTAAATATCTCTTTGCCTCTAAAGACTTACAAATTGAGAATATAAAACATGTAGATGCTTTTCTTTTTTTTTTTTTAAAGATTTTATTTATTTATTCGTCAGAGAGAGAGAGAGAGCACAAGCAGGCAGAGTGGCAGGCAAAGGCAGAGGGAGAAGCAGGCTCCCTGCCGAGCAAGGAGCCCGATGTGGGACTCGATCCCAGGACCCTGGGATCATGACCTGAGCCGAAGGCAGCCGCTTAACCAACTGAACCACCCAGGCATCCCTGTAGATGCTTTTCCATTGAATTTTTTTCGTAATCGAAATTTTTGTTCCATGATCAGTCCATAGATGCTATGAAACTACTTGTAAATAATTCTTAATATAAACACTGAAGGTTTAAAAATTCATGAGTTGTAATCCATAGCAATTTTTCCAGTAGCTTTCTATCTTAAAATTTGTAGGTAAATTGTTCTTAAATAGAGGATCTCAAATACCGATATTTTAAAATATTGATGAGCTGTTAGACCTCATTTCCCTCCAACTTATAATTTAATGCATATACACAAAAATTTCCACTTTGTGACAGTACATGAAAAAAGTAATAAGGAAAACTACAGTACCAGCACCAAAGTTGTCACAGTTCTAATGGAAGAGCTAAGAACAGGGAGCAGGCATTTGGGGAAACAATTCTACTTTAAAAATGTATTTAAAAAAAGTAAGTCATTTGAAATACTTCTCATGCTGAATACATGATTATAACTTTAAATTGTTCTTTAGTTACGCCGCATTTTGTAAGCTATTCAAACTGCACTTCTGCAGCTTATGGAATGTTAAGTTGACACAAAAGACAATCATTCACTTTTTAAAGAAGATTTGCAGTGAAAGGAAAAAAAAGCACCAACCTAATTATGTAAAAAAAAGGTGGGGCAAGTAGAATAAGGGGTGAGATTTTTTTTCCCCTTTAAAATGGCTTGCTAGAGGACACCTGGCCTGCTCAGTTGGTTAAGCGTCTGCCTTTGGCTTAGGTCATGATCCCAGGATCCTGAGATCGAGTCTCATGTTGGGCTCCCTGCTCAGTGGGGAGTCTGTTCCTTCCTCTCTGCCCCTCCCCCATGCTCATTCTCTCTCCTCTCTCCCTCTCTCTCTAATAAATAAAATCTTTTTAAAAAATGTCTTCCTAGAGCTACCAACAATTTGCATTTATAATGGACTAGTACAAATACCTCTGGATTAGCAAGAAGAGATATCCAAAGACCAAGGTGAGAGCTGGTATATGACACTAGCTGGACTTCACTTTTAGCTTCTCTGGTTCTGCAGGCAGCCTTCTATTGTTTCTTGGTGAGCCACCTCAGCCTTTACACTTTTGTTTGCATTTATTTTTGTCTGCAGATTTGTCCTATCTTGTTGTCTTTTGGGGCTTTGTTTCAGTGTGCACAAGCAGGCTCAGCTGACAGCCTTGATGTTGGCCCTTGAAATCTTGTCCTGCTCCGTCTGTTGAACTGACCTTCTTTTGCTCCCCATGGTGGCATCTGCCTCTTCCATTTATCTTTAAAGACATTTGCACAGACACATTCTTTCCCATTTGCATCATTTAAAAAGTGATGCAAGTGAATTTTGGAATTTGGCTACTGACTGACTTATAGTCACAAGTTATGGAGTCTTTCTACTGACATTCTTACCTTATGTCAGAAAATGCCTTTGAACTGATACATTGAGGATCAGCAAATTTCTGTAATCTTTATAGGTACAATAAATAAGCCAATAATGCCAAGTGAAAAATAAAGCTCAGCAGTAATAAATTCTAGTCCCTTCATCTTCTTTCAAATACTTCATGTGATTTTTTTCTTCTTTTTGTTCATCATTAGGGAATCGTGGCTTTTTAATAGATTAAATGTATATAAGTTGACTGGATGATTTGTTATCATTTTTAATGTCACAACTTTGGCTAGTGGTGGCTTCATTTAGGCAGGTTCCTGTTTTTCTGATATGGCTTCATTTATTTTGAAAGATTTCTTGCCTTCTGGCAGAAGATGATCCAAACTATCCAAGCTATATGTCTAGAGCATGCACACACTGAGATGTTTCTCCGAAGATCTTTAGTTTCTTTTAATGAAGAAATGGAGATATCAAGAACTGAGTAATAGGGTGCAACATGGGGTAACACTGTTCCTAGGTTATTTCAATATCAAAGCTACAAAAGTTTTCTCTGTTTTTGATCTTTTTTTTTTTTTTAAGATTTATTTATTTATTTTGGGGAGAGAGAAAGAGAGCGTGCATGGAACCTAATGTGGGGCTCAGTCCCAGGACCCTGAGATCATGACCTGAGCCGAAATCAAGAGTCCGATACATAACCAACCGAGCAGCCAGGTGCTCCAAAAGTTTTATTTTAAAGCTTACACTGATATATCTAATCCTGTTTTAAAATTACAATTTTCCTCCTGAATTTGATGAATTCTATAATTGCAGCACCTTTTCTCTTACACAAGTAAGAATAATTTCTTATTTTCTTTATTTGACTAAGAATTCCAAAAGACCCATCCCAATATCAGTATGAACAATAAAGTATTGAATGAAGCACACTATTCTATATAGTCAGTTTTATTTTGAGAGGAGGATCCCAGAAAAGATGCGCATTCCAGCTACTTGGTTCTAGGTTCATTCTGAAGCCTTCATTCTTCATAGCTGTGTAGATGCTCATTTGACAAATGGTTTAAGTTTCACTTGTTTCAATTGGTTTTGAGTCTGAGGTCTCGGCATGCTCACAGCTGTCAATTCTGCGTCACAGGAAGTGGAGGCTTTGGGTCACTACTTTCTTGGTGCCAATATTCAGCTTTGGAAGAGAGCCCAAGAACTATCCCAGTCCACTCCGAGAGGATGGGAAGAGTTTTGACCTGTGGTCCACTATGACTTTCTGAGCAATTAAAAGTATAAATTCATTATCTAAGTGCATGCTGGGCAAATCGATCCTTCTTACTCCTCTTTAATTTCTAGTAATTTCTATTTCATGCATTTAATTAAATTTTAGCTCTCCTAAATTTTTCCTTTCCCCTGATACTCTTTAAATGTATCTTACTTTTTTCCCTGAGCCACAAGCACATCCTTATATATACCATGCACCATTTCCTCATTTCCTTAGCAACCTAACATATCGTGGAATGTTTTATTTACATTTTATGAACCCAACTGATTCTCCCAGTTCCACTTCCATTCAGGGCCAGGTCAGTTGAAAGTGTTTAATTTTCTGTAGGGAGATCAAGGAAAGACTTTGTGTGCAAATAACATGACGTGTAAACTCGGGCTTTTGAGGTTCAGACACAGTTTCTCCTTTGACCTATCATCAAAAATTCATGTATTTTGAATATATCATCTGATAAATTTTCATTTATCAAAAACACATATGTCTTTAATTACAGATGACATCGGTATAGAACTGAAGTTTCTCAGGGGCCTTTGAGTAAATAAAAGTACCCATTACTTAATATGTTATGAATTCAAGCTTCCAAAAACGACTTCAGGATATCAGAAAATAAGCAGAATGTAACAAAATAAGACAGTTCGATAGAAATATTATGTACATTTACCTAACATAACTGTATACTTTCATTTGTTTTTATGCAGAAGTCTAATCTTGTATCATTTAACCTTACAGAGAAAAACGCAAAATTACATGAAATTTTCCAGTTTCATTATACAATATAGGTATGATTACACTTCAAAATTTAACAGATTTTTAATACAAAATTACCCAATTTGGGAAAAAGTAGTATAGAAAACCCACCAGATTATTTTTTTATTGTTGCTGTTATTCAACCCTTATTTTTCTAGAGCTGGGGTTTTTGCTATTAGGACAGATTTTAAATTGCCACTTTTTTCCTCCTCTCAAAACTTGACTCAGGGGGCGCTGGGTGGCTCAGCTGTTAAGCGGCTGCCTTTGGCTCAGGTCATGATCCCAGGGTCCTGGGATCGAGCCCGGATCGGGCTCCTTGCTCAGCGGGAAGCCTGCTTCTCCCTCTCCCACTCCCCCTGCTTGTGTTCCCTCTCTCGCTGTTCGCTGTGTGTGTGTGTGTGTCTCTTTCTCTCTCTGTCAAATAAATAAATAAAATCTTTAAAAAAAAAAAAAAACTTGACTCGGGCCCAAGCTTCCTATATGTTCCTTGGTCTTAAGTTTTCTTATTAACACAAAGTCAAATGTCTCTTTTTGAGCTTACATCTACGATAGAAAAAAAAATTCATTTGAAGCAGCTTAATTCATATAACATTTAACTTCATCTACATGCATTTATGTTGTCATCCTCTTTTTTAGCTAAATACATATAACTCCATTCAAACAAAATACTCAAATACAAATTCTTCATACATTCTTTTGACCAATAAAGCTTCATCTTTTCAATTAAGTGTATGTTTTTTTTTTTAATTGTTGGCTTATTGGAGCACCTTGGTGGCTCAGTTGGTTAAACAGTTAAGTGTCTGCCTTCGGCTCAGGTCATGATCTCAGGGTCCTGGGATTGAGCCCTCTCCTAGGGCTCCCAGCTCAGCAGGGAGTCTGCTTCTCCCTCTCCCTCTGCCCTTCCCCCTGACTCATGCTCACTGTCTCTTGCAACCCCTCTCTCTCTCTTTCTCTCTCTCTCAAATAAATGAATAAAATCTTTTAAAAAATTGTTGGCTTGTTGTTGCTTCCCCCCCCTCCCCGAAAGATCTTCATTCTTTAGATTCTAAGATCTCTGGATTTTAAATTTTGAATTTTGAAAAGTTACATCAGTAGCTTGTTTTGTTTTGTGTTCAGGCAGTGTTTGGTCTGTGTTCAAGCGTTGATTTCTGTGAACAGATTTTTTCTGGTGAGGGCCCTTTGTCCCATTCAGTGCGGGACACTGCAGGACAGTACTTCTTTTGGTGAGGACCCAAACCCGTTCGTGTTAGGCTGCCCTCTTCTAATCTGTGGGGAAGTAGCGATCTTGCCACAGGAGCTTCTTCTTATTTCTAGACAATCTGTAGAAGGCTTCTCGGCACCCCTAGAGGAGGGATATATAGTGGCTTGTGGGATGTCATAGGAAGGTAGATGCGAAGCAAAGAACAACAGCAGAGATTGCAGAGGTTGACCTGGGCATTGACATCCCCAACAGCCAGGTATCACTACTTTTTAATAATAGTTGACATTTTTCCCTATGAAGTGCTAAAAGATACTACCTTTTGCCCTCAGGGGCACTATGCAGATCCCCAAGATGATTCCCTTGAATTTGCCCTTCATGTTTTTATTTATTTGTTAATTTATTTATTTTTATCTTTCTTTTTTTAAGTAGGCTCCACACCCAACGAGGGCTTGAATTCACAACCCTGAGATCAAGACTCGAGATCGAGAGTCAGACACGCAACTGACTGAGCCACTCAGGCACCCCCCTTCATGTTTTTAATGCTTTTGCAAAACTCTCTTGGGTACCTATGAAAGGCAAGTAGGAATTTGTCCTTTCCAGATACCACAGTTCCATCTGGCCACAGTCCAGGTTGAACCTAGGACCACCATGACATACAAAACTGGGGGGACCCTTTATTTTGTTTCATTGATGACCCCTGGAGTTAAACAACCCAGCTCTGACAGGATCCAACTACAGCTTGGCACCATTACTGATTAATTCAATTCTGAATAGATACAGAATGGGTTCCACTAAATGATTTAAAGATGAGTAGAAGAGGTGAGGTGCTTCCTCCCCAGTCCTTGAAACTGAACTAAGGAGAAAATGAATCTAGTCTGGAAAACCAGTCACATAAAAGATTATTAAGAGCTGAAAAGGTTCTTAAAGATTAGATAGGCAGATAGACAAACTCAGTTAATGGTCTGTCTCCAGAACAACAAAGCCTAGGCATCCCACACCACAAAAGAGACATAAGGAGAAGACATAATAAGGAGGATAAAAAACTGTCAGTGCTATCCCGCTGACCACCTCTACCATTCTCAGGGTTTGTATTGTTCTGTTCCTATCAAAACCATATCAAATTATTGTGGAGGAAAAGTCTACATACTTAGAATTTAAAAATAGGTCCAGACTCTCTGATAAGAACTACATTGCAAGAAGGAAGGAGAAGAGAACCCACCAGCTTGTACCTAGGTGACCACCACACCCCTATTTTTTAACACATCAAAATGACAGGCTTTTCTTAAACATGAGTTCAACCTTAAACCCTTTCTAAGAATTGCTCTGTGGTCAGCAGGGGAAAAAGGGCCTCATGACAGACAGGTAGGGGAAAGAAGAACTCATGACCCTCACAGAGGAGAATCAAAAGAACCTTTGATACTAAACAGAGAAAAGAAAAATGAACCTTGTAGTCATTAGTTACCGAACCTCAAAAAACGGTTTTTGAAAGAGAAGCCTTTGTCAAACCTTTGAAAGGAGGCACAATTGCTCAGGGTAAAACACCATGGATCTATCATTTTGGAAGACTTTATTCCTTTCTTTAACACTTGACAAGTAGTGCTGACTTATTAGGAAGGGCTGATTTTTTTTCACCAAAATGTCATCTACCTAACAGCAGGTCAGGGTGGCTCTGGACAAAACCCCTGGGTCCGAGGGACATGGTAAGATGATCTGTGAGGTCCCTTCCCTTGCCAAGATTCTACAGATGCCGCAGTAGTCATCAAATCCCAGAACAAGAAGGAATGAGAAGAGCAAGTGTTGGGAGGGGGGACACACCTGACAGGGAGTCACAGCCCAAAACCATTGGTGGCTTGGCAACCTCGAAGATGGGACCATCAGCAATTCGTATTTTCAATCTGCATCACTGCCTTCTTGTTGCCATTAATTTTGTGACTATAGTTCTTTCAAATGGGATGTATAGGCCAAGTTTTCTGTAGGGAACATGAGCCAGAGGATGTGGGACACCAAAAGTTACGATGCCCCTGGCGTTCAGGAGCTTCTGTCCCCATAGTTACGTTATGAATAGTCAAATGTCAGCAGGATTTGCCTATTGGTCTGCAGCAATAAACAGACCCTTACCCAAGGAACATCCTGGAACTCTGCCGGGCAAATTGCTGATGACACATGTTTTAGACAAGACTAAGGGGGAAAATGTCTCCATGCTTCCAGCATGTGGCCTTCAAGCCCCCTTGTAGGCACTCAGAGGCTGGAATGGTAAATAAAGCCTGTTGCAGGACAATGTCATTGCTGCAGCCCTTGGCAGCTATTAAAATTCAGTTTTACCCTCAGTGAACACATTCTAAATGAACAAGGCAACACACAGTCCCATGCTCCCAGATCTCTACTACATTCAGCAATTCAGTAAAGAGGGGCTTTTCAAAGATGAGAGAGCCAATATTACACAATGTGACAGACTTTATTCTGACTTTCCCTAAACAAAATATTGACACAAGCCAAATCTCCCTTGTACAGTGCATGCAGTAAAATCTTGTTAATTCAGATTAAACAGAGAATCAGTGTAAAGAAGCTTACTCTAAAATGTATCTGCATTATTTATAAGAAGAAATTCATGATTAAATTATTATCATGAAAAAAGTTAAGTGTAATCAAATAAGGCTACTTAAGAAGTGGAGCTCTTTCTAAGCACAAGTGCAGCACCCAATATTTATGCAAATTTCAAATGATTTATTTTATTCATGAAAGCTAGTTCACATTGCCCTTTCTAGAGACAATCCTGTTTGGTTAATTCTTGCTTAGAAGTAATAAAACCAAAATCTTTTCATAGGATGCAAATCATAATTTTCACTTCTGGAGACCAACTGTATAAGTACAAATTAAAGAAGCATCACCGTAAGAATTGAACATTGTAATTTGCTGCATAGGTTTTTGTATTTAGCCTAATTAGAAATAATTTCTGCTTGGCCACAATCCTACATTTTCTCCTTTTCCAGAAACACAGAGGTGTTGTCTGATGAGTAGGAACAGAATGTACAAAGATTTGCTCCTCACCCCAAGCCAGTCTAACCAAGGTCAAATACATACCATGACCAAGATGTAATACAATAGATTCTCACATTTAACCTTGCTTCTAGATAGCAACAATTTCAAAATGCTATTAGTGTAGAAAATATTAATTTCCATTTCACAGGCTTTACTTCAACATATCATTATTGGAATTAGTTAACATAGATTATGTGTTCATTATATAGACCACATTTACTATGTTAGTCTCATAACAGCCACATAAAATAGGTAGTCTCATTTTACAGAGAAAGAAATTGAAGCTGAAGAAGTTAAAATATAGTCTAAGGGGCCACCTGTCTGGCTTAGTCAGAAGAGCATGCAACTCTTGATCTCAGGGTTGTAAGTTCAAGCCCCACATTGGGCATGGAGCCTACTTAAAATAAATAAATAAATAAGATAAAATATATTCTAAGCAAAAGACAGATCTGGAATTCATATACAAGCTGCCTGATTTTCACACTTATAATCTTAATTATTATATGATTTCTGCTTCCCTTAAATCCACAGTAAAAAAGTACAGAATTAATAAATGTATATTTGATAAAGGTCTTAAGTGAGTCATTTAATCTAATTCTTCCCTACCCCATGCAGAAATTTCTTCTTCAGTATTTCTATAAGAAAGAAAAACCAAGGCTCTATGAGATATTTCTGGTACTGAAGTTCTGATTTTGGCTGATAGTTCATTTCATTGTTGGACCCTGCGATGGTTAAACAGATCTTCCTGACTCCAAGATGGTATTATAAAAATCTTTCTGATCTCTTTTTCCTCTAAAATTCTATAGCAAACAAGAACAAGAAATAGAAACTTATAACATCAATGAAACCAGAAAAATGGAATCTGTAAGCCCCAAACCATCATGAATGAGGACTAAAACAAAAGACATAATGGTAAATAATCGAACAAAAAAGGATGCTTGATGGAAATGGGTTAGTGAGCGGAGGGAAAAGCCGCAGGAGAATTAGCAGCAACATAATTTTCCTGGTAGACTTTGAAAAGACTAAAGAATTTGAGGTTAATGGCTCAGTAAATAGAGGTACTATCAAAAGTAGTAGTAGGGCTGGGGTTTTTTGTTTGTTTGTTTGTTTAGTTGGGTTTTAGTTTTTGGTTTTTCATTAGGGGAATGAACAGTCAAACCCAAGGGTCCACAATCCCACCTCACAAAGTAAAGTAAGTTCTCTCCACCCTTTCAGGATACATAAGGATTGTTCTCTGGGGAAACTTAATCTGAAAGACTCTGCATTCAGGGATATGAGGCCCAGAGGAGGAAGAAGGTGAGCAACAATGATAAAGGGGGAAAGAAGTTAAAGCCATAAGTCTCTAGATTTAAAAACCCATTAAGCATCCAACACAATAAATGAAAAAAGATGCACATCAAATTTTATCATTGTGAAACTTGAGAATATAAGGGATAAAGATAACATTCTAAAGGTTCCACAAAGGGGAAAAAAAAAGAAAAAAAGGATCATACAAGAGATCAAGAATAAAAACGACATTCCACTTTCAAGGAAAAAAAATTGGAAACCTAAAAAGACAAGGGAATGAAGCCTTTAAGAATTCAATAGATATGTAAAAAAAGTTTTATCAAAAAAGATTTTTTTTTTACATTTTGTAAAGAAGTTTACATCTAGCCAAGCAATCAAGTAAGTGTAAGGGTAGCAAAGAAGGCATTTGAGACATACAAAGTCCCCCATCAGTGCTTTCTCAGAAAGCAGCATACAATATGTTTCACTAAATGAGGAAGTATACCAAGAAAGAGGAAGAATGGGAATCAGGAAACAAGAGAGAAATAAAGGGAATTCCCAGGATGCCATCAGGGGAAGTGCTAGGACCACAGCCGAGCAGCAGGCCAAGACTGTGCACCAAACTAGACTGTAGCAGGAAGTCAAGTCTCTGGGGATGTTTGTATGTGGGGGTGATATCTCCAAGAATATATTAGGATGTATAAATTATCTGAGAGATTTTACCCTGGAGAAAATTGCATAGCAAAGCATTTTACAGAACTTTTGTGCTGTTTGGAAAAACAGAGTACTCTCAATATAAACAAATAAAAAGAGACGGTAATCATTAACTCCAGGAAAACCAAAAAAATTACAAAAGAATGGAATTATATGTAATCACAGTGCTTTACCCAATTTAGCAGTAAACATTTTTTCAATAATGAAAATACAGAATATTAATTAAAAATGAGTTATATTTTATGAAGAAAATGAGGAAAAGAGGGGTATAGTTAAAATCTTTATTATTATGGGAAGACAATAGGTAATGTCAAAAACTGATGAGTTGACAGGCAACAATCTAGGAGTCTTATTTATAAATGAAAAAGGAAACCACAGAAGAAATATCCGGATTGATTTAATATTATTACCCCTGGGAAACATGACAAGGTTGGAGGAACAGGGTGGAGAGAGGAACAAGGGATTATTGTTTCTTGTGATAAACTCTTTTTTTTTTTTTAAGATTTTATTTATTTGACAGAGAGAGAGAGCTCACAAGTAGGCAGAGAGGCAGGCAGAGAGAGAGGCGGAAGCAGGCTCCCTGCTGAGCAGAGAGTCTGATGCAGGGCTCATTCCCAGGACCCTGAGATCATGACCTGAGCCGAAGGCAGAGGCTTTAACCCACTGAGCCACCCAGGAGCCCCGATAAACTCTTTAGTATTGGTATTAGAAATCAGACTTTCTATTTTCTTATAACATTTGCATAAAAATTAAAATGTTATTTTCCAAAAAATTCCTTACAATAGCTCAAAGGAAAATCATTGAGTTCTGGGGTACCTGGGTGGCTCCGTCAGTTAAGTGTCAGACTCTTGATTTTTGGCTCAGGTTATGATCTCAGGATGTGAGATCAAGCCCTGTGTCAGGCTCTGTGCTCAGCAGGGAGCCTGTTTGAGATTCTCTCTCTCCCTCTCCCTTCTCCTTCTGTCCCTCACTTCACTCACAAAAATAAATAAATAAATAAGTCTTTAAATAAAAAAATAAAATACTATTATTATTAGTTTTCTTTACATTCCCAGTTCTCTGGGTCTCTACCAGGCTACAGATGGATTTTAGAGAGCTACAAGTTTGTGTGTTTGTATTCATTTCAATAATAATTGAAAATGTATAAGCCTATCCTGGATCACCTGGATAATTGTCATTTGGTGCCATCACTATCATGTGTATATCTATCAACTTAGCTCAAAGTCACACTACTTTTTTTAGGTTTTTATTTCAATTCCAGTTAATTAACATATAGTGTAATATTAGTTTCAGGTGTGTAATGTTGTCATTCAGCACTTCCATACAACACCCTTGCTCAACACAAGCACACTCCTTAATCCCCATCACTTATTTAACCCATCCCCCCACACACCTCCCCTCTGGTAACCATTAGTTTGGTTTCTACAATTAAGAGTCTGTTTCTTGGTTTGCCTCTCTTTTTCTTTCTTTTTTCCCCCCTTTGTTCATGTGTTTTGTTTCATAAATTCCATGTATGAGTGAAATCATATGGTATTTGTCTGTCTCTGACTGACTTATTTCACTTAGCATCATACTCTCTAGCTCCATTCATGTAATTGCGAGTAGTAAGATTTCATTTCTTTTTTGTGGCTGAGTAATACTCCATTCTTTTTTATATTTTTTCTCAGATCTAGGGTTAGGGTTAGGGTTATGGCCAGGGTGAGGGTATGCAAGTAGCATTACATTAATAATTGCAAGAAAGTAAGAAAGAGCTATAAATGATACATCAGTATCAAAGGAAGTCCAGTTGAAATGATAGCAGGTAATGTGAATGAAACATATGTAATCATGTGGATGGACCAAGTGTTGAAGAAATCAAATCATTTCATAAGGTACACTCTAGAAGAGTGTCATAAACTCAAGAGGACCAGTGGGGAGTACCATATTCGTGTTGTAAGTAACAATTTGGGTTCAGCAAAATATTATCTGTCACATAAAAGTAATGTTCATTCGAATGGTCCTTATTCATTTTGTAGGGCTTTTAAAATAATATATATTTAAATTTTGTATTGTATAATAACTATAAGCAGCAGAATTTATATCTATTTTTACATTAGTACATATCAGTACAATGGATAATATAATAACTTATTTCAATCATGGTAAGTTCTCCTTTTTCCTTTATTAATTTCAACATTAAATTATTCTGTTAATCCATACATTACTTAAATTTGAGAAGAACTGACTTACTTTTTGTATTCACTGAGATATCTAACTACATCAGTTTAATACAGTCCTGTATGCCACCAATTTGTGGACCTCACCAAGGACACATTAATTTAGAAAGAAGTATTTTTTTCTCTCACCCATTTTAGTTTACCAACTCTATCATCAAATGATGCATATTGTTGGGAACACTTATCTACATATAACTTACACCTCCCCTGAACTCAGACAAAGGTATGAGAAAATGTTTGAGGGCAAAATATTTTAGTTTTTCTTTACTACTGTAACAATTTACCATTAATCTAGTAGGTTTAAAATAACACAAATTTATTGTTTTACAGTTTTGGAGGTAAGAACTCCACAATGAGTTTCACTGAACTAGAATCAGGTGTCAGCAGAATTGCATTCCTTCTGGAGGATCTAGAGAATAATCCACTTTCTTGCTTTTCCCAGTTTCTAGAAATTTCCCAAATCCCTCTGTTTCTGGACCCACATCACTGTGACCTCTTTTGGAGTCCTTTTCTCACTCTGACCCTCCAGCTTCCCTCTTTTATTTTTAAGGACCCTTGTGATTACACAGGCCCACCCAGATAATTCTGGATAACCCCCCATCTCAAGATCCTTGATTTAATCACATATGCATAGTCTCAACGTCTCTTTCATCTTGTAAAGTAACATATTACCGGATTCTGGGATTAAGATGTGGACGTCTTCCTCGTGGCACTATTCTGCATACCACAGCGGGTGTCATTATGCCCAGCCAGTCCCAAAAGCAGGAAGTCTGATGGAGGACCCATGTTCTCTAAAAACAGAAGGAAAAGGGCATGGATGTAAGGTAAGAGAAAGGGGCATTTTATGGTGAATGAAGAGAAAGTTCTTTTTCTGAGGAGAATTAAGGAGCAAGTTGAAGACATAAGAGGGATGGGAAAACTTGGAAAAGCATCAGTGCAAAAGGCTCCAACTCAGGAAGAAAAAGTGACTACCTCCCCAAGGGCTTATCTAGGATGTGAAGGCATTGACATGCTTAAGATGTGGGATCTGAGGCCAATTACACCAATTACCATGTCTGTGAAGATGCCACCAAACCCAGCCCCAAGACAGCCACCTCCACTTGCACTTCAAACTTTACAAACAAACCAATGACACCAGAATTCAAGTAGTTCTGCCACCTCCTTTTTGTTATGCCATTGGATTTTCCCCCCATGATTCCTATGAGAAATCTGATGCTAATTAGACTAGCATAAGAAGGAAAGAAAAGATGACTCATGGACCACACTGGAAATAAACTAAGAAATAAGAAAATATGATCTCTCCCCAAAAGAACAATGGTGAAAATTGTACTTACAGAGGATCCTATAGTGAGAGTTTAAATTTTTTAAAGGACAAAACATGGAGAGTCTGATATGATCTACCAGCTGTTTCTCTTTCCTCAGATACTTGCCCAGGAGACAGCTACTGAAACTTGGGTCTATTTCTCTCTTGCTGTGTCATACACTGTTCCTTTCCTTCCCCACCCCCTCCCTGCTCTCCTGCTGCTTTGGTGCCTGTGTGTGTGTGCGTGTGTGTGTGTGTGTGTGTGTGTGTGTGTGTGTGGTTTCTCTCTCCCATGTAAGAACACAGCTGCCTGCCTGTCTCCTGCTGTCGCAGCTCCTCTGACTAGCTTTTTGCAACCTCCTGCCTCTCCCTCTCTTTCTGCTTAGCTCCTTGTCTTCTGGTAAGTACGACAAACACTCCCCCAAGCCCTGTGAGAAGTTGTAGGGTGCGGTTTGTGGTGTTCGAAACTTGCAACTTTGAGATTGCTGGTGAACTGTGGAAGAACTTTCCATTGTTTTATTTATAATTGAAATGTGTTACTCAGGAAGGGATGTGGGTGATAATCTGCTGGATTCCCCGTATAAGTGAAAAATTCTCAGAGGAGCGAAAAAAAAAAGGCAATAAAGTGTATTAAGAAGATAAAACTTAGAAATAATTTCTTGCTGTCAATGAATTAATATGGAAAGGAACAATTCAAAAGTAGCGGAGTTCTTTGACTTTATTTTATTTTTTCCCTTCTCGTTGATTTATTTTGAGGCTACTTTTAGGAATTGAGTTGTCTTGTGGTTTACAATGATTCAGTTATTCTGTTTTAAAGTAAATGTGGGCTATGAGTTTAAAGGATATCCATGGAATTAATATTAAAAACATCAATGGCTGTGGTCTCTGAGGAATGAAGAATAAATCAAATACAACCCAACTTTTGCAGTTAGACTAACCATACTAAAACTCCTGTGGAAAGTCAGTTTTAAATTCCTTGCTTTGAAGTTGGGGTTGACTTTAGATTTTATTCCATCCTCAGAAGCCTCCCTAACACTTTAAAACCCACATATGTATTTAAGCCAGTACATGTTTACTGCTTTTAGTTTTGATTTTAAAAGGATTCTCTTCCCTTGATTTTCAAAGAAGAGCTAAATGCCATGGCTCCTTTTAGAAGAGCTTAAAATAACTTCTGGCTGGATAGCAGGTGCCATGTATCTTTCTCCGAGTTTAGGGGAGGCATAAGTTATATATAGATGAGTGTGCCCAACAAGTATGGGTCAGGATAAAGAAATGCCAGTGATGGAAACAACAAGGCTGTTTACTGCATCATTTAATCATAAAGTTGGTGCATTCAAGTGGGTAAGACAAAAAAGTACTTCCTTTGAAGTGAATGAGTACTTAAGTGGGCGGCCTATGACTATAGGTTTTTTCCTTTCTTGTTGGGGTCCAAGCACTTGACAGCCCCTGCCCTGAGAACAAGAGAGGAAGCTGTGCAGTGCGTGGAAAAGTATGTTTTTGTTTTTCCTCTCGGGCTGCCACAACAGCAAAACCTGTGCATTATGAGAACCCCGTCATATTTTTATACCGTTGATTAGCAGCATGACCATTAGATACCATTTACAAATAAAATACACCATCACTTAAAGGCCTAAATCAACTCTATTGCAACCCAAGAAATGGAGATAGCCAGAAATCCTGGAATTCTGACTCAGCTTGGACTTCAGCCCCTATTTCCAAAGAGGCCATATTATATGTGGATTATTTCCCAAGTTCATTCCCTCCCTATTCATTAAACATTGCTATTTCTTGACTGAGAAAAAAAAGGGTAATCTGGGGTTGTTTTTCTAAAGAAAGTCAGTTTTTATATTGGAACAAAAATTATTATAGAAATTCAATAAATTATTATTATGACCATCACCATGGTTCTAAACTAGTTTGTTGGTTAATTTGTACCTTCCTTCGTTCTCCGTTTTATTCCAAAAATGAAGCTAGTTTGAACCTCAGAAAACATATTTTGCTGATGGATAATTATGTGTTGCTCATCTGAGAAAAGGAAAATACTTGAAAAGCAAGAAAGTATTTCCTGTACATAGTATAATAATTCATTTATATCAATGTACTCATATTTATCAAATCTTCACTTATGAATTAGAAGAGTTTAGAACTGCTGTTGTTATAAGTGATTTTAGTAAGTTCTGTGGCTCTCGTATTAAATGTTTTAACTTTGGAAAAAATAACACCATTTTAAACATTTTAAATATAGACATCTCTGTACTTACAATGACTGTAAGTCTACATAGAATAATGTAAGAGAGGGGTGACACAAGTTGGCTTAAGTAATATGACAAATATAACATGAAAAACAGTATCTTGAATTATTCCATTAATGTCAATCAAAGGAATTTCTACTGGAATTAAAGACCAAAACCAAAAATATGCTAATACTGTAACTCGCTTTGGAAAAATGGCTTCCCACTGTTTCTACCTAACTAATTGCAGTATCAATGGTTTGTGAAACTACATTCATTTTATGTTAGAAATTGTAATTAGTAGGTGCCCTTTTGGGAATATCCTTACATTTTACATATAACTGGGTTAACTATATAAAACTTGACTATGCTTACCACTAGATACTACTCCCGGTATGGAGATGAATCACTCTGTAGGGCTCTCAGGAGAACCCCAGTCAACACCTCCAGGGGATAGTGCATCGTTACCAAGTCAAAATGGCTTGGAGAAGCAAGATGATAAGGATTCCTCAACCCCACTCCAAACACCACAGGAGAAGGCAGATGTGCAGTCTGAACAGGGAGCTCGTGATATCTCTGAGGAGTTGAATCGACAACTGGAAGACATCATTAACACCTATGGGTCTGCTACTGAAAAAGAGGGTCCCACCAAGGCAAAGGAGCAGCCTGAGAACATAGAACCACCAGACAATGAGGATGGGGACTGCGATGAGGCCACTGAAGAGACCGAGAGAGAACCCTTGTCTTCTGGAGAACCAACCACATCCAAAGAGCCTGTCAGCAATAAAGAGCAAAAATTGGAAAAGAAAATCCTAAAAGGATTAGGCAAGTAGTTATGTTCTAATGCATGACTTTTTTTTGATGATTCCTAAAAAGGGGCACTTTCTTCAACCTTTACTAAAAGCCGTATCTCATTTTTGGATTACCATAATAGCTTCCTTTAGGGTCTTCCTACACTTCCTTTGCTATACTTGTGTTTAGCCATTTCCCCTCAAAAGAGAGAAAGTGAACTTATCAATATGTAACTCACCTACCCTTTCTCCCCAGTGGTTTCCCACTGCTCTTAGGACAAAGACTAAAATTCTTAACATGGTCTTTCAGGCCCTAATGTTCTAACCCAAATTAGTCTCCCTGGCTTTATCTCCCATCACTCTACCCCCACAGCATCTCCTTCCTGAACTCTCTGCCCCTATCACCACCACTACTACTGCTTAATTGTTAATCATTCTGATCTTCTCTATCAGTTTTTTGAACATAGCATGCTCCATCCACAAAGCCCACATACATCCTATTTTCTCTACCTAGAAATCCCTACACATTCAGCCTTTCTGACACTTATCTTAGCATTTAGCTCACAATTAAAATGGCATTTTCTTAGCCCAACCCTAGATAAGGTCTTCTTGTTATCTGCTTCTGTTGTACCTTGTATCTTTCCTTCTGAGCTAGCAGCATATGAGAGTGTTACATTTACTTTTTGTGATTATTTGGTTAATCCATGTCTTCTCTTCCCTTAGCTCTTTTAGATCAAGAACAAGGACTGTGTGGGTATTCAGGCATCACTGGATGCCTAGTGTTTAAGATAGTGGATGACACATAGGTGCCAGGTGCTAGACACTAGGTGCTCAGTAAATATTTGTTATAAGGACGAATGAGCAAATAAATGAAAGGGAAATTGCTTAAAGCAAAGCTAGTGGAATCTGGATTTAAACAAAATACAAATATAGAGATGGTTTATATATAAAATGATTGTCAATTAGATTACTGAGTAGTATGTTCTATTACTATATAAAATATTTTTTATTTCATAAAACTCTTTAAAAATGTATCAATTATAGAATGTTGAAAATTGCACAAAATATTTTTACTCTCATTAGTTTATTGATTCAGCAAATATTTATTAATGCCTCGTCTTTATGAGGTACTGTGCTAGGTACACAAAGATAAATAAGCAATCAAGTCCCTTTGGTTAAGTAGCTCTAAGTATGGAGAGAAAAACAGACATGTCATCTAATTGTTATGTAGGATAAGTGCTAAGAATAGGCACGGGAAAATTTTAGGAGACCATAAGGGATTTTACACCAAAAATGGCTGTGAAAGAAGGATGAGAGACTTAATTTTTTTAGCTACTAGTGAAAGCATGTTACTGTACATAGGAGAACCCCTCTGCCTGTCTTCCTTGGTGAATTTCACTGTGACACTGTACAAATTCCTCCTCCCTTATGGTACATTCTTGGATATGCCCAGCGAGAGTTAGCATCACCTTTCTTACTTCTCAATTAAATTTTCTGCATCAATCATTTGTTTATATACCTGCCTCCCAAGGGAGGTAGAGAATCTATCAGGGGCAGCTATAATGTCTTACTCATTTCTTGAAGATAGTGTGGCAGAACTGGGTTCAGATTCCAATAACAAGGTATCTGTAAATCACAAAATATGTCTCTGCCGGCATGGGATATACTATGGTTCTTAAAACCCATTGCGGGAAATGCCTTCAAAAAGGGCTAAAAGACACATTTAAATAGGACATTTGATTCACCCAACATAAAGAATAAAATAACCCAAATAATATTTTAAAAATATCTACCAAGTTGCAAAGTGCAAGACTGGAATCACTAAAGTGTTTTGGATCTTTGGGAAAGAGAACAGAGTTGCTCTATGTTTGAAAGGTTTTTTTCCTTATCTAGCCAAGACATCTCAGAAATGTCCCTTTGTATTAGTCATTGTTAAACTTTCCATAAGACAGTACAAAAATCACACCATGGAGGGTTATGATTTCAAGTGCTGACTAACCTGGAAAGTTCTTTTGCTTTATCACTCTACAACTATTTCTACAGAGGAATGTGTATGTGTTGCATTGAGGGGGTATGAAAAAAAGTAGGGGTAAAATTAAAGATGAGCAATTGTGGTTTCTTCTCTGTCTTCCATGAGTTATTTCGAAATCCATAGTAACCATCTAATTACCAGATAATCAAAAGAATTATAGAGAAAGAAAATATTCCACAACTCTAATTCTGCCACTACCTCCAAGTTACCAGATTTCAAATGAATGTTTGATCAGAACCAATGTTTGTGAAGCCGGTGCCCATCTGTGTCCACCCTAACTACATGTATCTCTGAACACCATTGGCATATTCTTCTAAGCACTGTAATGTTTCAGCTACATTATGACTTAAACATTTTTAGGCTAATCGAAATATGTAACCAACATTTTAAACATGATTTCAGCCATCTGCAAGTAGCTTTAGCAGGCTTCTTAGCTGTTGATCATCTAGTCTAGTGGTTTTCAAACTTAACTGTGCATTAGAATCAAATACAGAATTTATGAAAAATGCTGTTCCTGAGTACAGAAATTCAGAATTGGGAAGATTTGAGTGGAACCAAAGCGCCAGGGGTAATTTTGATACAGACTGTAGAAGCAATGATTCTGTTTCAGAAAGTTCTTCCTCTGCCCTTTAGAAGAAGTGAGGTGCTGACTGTGGTATTCTTTAGAATCTATTTGAACCTTTTATAGAATTTTAATAAATCATTTGACCAGAACCTGAAAATATATCCTTAGATTTTGCTTAGGTACTTGATCAAAGATGAGTCTTCCATTATTTCATGTTTATCAGATAATATCTGCTTTATTGGTATTTTTGAGATGCTGAAATGTTCTGGCTCTCTAACCCAAGATTTTCCATAATATACACTTTGGAATATTTGAAATTTCAGACATCAGAGTTTACTTACTGTTAAAATTCTCTGACCTTTACTACATACAACAATTAAAATCTCCAATACAGATGGGCATAGTTTGCAATATTTCCTGGACTTACTGGACCAAAGAGAAGCTTCTTTCACAGAACACCTTTGATTATTTGGGAAATGTCTCTACAACCCAAGTACCCAGGACTTGTTTTTTCTTTAGAGACTTCATTTCCTCCCACAATCAACACATTATACACGAGAGCAGTTGGAGGAATATTTTTAAATCTCTTTAGTTGATAGAGTCATCTGAACTGAAAGAAGCAAAAACAGAATCCCCATTAAACGGCACCATGACACATCTTGTCAATATCTTAATATCTCCCTTACCTCCCCCCCACCCCATCCTCCAGACTACAATTATCTTATTAATCTCTTCTCTGCCAACAGTATGTGGGCCACACAAGCATGACAGAGTAATAACCACAGAACAATGATAAAATATAATATACATTCTGATATTCTGGTTGATAACCGATTGAGTAGGAAATCAGAGGTTTGAAGCATAAGCCTGGGAAGAAAACAAAGCTGATCCACAGGTCCATCCTGAGTTCAGAATACATCTAGTCAACCCACTAATTTTATAGACAGGGAAATTGAAGCTTAGAGAGCTTAAGAGTCTACAAAAAAAAGGTTACTCAACTAGTTGATGTGATTGTGAGATTAGTCATAAAGAAAGCAAGGGGGCAGAATTGAAGTCACTAATATTGCAGAGTTGAAGATACGTACAAACTAATTGGTATATTGGTTAAGGAGCATTTACCATAGCTCAGTTAATGGGTTTTGCCTTTAGTTACAGGTGACTTTCAGTTGTACCTTCTGAGGACCTTGACTAGGATGGTGGATTCCAAAATGTCTTTAGAAAAGCCATTTACTTACTCTTCCTTAGAATGGGCACTTTCCCAGATCATTTGTTTCATCCATTTTAGCTTGATTTCTAGTTTCACTGTGAAAGGGGAATAAACTGTTGCCTTGATACAAATGCTAAACTTTTGGAAGAGATGGTAGGAGATCAGAAGAATTCAGGGAAAAGAGGAATCAACAGAGATTGCAAGGTTCATGAGTAGATTCACGGGGCTAGATTCTAGGCCAGGTCCTAAATGGAGAGAGAGGTTTAAAGAAATAGGTCAAATGGGAGAGAAAAATATAACTTGAGCAAAATGATTAGCACTCTCTTCTGATCAGAATTAGGAATAGAAGTATTCATTTCTTATTATTCTTCCTGGTATTTTTCTTTTTCATTATAAGGTTTCGCTTTGTTTTTTTTTTTCCCTCTGGAATAATTTCCTCATTATTGGACTCTTAAAGTTTTTTTTTTCCTTTTAAGAAAGTTTTCTTTATAGTTATAGCCAAGAAATTGCTAATAGCTCAAACATATCATCAACTGGCCTTATAAGAAGTCCAGGTTCCCTCCCCAACTGGGTGAGAGGCCAAAGTTCCAAGTACATAAAACAAGGTGACTAAAACGCAAAAGATATAAAATGCTGGCCAAATAAAAACAATGTAACTAGAAAATACAGAGTAGGCAGTTTTTGCAAAACTGATAAGCCTTCAAAACCAAGCAAAGCAAACAAAAACCAGACTATGAGAAGTGACAATGAGGGATAAGAGAATCTTGATAAATTTTAAAAGTTCTGTTGTTGCTGTTTTTTTCCCCAAAACATTTTGGAAAGACAAATATACCATCCAAACATTGTTAATGTTGTTGTTGTCTAAATCAAGCTAAAAATGGTTAAAATTATTCCAGTCATGGAATCAACAAATCCTAAATGCTAAACTCAGAACCCATTTAGTCAACCTAATAATTTTATGGACAAGGAAATTTAGGCCCAGAGAGTTGAAGATTCTATAAAAAGGGTTACTCAACTAGTCAGTGACACAGTCTGTTCTAAAACCCAGGGTCAGGATTATCCTTAGTCCAGTGTGAATTCAACTATACTGTCCTTTTTATCAACATACACAAATCTTATTTCTCTCAAAAGATATCTATAGATACTCAGGAATTATTTGTATCATAGCCACTATTTTTAAATTGTGTTAGAAAACAAAATTAACGTTGAAATGTGAATCTGGGTCTAACATTTGAAACAGAAAATTCACTATCTTTTCCAGCTTTAAGCTTCTGCCATGACATATGGAAATCAGGAAGGGGGAAGACAGGCACACTTGTATGTCCAAGGCTAAATTTTAACCCCAATTTTCTAGAAGATAATTTTAGAAGAGAAAAAGCCAGGTTTTAGACACACATCAAATCTGCATAAACTTAGTATAAACAGTTATCACTATGCTAAAAGTTTAAGACAAATCCCAGTCCTCATTTATATAGCTGATTTCATTATCTCAATTGAAGTGTTTTAATTTCTTTGATGTAAAAATCATTCCTTTGTAGTATAGCACTCCCTCAGTCTACAACTGTGCCATTGGCCATAGCCATGTGTGACATGGCCGTTCTCGTTGCTCAGGCGGTCCTACCTCCTTGTAGACTTACTACACAACTGAGTATTTTGGGGAGGGATGGCCATATGCCCTTCATGTGCCTTCCTCAGCTTTAATGGGGACTTCAGGTCTGTCCTTCGCCTTTTTTATGACTAATCTCATAATCACACTGCTTTGGAATGACACATTGGGGAAAAGGCAGGTCACTCTCTCCCAATAAAATGTCCCTGAAAAACAGTCACTTTGTCTCTTGTGTCTGACACTATCACCAAATGACCTCATTTCTGCGGAACTGTAATTACAGCCTTTATTAGAAGATGAGCAATCTCTTTGCCTAGTTCTCTTCTCCATGATAATCCCACACAGCATTCTAGTCCAGCAAACCAATGGAAGTTTAAAAATTAAGCTCCCTGATGTCACAAATTTATTCATTCTGTGCATGCCTATCTCCAATTTTCTGGATTTTTGTGTTGTTGTTTTTGTTGAAGGGCGACCTCATTTTTGAAGGATAAATTGATGCTTCTGAATGCTGACCTTCTAGGCAAAATAACAGGACATGAGAGCAGAAAGATACCTCCATGAGGGTGCCCAAAACAAAACAGAACAAAACATAACCCGCTTCTCACAGTTAAAGAAAACAAAAAGTTAAGAAGATACTTAGCGTGGAGAGAAAAAGAGACCCATTGGACTCCCTCAAATGTTTCTATCTCCCCCCAAATGAGACATGTAATGGTTTTGTGTGACCATACTCATACTGAGAGGTTTCCTAAGCATATATTCAATGGCACAGGTGAGAGTAAGATCTGTCACTCACAGAGTCAATCACAGAGTTGTCTTCAGGACAATGTTCATTTAATTCACCTGCTACTAGTCTGCACATGTTGGCTTTGCTTTGTTCCACTATTACCAACATTTACTGAGAACTTGCCATGGACCAAACATGATCTGGGTTCTGGGCCAGATCTGATCCACGGCAATCTCTTTCCTCCAATAGACGGCAGTCACTCAGGACAAGAGTCGTCATGTGGCCCCTTTCCCAGACTGAAGACAAGGGGGAAGGGATGTCCCAACCAACGCATGTCTCTCTTGGTTGCTCGAGAGCAAACTCCGAGCACAGGCACAGGGGAAGTGGGGCAGCAGTGATGATCAGTTTAAACTTGGCTCGATATGCCAAGGGCCATAATTGGAGAGCTGGCGCGGCGCCTCTCACACCCACCTTCTCCCCGTCGTAGGCCACGTCTCTAATCGGAACTGACTCACCGGGCAGAGATGGACAAAACCAGCTGTTAGCAATGAGGTCATGTTTTTTAAGAAAAAGTTTCCTTTTATTTCTCTGGGTTTCCTGGCATCCAAATTCCATATGGGAATGAAGTGATTTAGAGCAAACAGACAAACCTTGGATTCAAGCCTTGACACTGCCAGTGCTAATTATGTAACTTTGGACTTCACTGGGCCTTAGATTTTTAATCTATAAAATTAACTAGTTGTCTGGATGCTCTTTAAAGTCCTTCTAGACCTAAAATTCTTTGATGACATTAGAGTTAGAGGAATTAGCAAATAAAATACAGGATGCCAAGGGGAATTTGAACTTCAGTAAATAATGCAAAATTTTTTTAGTACGATCATGTCCCATGTCCTGTATTTCATCTGGCAAGCGTAATTCCGTGATTTATCTGCCTCTCCAGGATAAAAACAAATATTCTAGCAAAAGGGAAATGCCTGTTCTTGGGGAAAGGTTGTCAAAGTTGTTATAGATTTACATCAGGAAACATGGCCTCTACTGTGTGGCTTGGCCTTCCTATTCTAATTAGACAGAGTGGCTGTCACACTGTTCCACCTTGATCAGATTCTTTGAAAAGACATCATTAATGGTCCATGCAGGCCCCAGGGTCCCTCTCCTCCCCAGCAACACTCAGCCCAATGGCTACTTGAAAACAAGATTTCCAGGCCCACAGAAAGGCAAACGGGGAGGCTGAGCTGAAGAAGACAAAAGGAAGAACAATGAGGAAAGAGAAGAATCTGAGATTCGCCATCAAATAATCATGAACAGATGAATCTTAAAAGGTAGCATAAACTCCAAGTGGGCCCAGAAAAGGAGACTGCCAACAAAAATTAAGGCCTGGGTGGGAGGAAGGAAAGACCAGGAAGGCTGAATCCATTATCACAAAAGACCCAAAAAGGCCTCCATGTCTTGGCTTGGTTTTTCTTCTATGTTGATTTAATTCTGCTAGGTAGGATATATGAGCAGAACATTCTCCTCCAAACCTCACAGAATGCATTCACACACAGAAACAAGACAATTGGTTACCCCCAAAAAGAGAGAAGAAAAGTACTAAAAGAAAAAAACAAAACCCAAAAATGGCAGACAAAACTGTCAAGATTCTGTGCTTTGGGCTGGAATTCTAGAACCGCACCTGTCAATGTTTGGTGGGCATCAGAAGTTTTGATTGGCTTCTCTGCCTCTTTTTTTTAAATTAACCAACCAGTGGGGGGAAATAGGTGACTTACATAAAGTCAGCATTTTTTATTCTTTTGAATATTTTCAAAACATTTTTCTAAATGTCTTTATGGTTTTTGTTTTCTTTGAAGGCAAAGAAGCCAACGTGCTGATGCAAAATCTGAACAAGCTGCAAACACCTGAAGAAAAATTGGATTTTTTATTCAAGAAGTATGCTGAATTGGTAAGATCTCTGAGGAGCTCTTTGTGTCAGAGAGATTCGGGCTCTGGTTAGAGCTGAGAAAAGGCCATTCATTTTTTGGGGACCTCATTAGAGACCAAAACTAGTTACCTCACACAAGCCGAAGCAAGAATCCATAAAAGCAGAATTTTTTTTTAAAGGAAAAAGAAAGAGAAAAACTGAGGAAAAATAGCACAACCAAGAAAGAGGATAGAGTTGGAGTCTATTCTGCTTTCAATTATATGTATAATTTGGGGAACAGAAGAGAGAATTAGAGATCATTGAAAATTGCAGATATTTTAAAGTTCTTTTGGGGTTTGTAAGAAAACAGAAATAAACTCGACCTAAAGGCAAACTTTCATTCAGTTCTTGTGCCTAGGTATTTTGAGGGGCCCCCTCAGGAAGGCAGAGGGATGAGTTTTTCTTACCCTCAGCTTGTGACTCCTTCTCATTTGGTCTTGAAAACTCCATTTGTTCATTCATTCATTCATTAAGTCAGTCATTCAACCACTCATTCCTTCTCTTTGATCTACATTCTTCTCCCCACCCCCACTGTGGCAGCGTTTGATGTGGATTGTTCTGTGGCTAGTTCTAGGTCCTCCCCAGGCAGGCTCCCTCTGAATAAGGACATTGGGAGACAGGAAAGCCACTCAGAGACATCAGAGAATCCGTGAAGGGCACTGCCAGGACTCCTACGATGGGTCAGTTGGGAAAAAGAGGAGGGTTCAGTGAAGGCAGGCTCTCTGCTAGAGAGGGCTGGGCACTGCTTCCCGGGATGTGCGACCCTCCATGGGGATGTGACATCTCTCATGCAACACTATCCAACGTGATCCTCCTTCCCATCTGCTTCATTTTTTTTTTCTTAAGATTTTGTTTATTTATTTGTCTGAGAAAGAGAGCAAGCGAGAGAGAGAGAGAGAGAGAGAGAGAGAGCACAAGCAGGGGGAGGGGCAGAGGGAGAAGCAGGCTCCCCGCAGAGCAGGGAACTCTAGGCAGGGCTCTATGCCAGGACGCTGGGATCATGACCTGAGTCAAAGGCACACAGTTAACCGACTGAGCTACGTAGGCATCCCTCTGCTTGCTTTCTTTAAAAAAATGCTTTCACTCACTTATTTCTTTTGGACAAGTAGTGACAGGAGAATGACGCTAAGTCCACATAGCAAAACACTTCCTCCAGGCGGCAGGCTGAAGGCAGATTTACCTTGCGGCTAATGAAGTTTGATTCAGAGCCTCTCACTGGCATGGGCCCCTCTGAGGCCCAGGACGCAATTCTCTTTTCCTAATTTTGGTTTTTTCTGTGTTTTGTTTTTAAAAGAGAGCCTCCAAAACTGAATGAGCTTTAGGCGCACAAACCCCTCATCTTATCCCTACTGATGGAGTGGAGTTTAACAAGTGACTTGTTTTCTTTCTTTTTCTAACTCTTGTCCTGTGGTCATGTTCTTCCCTTTCTTCCGTCACCTTGCCTCATCCTCTTGGGCTGAACAGTGCTGCCATAAACCCAGAGGGACTCCGGAACCCTGAGTCACTGGCTGGTTGTTTAACTGTGCCAACACTTTTTAATTGTTTTTTAATCACATAAACCCCGTATCATGATGATATGAGAAATGCTGCAGATAAAAGCAAACATACCACTAATCCCATAACCTAAAACACAAACTTTGATTTATCTGTCTTCATTCCCAGTTGTGCTATAGGTGCAGAGATAATTTTTATAACAATTACTATCATAAGGTACATATATAATTTGGTATCCAGTTTTGTTGGCTCATAAAACAGACATTTTCCCATGTAGTTTAGAGTGTTTACAATTATATTTTGTAATAGTTATGTCATTTTCCATGAATGGCCATTATCTCCTGGTTTTATGATTTGGGGACATTAGATTCCTTCCACTGTTCGCTTTACCAAATACTGCTGCACTAAACATCGTCATGCATTAGATCTGTTCCTTCTCCTTCGTTTTATAAGCCATGATTCCAACCCAGAATTGGATTACTGAATCAAACTGTATGAATGCTTTTTGGTTTTTTAGGCGTTTTTTAAATGGTCATAGTACTTTCTAAAAGAATGGCAGAAATTTATAGAGTATCAAATGTATCAACTTGTTTTTATCGCAGCTTGTTTAACATTAGCTATTAACTGTCCATGAGCAATTTCAATGCCATAAAACAAGTTAGGTTTCAAAAATATTTTTCCCAAAAGTAAGGCCCCCATTCTGGGTCCATCCTTGGTCTCTTTGGTATTTTCCACATCAATTTCCTGCTGCCCCTCCAATTTACCTCCTTCTAGCAAAGCCATTCATATTTTGTTTCTAGTGCCATGCTCCATACTTGACTGGACTGGGCAGCCGTATGAGGGGTTGCAGCCCTCAGCAGAGAAGCATCACTTCTCCAGTCTGCCTGAGATTTTCCTCCTAAGCCACAGCTGTTCGCCCTAGGAACTCCCTCCACCTACTCACCCTCCCAGTCAGGAGTTACCCGATGGAGGTTATCTTTCCAGAGAGCCTACTCAACTCAAGCCTTACTTACTATACTTTGGCATTTATAGCATGTCCTATAATAAACTTTAAAACCCAAAAGATCATTCTAGAAAAAAATGAATAGGAGAAAATTGGCTAAAAATCCATTACATTTCCTTTTCAGAGAGGAAAAATTATGACTAATTTCAATCTTTTACCTGGAGACTAAAACCTATTTCATTGCTCATTGATCTGGATATTAATATAAAAGATCCCTGACGTGTAAGTGTTAACATAGAATAAATCATCAAATTCAAAGCTGTGAATCAAACTGTCACTCTGGCTCACTCACCCTTCTGAATCCTGTAATATTACCTACTATTGTTTTCATTAACAAATAAGGATACATTTATTTAAAAAGATACCACATGACCTGGAAGAAGTAGTTTTTCTAAGTTTCCTCAGTTTTAATGTAGTTACAATAAATCACTAATACTATTCTGATTTAGTAATTGGTATTATTTTTTTAACTTAATAATAAAAAAGGGTGAGCAAGAAAAATAGCAGATAAAAATCCAATATGCCTGTCATAATAGTATAGAAGCGCCGCGGTGTCTAAGTGCATCACTAAATCACTAAGCCAGGAAGTGATCTGACTGAAGTTGACTTGGTTGTAGTATGTTCACTTTCATTCATTAAGAAACCATGTATATAAAAAAAAATAAAAAAAAATAAAAAAAAAAAAAAAGAAACCATGTATATATTCACAAGCCTGAAGTATTTGAGTAAAATTAGCCACGCTCTTAAAAAAATTGTCAGAAAGTTAAGGGTTTTTATTTAAATCATACAAGATAGACCAAGCTAAATGTCAAATGTATATGACTTTGCAGTAAAACTAGAACATTACCTGGTTGATAAGCAAGCAAAGTCATCTCTTCCAACTTACAAAACCCACGTAGGGTATCTTCCTCCTGGTGCTCAGGTAAATCTATATGGGGGCGTGCTTCCCCACCAGGGGTAGTAGTCGATGTCTGCCTGGAGATATTATGGATGTTATGATTGTAGGGGGTGCTCTTGGCATACAGCAGGTCGGGGACAAGGATGCGCCTAAAGAGCTTACGATGCTCACGATAGCCTCCCACAGCAGCAAATTATGTGGCCCAAAGTTTAAATCATAATGGCAATAACAATAATAACAATATATAAATTTCAGAAAGAGATAATAGGTCATTTAAAATCCAAATATACTCTCTCTCTCAAAAAAAATTTTTTAATTAAAAAAATTGAAAAACAAAAAAGGGGAGGTGGCTGGGTGACTCAGTGGGTCAAGCATCCAACTCTTGATTTCTGCTCGGGTCATGATTTCAGGGTCATGAGATCGAGCTGTGCATGGGGCTCTGTGCCCAGTGGGGAGTCTGCTTGAGATTCTCTCTCTCCCTCTGCCTATTCCCCCACTCTTTCTCTAAAAAAAAATCCAAATATAAGCACAACTATAACTATGGTGCAAAATTAAAAATTCATCCTGCCTGTTAACAGGAGGTTAGCATGAGAAGCGTATAATAAAATATCAATGATTATCCAATTAAACCTCAAGAAGGAAATCAATTTCAATCAATGTTTATAGCAATACGGGTCTAATTTTTCCTGATGTTAATTCTCACTAATAAATAAAAATTGCTCATAAATGTGATGATAGGATATCATGTATGAACATCCCCAGCTTAATCCAGCAATGATCACTTTAGTGTGGCAGGAAGGAGGGAGAAAGATAAGACGTGAACTGAAGAAAAGTGTGACAATCTTGTTCGGCTAGTTCAGAGAGAACAAATGCTTTTTCGAGACAGGGAAACTGAGGCATACATGAGGGTTCATATCATGTGTGTCATCACTTGCATCAGACCCTTCAAGGCAGCAAGAACACCTGGGGTCCAAAAGCCCCAACAGTCTCCCAAGGGCTTTTCCTCCCCTTGAGCCAATAAGGTCATAATTGGGACAAGCACCCTCCTGGATTAAGCATCATTCGGGAACTCAGGGAACTGAGTCCAGCAAAAGAAAGGCTCTGGACCAAGAGCTGCCCTTTGCAGACAGCCTCACTGACTATCTGTCTGAGATCAGCATGTCGGGAGTGTGCTAGTCTCTGGTGGCTTCTGTAGGTTGATCTCCAAACTCCCGGCACTAGAACTAGAATTCCATTCAAACATTGCCAAATTCAGCAAACAAAAATACAGAACACCCAGTTACATTTGCATTTCAGGTAAATAATATATTTTTTTCACTAAAAGTGTCTGATGCAATACTTTTGATATGGTTTTACTAAAATTTAATTTCTTAATAACTTGAAATTCAAATTTAACTGGGTGTCCCACATTTTATCTTGCAACTCTATCCCAGAAGTACAGCACCCCAAGATCGAACATTCCATGGCACGCAGGCTTCATTTTCCACGCCATCCCTGATCTGCTGGAGGAGTGTGAGAAGAGGCCCCAGCTGTGGTTGACAAAAGTGCGCATGTCATGATTTGTTGGCCATAAGCGTGGAGGGTATGTGTGGTCGGAGGGCAGGGCATGTTAGGGATACTTGCCATTCACGCCGTTGAACTGTACAGCTTCTACTTCCGAAGCTCTGGGGGAAAATCACCGATGCTAGGTAGTTGAGAGGTCCTTTTTCTTCTCCCCCTGTTTCACAAACCACAACTTCATCTTCCATTTTACCAGGAAGCTGTTTTATGCTTTCCTATTAAAAAAAAAATAGTTGCTATAAGTTTGTTTTGAGAAAGAATTGTGAGAGCAAATATACACCAAGCAAACACACTGTTGACCACTGCACCAATGCAAGGCATTATCATGAATTCTGAGAGCCTACAGATTCCAAGATGTGCCCTTCCATATTGACAGGTGTCACTGGAGAGACTCAAGAGAAAGAAAACGATTTCTAGACCACCAAAAAGAAGATCAGAGTAAGAAGGGATTGTTATAATGATAAGGAAAAACCTATAAATGATATGCTCTAAAAGCTATATCTACAAGTATCGTGAAGTCCCATTTGTGAGGTTTATTTGATTGCAGAGGGGCGGTGACGATAGCAAAACAACGTTTCCAACAACCACAGAGTGATCTTTAGGTCTTTCCTCTTTTGCTGCTTTTCTGTCAACTCAAAAGTGATTCCTGCCATTTTCTTTTACGTTTGCACCCCTCATGTCTAGCTGGACGAACATCGCACTGAGCAAAAGAAGTTAAAACTCTTACAAAAGAAACAAGTACAAATCCAAAAGGAAAAGGACCAGTTACAAAGCGAGCACAGCAGAGCTATCCTTGCTCGAAGCAAACTGGAGAGTCTATGCCGGGAGTTGCAGAGACACAACAAGACCCTGAAGGTATGTATCACCACCGCTCTGAATAACACACTTTCTAGCATGCTGCATAGACACAGGCTTCTGCCACTCACGGAAAGAGTGGGGGTTTCTGACCTTCAATAAATTATTTTAACTCCCCAAGCCTGTTTCTTCGTCCCTAAAATGGGGATTACACCAACTTCACCGTGTGGCCAGGGAAAAATTAAATGAGGTCACATACGTAGGGTGCTCTGTAGCGCCCGACCCAGAACAGGCTCCCAGTAAAATGTGGACCATCCCCCTTGCTTTGCTATTACCTCGAGTTTGTTTTATTATTTAAGGTAAGACTCAGCTCTATTCTTTAAAATACAAATTTGTAAATATTAGATAGTTTTTGTATTATAACGAAATCTGCAGGACACGAGAAAAATGGACACAAGGCTGACATTAGACAGCAAGATTGAGAGCCAAAATGTCAAAAGTCAGCTGAAAAAGAAGCTACTTAAAAAAACACTGAAGCAAAAAAAAAAAACAAAAACAAAAAAAAAACACTGAAGCTCTTCAGACTTAATTATTCAATCTAAAGATAATAGACTGATCACTTCATTCGGTCTGCATGGGTTTCATTAATTACAGCATAAGCTTGTAGCAGTGTGCCTAATTTGATTACACATAGACACTAACTCCATTCAATGGAGCAAGATGCAGGGCTCTCCAGGATAATACTGCAGGAGCCCACAATCCCCTTTCCAGCTGAAGATCTTAAAGCTTTTGACAAACGATAATTAATTAGACACCCATATTTCTGTGAGATAGTTATTATTACATGTGTTTAAAAGGAGATCCTTTAAGAAGCAGAGAGATTAAAGATCACTGCTTAGTCTGCGCAACAGAGTTGGGAAGAAAGCTGGAAAAGAATCATGGCTCTTCCTATTCCAGATTGGTTTCTGACATCTGGGAAATGGAAGGCCAGCCTGATGAACTGTAAGTCTCAAATCACAAGTTGTAGGAGAAGGGCTTCTGGCATCTCTTCAGTCATCGCTCTGGGGACAATCAGAAATGCAGGTTAAATGGGGGCCTGGGGATGAGAGCATTATTCTCACTCGAGATACATATTCAAGTAAATATCACCGTGTGTTTATGTAAGTAGTGTTGTATTGTAAGGAGATAAAAATTAAATCAGGCAGAGTGGAAAGGTTATTTAAAGTATGGGATGGGGCACCTGGGTGGCTCAGTCAGTTAACTCTTGATTTTGGCTCGGGTGGTGAGCTCAGGTTCTCAGGGTCATGAGATCCAGCCCTGTGTCAGGCTGTGGGCTTAAGAATACTTAAGATTCTCTCTCTCCCCCTGTTCCTCCCCACTTCTAAAATTAATTAATTAATTAAAGAATGGGATGATGTGGCTTGGGCTCTTTGGTTAGCATTCAAAGACAGAATGATGGAAGTGGCAGGAGACCTGATAGGTACAGTCACACACCCTCACTAATGGCCTCCAGTTACACACAATGAAGCTAAGTATCATTATTATGCCAGGACTTGTGCTAAGCGCCTTACACATGTTATTTTATTTGATCTTCACAACAGTCTTGCAAGGGTTAATAGCTCCATCTTGTTGCTGAAAAAACAGACTCGGCAATCCAAATCAGTTGTCCAAGGTCATGCATATATTAAGTATCAAAATCAGTCTTCGAATTCAAAATATTTTCTGAGTTCCCTCCTCAGTTTTTCTTTGACCCATGGATTATTTAGAAGTGTTGCTTAATTTTTATAGCCCATCATACATGGTCTATCAATGAACATACTATACACACTTGGAAAGAAGGTGTCTTCTTCAAATGTTAGGTATAATTTTGCATAAGCAACAATTAGCCCTAGATCATTTAGGTTTTTACTGAATTTTTGTCTAGTTGTTCCATCAATTACTGAGGAAATCTCCTAGTATAATTAAAAATCTCCTAGTATAATTGGGGAACTGTCTACTTCTCCTTTTAATAATTTAAATGTTTGTTTCATGTATTTTGGAGTATTAATTTGACAGGTATACACATTTGTGATTATTATGTCTCCTTGATAAATTGTTTTATCACTATGAAATGTCCTTCAGTAATAATCTTTATCCTGATGTCTACATGATCTGATATCAGTAAAGCCCCTCCAGTTTTCTCACTCTTATTGTTTGCATGGTATATGTCCTTCCATCCTTATTTCCAAACCTGGCCTTTATATATAAAGTGAGCCTCTTATAGATAGTGTATAGTTAGATCTTCCTTATTTTCATTCTTATGATATCTGTCTGTTAGAGTACTAGTCCATTAACATACAGTGTAATTATTAGTGCGGTTGGATATGCTTCTACTATTTTACTATTTATTCACTATTTTCCCTCTCTGTTTTTTGGTCCTCTGTTCTTTTCCTACCTTCCTTTGGATTATTTGAATATTTTAAAAATTCCATTCTAATTCATCTCTTGGATTTCTAGTTATACTTCTTTGTATTTTCAGTGCTTGGTCTGTGATTACTTAACCATTCTTAACTTTCCAGTCTAGCTGAAATTAATACTGTCTCACTTTATATAATGTGTAGAAACACTGCAACCTAAGTAGGTCCATTTACTGATCCCCCTCTTCAAACTATTATTGTTATATGTATTACATTTGGATACGTTTATAAAGCCCATAGGCAATGTTATAATTTTTACTTTAAATGATCCTATGCATTTCTTTAAAAATTAAAGGCAAAAACTGTCATTTTTATTTACCCAGATATTTACCATTTCTGTCATTTCCTATTCCTGAAGCTTTAACTTTCTGTCTGGTGTCATTCCCTTCAGCTTGAAGAACTCCCTTTAGTATCTCTTATACAAGTCTGCTGGCAATTATTTCTCTTATTTGTTTTCTTTTTAATCATTAAAATGTCTTTATTTTGCTTTTATTTTTGAAGGCTACAGTCATTGGATATAAAAGTCTAAGTTGGCAAGGGTTGTTTTTTTTTTCCTTTCTCTCTCTCAGCCTTTTATAGGTTCTGTATTCTGTAATCTAACCTCCACAATTTCTGATGAAAATCAACAATAATTTGAATTGTTGTCCCCCAGTATGCCATATGCCATTTATCTCTGGCTACTTTCAAGGTTTTCCTATTGATCTTTGGTTTTCAGAATTTTGACTTCTTTATGCTTAGCTGCAGTTTTCTTCATATTTATCCTATTTGGGATTGGCTGAGCTTCTTGTATCTGTAATTTATATCTTTCACCAATTTTGGTAAAGATTTGGTAAAGTTTCAACCATTTTTCTTCAAGTATTTTTATGTCTCATTCTCTCTCCTTTCCTTCTAAGATTCTAACTTCTTGTGTGTTAGACCTTTTTTTTTAAGATTTTATTTATTCATTTATTTATTCAGAGAGAGATAGAACAAGTGGGGGTGGGGGACAGAGGCAGAGGGAGAAGCAGACTCCCTGCTGAGCAGGGAGCCCTCAGCATGAGGCTTGGTCCTAGGACCCTGGGATCATGACCTGAGCCAACCAGGTGCCCCGTTAGACCTTTTGCTATTGTCCCACAAGTCCTTTGGTCTCTCGTATGTTCTTCACCAATCTTCTTCCCTCTATCTTCGGATTAGATCATTTATATTGGCCTAGCATGACATTCATTGATTTTTTTCTCTCTCATCTCCATTCTGCTCTAAGTCCACCCAGTGATCTGTAAATTTCATATTTTGTTGTTTTAACTCCAGAATTTCCATTTGGTTCTTTCTTACAGATTTTTTTTTCTCTCTTGAGATTTCCAATCTTTTCACTCATTAAGATAATACTTTCCTTTATAATCATTAAGCATACTTATAATACCTCTTTTTAAATTCTCGTTTGCTAATTCCACATCTAGGTCATTATGAAACAGGCCTCCTCCGATTATCTTTCCTTATGAGAATGGGTCACATTTTCTTAATTCTTCATACATCAAGTCATTGTAGACTGTATCCTGGATGTTGCAGCTCTTGTGTTGTGGAGCATATAGATTTACTATACTCCTTGAGAATGTTGTTGTCGTTCTTTTTAAACAAGCATTTAACCTGATTAGAGTTAAATTACAAATTCCCTCTCTTGGGGAGCAGCTCAAACTCAGTTCATTTCTTTTTTCTTAATTAGGCTGCTTTGAATCTGCCCTGCACATGTGTGTTTCCGGGTCAGCCAGAGATTTGGACAGAATTTATTCACAAAATTTAGGGCTCTTTCTCTCTCTTTTTCTCTCTCTCTTTCACTCTCTTTTTTGGGACTCTCCTCTCATCTTCCAGTAGCTATAGCTGCCCAGAACTCTTCATTCTTGACACCGGAAAAATGGTAGGCAGGTTTTCTATGAGAGTTTTACCTATCCCATGCAGCTGCTAGTATCAGTCTTCATTCAAGCTAAAAGCTAGAAAAAGAGAGAGAGAGAGAAACTTACGGTATACCATTCCCTTTTTACAGGTGTCAGCTTCCCTCTAGCATTTGCCTGACTCTATCTCCAGTCATCCAGTGTTTTTAAGTAGTTGTTTCTTGCATTTTGTCCACATCTTATACTTATTATCCATAGAAGGGTCAAAGTGGTATGAGCTTCCTTGGCCATACTTGTAAAACAACCTAAGTATATCTGCATCTAAAATCCATATGCTAAGAGCTTGGGAAGATATAGAAAGAGAATGTATGCCAGACTCTTCCACAAAAAAAACAAACAAACAAAAAAAACCAATCTTAACTATTACTATTATTTATTAAAATAGATTCTTCAATGAGTCAAAAAAAAACCACCACAGAACTCATAATTTAGGATAATGTAGAAAAACACCAGTGAAGGTCTAAGACATGGGTTTATTTCAACAAAATATTCATATATTTGAAGCAATAAATGTGAACTTCAAACTATACTGAAAAAGAACTGGCCATTAAGAGATGGGTAAGTGTTCCAGGGAATATGATTTTAGTAAATGAATAAGTAGGATTTGTTATCAGAATATCACAGAATTTTAACATGGAAAGGTCTATAAGACTCACCTAGTCCACATTACTCATGTCTGTATGTAAATTAATAATTGATTGATTCACTGAATAAGCATTTACTGAATATTTACGAATGATGTGCCAGGCACAGCACCAGTTCTAAGATGCACAGTGCTACTTGCACAGTTGGTTTTCTTAGTTATTTTAGACTTTGCCCACCCATCTTATTTGCATTATTGATTTCCATTTTGAATAATGTGCTTGATAAGGAAATTTTTTTCTCTGACATCATCCAAATGATTGCAAATTTTCCCAACAGAATCAGATTTTGTAAAATTTTGCTAGATTTATTTTTCTCTCATTGAGAAACACTGTACTGCAAAATGCAAAATGCTACTTTGTGGGCCAGGATTCACCACTGTAATGGTTTGACCTGTGTTTAAACCATCCTAACACCCACACCTTCTTTCTGTAGCCAGTTGCCAGTGACAAGCTCAAACTTGCTGATTATCCCGGGGTGTTTCTTTCATTTACTCATTCATTCATGGATGGAATAGTTATAAATGCATACAGCATTCAGATTATGGTCTATAGTTCTACAGCTAGGAAACTGTTGACTTCTAAGCTAAGTTGAAGCAGTAAGAAGACAATCACTACCACATATATATTCAGTGACTTTTAGCAGATGGCTATAATCATGCTTAGTGAAATACATATAGCGAGTGTTAGCATACAAAGATCAGGGAAATAACATCTCAGTTAGTATCTTCAGACTAGGAAGTGTGGATATTTCCTACAATACCCCTAAGAAATGTTTTTATGACTTAATCATGATTCAGATATCAGAAGATTTATTGGAGTAGGAGAATATGTTAATACTGTAGAGGAAAGAGGATACCTAATGATAAGTTAATGTATTTTCAGAGCATAATTCTTAGCATCAGTTTTCATTCTGATCACATTATCCTACTATCATAATAAGGATTTGCACAATTATTTCTATTTAAATCATTATTTCTTTTTAAAAATCCTGTTACATAATTTGATCACAGAAGGCAACTAAATGCAGAATAATTTTACTTGCCAACCATGAAGCAAGCTTTCATAATAACAATTAGTCAGAACTGAAAGGCATCCTAAAATGTCTACATTATTTTTCAGCAGTGTCTCTATCTTTGGTATGATATAGCAAGATTAAACCCTTTGATTCTAAAAGAATGAGAGGAATCATCACAAAGCAAATAATTCTCAATATAGATATGGGGGAAATTTGGGCACATTGTTGGTAGTTAGCAATGAAGGGAGGGTTTTGATTTAGGAGAAAAGAGAACAGAAATGATATAAAAGTTAATTTCCAATTCTTGAATGTTAACAAAGCGGAAGAGGGGGAAATTAGATGTTTCATTTGAGAGTTAAAGAAAATTTGGAACTTAAAATTGCTTTCAGATTCAAAATTTATATTGAACATTTCAATTACCCTATGTGACACATGTGCTGATTGTTCTTTCAGAAATTAAATATCCAGCAAATTTTCTAAGATTTCTTTTTACATTCTTGAATTGCTATAATTGATCTATAGCTATCTAGCTATCTTTGTTTCCTTTTCAAGCTTGCTGATGAAAGTTTTTCTTACTAAGAAAAAGTTTATATTGTGATCACTTATATTTACAAAACTTGGGTAATACAATTATGTGGTTAACATGCCATAGTTTTTTTTAAATAAAGGAATATAAGATCTATTATTCTTCTTTCTGTACCAAACCAAGGTAACACAGGATTTGTCTCATCAATCAGTAAAGCTAAGTGGCCTTTTTTCCAGGCCACAGCCAAGAGATCAAAACCCAGCTACTGCATGTTTGATAGAAATTGGTATAGTGTATGCACTCAGCGGGAGACCCATCATCTTTAAAACAAGTCTATTCATCACTATCAATTTCAAGACCCTCATTGCACTTGCTCTGAGTAACTGTGTATTTACAACTGAAACTTACCCTCATACATTTATTGTGGGCCTGAGCAAGGTTAGCTCCAGAGAATTGAGAAAAAATATCCTGCTTAACTCTGCACACTGATCTCCTTTCATTTACCTAACCCTGAGTTCTATAAACCTGGATGCACATAAACCAGCATAACAAGAGACTTTGGTTTTTATCTACAGGAGGAAACCCTTCAGCGGGCACGAGAGGAAGAAGAGAAAAGGAAGGAGATCACAAGTCATTTCCAGACCACTCTGACAGATATCCAGGCCCAGATTGAACAGCAGAGTGAGCGAAATATGAAGCTGTGTCAGGAGAACACAGAGCTTGCAGAGAAACTGAAAAGCATCATTGATCAGTATGAGCTCAGAGAGGAGGTGAGAACCACATCAAACAACTTAGGGGCACTATATATAGATCCAGATCTGGGCTGTGAAGGTGGGGGGCTTGGTTAATAAGAAAGTTATGGCCAGCCCTCTCAATTGATTATTTAGGATTGGATTTCTTTTACTAGCCAAAATAAAAACAGGTGGTATTGCAAAATACCTGGCTGAAAGCCATAATGGGATTTCTTCGAAACTGGAATCACTGCAAAGCAAAGGCAATAAATGGGAAGTAGTAGACCGTGAGCACAGTTATCTTTGAAAATAGTATTTCTCAGCTTTTTAAAAACACTTTCTACAGACCCAGGAAATATCTCACAGACTCCCTCTTAAGAATCATCATGTCATCTAAATGAACTGTCTCTGTTCTATATGGCCCGCAAACCAATAATAGTATTAATAATATAATAATTATAATATTAATGGTATTATTTATTCAGTGCTGAGTTTGTGCCAGGAAAGGTGCTGAGTACTGTACTTCACATACAATGTGTCATTGCATTGTTTCAACAATCTTATGCATTAGATAATACCATATCCACATTATATGGGTGGGAAGCAAAGGCTGAGAGTAAATCACTTACCCATAGTCACAAAAGCCAAAAGAGTTTTGTTTTCAGCATTTTACATTAGGGAGACTATGAGGATATTTTATTATTCCAAAATTGTATCTTAATATTTAATATATTTTTAAGACTCCAGAAGCCTTCTCAGGGTGTTTATATATCGTATTATTTACCCCATCCCACCCAAATTTTAAAAGTCTGTCTTAAATGTTACACAACATAATCAGAGTGGCTCTGTTGGCAACATGCTAAGATTTTATCAAGAGAAAAACTAAGCCAATAGCACATGGAAGCAGCAGTTAGGTAAATCAAGAAGCCCCTTATAGTAATGCCATGCTACCATTTTATCTTGTCACCAAGATCAATCCTACTCCAGAGTGGAGGTTCAGGCAAAAGCAAAAGGGAAGCAGCTTAAAAAAAAAATTGTCCATAGTCTTCAGAGAGATTCCCAGATAAGAATGGCCTGGTAGACCAGTTGTACATTCTTGAGATTGCTTCTAGATAAGCCCCAAGGCTAGAATTCCATAGGTCCTCTTGCCGATGGGACCTCCTAATGACCAAGAAATTCTCTACACTGAGGTAAAATTTGAAGCTTCTCTTCACTAAGCTAGTTGAGAGGTCAAAAGATGTAGAGGACTGATATGAAGAATTTGAGAGGCAGGGCAGGGGGTCGTGGGGGGTAGGGGAGAAATGAAACAAGATGGGATCAGGAAGGAGATAAACCATAAGAGACTCCTAAACTCACGAAACAAACTGAGGGTTGCTGGGGGGTGTGGGGGGGAGGGATAGGGTGGCTGGGTTATGGACATTGGGGAGGGTATGTGCTATGGTGAGTGCTGTGAAATGTGTAAGCCTGATGATTCACAGACATGTACCCTGGGGCAAATAATACATTATATGTTAATTAAAAAGTTTTTTTAAAAAAAAGATGTAGAGGAGGCAGGAGCACTTTTGCATATCAATTTATCCATGACCCTTGGCCTTTGTCTTGCCCACCAGAGCAACAGAGTTGAAGTGGGGGGTTCCCCCCCTCAGTCCCAGACCCTGGGCCACAGACTGGTCCCCCAGAGCTGCCTCACAACACTTGAGACAAGAATGTGGAAGAGAATTCACTATGATAAATCGTATGAATATGATTAAAAGCAGTTTTAGATTCACAGAAATCTCCAAAATACTGAGTGATGGTGCTGTAGCTCTTACAATATACATCAGTCTGCCATCTAGCATAATAAGTAGCATCATGTCTAGTAGTTACTAAGTTTAGACAAATAAAGTTGGGAGCTTCTGGAGCTAACATTACTGAACTCTGCACCTCCACCTTTTGCAGCCTCTACTTTGCATAGTGCCAAATGGAGGGGATTTCACCAATTTACGACTTTCATACAAAGCCATAAGTGATGCCAGTGCATTTAGTCACCCCACTTCCCTTTTCTTTAAATCTCAAAACCTGGAGAACACGTGTGTCGATATTACTTTTTTATCTTACATTTCTCAGCACCAATAATAAGTCAAGCTTGATATGTGCCATTTCTTTTCCCTTAGCATCTGGACAAAATATTCAAACACAGAGAACTACAGCAGAAGCTGGTGGATGCGAAACTGGAACAGGCCCAAGAAATGATGAAGGAAGCCGAGGAGCAACACAAACGCGAGAAGGAATATGTACCTATCAGTGTGCTTGCCTAGTCTGCCTGGGGGTCAGAGAACCTCTGAGAAAGTTGTTTTTGATCATAGTCACAGAGCACTACACAGATGGAGGGAGCTGAGCTTCCCTAGAGAACTACATTGGCCACCCCATAGAAGGCATGGTACCTACACGATTTTTGACATGAAATCGTCATGCATCCATTCAACAAACCTTTTTCAAGCACCAGGATGCTAAGCATCATCCTAGGTGCTGGGGGATAGCAGTGAGCAAGACCAAGAAGGCCATGTCCCAGCACGGAGACTAGAATCTAACTAAGAAAAGACAGGCAATAAGCAAGCAAACAAAGAAGGAAATTTTCAGATAATAATCGGTGCTATTAGGGAAATGAAGAACTGAAAGGGGCAGAAAGAGAGGGCTATTGTAGACGGGGTGACCAGGGCCCAAGCTGCACAGCTTTGTAAGCTTGGAAAGTAGTTTAGATTTTATCCTAAACATACTGAGAAAGTCTGGGTAGTTTTAGCTAAGGAAATGACATGATCTGCCTTGCGTCTGTAACAGATGAACTTGGCTCCTGGGTGGAAATGAACTGAAGAGGGACAAGGAGCCTACTGCAGCAATATGGAAGAGGCCTGATGGTGGCTTGGGTTGGGGACGTGGCAATGGACGAGAGGAGCTGGACAAGGATAGAAGTTTTCAGTGCAAAACCAACAGTCAGTGCTCTGAACTGAAGATGGTGACAGGAAAGGGAACAGTCAGGGAGGACTTCTGAGGTTGGGGTTTAAGAAACTGAGTGGTGGCTTTTAATGACATCTCATTAACTCCAAACATTCCAAAAACAGCTGTAGGGCCATTCTGCAGATGCAAAAACTGAGGCTCATAGAAGATATGCGACTTGTTTGAGGTCACACACTGCTAAGTGATCAAGATGTGTCGGTCACACTTCCAACACATCACACCTCCAGTGTGTCTCCAAAGCCTAAGCTCTGTGACTGTACATCACTCAGAGGTGTGTTTCAGAGGCATGCATCGAAGTGTGTGTCTGTTGCTGGGGAGAGAGATTTAAAATGCAATCAGTGGACCAATCATTCAAATTTGGCCATTAACAACTGATCACAAACTCTGAGATTACCTAAAATCAGACTACAATCACTTCAATTTGTTAGAAGAGTAATTTAATAATAACTTCGGTTTCCAAACATAGCAACAAATGATGAATTTTGAAGAACATAACCTGATGGACATTGGATAATCTCAAATCAGACGTCCATGGGCTCTTAATAAAAAAGATTAAGTCGGGGCGCCTGGGTGGCTCAGTCAGTTAAGTATCTGCCTTCAGTTCAGGTCATGATCCCAGGGTCCTGGGATCGGGTCCCACATCAGACTCCCTGCTCAGCAGCGAGTCTGCTTCTGCCTCTCCTCTGTGATCCCTCTCGCTCTTACTCTCTCTCAGATAAATAAATAAAACCTTTAAAAAAAATTATGTTAAATCCATCTACAACCCAGCTCTCGAAATAAGAAATAAAGCATCTAATTAATATTCAGAATCCATGAAAACTGATACTCCACCATTGGCATAATTATCCTCTAAGGCAAACTATGCTCCGTTCGGGATAGCAGTACCTTTGATATATAACGTAAGACCTGACAGAAGAATAACTACGCAGAGCTTCATTTGAAAGAGACTAGGGGCAGCTTTGAGGTGACCCAGGCTTAGCAAGAAATTAATGTGCTATCCTTTTTTCCTACCCTCGTTTAGCAAAGCAGCAAATTTGAGTCCAAGAAAAGTAGCCCCCTCAGATCTTCAGGTTCCAGCTGTGATGTGGAACCCAGGTTTCAGCTGTGATGCTTCTTAATGAAAGTGGTGAAATATCAAGTCAGAGCTGGAGGGTTCCTTCATCCCAAGCAGAACACGCAGCCACCTTCCTCCCTCTTGGTCAGGGAACCACCCGTCACCACTGGGTTCCCCAGCCTGCTCAGTGAAGCAGGGGCTCAGATGGCCAGAGGGGAGCCTACAGGTCTTGGACTCCACAGCCGCCTCAGCCCTCCATGGGATGGGTTGATTGCACTCCTATAACAATTAACCTTCCCGGCTCCCTGGGAGGCATAGAGGAACAGATATAACCCATTTTACAAATGGAGAGGTTGAGCCATGAGAAAAAGATAAGCTTGAATACTAAAAAAGATGCCTCCAAGTTTTTTAAAATGATGACTTTATTGTTTTTTGTTCTGATTGCAAAAAGTGGACATTTTTTAAAACAGGAGCAAAGAAAAAGAAAAAAATAAATCAGCCTATCTTCATATATACTAGAAACTTCTTAAGCTGATAGCCACCTAATTGACTAGCTAGATTAATCCATGATGTCCATCATTCTCTCTATAAACACACTAAAGATGCCCACCGCATGTCGAATCCTGTGGCTAGACAGCCATTTGAGTGTCTACACATGGGTTCCCAAGTTAAGTAAGATGGCACTGACCGAGGATCAGCTCTTTGCTCCCAGACCTTTTCCTTCAGTTATTCTTGCTTTTGTATTATGAAAACCAACAAAATGACACAGAAACTGATGAAATATAAGTATGAAAAGAAAGAGTTGTTTCTGTGAAAACTATGCTTAAGGCTTTGAAAGACTAAACGTAGACAAAGAGCACAAAACAATCGTCAAGTTAGATGGGAGTAGCTATAAAAGACTGGGAGAAAGCTCTACAACTCCAGAGACTTACCCAAAGAAACTTCTTCACAAATACCTTTAGGTCTGTAGGTTCTAGTACTATTTTTTTAAAAAGTTAAAAAAAATATATAAATTTTACGTGGCACGTTATGGACATAATTTTTAGAAAAACAAAATAAAATAACAAAAAGCTTCTCTGAATTCCAATCGGAAGACCCATACCCAAAACAAAGACCACAGCCTTCTATCAAAACCAATAAATAAACATGCATCGTAAGTTCAAATAATATGTTTTATTATTTTTATAAAGATTTATTTATTTACTTACTTACTTATTGGACAGAGAGAGACAGCACAAGCAGGGGGAGGGGCAGAGGGAGAAGGAAGAACCAGACTCCCCCTGAGCACAGAGCCCAACGCAAGGCTCCACCTCACAACCCGGAGATGCTGACCTGAGCCAAAATCAACCTGAGCTTACCTGACTGAGCTGCCCCAGGCACCCCCAAAATAACATGTCTTACATATGTGTGTGTGTGATTTTTATACCTACAATAACATTTTCAGTTCAACCTATCAGCTCCCAGTTCTGACTGTCTTTGATATGAGGGCATAGGTTGTATTTGAAAGGCTGCCTCCTGGATAAGGGATAAGACTTACTGAGTAAATCTTCTATAAGATTTGGCATAATAGGTCAAATTTCTAACCCAGTGTTTCTCAAAATGTAATCCATGGAACACCAACATCCAAACCGTCTTGGGGATTTGCTCTCACTATAGACTGTAATCACACCCTGTACTTCCTAGTTGACATTTTTTGAGTGAGATCTGCATTTTATCATGCTCTCTAGCAGATTCTGATGCATGCAATGGTGGAGAACCGTGGTCTAGGAGGATAACTTTGCATTACTATAAAGGAACAGCTGCTCACAACAATGATCCAGGTGGGGGTGTTCTACAAATGTTCAAGCAGAGGCTGGATGATGGTTGAGCAGGATTGCTAGAGAAGGTTCCAGATTTGGCGGGAGGTTAAATTTTGTGTGATTCGTGCTTGAGTTGCAGGTTATTTTTCTCTTTTTCATCCATTAGAACCACAGATTTTTAGTGGAGAATCCAACTGTTTAGCTGTTTTCTTAGCTTTCCTAGATACTTTGCAAAGTTGCCAAAAGATTACTTAAGAGGGTTAGTTAGCAAGTCATTAAGTTTTATACACAAATTATCACCACGTGGTGATGTCAAGGGCAATTTGACAGTCTTTCCATGCATTCTCTCTCCTCACAGTTGCTGAACCAGGCAGCAGAGTGGAAACTTCAGGCCAAAGTGCTGAAGGAACAAGAGACAGTCCTGCAGGCTCAGGTGAAGGGGGGACAACAATGCATGGGGTGTGCTCTCTACACCATGGGGGGTGAACCAAAGCTAGCCTGCACCAGGCCTTATGTGTGGCAGGGCCAGGGGGTACAGGAGTTAGAATGGAGCCCTACCTTCATATTTATTATTTTAAAATAAAAAGAAAAGCACAATATTATATCTACGAAAAAAAAATGCTCCACACAACATCCAGTCAGATGGTTTGCTGACACACCAGTGAGGGCCCTGAAATGGCCAATTAGAATGAGCTGGTGTCCAGGTTCCTGGCTATCTGTTCATAATACATCCTCTCTCTCTCCTTCCCCTTACCCTATTAAAATGCGAACTGATCAGATCCACCATCTAGAATATCCTTGCTTGTTAGATACTATTTATAACAAAAGGAAATTAGAAAAATAAAGTCAGCCCCAAAGTTTTCGCGCTATCAGATGTTGGCCTTGTCAGTGGTTAATGACTAGAAACGACAGACAAGTAGGGAACAATTTTGATATGGCTTTGCGATGTCATGTGTGTGTTCTGAGAAGCCTGCAAGAATTCCTATTTCAGACTCAAGAATAAAGCCTCAGGCAACAGATGGCTCTATCCATCTTTTCCGTGCTCCCGGGGCTATGCCCTTCCGGCAAACATTCCCTATCGTGTTCCAGGTGAGGCATCCCAGGGCTGAGCTGTAGAGGGGCGCTAGCTCCCCTGCTGGGAGTCCCAGTGCTACAAGGGCTGTAAGTCACAGAGAGCAAATAAACTCACAAAACCTGAGGAAATCACAAGCCTTCCAAGCTGGGCAGCGTTAATTTCAGATTTGGGTAATTCACTTGTAAATGTTTATGTCCAGACTGCTATACACTTATTCACTATAAAAAACAAAACCAAAAAACTTGTTCATTACCTGAATGAACAAGTTCAATGGTTACTTATTCATTTTTAAAGAGGCAAAAAAGAAAAGCAAGAAATTTAAAATCACAAATCCTATCACTGCAGATAAAAACACAGATAACATTTTCATATCTAAACTTCCTAAAGCAGACTTTTCCAATGTGTGAACCGAATGCAGTGATAATTGTTTTCCCTCAGTAATATAAAATAACCCACCGAAACCATTTTTAAATACTAATTCCATAGGAATTTGAAGCATAATGTTTCTTACTGTTCATAAAATCAAAGGATCCAGAATTAAAAGACTCAACTCTAGAGTTAAAACTCAAGCTCATCCTCTAGGTCATCACAGAGCCACCACATCATGTTGTGGGGTAAGTGGTAGGCAGTGGTCGCTCTCTAACCAGAGGCGGGCAGGAGGAGAGGAGGTATGACCTCACAGTCTTGGAGACAGTCTAGAGAATCAGAGCAGGGCTCCTGGCCCCATCTCTGCCCCATTCGCAGCACGGAGCCTTGAGGTGTACAATAGACAATATTTGAAGCTCTTCATTGTTCGTGACAAGCAATCTCTACTCCTCTATACTAAATAGTGATAATGAACTTGAGAATAGTAGGTTAATACCATTAGACTCTGAGCTAGAAAGTCATGTCTTCAGCTGGCATCAGAATCTAGGCCTTTAAAGACCTGTGGAATAAAACATAAAGGTATGATCCAATATCCCACCAATACCCCCTCAAATTTGAAAAAACATCTACCAGGGGTTTTAGACTTGCCCATGTTTCTTGCTTGTCCCTCAGTACTGGACTGAGTCCAGGGACCAAGGTCAAAGACCTGGCTCTTCTGCTCAGAATTTGTCTGGCCCTGTGCAATTCATCTGAACCTCTCTACACCTAAATTTCTTTGTCCTTAAAACAAGAATACTGTAATGCATCAGTAATCCCAAGCCGGAGTTCTCCGACCTCTGGGAGGCTCATCACTTTTCATTTTTTCCAAAACATAACAGCATACAAGGTGTCAGCTACTATCTAAAATACAGTTGTTTTTGACATTCTACCAGGACTCCCTCAGCAGCTATGGATGGCAATTATTCACATGTTTGGTTAAGTTTATAAAAGGAAAATGAGTTAATGAATATGTAATATATGCAGTTTGCTTTCAAGTTATGCATGCAAAGCACTTAGCTCCATGCCTAGCCCATAAGAGGCATAATTAATTCAACCAATATTGATTGAGTATCCACTCAGTGCTCAGCAAGGTTCTAGGTGTTGGAAATATACCAATCAATAAGAGAATCAAAAATCCCTGCCTAATTAATCTAGTGATAACAATAATTTTAATAAAAATGTTAACAATTAGTGTATGAGCTAATACAACTATTATTTCATAGGTGAGGATCTACATAGGGATGTATGAGACAAAAGGAGTCTTTAGGGGCAAAAAAGTTGAAGAACAGCTGGAAAAGATGATCTCCAGACCCTGTCCAGCTCAAGTTCTTGAAGACAGAGAACTTCCAGAGTCAAAACTTTCTCCTCTACTGCTTTGTTTTCCATCATGTGGGGCTCTCTGCAAGGACCCTCCCTTGTCTGTCTCTTGCCTTCAAGGCACTTTTCAAAACTCCAGTAATAACTTAATCTTCAAGAAGAATATAGAGGCCCCCAAGCCCTATGTCTAGTCATGTTCAAAGTTCTTCTTGAAAAGTAGCAACATTATATTTTTAAAACCTTTAAACCTTGAGAAACAAAATCTACCACAGGTCAGTGTGCTTAGCCTTTGAACACTTCCTTTGGTTTTATAGTTTCTTTGAAGGACTGGGGTGGTAGGAGACAGAGGTCTTAAGTCCATTGAGACCATTTCTATGGTCGGAGCAAGGGAAATAACAAGGACAGATTGTGTTTTACTAGACGAAGTCACTATCAGCTGTAGAACAACAGCTTGCTAGTTTGGGGCATGGTTTTCACTTAGGGAAGAGATGTCTGGCTCTCAGTTACACAAACCAAGGCAACAGAGTAAATGTCAGAAATGATCAATGGGATACAATTGTCACTACAAATAGAGTGTTCGTTGGATCGATACGGATGAAGATGGTAGATGTGGAAAGTCAGCAATACTAACAACGCAGCCACAAAAATACAGCCAAGGGGAAAGATCACCGAGTAAATTGTTAAAGACAGTAATCATAGCCTTTAAACCCAGAAGTCCTCACCTTCTGTAGAGAGGATGAGAGGAGATTACTCTGCGACCACCATAATAATTGGACTTGTTCCCAAACCAAATCTCACAAGGTTTGCTAAGACGATTCCTAGACATGCTTCTGTTTCCTATATGCTATGAAAATTTGTAATTAAAATTCAGTGCACCATTAAAAGAAGGTGTGTGTCACTCACCCACTTAAAAGTGAAAATGTTGAGGCAATTGTTGTTTTCACTGACCCTAGAATAGTTGGTTTCTATTTCTGCCTCTGGCAGGAGTACTGTGGATGACCTCTGGATGTCCCTTCCATGCTTCTCCGAAATACGAAGTAAGAGTAGGAATATGAAACATGAAACCAAACATGCATCACGTCAGCATAATAGTGAGAGGGGAGGTACTACCAAGCAAACTGGCATAAAGTAAACAGGAAGTGCCCATTTTTAGTTAGTGTAAGTAAAGAGCATTAGAGCTGGTTACCTGAGAAAAGTATAATCCACACAGATTTTGCAACCTACAACAAAGAGGTCAAATAGAAAGAAAAGCTGAGTATGAAAAACAGTTCTGGAAGGGAAATGGGAAGTTAACTGTTTCATAGGTGTCGAGTTTCAGTTTTGCAAGATGAAATAGATCTCGAAATTGGTTACACAACAACGGGAATAGAGGTAACAATACTGAACTGAGCACTTAAAATAACTGAGATGGTAAATCTTATATTACATGGGTTTACCCTAATTAAAAAGAAAGAAAAAAAGTTGAGGGAAGAAAAAAACGGTCCCTAGAAAAAGGCCAGGAGAAGGGGTAATGAAATGAGACACCGCTTCCTGGCACTCGGGGTGTGTCTGCCTTCTCCATGCCACAAGAAAACACGAGGAGGGGAAATAAAATCTGCCCAACGTTTACACCCAAAAGAGCATTTTGCCTAAAGGAAGGGGAGAAGCTGACCAAGTTGGGTGCGGTTGCCCCTGCTGATACTGACAAGGTTGTGCCCCCGGGGGTGGGGGGGTAGGGGACAGGACGGTGCATGCGCCCCCACTCTGGCTCCTCCTGTGGGCGGCCTGCGGCTCCAGGCCTGCAAGAGCGGGTTTGGTAGGACCTGCTCAGGAGACTGGAGTATCTGCCACCCCCCTGTAACTCTGCAGGAGTTACTGAGAAGTGTGGAAAAGAAAGGAGAGAAATTCAGAAAAAGAAGCTTAGCAAGAGATAGGACCAAGAATGCAAAGGAACGGATTTTCCCCTAGAAGGTGAAGAGGATCATCCCGGAGTAGTTTTTCCCACCCTAGTCTGCTAGATCGTGCGCAGTGTAGGCAGCCAGTCCCATAGAAGCTTATTCTCGGATTACTGGGCTTGACCTACGCAGAGCCCTGAAATCGATTCAGTGAATCCCAGCCAGTACTTTGAAAAAAAAAAAGAAAGAAAGAAACAGAATTAAATAGAATAGGTCAAGAGTGCACTGCACATAATGAGTTAATGAGTAAGGATTGTCTTATGCACTGTGTGTGTGTGTGTGTGTGTGTGTGTGTGTGTGTGTGTAAAATCCTGGGGTACCTTCCTGGCCATGATTTCCCTGATGCTCCTTCACTCAGTGTTCTTTAATCTGTGTGCCAAGGAATCACGAGAAACAAATTTTAGGCCACCAGAGATGCCCTGTCACATAGTCACAGAGCTAAGGTGTGATTTCAAGGTGATGGTCAGCCATTGTTTTGACTTTTCTTTGGAAACATCTCTCCTGTGGAGAGGTTTTATGTTATCATTTCGTTATTCTTATTTACTGCGGTAAAATAATTTTCAAAAGCAAGATTTTATTATTGTATTACTGTCACTAGCAACGCACTCTCCTTCCCTGCCCTGCTTTATTCCTACCCCAAATGCAAGCCTTGGAATAAGGATGTGGATAGAGGTACAAGGTATTATTCCCATGGTGAGCCACACACTTGGCAACGCTAACCCATATGATGCTTAATATTGTATGCATATTAGAAAAGGCATTCCTCAGGGCGCCTGGGTGGCTCAGTGGGTTAAAGCCTCTGCCTTCGGCTCAGGTCATGATCTCAGGGTCCTGGGATCGAGCCCCGCATAAGGCTCTCTGCTCAGCAGGGAACCTGCTTCCCCCTCTCTCTCTGCCTGCCTCTCTACTTGTGATCTCTGTCAAATAAATAAACAAAATCTTTAAAAAAAAAAAAAAAAAGAAAAGGCATTCCTGCCTCAAGACTCATTCTTTTCATCTGCAGAAAATTGGTATAATAAACCGATTTTGATGAAAAGGGACATTTAACGGCTATTGGCTAGAACACTGTATTCATAAACATACAAAATCAACTTGACTAACATGTAAATGGCGGCTGCTCAGTGTGGAGCAAGCTGTATGATGGCAACCACCCATGTCTGGTCCACCTTTCCTACCACTTCTTTCCATTCATCTACATTCGCACTCCCTTTAAGACCAAGTGCAAGGCTCGCCTTCTCCACAAAAACATGGCTCACGTGATCATCTGCCATGTTCACTTCCTTTTCTGACTGGCACTACCCTTAATGGAGTTGGCACTTTGTATTCAATGTCCCACAGTCAAGTTGTCTTTGATATTATCCTATCAGGAGCGCAAGTCCCTCAAAAACAGTAGTCACGTGTTAAATGCTTTTGTACATAGAGTCAATACATATGTTCGGTGTGCAATAAAAGTTTGTTGGTAAAAGTTATGATATAATGAAACGGCAATGACACGTTATTATTTCATTTTTCCTTAAAAATGTACTTCAGTCATACTCACTGACTTAGGTTATTCTCATAGCAAATAAAAGAACTGAACATACTACTAACATTGTATTGAGAATTCCCTTAAGTCATTTTTCTTTTCAAATAATGAACAATGACATGTTGTTTTGTTCTGGAAGCTTTCTGAAAGCAGTCCTAAAATAGATCCACTCTTTCCGCTATTTACAGCTTACTCTCTACTCTGGAAGGTTTGAAGAGTTCCAGAACACACTAACAAAAAGCAATGAGGTGTTTGCCACTTTCAAACAGGAAATGGATAAAGTGAGTATTACTTATCCCCACAAAATCCTGACATTTTCTATTTTGACAGGCAATTCTCCTTTGGGTTCATTTTTCTCTCATTAAGATACTTCAGTGCATTTCATAAGGTAATGAAACATTTATACATGCAAATGAGATTTAGACTGTATTTTTTTTATTGGTAATTATCTAGTGAATTAATCTCAGAAAGAGTCCAAAAACACTAGGATACATTTTCACTCTGAGAAAGAATGCTTTCCTTTTCTAGTCCATGGAGAGCTAAAAAAAAACAAAAACAAACAAACAAATCAAGAGCTGGCAACTTAGCATTATATTCTTTATACTAATTTTTTTTTTAAATCTAATTTTTAGAGATTGAAAAAACAACTTTCATACAAATATGCAACAGGAGAATTTTAGAATAGAAAAACCATTTCATGCAATCCTTCTTAGAAGAGAGTATATGTAGTATGTTATAATTGACAGAGCCTTGAATGAGAAGGAAGCCTGAATTCAAATTCTGGGTGTGTTGTCACTCCTCAAGTAGCACTAGACAATCCACTTAACCTCCCTCCAATTTTATTTTTCTTATCTATACATTAAGATACTGTTTCTCTTTCCTATTTCACAAGATTATGAAGTTCAAATATAAATTAATATATTTTCAAAGGGTTTTAAACTTTCTTATACTCTTCTACAAATATAAGGTGCTAAATATTATTATTAGACATAATGTTTCCATTTTATTCAATACAATATTTTCCCAAAATAAAATCAGCATCAGAATTGTGTTTCTTAACAGGCATTGGCATTAACTTTTTTTAAGTGCACAAAGCATCCTTTTAAAGACATTTTCTTGGGATGCCTGGGTGGTACAGTCAATTAAGCATCTGCCTTCAGCTCAGGTCATGATCCCAGAATCCTGGGATCAAGGCCCACATCAGGCTCCCTGCTCAGCAGGGAGTCTGCTTCTCCCTCTCCCTCTGCCCATGATCTCTCACTCGCTCACTCTCTCAAATAGATAAATAAAATTTAAAATTTTTTTCTTAGAATTATGTCATAAATTTCACAATTCAGTGAACCAACATAAATAGGTGAACACTTGTTAAAATTATAACTTTCTCACTCCAGGATGGATCTATCCATTTCTCAAAAATCTTTTTTCACAATAGAGTATTAATATTAGAATAAATATTAGAGTAGAAAAGTGTTTTTGATTATTTCAAAATTATTTTTAAGATTGGAATAAATATTAAAACAGGAATTTTTAATCTGGAATTTATTTATAGACTTCTAAAGTCAACTTGAGAATCAGCACACACACACACACACAAAAATGATGTGCATATTGCCTTTCTTTGAATGTGGTTCCATAGATTTCATCAAATTCTTAAAGAGGTTGATGACTTTAAAAAGTTTCTAAACTACTAACTTGGTTAAGAAATGATCAAAATTAAAAACCATTCAAGGCTCCCCTAGCTTCTCCATAGAGCCCAGGGGCTGACAGCCTGGCCTCCAAGCATACACAGCCTCAGACAGCATGGCACAGAGCAGCAAGTGCCCATGTGTGGTTCATCCAGAGAAACTGCACCTGATTACATGCCTGACCTTCACTTTGTCTAAGCGAAGCAGAGATCCAACAAACAGGTTCAAAAAAGAGGGTTCAAAAAAGAGGTGCTGCATTTTATTAAATTCTGTATCTCCTATACCCAGCTCCTTACTGGTGACCAGTAGACACTCTGCATATGTTGCATTAAATAGAATGAAATAACTCTAGTCCCACAGTTCTGCTAAATCATCTGAATATTCTTCCACCTCTCTGAGCCTCAGTTTCCCCAGTGATAAAGTGGAGGTGAAACAGAACCTTCCTTATGAGACTGTTTCAAGGATGAAATGAATAATGCACATAATGACATTATATGAATCCCACCACACTCTACAAATGTGAAGATAGGGAGCAGGAAGATGGTAGTGGAGTAGGAGGACCCTAGGTTCACGTCATCTTACAAACACAACTAGACAGCTATCAAATCATCTTAAATACCCCAGAAATTGACCTGAAGACTTACAAAATGAACTCTACAACTAAAGGGAGAAAAGAGACCACATCAAAGAATGTAGGAAATGCAGAGTCATGGTCCAGCGGAGAAACAGATCGCAGCTACTGTGGAGGGGAGGGAGCTGGGGTCATGGAGCAGGGTGAGGAGAAAGAAAGAGAGAGAGGAGCACACAGGGGAATGCACAAGAAGAGCATTTCCCCAAAGCCATGGGCTTGGAAAATGAGAGGGTCTGAATTTTGTGAGTTCTTGCAACCAGCGGGTCTTAAAGCCTGGAATTTTAAGGCCAGCAGTCTTGGCTGGAGTGAAGCAGCCAAAAAACCCAGAGTAGACAATGTGGAAACAGCGATGTGAAGAGCACCTGGGGCACACAGTGAGGAGATTATTCACTCTTCTCAGAGTGTGTCCCTGAGGGGCAGCATTCACAGAAACACCTCTCCAGGAACAAAGGAACTGGCCAGCACCATTTCCCTCCTCTGCCCCTCAGCATAAACGCAGAGCCACCTGCGGGAAGCAGCACAGCATGGACACCGACCGTCACAGCATACACTGGAGACCTTCCCTGAAGCACCAGGCCCTGGGCACTACATGACCTCTTCTTTATAAGGCCATTACTTTCAGGAGCAGGAGACATAACTGGCCTTTCTAACACAGAGAAGAAGACAGAGACTTAGACAAAATGTGAAGATGGAGAAATTGATCCAAAATGAAAGAATAAGATGAGACCACGGCCAGAGACCCAACCAAAACAGATATAAGTAACATGCCTGATGGAGAACTTAAAGCAACAGTCATAAGAATACTCACTGGCCTTGAGAAAAGAAGACATCAGTGAGACCCTTACCACAGAAATGACAGAGTTTGAAAAGAATCAATCAGAGATGAAGAATGCAATAAATGAGATTGGAAACAGGTGTGTTGAACAGCAAGCTGGAAGAAGCAGAGGGACAAATTAGTGACCTGGAAGACAAAGTAATGGAAAGCAAAGAAGCTAAACAAAAGAGAGAAAGAAGACTTATGCAACATGAGAATTGACTTAGGGAACTCAGTAACTCCATCAAATGTAATAACATTTGTATTATAGGAGTCCCAGGAGAAGAAAAGAGAGAAAAGGGGACAGAAACATCTGAAGAAATAATAGCTGAAAACTTCCCTCATCTGGGGAAGGGAACAGATACCCAGATCCAAGAGACACAGAGAACTCTCACCAAAATCAACAAAAGCAAGCCAACACCAAAACATATAGGCCAACACCAAAACATACTGTAATTATATTTGCAAACTATAGTGATAAAGAAAAAAAAATCTTAAAAGCAGCAAGATAAAGTCCTTAACTTACAGAGGAAAAGCCATAAGGCTAGCTGGAGATTTCTCAACAGAAACTTGGCAAGCCAGAAGGCAGCGGCATGATAAATTCAAAGTGCTGAATGAGAAAAACCTACTCCTAAGAATACTCAATCCAGGAAGGCTATCATTCAGAATAGAAAGAGAGAAAGAGTTTCCAAGACGAACAAAAACTAAAGGAGTTCATGACCCCTAAACCCGCTCTGCACAAAATATTAAAGGGGACTCTTTGAGTCCAAAGGTGAGAGCTAAAGTGACACTATAAAGACGGGAAACACAAAAGCAGTAAAAATGAGTGTTTCCATAAAAATCAGTTGAGGAACTCTCACAAAAAATTTATAAAATATAATAACTTACACCTAAAATGTATAGGTTTATAAGGACAGGAGAAAAGAATGAGTTCAACTCTGAACGACCATCATCTTAATATAGACTGCTACTAGCAGAAGAGGTTATATACAAACCTAACAGTATGCCGGAGCATTGGTGGTATAGTGGTTAGCATAGCTACCTTCCAAACCTAATGGCAATCATATATCAAAAACCACTAATAAACATGCAAAGAACGAAGAGAAAGAAATCCAAATATATCACTAAAGAAAATCAGCAAAACATGAAAGAGAGAGACAACAAAGGATCAGAGAAAACCTCCAGAAACAACTGTAAAATGAGTAATGAAATGGCAATAAATACGTTATCTACCAATAATTACTTTGAAGGTAAACGGACTAAATGATCCAATCAAAAGACACAGGAGTCAGAATGGATAAAAAAAAAAACAAAAAAAAAAAAACAACACAAGACCCTATCTTCTGCCTACAAGAGACTCATTTTAGATCTAAAACACCTGCATATTGAAAGTGAGGGGATGGAGAAACATTTATCATGCAAATGGATGTCAGAAGAAAGCCAGAGTAACAAAACGTGTATCAGACCAACCAGACTTTAAAACAAAGACTGTAAAAAGAAAAAAAAAAGAAGGGCACCATATAATAATAAAGGGGACAATCCAACATGAAGACGTAACAATTGTAAATATTTATAAACCCAACATAGGAACACCCAAATATATAAAACAACTCATAACAAACATAAGGGAACTAATCAATAATAATACAAAAAAAGTAGGGGACTTTAACTTACATCAATGCACATATCATCTAAACAGAAAACATATAAGGAAACAGTGGCTTCAAATGACACGCTGCACCAGATGGAATTAACAGATATATTCAGAACATTCCATTCTAAAACAGCAGAATATATATTCTTTCCAAGTGCACATGGAACATTCTCCAGAATAGTTCACATATTAGATCATAAAAGGGGCCTCAATAAATACAAAAAGACTGAAGTCATTCTATGTACCTTTTCAATGCTATGAAGTCAAGCACAAGAAAAAATCTGGAAAGACCAATAAGTACATAGACATTAAACAACATGCTACTAAACAATGAATGGGTCAACAAGGAAATCAAAGAAGAAATTTAAAAATACATGGAAACAAATGAAAATGGAAATAAAACCTTTGGGATGCAGCAAAAGTGGTCCTAACAGGGAAGTATACAGCAGTACAGGCCTACCTCAAGAAGCGAGAAAAATATCAAATAAACAACCTCACCTTACACCTAAAGGAGCTAAAAAAAGAACAAACAAAGCCTAACGCCTGCAGAAGGAAGAAAATAATAAAGATTAGAGCAGAGGATGTGCGGGTGATCTGGCTGCAACATCTGTCACCCATTGATCACCAGGGTTGATTCAGCTGATCTGGCTGGCTAGGTGTGTGACCCGATAGAGGAGGGCCATTCTTTAGTCAGGGATATACAAGTAGCTGCACTCCCCTGCTAGAACCTCAAACAAGCTCTCAAGGTCCATTTGTAGGCGAAGGTAGGGTAGTCAAGCTTCCAAGACTCCAGACACATCCAAACGAGGTGCTACATGTGGTAGTCTGCTTTTCTTTAGAAATAACACTTAATATAATTAATAATAACAATAAAGATTAGAGCACAAATAAATGATATAGAAATTTAAAAAACAATAGAACAGACCAATGAAAGCAGGAGCTGGTTCTTTGAAAAAAATTAATAAAATTGATAAACCTCTAGCCAGACTTATCAAAAACAAGACAAAAAGGACCCAAATAAGTAAAATAAAAGATGAAAGAGGAGAAATAACAACCAACACCACAGAAATACAAACAATTACAAGAAAACACTGAAAAACTATATGCCAACAAATTGGACAACCTAAGAGAAATGGAGAAATTCCTCAAAACATATAAATTACCAAAACTGAAATAGGAAGAAGCAGAAAACTTAAACAGACTTATAACCAGCAAAGAAATTGAATCGGTAACCAAAAAACTCCCAATGAACAAAAGTCTGGACCAGATGGCTTCACAGGCAAATTCTACCAAACATTTAAAGAAAAGTTAATACCTATTCTTCTCAAACTATTCCAAAAAATAGAAAAGGAAGAAAAACTGCCAAACTCATTCAACCAAGCCAGCATTATTCCAATACCAAAACCAGATAAAGACACCACTAAAAAAGACAACTACAGGCCAATATCCCTGATAAACACAGATGAAAATTCTCAGTAAAATATTAGCATACCAAATCCAACAATACATTAAAAAAATCATTCACCATAATTAAGTGAGATTTATTCCTGTGTTACAAGGGTGGTTTGATATTTGAAAGCAATCAATGTGATACATCACATTAACAAAGAAAGGGTAGGAAACATATACGATCATTTCAATAGATGCAGAAAAAGCACTTGACAAAGTACAACATCCACTCATGCTAAAAACCCTCAACAAAGCAGGTTCAGAAGGAACATACCTCAACATAATAAAGGCCATATATGAAAACCCACAGCTAATATTATCCTAAGTGGGGAAAAACTGAGGGCTTTTCCTCTACAGTCAGGAACAAGACAGAAATGTCCACTCTTACCCCTTTTATTCAACAAAGTACTGGAAGTCTTAGCCACACCCATCAGACAGCAAAAGGAAATAAAAGGCATCCAAATCAGAAAGGGAGAAGTCAAACTTTCATTATTTGCAGATGACATGATACTATGTATAGAAAACCCAAAAGACTCCACCAAAAAACTGCTAGAAATGATCAAGGAATTCAGTAAAGTCATAGAATATAAAATGAACATATAGAAATCTGTTGCATTTCTATACACCAATAATGAATCAAGAGAAAGAGATACTAAGAAAACAATCCCAATCAGTATCAGAGCAAGATGGCAGAGCAGTAGGAGACCTAAATATCATAGTTATCACACCATTCTGAACACCTACAAACTCAACAGATGGAAGAGAAGAAGAGCAGCAATTTTAGGAACAGAAAAGTGACCACTTTCTAGAAGGTAGGACGTGCAGAGAAGTGAATCCGAGGCAATATACGGGAAGATAACTGCAGAGGAAGGGGCCGGCTCCTGGCAAGCGGTAGAGCAGCAGAGCACAAAATCGGAACTTTTAGAAGTCTGCTCCACTGAGGGACGTTGCTCCAGAAGCTAAGCGGGGAGGGGGGGGGTGGAGCCCTCATCGGGACAGTGTGGTCTCAGGACCCACGGGGTCACAAAAAGACCAAGGGTGTCTGAGTGTAGCAGAGCTTCCGGGTATCGGATTGGGGAAGCCAGCTGCAGAGACAGAGCCAAGAAGGTGGCTCTCAGCTCCAGGTTACCTTAAACCATGATCTGAGGCACAGTCAGTCCTTTACTTTTCGAGCAGGGACCCAAGAAGTGGCAGATCCAGGGAGATCCTCTCCTTCCTCCTCTGGGAGGAGTGGTGCGGGAGCACACCACAGGAGTCTGCTGGGTTTGGAGACTCCAAACAGGGTCGTGTGCCAGAGATACTAACACTCGGTCACACGCTGGGTGAGCTCGGAACAAGGCTGGAGACAGGAGTGATTGACTGCTTTTCTCTGAGGGCTCACTGAAGGGGGGGACCCCAAGGTCTCGGGTCCTCTGAGGCTGGAGATTGGGAGGCCGCCATTTTCATTCCTGTCCTCCAAAGCTAGATGGAAGGCATTCAGGGAACAAAAGCTCCCGAGACCAAAATTGAGCAGATTACTTAGCCCAGCCCCTGGCAAGGGCACTGCAATTCCACCTCGGGTAAAGACATTTGAGAATCACTGCAACAGGCCCCTCCCCCAGAAGACTAGTGAGAACATCCAGCCAAGACGAAGTTCACCCATCAATGAGAACTGCAAAACTTCAGAGCTAAGAGAATACGGCACATAGAATTTATGGCTTTTTTCCCATGATTCTTTAGTCTTTCAAAGATAATTTTTTTTTAATTTATTTTTTCTTACTCTATTTTTTAAATTTTTTCTCTTTCCTATTTTAATGTTTTTTAACTATTTTATCTTATCAATACCTTTTTAAAAATGTTTTTTAATTTTCATTGTTATAGTCCTATTCTATCCCTTCATTGTATTTAACCTTATTTTTTGTACACATAAGGTGTTTCTTTCTTTAAAATTTTGGGATACAACTCCTTCTAACAAATCAAAATATACCCTAAATCTAGCACATAGCTTTGTTCTAGTCTCCAGCCTGATCACATTCTTTTCTCTCTTTTTTTTTTCAACCAACTTCTTATCAATTCCTTTTTTAGAGTCTTTTTTTATTTTCATCTTTACAGTCATTCCATCTCTTCTTCGTGTTTACCCTTATTTTTGTATATGTATATATATGTTTGTCTTTCTTTAAAATTTTGGGAAGAAGTTTCTTCTAACAGATCGAAATACACCCAAAATTAAGTGTGTGGCCCTGTTCTATTTTTTTCCTCCTTTCTTCTCCCCCGGTTTCGGGTCTCTTCTGATTTGGTTAGTGTATATTTTTCTGGGGTAATTGACACCCTTTTAGTATTTTGTTTTCTCATTCATCTATACTTATCTGGATAAAATGACAAGGTGGAAAAATTCACCTCAAAAAAAAAGAACAAGAGGCAGTACTGATGGCTAGGGACCTAATCAATACAGATATTAGTAAGATGTCAGAATGACGATTATCAAGGTGCTAGCTGGGCTTGAAAAAAGCATGGAAGATACTAGAGAATCCTTTTCTGGAGAAATAAAATCCCTTTCTGGAGAAATGAAAGAACTAAAATCTAACCAAGTTGAAATAAAAAAAGCTATTAATGAGGGGCAATCAAAAATGGAGGCTCTTACTGTTAGGATAAATGGGACAAAAGAGAGAATTAGTGATATAGAAAACCAAATGATGGAAAATAAAGAAGCTGAGAAAAAGAGAGATAAACAACTATTGGACCACGAGGGGAGAATTCAAGAGATAAGTGATACCTTAAGACAAAACAATATTACAATAATTGGGATCCCAGAAGAAGAAAGAGAGGGGCAGAAAGTATATTAGAGCAAATTATAACAGAGAATTTCCCTAATTTGGTAAAGGGAACAAGCATCAAAATCCAGGAGGCACAAAGAACCCCCTCGAAATCAATAAAAAATAGGTCAACACCCTGTCATCTAATAGTAAAACTTACAAGTCTCTGTGACAAAGAGAAAATCCTGAAAGCAGCTCAGGACAAGAGGTCTGTAACATACAACAGTAGAAATATTAGATTGGCAGCAGACCTATCCACAGAGACCTACCAGGCCAGAAAGGACGAGTATGATATATTCAAAGCACTGAATGAGAAAAATATGCAGCCAAGAATACTAATACCAATCAAAAGACACAGGGTAACAAAATGGATAAAAAAAAAATAAGACCCATCGATATGCTGTCTGCAAGAAACTCATTTTAGAACCAAAGACATCTCCAAATTTAAAGTGAGGGGGTGGAAAACAATTTACCACAATAATGGACATCAAAACAAAGCTATGGTGGCAATCTTTATATCAGATAAATTAGATTTTAAGCCAAAGGCTATAATAAGACATGAGGAAGGACACTATATCATACTTAAAGAATCTAACAAGATCTAACAATTTTAAATACCTATCCCACTAACATGGCAGCAGCCAATTATATAAACCAATTAATAACAAAATCAAAAAAACACATCAACAATAATACAGTAATAGTAGGGGACTTTAACATCCCCCTCACTGAAATGGACAGATCATCTAAGCAAAAGATCAACAAGGAAATAAAAGCTTTAAATTACACACTGGACCAGATGGAAATCACAGATAGATTCAGAACATTCCATTCCAAAGCAATAGAATACACATTCTTCTCTAGTGCACATGGAACATTCTCCAGAATAGATTACATCCTGGGTCACAAATCAGGTCTCAACTGGTACAAAAAGATTGGGATCATTCCCTGCATATTTTCAGACCACAGTGCTTTGAAACTAAAACTCAACCACAAGAGGAAAGCTGGAAAGAACTTAAATACATGGAGGCTAAAGAGCATCCTACTAAAGAATGAATGGGTCAAAAAAAAAAAAAAAAGATTGAATGGGTCAATCAGGAAATTAAAGAAGAATTTAAAAAATTCATGTAAACAAATGAAAATGAGAACACAACTGTTCAAAATCTTTGGGACACAGCAGAGGAGGTCCTGAGAGGAAAGTATATAGCAATACAAGCCTTTCTCAAGAAACAAGAAAGGTCTTAAGTATACAACCTAACCCTACACTAAAGGAGCTAGAGAAAGAACAGCAAAGAAAGCCTAAACCCGGCAGGAGAAGAGAAATAATAAAGATCAGAGTAGAAATCAATGAAACAGAAACAAAAAGAATAGTAGAACAAATCAACAAAACTAGGAGCGGGTTTCTTTGAAAAAATTAGTAAGATTGATCAACCCTGGCCAGACTTATCAAAAAGAAAAGAGAAAGGACCCAAATTAATAAAATCATGAATGAAAGAGGAGAGATCACAACCAACACCAAAGAAATACAAACAATTATAAGAACATATTATGAGCAACTATACACAAGCAAATTTGACAATCTGGAAGAAATGGATGTATTCCTAGAGACATATAAACTACCAAAACTGAACCAGGAAGAAATAGAAAACCTGAATAGACCCATAACCAGTAAGAAGACTGAAGCAGTAATAAAAATCTCCCAAGAAACAAGAGCCCAGGGCCAGATGGCTTCCCAGGGGAATTCTACCAAACATTTAAAGAAGAATTAATACCAGTCTCCTGAAACTGTTCCAAAAAATATAAATGGAAGGAAAACTTCCAAACTCATTTTATGAGGCCAGCATTACCTTGATCCCAAAACCAAAGACCCCATCGAAAAGGAGAATTACAGACCAATATCCTTGATGAATATGGATGCAAAAATTCTCACCAAAATACTAGTCAACAGGATCCAACAGTACATTAAAAGGATTATTCACCAAGACCAAGTGGGATTTATTCCTGGGCTGCAGGGTTGATTCAACAT
>CM052886.1:22325030-22368252 GCA_028534135.1 Potos flavus
GAGGATATATATAACTCAATATCATCAAAGCCATCTATGAAAAACCCACAGTGACTATCATTCTCAATGGGGAAAAACTGAAAGCTTTTCCCCTAAGGTCAGGAACACAGCAGGGCTGTCCACTATCACCACTGCTATTCAACATAGTACTAGAAGTCCTAGCCTCAGCATCAGACAACAAAAAGAAATTAAAGGCATCCGAATCAGCAAAGAAGTCAAACTCTCACTCTTTGCAGATGATATGATACTTTATGTGGAAAACCCAAAAGACTCCACTCCAAAACTGCTAGAACTCATACAGGAATTCAGTAGTGTCAGGATATAAAATCAATGCACAGAAATCAGTTGCATTTCTATACACCAACAGCAAGACAGAAGAAAAAGAAATTAAGGAGTCAATCCCATTTGCAATTGCATCCAAAACCATAATATACCTAGGAATAAACCTAATCAAAGAGGCAAAGAATTCGTACTCAGAAAACTATAAAGTACTCATGAAAGAAACTGAGGAAGATACAAAGAAATGGAAAAACGTTCCATGCTCATGGACTGGAAGAACAAATATTGTGAAAATGTCTATGCTACCTAAAGCAATCTACCCATTTAATGCAATCCCTATCAAAATACCATCAATTTTTTTCAAAGAAATGGAACAAATAATCCTAAAATTTATATGGAATCAGAAAAGACCCTGAATAGCCAGATGAACGTTGAAAAAGAAAACCAAAGTTGGCAGCATCACAATTCCAGACTTCAAGCTCTATTACAAAGCTGTAATCATCAAGACAGTATAGAACCGGCACAAAAACAGACACATAGATCAATGGAACAGAATAGAGAGCCCAAAATGGACCCTCAACTCTATGGTCAACTAATCTTCAACAAAGCAGGAAAGAATGTCCAATGGAAAAACGACAGTCTCTTCAACAAACAGTATTGGGAAAATTGGACAGCCATGTGCAGAAGAATGAAACTGGACCATTTCCTTAAATCACACACAAAAACAGACTCAAAATGGATGAAAGACCTCAATGTGAGACAGGAATCCATCAAAATCCTTGAGGAGAACACAAGCAGCAACCTCTTCAACCTCAGCCATAGCAACTTCTTCCTAGAAACACCACCAAAGGCAAGGGAAGCAAGGGCAAAAATGAACTATTGGGACTTCATCAAGATCAAAAGCTTTTGCACAGCAAATGAAACAGTCAACAAAACCAAAAGACAACCGATAGAATGGAAGAAGATATTTGCAAGTGACACATCAGATAAAGGGCTAGTATCCAAAATTTATAAAGAACTTATCAAACTCAACACCCAAAGAACAAATAATCCAATCAAGAAGTGGGCAAAAGACATGAACAGACATTTCTTCAAAGAAGACATCCAAATGGCAAACAGACACATAAAAAAGTGCTCATCATCACTCGGCATCAGGGAAATACAAATCAAAACCACAGTGAGATACCACCTCACACCAGTCAGAATGGCTAAAATTAACAAGCCAGGAAACGACAGATGTTGGCAAGGATGTGGAGAAAGGGGAACCCTACTACAGTGTTGGTGGGAATGCAAGTTGGTGCAGCCACTCTGGAAAACAGTATGGAGGTTCCTCAAAAAGTTGAAAATAAAGCAATCCTATGACCCAGCAATCGCATTACTGGGTATTTACCCTAAAGATATAAATGCAGTGATCTGAAGGGGCACGTGCACCCAATGTTTACAGCAGCAATGTCCACAATAGCCAAACTATGGAAAAAACCTAGATGTCCATTAACAGATGAATGGATAAAGAAGATGTGATATATATATCACTTAGCATAATACCCTCTAGTTCCATGCATGTCATTGCAAATGGCAAGATTTCGTTTGATGGCTGCATAGTATTCCAGTATATATTACTGTATATATTCCAGTATATATTACTGGAATACTATGCAGCCATCAAACGAAATCTTGCCATTTGCAATGACATGCATGGAACTAGAGGGTATTATGCTAAGCGAAATAAGTCAATCAAAGAAAGACAATTATTATATGATCTCTCTGATATGAGGAATTTGAGAGGCCTGGTGGGGGATTGTGGGGGGTAAGGAGGGAAAAAATGAAACAAGATGGGACCAAGGAGGGAGACAAACCATAAGAGACTTTTAATCTCAGGAAACAAACTGAGGGTTGCTGGAGGTTGGGGGGAAGGGATAGGGTTGCTGGGTGATGGACACTGAGGAGGGTATGTGCTATGGTGAGTGCTGTGAATTGTGTAAGACTGAGGATTCACTGAACTGTACCCTTGGAGCAAATAATACACTATATGTTAATAAAAAAAGGAAAGAAAGAAAACAATCCCACTTACAAGCACCAAAAACTATGCGATACCTAGGAATAAACCTAACCAAAGAGGTAAAAGACCTGTACTCTGAAACTATAAAACACTAATGAAAGAAACTGAAGATGACAGGGGCACCCGGATGGCTCAGTCGGTTAAGCCTCTGCCTTTGACTCAGGTCATGAACCCAGGGTCCTAGGATTGAGCCCCGCAGCTGGCTCCCTGCTCAATGGGGAGTCTGCTTCTCCCTCTCCCTCTGCTGCTCCCCCTGCTTGTGCTCTCTTGTGCTCTCTCCCTCTCTCGCGTGCAAATAAATAAATAAATTCTTAAAAAAAAAAAAAGAATCTGAAGACGACACAAAGAAATGGAAAGACATTCCATGCTCATGGATCAGAAGAAAAAATATTGTTAAAATGTCTATATTACCCAAAGCAAATCTACACATTTAATGCAATCCTTATCAAATACCAACAGCATTTTTCACAGAGCTAGAAAAAACAATCCTAAAATCTATATGGAACCACAAAAGACCCCACATCGTCAAAGCAATCTTGAAAAAGAAAAACAAAGCTGGAGGCATAACAATTCCAGACTTCAAGTTATATTACAAAGCTGTAATAATCAAAATAGTATGGTACCGGCACAAAAAGAGACACATAGATCAATAGAACAGAATAGAAAACCCAGAAATAAACACACAATTATATGGTCAATTAATCTTTGACAAAGCAGGAAAGAATATCTAATGGGAAAAATGAATGTCTCCTCAACAAATGGTGTTGGGAAAAGAATACAGCAACACACAAAGGAATGCAATTGGACCATTTTCTTACACCATACAGAAAAACAAATTCAAAATGGATTAAAGAGCTAAATGTGAGACCTGAAACCATAACAATCCTAGAGGAGAACACAGGCAGTAACTTTTTTGACATTAGCTGTAGCAGCTTCTTAGATATGTTTCCTAAGATGAGGGCAACAAAAGCAAAAATAAACTATTGGGAATACATCAAAATAAAAAGCTTCTACACAGGGAAGGAAACAATCAACAAAACTAAAAGATAACCTATGGAATGAGAGAAGATATTTGCAAATGACATATCTGATAAAGGGTTTGTATCCAAAACATATAAAGAACTTTTAAAGGTCAACACCCCAAAAATGAATAATCTGATTAAAAAATGGGCAGATGACATGAGCAGACATTTTTGCAAAGAAGACATTGAGATGGCCAACAGACACGTGAAAACATGCTCAATATCACTCATCAACAGGGAAATCAAATCAAAACTACAAGAAGATATCATCTCACACCAGTCAGCATGGCTAAAATTAACAACTCGGGAAGCAACAGGTGTTGGCAAGAATGTGGAGAAAGGAGAATCCTCTGCACGGTGGGTGGGAATGCACACTGGTGCAGCCACTGTGGGAAACAGTATGGAGATTCCTTGAAAAGTTAAAAATAGAACTGCCCTACAATCCAGCAATTGCACTACTAGGTATTTACCCAAAGAATGGAAAAATACTAATTCAAAGGGATACATACACCTTGATGTTTATGGCAGCATTATCTACAATAGCCAAATTATGGAAAGAGCCCAAGTGTCCATTGACTGATGAATAGATTTGGAGATGTGGCCTATTTATATATGCAATGGAATATTACTCAGACATAAAAAAGAATGAACTCTTGCCATTTGCAACAACATGGATGGAGCTAAAGAGTATTATGCTAAGTGAAGTAAGTCAGTCACAGACAAATACCATGTGATTTCACTCACACGTGGAATTTAAGAAATGAAACAAACAAGCAAAGGGGGAAAAAAGAGGGGGAAAAAAATGACAAACCAGGAAACAGACTCTTAACTAGAGAGAACAAACTGATGGTTACCAGAAGGGAGATGCATGGGGGGATGGGTGAAATAGATGATGGGGATGAAGGAGGGCACTTGTTGTCAGGAGCATGGGGTGATGTATGGAAGTGTTGAATCACTCTACTGTACACCTAAAACTAACATTACACTGTATGATAACTTATTAGAATTTAACGAAGAACTTTTTTAAAAATGTAAAGACTGAGAAAACAGAAAGCTACCTTTGTATAACAACTTTTCAGATGCGCCCAGATAGTATCAACATTTTAATGGCTAAAGAGCCTGTCCAGCTTTCTCACTGATAGTTTCCTATTCAATAATATAAAAAAATCTAAGTTGCAAGCTTATTCCTGTGACTAAACAAAGCTACTTTTATTAACTAAAAGAAATTAACTAAATTAACTAAAGAAAATGCAATGATGAAATAAGGATGGACCTAAGGAGCTTCCTTCTTCCTGAATTGGCTCTGGTGCAAATAAGTTTGTTCACCACTGACCTAGATGATTCAGAAATAAATATGACTCTCCCCACTCAATCTTCATTCTTCAACATCAGACCTGTTTGCTTCAGCAGCTAGTAACAAAAGGACTTTTCTTAGCGTCACATATGGAACTAATAGCTTTTTTGATATATTAAGTCTTCAGGATTAACATTAAAATATTCCAATTTCTGTAGACAACTAAGAAAATGAAGAAGTTAGAGAAGGACACAGCCACGTGGAAAGCCCGGTTTGAGAACTGCAACAAAGCTCTGCTGGACATGATTGAAGAGGTAAGAAGACTTCCCCCAACTTATTTTCCCGTTTAGTCCAAATATTCGTACTCAGAAGATAATTATGACCTAATAGTACAAACTATTATCTTTGAAAAAGAGCTAATTCTTTTCTGAGATGCAATATATGAAATTATAATAAAAATATTTAGAGCAAAATAGAATCGGGTCCAGACTCACAAAGAGCTTTGTGACCCTAAGTCACCTGCCTACTTGCGGAGTCCAAAGCTGTCCTCAAATCAGCTCCATGCCTGCCCAGCTGCATTCCTTAAAGACAGGACAAGTATCTTACTTGTCTTTGAACTTCGCCGGTGCCTGGCACATAGCAGGTGCAGAATATATTAGTGAGTTGATTTGAACCTATGAGAGAAGACACCAGCCTGAGCACTCAGGGTATGTACTACTTTATAGACAGCTATGGGGATGTATTGTTTAATTCTTCCAATAGCCATTTAATTATGGATACTATGTCAAGCTCTGTAGGTGTTGAGGCCAAGATACGTGGCCCTGGATCTGAGAGGCGGAGCTTACAGGCAAAGGTCTCTCCATGTCAACAAGCAAAAAAAAAGTCTTAAAGGGCACAGAGTAGCACGAAGGTGGGGTGAGGAATAAGATGATTAGGAACGACTTCAAGTGCAAACACACCAACATTTTATACAGAAAAACAGGAGAACTGAACAGTTTGAGCAGGCAGCATCATGAATTAGTGTGTGGGGAGTTTCTGTCGTTATAATTACTCTTCTAACAACTCATCCCAAATTGCAACCAATTCCAAAGAGATGAGCTTATTATTCACCAACATAAATCAAACAGTTGCTGGATTCGCATACAGCAGTTTATCTCTAGACTAGATGAGGCACTGCTGACGGCCAGGTCCCCCTCCCTCTCATTGTGCCATTGGAAGACGTCTCAGTCTTGCAAGCAGAAAATGCACATACTTTAAGATTCTGGAGGCCTTGGACTGGAACAGAGAGAAGCTTTGCCCTCTTTCTCTCCCAGAGAAAGGGATACAGTGATTATAACTCTACCAGAGTCACACAAAATGGAGAAACAGCCGTGATGCCCCCAGCCAGGTGTCTGTTCAGCCACCTCTCTGCGGTCAGGTAGACAGATTCCTGGGCAAATGGTTTTGCTCGTCTCCGGAGAGCATCCTGACAATTTTGCTTTATTGTTTTATGCTTTTTTTTTTTTTCTTTCTACTGTTTTCAAATCACAGAAAGCACTGAGAGCTAAAGAATATGAGTGCTTTGTCATGAAAATCGGGAGGCTGGAGAACCTCTGTCGAGCTTTACAAGAAGAGAGAAATGAACTGTACAAGAAAATTAGAGACGCAAAAATGCCTGAAAAGGATGACCGAAGTCCGCACAGCTCCGACGAAGAGCCCGAGTCCGCTGTGTCTGTGGGGGTGGGGGTTGATACAAAGGAAGCCGAGAGCGTGCACAACGCTGTGAAAAATCTGGCCACAGCCTTCATGGTCATCCATCATCCAGAGTCGACCCTTGACCAGGCCAAAGAAATCCACCCAGAATTCGGCAGTCCTCAAGGGGGTGGTGACTCGGCCCTCCGGGAGCCCGAAAGATCCCCTCTGAGCCCTTTATGCCTCTCGGAGGGTTCCCTGCCTCCCCCATGTCCTCAGGCGGAAGCCGAAGGAGGCCATGAGCTAGAACTGCCCCCCAGGCCCGGGACTCCCCCCGCGGGGTCGGGCGCAGAGGCCCAAGACCGGGGTCTCCCGGCAGCAGCCCAGGCTGATCAGCCGCCCCACAAGCCAGAAGCACAAGCTTCCAGTCAGGCCCCGCAGTCCCCCGCCGAGGCTTCCCTACCAGCGATGGAGGCAAACGGTCCGGCTCCACCACCCAGGGCAGGCGAGCAGACTCCAGCCGGGGCGCTTGCTTGTGGGCCCAGGATGCCGCCCCCACCCCCACCCCCACCCCCACCGGAAGCAGCGGCAGAGGGGCCGCCCCAAGGGGCCTCAGGGGGGCCGCGGCTGCCCCAAGTGGCCGACACCAACCTGGAAGGAGTAGACTAAGCCTCGCGTCGCCTTCCGAAACTCTTCTTCCTGACGGTGCATCTTCATCCTAACACATTGTCTTCTGAAAAGGCATTAAGGGCTAGGGATGTCTAAGGGAAGAGACTTAATTAGAATCAAGACATTTTCAAATGTTGTGCAGCACACACTCAGCCTGTGCTATTTGTTCTCAATTTATAACTCATTTGGAGCTTTTCTATTTAACACTGGTTGATCGTATAATTTTCCCAAATGGCAACAAAACCTACGAATAGAAAATTCATATTAGTTCTCCATTGAGATGGTATTTATTTCAATTTCTTAATCAACAATGAGATTTGGTGTTTCAACACTTCCAATACAATATATAAATACAGAAAATGTGATGTTTCATTTTATTTCCCTATATATTTTATTTCCCGATATATATTTCCCCATATATATTATTTCCCTATATATTTAATAAGTTCCATAGCAAGTAATGGATGTCCAGGTTCCATTTAAGCATTATATACATAATATATGCATACATGTAGATGTGTGTATGTATATATATATGTACACATGTCTGAATATATACATATGTGTGTGAATATATATACATGAGTTTATACATCTATATATACATGTGTATATTTTATATATATGTATACATATATACACATATATACACACATATATTACACATACATTTCATCCTCTTTGCAGTTCTCTCATGCAAAACATTTAGATGGTAATCAAAAAAATCATCTCCTATTTGCTTGGGGTGAGAGTAGACTAATGCTCTATGAATCAGAAGTAGGTTCAGAATGCAGGTATTTAGGCCACATAATTTTGGGCAAAAACAAGTAACTGAATGGTAGATCAATAAATCCAAGCAATTGATCAAATGACCGAACAGCAGCTGGGTTCCATTGCGAGTGTGCAGAACACAGACATGAAGTTATCACAAGAGGTTGTAAGCAGAAAAGGGGAACAGTCACAGCTGTAGCCCGCTCACCTCTTCCAGCTGCCTCTCACACACAACCCAGCACATTGCCTTGCTCCCCCACGTGGTGAGGCAGGCACTCGTGGCTACCTGCATGGAAAGGACTGGAAGTGGGAAGCGAGCTGGGGCATGGAGGGATTGAGGGTCCTCAGACTGAGAGAAGCGTATGCTCTTGCCCCCTGCCTCCTGTGCTATGGGAGTCTTGAGAAAGAACGTTCACTTGGCCCTGCCAAGTCCCCAGCTCCCTCGCTGGCATCTATTGCTCTCTCTCCAGAGGGTTTCCCACAACTTCTTGCTGTCACGGTTTTAATCTATATTCTCAAAGCACCTGCACCTTCTTTTCAACTGCCCCCCACCCCGGACTTTGCAGGAAACTTTACCCAGCCTTCATCTCAATTATTGCTAACTAAAAGTTATTATTTTTCCAAAACAGAAGTCCACACAGGGTTGCAATATGAGTGATGAGGCGTACAAACCAACACGTTATCTGCTTTGCAGAATTCTCTACAAAGAACAAATGGGTCCCTACTCAAAATGTTTTGAAAAGTAGGTAAGGACTCAGAAGAAGGCAAACGCTAGAGACCTCCGGGGTTGTCTACATGAGTATTACATTACCCTTGCTGGACAAGAACCTCTAATACCGCTGACAGCATAAATTACTCGACCCAGGGTAGAGGGAGACTGAAACGATGAAACAGGAAGCAAGGGAGGATAGGGGGGCAAAGGAGAGAAGAAGGGGGAGAGGAGGGAGAAAAGGAAAAAAAGGTCTAACCCAGTCCTACCTTAAAAGTTGAATTCAAGTAGAAACAGGATGAATGCAAGAGTCTCTACTATTCCTCCAGAAACCCATTCTTCAGTGTCGCAGGGGCCTTTCTGCCAACGGACACAAAGTGCTTGTAGGCAGCAACCATATGCTCCAAGAATTGTAAACTGCATAAAGTTTGTTTGAAGTAGACAGTGAGGGTAAGAACAAAATGCTAATCAGGAAAAAAAAAAAAAAGCGTATCACTATTTGAGAAACCACAAATTTTTATTTATTTTTTTCCATGGATTTTTAAAGGCTCAAAATATTATAACCACAGTTGATCCAGCCAAATTCAACATTACTGGAAATCTTAGAGATTTAAGCATTCATTTCATTCACAGTCAAATACTCACCATAACAATCCAGGAGGGTCTCCTTTCCCACTATTTACAGAAGCTAAACTTCCAAGAACGGAGTAAGATTAGATAATCATAGTAAAGTCTCAGTCTGAATGTTTCGCACAAGAAACAGGAGGAGAGGAGCCAAAATCCGGTAAATCAAATATTCTAATACCCAAAGTTCTTTTTTTTTCCCATCCAAAAACCTTTCACAGCAACACATTACTCACTACTGTGTATATCTCGGGCCGAGATTCAATGCGATACTTTGCCTAAAATTTGCAAAGCTTAATATAGGCTCTTGAAGGATTATTTTAATATTCAAAGAATGTTTTATTATAGTCCTTTGTGTTAAAATTCGGCCTTGTGAATTATAACAATAACAGTAACTCCTAAGACCTGAAAGAATAAGGAATTTCTCTTCTTTATCAAGTTCACATCTTTCTAGAGATGCCAAGTCTACTTTCCAGAAACACTAGCATTGTTTGTGTTTTCTAAATTAAAAAACTATAATTTATGTATCTATCAAAGTTACTTCTCTTCCCGAATTCCTACTTCTGTTACTTCTATGGGTCAATAATACCTAACAAAGAGCCTGGCTTTATTTTGTTAGTGGTGACATTTTTGGTCTCTGAGTAGAACGTACATATAATGAACACTTTGAACATCTTGTGAGTGTGTGTGTGTGTGTGTGTGTGTGTGTGTGTGTGTGTGGTGAGAGAAAGAAGAGGGAAAGAAGAGGGAGAGAGAACATGACTGCTCAGAAACTACTGAGAGGGCAAAACCCAGGCTCCTCTGCCTGGCCATCAGCTGCCAGCAGTGATCCCATGGCCCGTGTTCCTCTTCGGTTCCCGTCTCCAGTGAGACTGTTTCCACGGGTTTCTCTGCCATGTGAGCTCTCAGAAATACTCTGAGGAGTAAGGGAGCGGGTGTGGAAGGTGTCAGCTCATTTTACCTCTACCCGGTCCTTCTAACTGCTCCAAGAGTTTCCCTCGTAAGACCCCAAGAGGCCAGACTGTTCTCCCTTTTGCTTAGTCTCTCTTCCCAGTCTATACCGATCCAGGAGGGGCTTCTTGAACAAAATATTTTCTAGTATCCTCAGAGAAGAGAAATATTTAGCTAAAATGGAAAAAAATTAAAGCTCCTTTTGCCTGGGATAGATACACATTTTTAAAATAACTCTCTTATTCTCTCTCCCTCTCTTTTTTTTTTTTTTTTTTTTTGGAGATAATGAAGTATTATGTATTTGTTCCAAAACTGAAGCTGCTTTTCAGTAACACTAAGATATCATTAGGGGAGAAATCATTTCAGGAAAATGTCCTCAGTTCCTTCTCCTCTAATCAGCAGTTATATCCAGCACTTTGGAAAAATAAAAGTAATTTAAAATATAAAGAATTGGGGTGCCTGACTGGCTAAGTCGGAAAAGCATGAGACTCCTGACCTCGGGGTCATGAGTTCAAGCCCCACCTTGCGTGTGGAGCTTATATAATATGTAAAGAATTCCCTAAAAGAAGATAATTCCCTAAAAGAAATAAAAATGATGACTCTGTTCTCTAAAATGTGTTGCCTTCGAAAACTGGCAAGTAAGATTTAGGGTGCAAGTAGGGTATATGGGTAAATTTTCACAAGGTTTAAAGCATTTATATTTCTGTACTTCACAACCTAAAAATTTAAGTTATCATTAGATCAACAATGAGAGCATTCCATTTGAATAGAAGCATTCATAAATGATGGTACTAAAGATTTTTCTCAGTCCTGTGAAGCTCTATCTTCCATACTTGAAGTGAAGTCTCCTTGGTAGTATCCCAAGAGAAGTTCTACAAATACCAGTTGCTGATGTATATGTGTGTGAATGTTCACACACAAACACATACACACACACACACACACACATAAACACATGGGTACAAAATTTGTCCTAGATTTGATACTGTTCCTGTCGGTGAGTTTACACCTGTATTTTCAAAAGATATTACTGTTCCTTTCCTGATAAGGACAAACTATGAGAAGAAATCATTTCCTGCATAAATAAGGGTATTTGATAGAAACACTTAATTAGCGAAATAAACCTGCAAGTTCATTGATTCATGGCACAAAAATTATCCACAGGAGCTGACTCACTCTACCAGGAGATAAGAAACGCGATCAATGTTTTACAAAGTGATATAGCCTAACATTCAATTACCTCATGTCATAATTAAAACCTACCGAGGTATAAAACTCCTTATTTCGGGGCTGACAGTCAGTATGACATTTTATGTCAAATAACACAAAACCACCCCAGAAGCCAAGTAAGAAGATATTATGGTAAGAGAGGGAAAGGAGAAAGAAAAAGAGACTTTCAATCTGAGCGCTCATACAAAAATGAAAAATAAAAAGGATAAAACTTTAAGAGCAATAAAAGGAAGAGTCACATGGGTCGATGGGCCCTTTCGTGAAAGCGAGACACCCCCAGGGAACACGAGCCATGACAGCATTAACACAGCTTCCCCCCAGTGGATTCTTACAGACGTGTTTCTCAGTGAGGTTGCTTTAGTGTTTTTCTTCTTGTTTGCCTTTCTTCTAAAATAATAAATGCATTCTTTTCTGTAAAAAAGTAATAATAAAATTACATCACGGGATGTGTAGAAAACAGAGAAAAGAGACGATTACCCCTAATTCCATCACCCTAACTTAACCAGGGTCAGCATTCTCTCTATTGTCATATATTTTAAATCCTCTCTCTTTTTTATTTCACATGATGTTAGTTTGTCTTTGGGGAAGGGGATAGTAGTTCAACTGAGAGTAATAGCTATTAACTGCTGCCAGATTTGGGTGTTTACACTATGTATTCAACTCTTATATACTTTACCATATAAACATGGAAGTATGTTATGTTATTTATAGAATAAACATGACTATGCAAATACAAATACACAGCATTCTCGCACGTTGTTTGGAAAAGTCGTGCTATGCCTTGCACTTGGATGTTCCACCACATATATACACGTTTCCAAGTAAATCTGGACATAGCTAGAGTGAACTTAACACAGCTCAAAAGAGAAATAATTAAATAACCAACTCCAGAGACATACAAATACGGTAACTGAGAAAATAAGAGAAAGGGTCAAACTCTGCTTTATGAAGTGACAAGAAACACGATAACACCACAAATCATAGCACTGGCTAAATAAAGGTCAGTGTTCTAAAATAAGTCTACACTCTTCGACATTAATGAGACAGTTAGTGCTTTTGTTGCTCTAATGAAATGATGGTCACAGCATTAGCTATAGCATATTTATTAAATAGGGCCAGGCTAAAAACCAATGTGAACTTGAGATTGATCTATCTACCAGGTAGACGCAAGGAGCCGTGGAGTAATCAGAGAACCCGTATACTAAGAAAATTTGAAAGCCAGGGTTCAAATTTATAGGAATAGCACAACAAGGATGCCTTTCATCGTGCCCAAAGTCATGAGGTTAAATATATGTTAGGTGTGATATCATAGGCTAGATTTATTAGAATATAGCTAAGCTCTGCCCAACCCAGTATAATCCCTCGCAGACTATTGTAATGCTCTGTGTAAAGAAATTCATGTTCAACCACTTGTTTTCTTAACATTCTTATCAAGGAGTTATTCCCTGGAATAAAATTGCTTAAGTCTAAGCAAGGTGGAAAGTGTGGGATAGCACGAGTCCAAGAATCAGGCCATGGAGTCCGTACGTGACTGGGTGACTTTGGAAAAATAACTTAACATCTCTGGGCCTCAGTTCATTCACCTATAAATGAGAGCCTTAGACTAGAGGATGCCTGAAGGTTTTGGCATCTCTGATTAAATCCTCAAGAGACTTCAGAAGTTATATAGGGCTTTCCACCCCTGAGGGAGAGTTTTATTCTAAGAAATCTGCACATCACCTTGGGCACTTCTATTAAAAGTCAGGCAAGGGAGAAGAGACAAGATATTACCGAAATAAAAGCAATGCTTGTAATTTTAAAAATTAGAAGCAATATTAAGGAAGAAATCACAAATTCTTGGATTTCTTCAACAAATCCTGAAGACCGTCTATGTGTAAGGGTCTGTACCCTATTAACTTGACTCTATCGGCTCAGGACCAGAAGGCCTGGTTGAGCCTGAGGATTCCTGGGGACTCAGTACCAAGGGAAGGGGCTGCGAGAGATGCTGAGAGGCCCCATGTCCCTCTAAATGTACTGCAACCAAAAAGCAGGATGGTGACCTCCAGCAGCATTCTTACCACAAACGGTACTCAGGCCTCCAAGTGGAAAAGTTTTGTTCCTGGTTGAGGAGGGTTTTATGGAAGGTGTGTGTTGTTATTTGTGTGACTGTATATGAGTGCTTACTTCTATGTGAGGGTACGTATAAGACAATGTGTATAATATGCGCCAGTATCTGTGTGTGGTTTTGTGTGTGTGCCATGTGCATGCAGTTCTATGTGAATGTGCATAATTACATGTGATAGTATTTATGCATAAAAAACTGACATGAGCCTATGTAAGTGTGTGTAGTTGTGTATGAGTTTATGGCATGTGCATGAGAAGACTGGGAACGGAAAAGCTCCATGCCACAGACGTGATTCGAGGCGTGTGGCTAGCTTGGTTTTCATAGGATCGTGTCTTGTGGCAGACTTTTGTTCGCGTGACTAGTCCTCTTTTGTTTACAGTGGCATAGGGCTCGTTCTTTTTTGGCTGACAGTCTGCCTTCTAAGCAAACAGGCAGGTGGATGAAGCTGCAGGGGCAGGGGCAGGCGCTCTCTAAATAATTGCACACGCTTCCAGCCCCGGGCGATAGCCCCCATTGAGGCACAACTCTCAGCTTCCGGCAAGGCTACGGGTATGTCTGCAGAAATACTCATGGACCAGCCACGGCTTGAGCAGGGAACACAGGAAGTAGTAGCAAACAGGCCAACTTGATTCCTGTCTTTCTAAGTAAGAGAGGAGCTCCTCACATTGCCACTATTTCTAACAAAGGTGGCATCCTCGGAGGCAGAGTCATAGTCTCTGCCATATAAATATATATATATGTATACACATATATATGGCAGATATATATTATATGTGTGTCTTTACTAAACTATCAGCTAGCTCAAACCAAGCCCCTGAATACTAAGACTGTTTCTCGGAATTAAAAACCAAAGAGAAAGTGTCCAATCCATTTGTTTTAATCATAAATGAAGGTAGCAAACCCGAGTTGATTGCAGATGCTACCAGCCGATCTGTCATGCCCATGACTCATCCTTTGTGCAGAGAGATTTTTTGCTATGATATAATTCATCTCCCAAAATATCTAGTATTGACTAGCGGTGTTGTCATAGCTGGACCATCTGGCTTCTCCCTTGCCATTATTAGAAAACTGATCCAGAAACCCTCCAAATCAGTCTGGGAGTAATTTAAAGCAATACCCGAAGGAACGAGAGTGAAAGCTTTTTATAACAAATTAATTGCCTCCCATACAAGTTAACTGATGATCTTCAAAAGTTAAAGGAAACAAAACAACTAAACATAAAATTTGAGACAAGAACAGAATGGGAAAAAATAGTCACAACAAATAGAACACAGCATTAATATCCAGGATACAAATAGAAATCACAGAAAGCAATATGAAAAGACAAACAACCCAGAAGAAGGTGGGAGAGGCCGAGGGAGCAGCCTACCCAGCTGCAGGTGATGAGGGGCAGGGGCAGAGTCTGTGGAGAATTTAAAAACAGTAATGAAACCAACCACTAGCCAGTCTGCTTTTTACCACCGGCGTGCACAGCAATCCTGAATAACAGCAGTGAAAGTTGTCCTCACTTCCAGGGACGATCGCTCCCACTATGTATCCCATATTTGCATACCACTGGCATGAAATATGATGGGCAGTTCATAGAAGAAGAAATGCAAATGACCAAAACACAAGAGGCCAGTAAGAAAAGGGAGATATTCTATCACCTTTGCCCATTAGACTGACAAAAATGTAAATATTCATAATATTCAATTTTAGCAAGGATGAGAGCAAATGGATATACTCAAAAACTGTTGGTACAGAGGCACCTGGGTGGCTCAGTCGGTTAAGCATCTGACTTTGGCTCAGGTCATGATCCCAGGGTCCTGGGACTGAGCCCCAAGTATGACTCCCCTCTCAATGGGGAGTCTGTTTCTCCCTCCCCCTGCTCCCTGCTCATACTTTCTCTCTCTCTCTCTCTCTCTCTCTCAAATATAAATAAAATCTTTAAAAAAATTGTTGGTACAATATTGGGTCATCTGTCTTTTTCTTGTCCATTTGTAGGAGTTCTTTGGAAGGGCAATTTGGCAGTATGTACTCAGTTTTTCTAATGTGCAAAAATAAACATAATTTGGCAAAGAACAGACATATGGCTCTTGCCTACCCATATCTTTTCCTTGGAGGAAACACTGTGCCCCGGATCCATATCGTCTGGATGGGGCCATTGATCACAGAGTCCTAAGCCCCCCAGCCAGGCCTGGCCTCAGAGCTGGGCCTAGAGCAGCAGAACACTTGCTATAGGATTTAGTTCAGCCAGTGGTAGCTCCACAGAGGAGCTTCTGGAACAACGAACAATCTGCTTGAAAGAGGGGCAGGAGGCTACTTGACTTGTCTTGAAAACCCCTCCAACCCAGCGTGCCTAAACTCACCACGAAGGGTCCAGTCCAATCAAATGGTTGGCTCTTTCTGCTGCCCACGTGGAGATGGCCTGTGGGCAGGATAAAGTCCAGAGGGAATGAATGGAGTCGAAAGATGAGGAGAAACACAAACCTGGTAACCCTGTTTGGGCCCTGCATCCAATCGGTCTTTTCAGATCAAATAGTTTCCCTTTTCGTGAAGAGGATGTGAGTCAGGTTGCTCATCCTTTGTGCACAGAGATTTTTTGTCATTCACAATCAAAGAGCTCTGAGTCACAAAGATGAGAAGTTCAAATAGGTGAAGTGTGGCACACCAAGAAGGAAAAGAGCTTAAAATTGTAATAACTGAATGTATACAAAAATGTTTTAAAAATCTCATTTCTCGCTTTAATTTTTCCGCTTCTCTTTAGAAGCCTTTTATCACAAAAATGATGAACTGGTACGACATAAATTCTTCCATGTAACCCACCACCCAGGTGGAGAAATAGAACACCATGCATTTTAGAAGTTCCCCCTTCCCTTCTCGATCGCTACCCCCCACCCTGTTCTCCAGAGGAAACCACTCCCCTGATGAATAACAACATGGATTTGTTTCTGCCTCTGTGTGTGTGTGCATGTGTGTGTGTTGTTCTGTTTTTTATTTTATAAAAGTATTATTTTGTGTCTGCCTCCTTTTTTGTTCCAACTGTGTCCATGAGCTTCATCCTTGTTACGCTTGTAGGAGTAGTTCATTCATTTTCATTGTCATATAGTAATCAATTGTAGGACTCTACCACAATGTATCTATCCATTCTAATGTTGACTGGCATTCAGATTGTTTCCAGTTATTGGCTACTACAAATAATGTTGCTGTGACATTTCCTAAGTGTATATTTCCAGAAATTGTGTGGCTATATGGCATATACCAAATAGTTTTCCAAAGAGATTGTACCAGTTGTTTCAACTACCAGTGCATGAGAGCTCCAGTTGCTCCTTGCCCTCCTCCTGGGATCATCAGCCATTTTAACCTTAGCTAGTTGGGTGTGTGCAGTATCTCACTGTTGCTTTAATTCGCTTCTCCTGGATGACTAACGAGGTTGAGCCATCTTTTCTTATAGTTATTGGCCAAGTGGGGAGATCTTCTTTTGTGAAACGCACATTCGTGATTTCCCCCATCTTTTTTTCATATTAAGTCATCTGTTGTTTTTTTTCTTGTTCATTTATAGAGTTCTTTATACTTCTAGAAAGACTTTATTAATTAATGTAATAAAAAATTCTTCTACTCTGTGGCTCTGTGGCTTTTATTCTCATAATGATACATTTTGGTAAGCAGAATTTGTCAATTTCATGATGTCTAATTTATCGATCTTTACCTATTTGACAAATACATGTGTTTGCTGTTTAAGAAATCCTTGTCAACCTCAAAATTATGAAGCTGTTCTTTCATGTTATTTTCTAGAAGTTATTCTTTTACCTTTTACATTTAGATCCACAACCTACCCAAAATGAATTTTTGAGGAGAAAGTGACATAGGGGTCAGATTTTTTTCTACATGGATAGTCCATTCATCAAGCACCACTTATTTAAGCAAAACATTTTCCTCCACTGCTTTTTTAATGCTCTTAGTCATAAACTGAATGTCCATTTGCAGGTAGGTCTTTTTCTAGACTCTCCATTCTGTTCCACTGACTTATTTATCCTTGCACCAATACACTGTTGTAATGACTGTAGCTCTTTTCTAATTTAAATTCAGTTAATTAACATATAGTGTATTATTAGTTTCAGAGGTAGAGTACTGTAGCTTTATAATAAGTCTTTATAGGCAATAATCCAGGTCTTCTACTTTGTTTTTCTTCAAGATAGTGTTGGCTATTCTTTTTTTTTTAAGATTTTATTTATTTATTTGACAGAGAGAGAGAGAGATCACAAGTAGGCAGAGAGGCAGGCAGAGAGAGAGGGGGAAGCAGGCTCCCTGCTGAGCAGAGAGCCTGATGCAAGGCTCAATCCCAGGACCCTGAGATCATGACCTGAGCCAAAGGCAGAGGCTTTAACCCACTGAGCCACCCAGGCACCCCAGTGTTGACTATTCTTAAACTTTTTATTTCCATGCATAATTTAGAACCAGTTTATCAATCTACATACACACACACACACACACACACACACACACACACACACACATGCTGGGATTTTCACAAGGATTGGATTTAAGTGATAAATCCATTTGGGAAGAATTAATATTTTTATAATATTGAGTTTTCCAATCCATTAACGTGGTAAAGATCTCCACTTATTTATGTTTCTTTGATTATTTTTCAGTAACATTTTATCATTTTCTGGTGTGTTGCTCATTTTCCATTACGTTTAATTTGGTGTTTTGTGATGATATTTAAAATGCATTCATTTAAAATGTTACATTAACTTTGGAATAAACTCAACATGGTCATCAAGTAATATCCTTTTCACAATATTGGATTTGGTTTCCTTATATTTTGTTTAGGATTTTTGCATCTATGTTCATGAAAGAGGTTAATTGTAATCAATTTTAATTCTCTTATAATGTCCTTGTCATTATGAGTTAGGAAGTTTCCTTACTTTTCTCTTCTTTGGAAGACTTTGAGTATGGTAAATGTTCTTTCCTTAAAATTTTAAAAGAATTCTTTGGTTAAGCTATCTGGGATTTAAGTTAGAGATTTAATTTTCTTTCATAGATCTGCCCATTATTTTGTATTAGTTATTGGGGGCTGTATTTCTCAAGAAATTAATCCATTGCAACTAAATTTTCAAATTTATTGGCACAAATTGTTCATGATATCTTTTTAAATTTTTTTAAAATTCTCCAGTATCTATAGTATTTGTTACTCCTGATAGTGGTAATTTATGCCTTCTCTCCGTGTCTTTTATTAGTCTTACCTAAGTGTTATTAATTATAATATAGTGTTCACAAAACCAACTATTGGCTTTTGGTTTTATCTATTTTATTTTCTCTGTTGTACATTTTGTTTTCTGTTTCAATTTGTGTCAATTTCTTGATGCTTAATTGGCTGTTCTTTCTCTAACCCCTTGAGATAGATGTTTAGATCACCAATTTTCTTCCTTTTTTCTCTTCGAACATATGTATTTAAAACTACCTACAAATAGCTTTTCCCTGAATCCCACAAGTTTTGATCTATTTTATTACCATTCAACATATTTTCTAATGTCCACTATTTTTTCTCTGACATGTTTACAAGTATATTGATTCTAAACAGAAAATTTTCTATATATCTTTACTTTTGAATTAGTAGCTTAATTCTGCTACGATCATAAACCATATTCTATGTGATTTAATTTATCTGAAATTTGTTGAAACTTCATAGCCCAGTATATGGTCAATTTTGACAAGGGTTCTATGTGCAGTTGTTGAGTGAGATGTTCTCTCTAGACCAAATAGGTCAGTTTTATAGATCATGTTGTTCAAATCTTCATCCTCTTTGGTTGATTAACTTATTGATTTTTAGGTCACTAGTTCTAATAGTTACTGAGAGAAGTGTGTTAAAATATCCTACTATAATTGCATATTATTTTTTTAAGTTTTTATTTAACCACATATTTTTGTATATCTCCAGTTTGTTCTTCAAGTATTGCCTTGTATCTTACTAAACGTATGATTATGATATCCTTATGTTGGAATGACCATTTCATTATTATGAAATATCTTTTTTTATCTTTAGTTATGTTTGTTGCTTTCAAGTCTACTTTGTCTGATATATAAGTAATTGAACTTTCATTTGGTTAATATATACATGCTATATCTTTTTCCATCCTTTTATTTTCAACTTTCCTGAATTCTTATAATTTGCACCGTGCACTTGTATACAACACTGATTTGAGTTTCGTTTTGGTTTGGTTTTTGGTTTATTTTGTTTTGTCCAATCTGGCAATTTTTGTCTTTTAAAAAGAATTTTTTATACCTTTACATATAATGTTATAAGTGCTATATATAAATTTAAACTCACTATCTTGCCATTTGTTTTAAATTTATCCCATATGCTTTGTGTTTCTTCCCCTCCCCCTTTCTTTTTATATCTTCTTTTGGACTATGAATGTTTATTATTTTTATTACCCCATTTCCTCCCTTGGTTTACCATTTTTAATTATATAATCTTTCATTATGCTTTTCATGGTTACCATGGAGATTTCAACATTTACCTTTAACTTAGTCGAGTCTAATGAATAGTATTACATTCACCATTTCCTGGCCAAAGCAAAAGCTTAGTACATTTAACTCCATCCAGTCCCTTTCTATGTCCTCTGATTCATCTTCCAGTTTATAATCTCTTTTCAACTATATCTAAGCCATATTAAGCTACTCTATTGAGTTCTTAATTACAGATATTAGATATGAATGTTCAAATTTAGATATTCCATTTGATTTGTTATAGTTTCCTGTGCAATTCTCTCTCTCATCATTTAAATTCTTGAACATACTAATCACCATTATTTTAATGTCCTTGCCTGGTCATTGCAATATCTGGATCTCTTCAGGGTTTCCTCCCCTTGGTTTTCAATAATTTTGCCTTGATATATACTGATGATTTCTGTTTGGATACAGGACATTTTCTATTAAAAATTTTTGAGAACTTGGGGCACCTGGGTGGCTCAGTGGGTTAAAGCCTCCGCCTTCAGCTCAGGTCATGATCTCAGGGTCCTGGGATCGAGTCCCGCATCGGGCTCTCTGCTCAGCAGGGAGCCTGCTTCTCCCTCTCCCTCTGCCTGCCTCTCTGCCTACTTGTGATCTCTCTCTCTCTGTCAAATAAATAAATAAAATCTTTAAAAAAAATTTTTTTTTGAGAACTAAAATTCTGGATAGTGTCATCTTCCTGAAGGGAGCTTATTTTTGCTTCTAACAGGGAGTTAAGGTGGAGCAGATTACCTCATCCAACCACAAATTGAAGTGATTTGAAGTTGAACTTCTGCCTTTTTAAAGAGTCACCTATTTCTTATGGCTTATGGTGTAGTCATATAAGGGTCCCAACCAAAAGCCTGGAGTGTTTGCCAGGACCCTAAATCACTGGCTGATACTAAACTCTAATTTTCGTTTTTGATACTTCATAAAACTGCAGGAAGCCTTACGTAGCTTCTCAGCCTCTCAGCCTCTCAGCCACAGCACCGATATTTACAAGTGCCTGGAGGGGGAAACAAGTCTCATCTTCACTTCATTTCTCTGGGGGTTTTGTTTGGTGGTTGTTCTTGTTCTTGTTGTTTTCCTTTTCTTGAGGACCTTGTCCCCTCAAAATTTTGCTCCCCAGGTAGCTTTCCAAATGCCTTCAAACAGATGTTGTATGTATTTTCTCCAGCGTTTCTAGTTGTTCTTAGAGGGAAGGTCACCTGCAACAAGTGATTCCACCTTTACCAGAAGTAGAATTCCCACCCAGCTTGTCTTTTGAGCATCAACTTTATTTTCTTGAGATTCTGGAGATTCATCATATTTCCTTTGAGCTCTAAAATTAAATGATTCCCAATGACTTTGTGTCCTTCGAGTTTCTGTTTCATGTAAGAAGCAACCATGAGGGATCTGTTCTGTTATTTTAGTTAATATTTTGACCTTTAGTATTATGTAATGAAAGTATTAAAGATTAACCATGGTTTGAAGTGAGAAAAATAAGTTTTAGCCCATGTGCCAAAGAGTCTGAGGCCACAGCTGATCCAGCAGGAAAGTGTGCCTTGAGAAACTAAAAATCCGCTGCCCCCCCCCAGCGAGCAGTGGTGGCAACGTATGTGCTAGGCAATTGTCAGATAATACCAACTTGTGGACTCATCCTCTGAGAAGTTGCTTTGTATCCACTTAAATTTTAAAGCGATTCAGCTAGTGCCTCTCTCTTACAGTGGGTAAGGATTTGCTAACATGAATGATACTCCTCCCATAAACTAAGAGCCCAGCAATAACTAAATCCTAATGACTCATGGGTTCCCATCACTTCGTATAAGAATGTAATAGGTTTGAATTAGAGAGAAGGGGGTGGGAAGAACATTGTTGGTTGTCTTAGCCCATTCAGGCTGCTATAAAAATTATCATAGACTGAGTGGCTTATAAACAACAGAAATTTATTTCTCATACTTCTGGAGGCTGGAAAGTCTAAGATCAAGGTGCTGACAGATTCAGTGTCTGGTGAGAGCCTGCTTCCTGGTGCAGAGATAGCCATCTTCTCACTGTGTCTTCATGTGGCAGAAGGGGCAAAAAGCTCTCCGGAGCCTCTTTTATAAGAGCAGGAATTACATTCATGAGGGCTCTACCCTTATGACCTAATCACCTCCCAAAGGCCCCACCTCCTAATATCACCGCACTGAGGGTTAGAATCTCACATACGAATTTTCTGGGAGCATAGTCCATAACATTGTTTGAAACTCAGCTGTCAGAAAATGGAGGGTAATTATGGTGGCCGTATTTTCTAACCCCCAAGTAGAGGCACTGTCTGACAAGGGCCAATACTCTTCTACCAGCAATAAGACAGAACGTTAGAAATCAAGACCGACTGGGAGAAGCCAGCATAAAGGGATAAAAAGTACAATTCTGTCAGCGGTTCAAGATACTCTTGATTTTCACTAGCTGGGTTCCAAGATGAGGCTTTAGAGAGTTGCCCACTTTGATGAGATTTTCCAGAGCCGTTAGGGGACGGAAGGGCCTGCTGGGGGTCTGGCCTCAGCCTCCAAGCTGCTCCGGGACCCGACTGTTTGCAGGGAAACAGATAACTGAATCCTAACCCGCTTATATTAGCCAGTGGCTTTGCTCCTGGTCTCCAGTCCTCAGTCAGCTTCCAGAGGCCTTTACTGGGCAACTGCCTGGGAGCAGGGACAGACGGCAGCAGCTGCCCCCGCACTGATAATGGGCTCAAACTGCTGCTTGCCCACAAGAGCTGCTTTGAGTAGATGATTTGCATTCCGGCAGGCCCAAATCCACAGCCTCCTCTCCCACCAGCTTCGGCACAGAGAGGACGGGAGTGCCACCTACCGGAGCGCTGGAGCTGCAGCCGGCCACGCGGCCAGCCCAGGCCCGCTTGTCACCCAGCAACGGGACTGAAAACCACCTTTGTACAGAGATTAAGTAGGCCTCGTCTTCTGCCAACTTCAGTGACTGCTGACCACAATTAGGCTGAAAAAGTCTCAAGGAAGTTTATTCTGCTCTGAACAAACGAAACCAAACTGCAGTTGGGACCCAGGCTGTATTCCACTTAAGTGAGAAGTGGGCGAGCCAGCAAATGCAGAGTTTAACACAGGACACAGTTACTAGGTACTTAACCCCGTAGGGGACCCCGGCGAGGCACCAGGATAGAAGGATGAATGGCCTACCCTAGACAAACAACGGAAGGATGAAGAACCTATATCTGCATTCCACGACTGACACAATACACTCAAGAAACCCAGCCAGAATTTATTCCACAGAGTCTCTCAAAGGATGGAATTTGGGGGATCTGGATTTTCCGTTTTTCCCTGAGTTCTAGGGACATTGTCACAAAGCTTAGATGAAGAAGTCATGATGACTTCTTTATTGCTGGGCTTCTTGAGTCACCAATTAACACATGATATATTTGGAATTTTGCTCTCAAAATAGCTGCTTTGCGGATGCTCTAAGCATCCTCTTGGCCTGCTCTCATAAAATCTTGCCATGACAACTCTCAAAGGGCTAAATCCTTTCCCTGTATACATAAACTCTTCTACATGTGTTAATAGCACATTTCTGACTGATCAAATACATTTGTCGGTATTTTTAATGTCTAATGACATCAGATAATCTTCCTTGAAATACATGCATACATACTTCCATAAGTCAGTAAGTAAGCCGAGAGCCCAGCGCAGTGACTCGGTCACACACGCGCAGCTGCGCAGCGGAAGTGAACACCCCGAGGGGGCCTCTCCCCCGAAGAGAGACTCTGGGGCTGCAGCCATTGTGCGTGGCCACCTTCCAAGCATATGTTAATGAGCTAGATGGGTGTGCCTCCTCCATTCAGAGGAGACCAGGTAAATACAACCACTGCAGCCCTCATTCCTGCCAGAATATCTGTGCTTATCTGAGGACAGGCCTCAGAGTTTCCGTCATGTTTCTGAGGTATACAGACCAGCAAGCACTGGGCAGGACACAGAAGCTGATCTCCGACTTCCGTCACCTCTTCTTCCCTCCATTCCTCTCTATCCTGCCTGTCCCTCTCACTCAGCAAGAAGCTATTCACTGTCACTTGACCAAGGCAAAAATACTCAAGCCTTGGGGCTAGCCTTGGTGAAAATAAATAGGAAATGACACAAAATAAAATAAAATAAAATAATCATAGATGCCGATATGGGCAGGAACCTCAAAACTCCAATTCAATCTCTGACCTTACTCGGAACTTTGGGGCCCTCTATATTCCCTGGCAAAAGGTCACCAACACTTTAAAACGCTTTAGTGATGGGAACTTTCTCCAAAGCAGCTCACTCGTTGTTTAGATGATTCTTCCTTATATCAGCCGGAATATGATGTAATAACAGCGTACGTTTGTTAGACACTCTATTTTGTATGGACAATAGCTTATTCTCCACGATAATGCTGTGAGGAAGATACTGATATTACCCTGCTCTGCACATGAGGAACTGAGTCTTAGAGAGGTTAAGAGGCCTGCCCAGGGTCACCCAACAAGCAAGAGATGATGCAAGATTTGAACACAGGTGGTCTGACTCCAGAAGCTCTCTAAATTATGGGTTCTGTATAGCGTAATGATTCCCACCTCTTCTAACTTCAGCTCATGGTCCTCAGTCTACCCCCTTAAGCCATAGGAGCATCTAATTTCTCTTTCACATGACAGCTTTGGTGCTTAGCCTCTTCTCCTAGCTAATCACCCAGGTCCTTCAACACATCTCATATGACATGGTTCTTATTTCGCTCCTTTTCCAGGCCCTCTAATTTGACATGCCCCATTTGGCCTATGCCCCGCTGAATGTGTTCCCCAGATCCTAACATTACCATATCCTTGATGTGGTTTGACCAGTGTGATGTTGAAAGCAGGCCCACAGCCAGCATTCTAGACCAGCACCGTCCAACACAACTCTCTGGGATGACAGAAATGTTGTACAGTGGCCCTGCCCTACTCAGGAGCCACTAGCTGCTCTTGGCTGTTGAGTGCTTGAAATGTGGTTACTAAAACTGAGGAACTTAATTTTTATTTTATTTCATTTAACTAATATTATTTTTAGTGGGTACATAGTAGAGAATATAGTTCGAGATTCTGTATTTCTAAATCACATCCTGACCCATGTTGAATTGAACATTCTCAATAAGTATGCCATCCCTGGGGCACCTGGGTGACTCAGTCGGTTAAGCATCAGACTCTTGGTTTTGACTCAGGTCATGATCTCAGGGTTGTGGGATCAAGCCCGGTATCAGGCTCCATCTCAGCACTGAATCTGTTTAAGATTCTCTCCCTGCCTCCTACGCTCTCTCTTTCTCTCACTCTGTCTCTCACTCTGTCTCTCAAGTAAATAAGTCTTTAAAAAAAAAAAAAAAAAAGGTATGCTATCCCCACCCTATCTCAGTTGGCTTTTGGGACCTTCGAGTATATTTTATACTTATCTTTGACAGATGTCACTTCGTGATCATTCCAGTCTTTTAAAATCATCCCCAATCTGATTTTGTCATTCAGAGTATTTAGGGTCTCTCACGCTCCATGTCACCTGCAAGTTGGCTAAATATACTTGCTACATCTTTACAAAAGACAGCTAATGACGTGTGAGTAAAAAACGTAGCTAACATTTACTGAGGGCTTTCTAAGTGCCAAGAGCTGTGCTGTGCAGCAGTCTATCTACATATCCTCATCCATACCTGGGACTTACTGGATCCACCACCCACACTCACCTGACCAGACTGCCTTCCGCAATGAGAAAACACATTCATATATGTGGGCATGCACGCACGCGTGCACGCACACACACACACACACACACAGAACAACACTAGAAAACCTCTTCTACAGAGACATCAGTCATGAATCTACATGTTGCACACTGTCGCTCAATCACCATTGTCCTTGTTTCCAAGACAATGTTTTTATCACATTCACAAGAATTCCATGAGATTTCTTGTCAAATCTCTTGTCGAAGCACGTATTCACAATATTTGTAAATGCTGCCCTGAGCTACCAAACAACCTATTAAGAAATATAATGAGATCAACCTACCCTGATTTTTTCTTGAACTCCTCCCGACTCTGGGAACTATCTAATGGTCATTCCTCACTTAGTGATTCACTCAGTCAGGGACACATTTCCCTGTCCATCAAGAAGAATTAAAAAACTGAGACATTAATGAAAATTTTGTTTCAGCAAACTGTCTAGCTTGTCAAACAGCAATAGAGATGCATTTAAGTTTAGAAAAAAGAACAGTTTGGAATGACAAGCAAGACTTCAAGGAGAACATTTTTTTTTAAGATTTATTCATTTTTTGAGGTGGGGGAGAGGGAAAGGGAGAGAGAGAATCCTCAGGCAGACTCCCCGCTGAGCACAGAGCCCAACGTGGGGCTCAAACCCAGGATCTTGAGATCATGACCTGAGCCAAAACCAAGAGTCGGACACTCAACTGAGCCACTCGGGTGCCCCCAAAGAGAACATTTTTTAAATGATCATTTGTCTAATAGGACACTAAATGAGATTTTTTGCCTGTTGCCCCAATTTCAACTAAAGCGCCAAGATGGAGTACAAATGATTAAGCACCCCCCAAGTCTTGAATCTGGACCGTCTTTGCAGAACTTTCTTAAGAGGTGGCCTCAAATCCCCATCAGCAGTCAGCTGGGGTATGATATGAGAAAATTAGAATGATGAAGAAAGGACACATTGGTGGGTGAGGATGTCTTGGCAGAGTTGTGAGACTGCTGTGCCATCCCTCTTTCCTCTCTAACACAGATGGTAGTAGGAGAGCACAGTAGAGGTGGGTAGAGAATGTCTGGGAGGCATCTGAAGAGGTAGAAAGAAAATCAGGAGAGTGCATTGTCATGGAAACCAAGGGACCAAACTGTTTCAGGGAGAAAGGGAGTGGGGCAACTACTGAGTGGCACTGAGAGGTCAGGCTAAGGAGCAAAGGCAGGGTTCGTGTTTAACAACAATGGGACACCAGCTTCCTTGATCAGAGCAATTTCCTCCGAGTGGTAAGAGTGAACGTGAGATCGTAGTAAGTCAAGTGCTAATGACAGAAAATCCAGACAATTCTTTGAATTAGGCTGTGAAAGGGGAGAGAGAGAAAGACTGGTCAGTGAAGGTAAATGTAAATTCCAGGGAAAAATGTTTAAGATTTTAAATTATCAGTATAAAGCCCTCCAGAAAATCAACCTGCAGTTTTATATGCGTTCCATGGAGACCCCAGCCTGTGGTGTAGGGAAAGTGAGGAGTCTCGAAGAGAGCTATATGTATATACACCTAAATGGGTTTTTTTAAGATTTTATTTATTTATTCGAGAGAGTGAGCATGAACAGGAGGGAGGGGCAGAGGGAGAAGCAGGCCCACCCCCGCTGAGCAGGGAGCCCAATGCGGAACTCGATCCCAGAACCCTGGGATCATAACCTGAGCTGAAAACAGCCACTTAACTGACTGAGCCATCCAGGCACCCCACCGAAATGTTTTAATAATCTTTAAAACAAAGATCAATGTTCATTTAAATCCTGCTGCACTAACCAAAATAAAAATAAAAGAGAAAAAGAACGGAAGGATCATTCAAAGTTTGAAATTCCTGAAATGTCCAATTTATGCAATCGTGGAAGACTTTATCAAGGTTTCTGAGAAGCCCGGGATAGTTTCAGCTAAACAAGAGGCACAATTTGCACCTGTGAAACGGCCCCAGGTGAGCCCAATAAGATAAAATATACAACCACGTACACGTGGATATGATAGTTGCCAAATTAGGTTATTCATAAAGTCAATCTCAGACACGTTTCTAAACCAACCTGTGTAACTAGATAGGACTGAGATACTTTCAGATGGGAATCTTCTATAGTGTCATTTCAATCAAAAAAAAAATAACAAAATTAAGAATACATATCAATAGGTATTAAGAATACATATCAATGTATACATATCATACATTCTCAATATGTATTAAGAATACATATCGAGAGGAAAAGAGCCAACCGTTTAAAGATAAGAAAGAAGGAATAAAGTTACAGATGCTGTGAAGTTTGGGAACTTGGTGGCAAGAAGTTGAAGGATTTTTCATTTGTTGCCTTGAAGTTCAATGTGAAGTCAAAGGCAAGGTCGTCCCCCGTGAACAAGGAGCAGGAGCAGTGCTGGGAGGTATTTTAAGAGAATAGAGAGGAGATGTTTTTTAAAAAATAAAACCCGCCATGGAGTACATGGCAGGGAGACTGATGACAAGAGAACAAAATGGTAGAGCTGTTGAGACCTGGACAGAGACCAGGAAGGTGAAGTGTCCCCAAATGCACGGGTTTGGGGGGCTCTCCAGCAGCTGCCTGGGCTGTGTGAGGCCCCTAGGAGGTGCTCCAGGATACAAATGCCAGCCAGGACACAAGGAGGAAGCAGGAGAATGTCAGCAAGGCAGGAAGTGAAGCACTGGGCCATCAGGTCACTCAGTAAATCCTTGTTAACAGAGAAAGAAGGAAACTGGAAACCCAATGGTTATCCTTCTTCCCACCAAACATAATCGCCATGCCCTCCTGGCTTTATGTTGTGAATACCTCTCCATTCTCTCCACTTCTACGATCTCACCATGGGGTCACCGGCATCCCCGCATTTCCCACATCCACCATTCCTCAGGGCAATGAGAAATCTTAAACACCTAAATGTGCCTTCTCAACTCACTATCTTCCAGGAAGAGACTAAACTGCCCAACTCAAACGGGAAGCACAGAGACCCCACTGATTGTTCTCTGGGCCTTTCAGAAAACATGGAGTTGTTCCTTTGGCCACCTACATGCAAATCTGTAAGAAAGGAGATATGGCGGACATCAAGGGAACCGGTACTGTTCAAAAGGCAAGGCCCCACAGCTGTTGGCACGGCAAAATGGAAGTCTACGGTGTTACCCAGCATGCTGTTGGCATCGTTGTAAACAGCAGGTTAACGGCAAGACTCTGGCCACGAAGATAAATGTGCATAGTGAGCACACAGAGCACTCTAAGAGCCAAGGTCGCTTCCAGACACATATGATGAGAAATGATCGGAAAAAGAAAGAAGCCAAAAGGAAAGCTACTCGGCTTCAACGGCAGGGCCTGCCTACTCCACCCAGAGAAGCACACTTTATGAGAACCAACAGAAAGGAAGCCATTCTCTATGAATTCAGGACATATTGGGTGTTCAAAACAAAACAAACAAAAACTCGGAACTGTTAAAACAAAAACAGAAATGAAACCCTAAACTTACCTTGCTTTTTCCTGCTCAGACTCCCTCCGTGGTGAGAAGGATTTTAGCTGAAGCTCAAGGTACTTCAACCACACAGCCGACGAGATGGTTTTCTATTTCTCCTACATACCCTCTCATCTGACATGCCCCAGTTAGTAAATGTCCCTCACAGAGGGGCTTTCCAGATCCTAGAGATGGGATTGAACATGCAAGGATGTTATCAGGGAAAATGCCTGTGAGAGAAAATTAGGGAGACAGAGGAGACTGGGGAACTAGGGGCCCCGAATGCGGTCAGACGCCCAGGGAAGGACAGAGGGGAACCAGGTGGGGGGAGCACCTGGCCTTGCATGCAGTCTCAGGAAGGTGGGGCAGGCTGCAGGGGAGTCTGCGAGCTGCAGACAGCCTTTCAGGCACCCTGGGTCTCCCAGGAAAGGCCCCGCCTTGATCACCAGGCGGTGCTCAGCCACTGGCTGGGAGCCACCTGTGCAAGCATGGCTCGGAGCCAACACGGTAAGGAATTTCAACTCGTGGCAGCTGGACCCTTGGATTCTCTCCCGGTCACTGGAGGTCTGTGAAGCACATTCTTAGGACCACCTTGAGCTAGTCTCAAATCCTTAATAAAGTGTCACAGGTGCTATAAATTCTGACCTTCGCCCACTACTCCAGCCTTACCCAACCTTGCTCCGACTATATCAGACTTCTCTCAAGTCCAGAACACATCACGCTACTCTTTATCAAGGCTCTGTATGTTCTGCATCTGCCACAGAGGAAGCTCATCCCGACCCACCCCCACTTTGGCTTAGCTATCTTCTTCGCTCAGCCTTCGCTCTTGTCATCTCCTCTACTCCGAGGCCCGTATCCCTCAGACTGGATTACATGCCCCGTGACGTGCTCCCGTGACGGTCCGTTCTCCGGTATGGAATAGGTCAGATGAGTAAGCACCTGTCTAGTGGCTGGCTTTGCCGCCAGATGAAGTAGCTGCATGAGAGGTGGAACCACCTGTCTCACTCGCCGCTGGCCCCCAGGGCCCAACACACGGCCGATGTTCGAGATGCCATAAACCATCTTGACTGCCTGCCCAGGAAAAGGAGATCAGGTAGAAGGGGGCTGGCGGCCAGGCATCAGGGCAATCACAGTCCTAGAGTGCCAGCTAAGGTTGCGGTTTAGGAGAAAAATTTAGTGAGTGATCTAAAACAGGAGGATTAGAATAGAAAGTTAAATAAAATGTTTTATTTTGTAAATAAAAGTTAAGGCAAAGGTCAGATAAACAATGACCGTTTTTGCTGACTTGAGTGTGAATCTAGGCTATAACAATAGATATTTTTCAAACAACATGGCACCTGAAGGCCGTATCAGTCAGGATTAAATTCAGCTGTGGGTAGCAGGGGGCACTAAACATGAAGCTCTAGCCATCAGGGATCCTAGCGTGAAACAGATGGCACATTCAAAGGGGTTTAACCAGAACAAAATTTAAGGAAGGTACTATTACAGAGGTGTGGCCGGATTAAGGAAACCAATAAGGAGTGGGTGGGGAGGCTACGTGGGGTTAGCAGGAGCGGGCGGCCATTACCACCTCTAGACCAAAGGGACAGTGGAGGAATGGTATTACTGGGGCCCATCGGAGCTGGAGCCAGGGAGAAAGGGCCACTGGGCAGGACCTCCAGCCACAGAGGAACAGAGCCTGCACTAGAACTGAAACAACGCAAGCAGGGTGGGAACAGAAAAAAAATCATCGTTCTCTTCTCCCCATTGACCTGCCAAGGGCTTCAGTGGCCAAACCCAACCAGAAGCCAAAGGGCAAAGGAGCCTCCTAGGTTACAGATCATGGAAGACAGAGTAGAGAACGGATGTGGGGGAGAGGGCTGCACAAGGAAACCAGCACAGCAGCTTACTGATCTCACGTGACAGCAGATCCTGATGTAGGCGCCCCAGGACTCAGCTGCCGGCTCCATGGTCTTCAGGCACCCAGGCTCCTTCTAACTTTCAGATCCATCGTCTTTAACAGCTGGCTTCCTTCCTTACATTCATGTCATGGTAAAGATGGCTTCTGGTGCTTCTGATAACCATTCTTATTCCAGGAAGGAAGAAGGAGAAAAGGGAGAAGGTCAAAAGGGACCTTCCTGTTGAGCAGGGCCTCCCTGCCGGAGTTCCCTAGTAGCCAACCCAAGACTTCCACAGATGGCTCACTGGTTACCCACAGCGGCAAGGGAGCCTGAAAAAGGTATCCGGTACATTGGCTCCCGGAAGAAAATTATGGGCTTTTAGTAAAGAAAGGATAGAATGAATATTAAGCAGGCCCTCCTTGGAACAATGATTGAAGAAACATTGCCGGAGATGGACTTACTGAGAGACAGTATGAATTTCCAGAAGAGAAAAACTTTTTTGCCTCATATAACAACTTTACCACCTAATATCTATTTAGGTTTCCACAGTTTCCTGTGATTCGTAATCTTCCTAAACCACAGAGACCATTTGCTTTACATCTTCTTATTGACATAATTCTCAAGGAATATCTGTCAATTAGTGATTGGCTGATTTCCTTAGTTGATTGTAATGAATCATACTTCCAGCTGACGAAAGATGAAAACTCTTCATTCGTTCTCTCAATAGATACCTATTGTCTGCTTACTATGTGCCAGGTACCATTCCAGATGCTGACATACAGCAGTGAACAAAAGAGAAAAAAAAAAATCTCTGTCTTCATGGAGCTTACATGTTAGTGGGGAAAACAGACATTCAATATGATACATAAATGCATCTAAGTGCCTTAAAGGAAAATAAAGCTGGAAAGAGAAAAGGGATGTTAGATAGGAGTTGCAATTTTCTGCAGTCAGAAAAGACCTGAGAAGACAATATAGGAGTACAACCCTAGGAGAGGCCATGATTTGCAAGTAACTGAGAGGAGAGTAGCTCAGGCAGAGAATAGCAACAGGTAGAAGAGGTAGTTCCCTGGGGTGCCTGGGCGGCTCAGTCGGTTGAGAGTCTGCCTTCAGGCTGAGGTCTTGATCTCAGGGTCCTGCTCAGTGGGGAGTCTGCTTCTCCCTCTCCCTCTGCCCCTCCCTCCTGCTGTGCTCGCTCTCTCTCTCTCTCTCCCTCCCCCCACTCAAATAAATAATTAATCTTAAAAAAAGAAGAAGAAAAAAAGTTCTGTGAGGGGGTGAGAGGGTATGGTGGCTAAGATAATAGCTCACCCAAAGATGTCCAAGTCCTAATCCCCAGAACCTGTGATAATGTTATATGGCAAAGTTGCTAATAAGCCAACTTTAGGGAGAATGTTCTGGGTTCTTGGGTGAGCCTAATGCACTCACAAAGGTCCTTAAAGTAGAAGAGGGAGGTGTAAAATGGCGTCAGAGGGATACAATGTCAGGAGGACTCAGCCCACCATTGCTGGCTTTGAAAATGGAGGAAGGGGACCACAAGCTGAGGAAAGTGGACGTCCTCCAGAAGCCGGAAGGGCAAGAAACAGAGTGTCCTCCAGAACCCCCAGAAAGGGATGCAGCCCAGCCAACACCTTGAGTTTAGCTCAGCAAGACCTGTGTCAGACTTCAGACCTACAGAACTCTAAGATACTAAATTTGTGTTGTTTAAAGCCACTATTTGTAGTGATGTGTTAGACCAGAGCTAGAAAACTAGTACACATAGAAACACATCAGTATGTTAGAGGAATAGCAAGGAGACATCACTGAAACAGAGTGGGTAAGGGAAGGAGTGGAATATTTGTGTTTAGAGAAATAATCAGGAGCCAAATCATGTCATTTCTCGTTGGCCATTTTAAGGATGTTGACTTTTACTCTGAGGAGGAAAAAGGAAACATTACACAGTTTCCAGCAGGGCTGTTATGTTGAAAATACACTGAGAAAGCAGGGCAGGCACGGTAAGATGGGCTAGAAAGCTATCCCAGTAAGCTGAGCAAGACAACTGTGAGCAAGGACTTGTACCACATGGTAGCACTGGGTTGTGTGAAGTGATTGGATTCTAAACATATTTTGATGGCTGAGTTGACAAGATTTTCAAAAACATTGAATATAGAATATGAAAAAGGAGAGTCTGGCATGATTCCAAGCATTCTGGTCTAAGAAATTGGAGTTGCCAGTAATTGAAATGGGCAGGAATGCAAGAAAGGAATGCTGTGGAGGGAAGATCAGGAACTCTGTGTTGGACATGTTAAACCTAAAATGTATAATACACGTTCTGCTGGGTTATGTTATTGTTCAAAATAATTCACTTCTTTTCCAGTTGATGGAGTACACTTCCTCGTCACATTGACTTTGGTCTTGTCCACATGACTTGCTTTGGCCAATAGAATGTGAGCAGATGTGGAACACGTCATGTTTAGAGGCATCAAAAATTTCCACCTGCCCTCTTGTTTTCACTCTCTGCAACGAGAATAGTTCACGCCACATAGAGGTGATACCTTCAGCTAGTCTGAGGGGTCTGAGAATGAGAAGACAAGGAGAGAAGATCCATCTATGGAACAAAGAAAATCTGAACCCAACCCACAGCATGGAGCTGAGACACAGCTGAACTGTGAATCCATGAATAAGAAATAAATGTTTGTCAGTGTAAGCCTCTGAAATTTGGGGGTTATGTTCTTTTAAACTAATGCAGTCTAGAGTTAGGGGAGAAGTCTCGGCTAGTATATCTATAAAGGCATGAGACAGGATGAGATCACCAAGGCAACGAGCATAGATGGAACAAAGAAGAGTGTCGAAGGCTGCGCACTGGGGCACTCCATTGTTAAGAGGTCGGGGAGATGAAGAAGAACCCACTAAGGAGGGATTGAGAAGGAGCTAGCCAGTAAGGTAGGAGGAAAAACTATAACATGCAGTGTCCTGGAAGAGGGAGTGATCACTCTATTAAATGCTATTCACAATTTAAGTGTGATGAGAACTGAGAGATGACCACTGGTTTTAACAGATGGAGGTCAACGTGAACTTCTCAATAGTTGTAATGGAAGGATCAAGTGGAAACATCACTCCTTGTGATCATATTCACCTATTCATTCGATAACTATTTCTTGAGCATCTACTATGTGATAAGCACTAATCTAGATATTTGGTATATACCGGTGAAATAGACACTCTCCTCCTCCCCACTTCTCCCTCCAAAAACAAAACAAAACAAAAAACAAAACAAAACAAAACAAAACAAAAACCTGTGCCCTCAAGAGGCTTAGATTTTCATGGAGAGAGACACATAAACAATAAGCATAAGAAATGAGTCAGAAATTTATAAATGCTATTAAAAAATAGTGCAGGAAAAGGGAAATCAGGAATGCCTGAGGGGTTGCAATTTAAATAAAATAGTCAGGGCAGGCTTCATAAAGAAGGTGACACTTGATTTATGGCTTTAAAGAGCTGGTTCTCTGATCCAAGACTTTCTCCAGGATTTTATTTCCCTAGATGCTGTTTACAGCCCTCGGCTGGCATTAAGTCATCAAGTGAATCTACAACACCTGTGACTCTAAAGGCTATCTGAAACATTAATTAGTTGAATAAATAAGCCAAGACTAAAAACCAAGCCTTGGTCTCCACTTACTTCACCGTTACCATTAGGATAATCCAATTAGTACCATGATCTATCAGAAACACCAAAGAAAAATTATTTCCTATTAAATGTGATGAGAGGTTCATAAAGCATTACCAAGTCAAAAAAATCCGTCACTATTAGATTATTTAAAACTAAATTAAGTATGTGTTTAGTGGCTCATAGAAGAGACTAAACTGAGCAGGGATGTTAAGAATGCCAACTTAGGAAGTTACTTGACCCAGACCTGAAATTAACCTTGGTGTTTCCCATGAGGCAGACAAGGGCCAAATAAGGCCTTTTCTGCTCCTTCTCAGGCACATGGTTCTGTGACTGCTCACTTCAGGCTGTTAGTATCTGAATGAACCACACCCACCCTCCATGAGCTCCGGATACACCTCCCTCCTGGGATAACCAAAACTGAATAATAAGTAACAAAATCTTCTCACACATTGTTTCCAGTTTTAAATCATTTGTTGAAATATATGGTACAGAGTGAAGGGCCCATCACCAGGCACCCATTTATTAAGTGGAGAAGAAAGAGCTTTGGTGAAGAAATCCAGTCCACCACGATCCGATAGAACTTTCTCCAGTGATGGAAATGTTCTATAATGGGTGCTGTCCAGGATGGTGGCCACTAGCCACGTGTGGCTGTTGAGAACTTGAGATATGGCTAGTGCAACTTAGGAAGTGAATTTCTAACTTAAAAATTTGTTAATTTAATTTGAATGGCCACATGTGGCTAGTGGCTACTGGATGGCCCAGTCAAGAGGCCTTGATTCAAAGCAATCCTTGTACTGTTTCCCTCTCTTACCAGAAAGGACTTTTTTTTAAAAAAAAGATTTTATTTATTTATTTGACGGAGAGAGAGATTACAAGTAGGCAGAGAGGCAGGCAGAGGGAAAGGGGGAAGCAGGCTCTCCGCTGAGCAGAGACCCCCCCAAAGTGGGGCTCGATCCCAGGACCCTGAGATCATGACCTGAGCCGAAGGCAGAGGCTTTAACCCACTGAGCCACCCAGGCGCCCCCCAGAAAGGACTTTTAAGGCACCTTCTATTTCTGACAGTCCTAATTTTTTTTATCTTAACTACCTAAATAATCTCAAACATGATCACCTTTATTCTAAATGTGTAAAAGATGAAGTGATTTTTACCAATGGCCCACACAGAGGTCAGTCCTTATGACCCAGATATTTTCTTTACTTTTAACATTTTGTTATCTGATTTTCCAAAAGGAATCCCCAAAGAAGGAGGCATCAAAAATGCAAAACACGGTATAATGAAGAGTATACTGGGTGAAAAGAAAAAATTGTCTGAATTCTCCCACAGCTAGCTCTTTTACGCCTCTGACATGGAGAACTTCCAGTACATTCGCTTAACATATAACAGAAAGCTAATGGGTAAGGCCCTGTACTAGACATTATGAATACACTATGTCGAAAACATAGTCCCTGCCCTTAAGGAGAGCGTAATCAGTGACACCTACACGGAGTGCCATCACATAGTTTCCACAGCACAACAGCCTAGCAAGTTCTCCATGCCCCACATCTGAGCGACTTCATGCCAACAAATCACCCTTGCCAAATGCTAACATTGCAATCAGTCAGAGCTCTGTTTCCATCTGGCCCTGCCCTCCCCACCACACACCTGCACCTCCCCACCACACCCCGCCACCAGCTGCGAAGACAGTATTGCCTTTGAAGAGTTGAAAGCTTTCTTGACCCACGTTAGAAATGTGACCTGGAAGCACATATATTCAAAAATGAGCACATCTCCACAAGCCAAGAACTCCATTTACTTCATGACCTTTCTGATTTCCTTTCTTCTGGGTGTAATAATAGATATTGAAATCTTCAGAGTCATATGTAGTATCTTGTTAACTGAAATTATGTGTAAACCAAGAAAACTAAAAGTGCCAAAGTACTTGCTCCAACCTCAAAGTAGAGGCTGTTCTTTTTTTTTCTTTTAATACAGGCTGTTCTAATAACAAAAACTTCAACTTGACCATTTTAAACATTCTTCTTCTTAGATAAAATCGTCTCTTTTGAATTTTAAAACTTAGCAACTTTGAATAAGCTTTCTCACATAGCTTAGATAATTTGCTAGAGATATCTTCTTAAAACTTTCAATAATGCAAATCTAAATATGCATATCAACTTTACAAGAAATCATAAAGCTTTTAGCAGTAGAAACAGAATTTGGCTATCACTGCTTCTGCAATGTTTTTACCCCCAAAACTATAATAAAACATTAGTACTTCTTACACTAGGCATCATATAAATGCTTAATGTTAAAAAAAAATCCAATTCCAAAAGAATAAGAACAACAGCCCATATCCTGCCTACACAGACACAAGATTAAAGGCATCTGGAAAACGACTGAGATTCCAATACAATTCTTCAAAAAACTCTTGCTTCTCTGCACAATGTGCTATATATGCATTAATAAACCTGACAAAAATGTAAATGACAGATATGCCAGGAATGAAATTTCTTTCAGACTTCTTTCAGTCTAATAAAAATCTTCTTAACCTAAAAATGCAAACCTTATAAGTCAAATGCTTTGTTAGAATTTCAATTAGTTCTTTTAAAAAGGATCTACATTTAAACTTTCATTTCGGTGTTAGGGTAGATCACCAATGAACACAGTAATTCTCAGCAAGAACTATTTTAGGTGTACATAACCTCAAGGAGCTTGTCACCTCTCATGGAATGTTGACACTTCAAAAGTAGAATTCAGTAAGTTTTTAAAAGATTTTCACTGCTATTGAAGAAAGATCAGCCTTCTGAAGTCATAATTTTTTTTTTACCAAAAAGTATGTGCACATAGTATGTGTTCAATAAACAGTATATCTCAATACAAGCTGAACTGGGCAGCATTTAGCATGTCAAGGTTGACACGTGAAAGACTAATTCTAGTGACACAGTCATATTTGTTTAACACCCGGGATCAAAGGCATCCAGGATAAAGGCTACTCTTTTAAGGAGAATTGGGGCGCCTGGGTGGCTCAGTATGTTAAGCGTCCGACTCTTGATTTTGGCTCAGGTCATGATCTCAGGATCGTGAGATCGAGCCCCCCCCCATCGGGCTCTGCACACTCAGTATGGAATCTGCTTATCCCTCTACCTCTGCTCTTCCTCCCTCCTCCCAGCCCCGCTTGTATTCTCGTTCACACGCTCTCTCAAATAAATAAAAATCTTTAAAGTAGAATTAAATGGAATATCAATGACTTGCTCATTTTAATAACATCTCATGTCTATCTCTCATTGAAGAGCTTATAAATTCATTTACCCTATTAATTCATTAAATCTCACTCTAAGAATATTAGGCAGTTGGTATTTGTATTTTCATGCTATAACAGAAAGCAGGATCCCAAAGACGGAGTGGTTTGCCTGAGTGTACGAGGCACAGTTCAAACCCGGGCCTCCTGCCTCTGAGACCAGCATCACTGCTGCCAGGCACTGGCCCTGCTTGGCTGAGCGAGCTCAGATGCCTGTCGGGGGTTAATGACCCTGCAGCATTTCGGCAGGTGCATCTTGCAACCTAGATTCCCCCGTGCCGGGTGGGATCAGTGGAAGCAAACCCCCAACACTGAAGGGCATTATCCTGAACGATCATGATCTCTTTCTATCACATTCCAAGCAAGGCTAATCACTTGCAAGTGGTGTTCACTGCACTAAGTCAGGAGTGTGGATGCCATCCTTCGTGGGCACGCTTCAAAGGAAGAAACAATCACTGTAACAAAACAGATGGCCAGTTGTTCCTTTTCACCACCCAGGGGGAGAAATGAATCGTTTTCCAGCCGAGGAAGAAGTAGGTTTTGGAGCGTAGGTCTCTGCGTGAAGCTAAACCCAAGTGGGGAAAACCAAATAGGGCTTTCACAAAATTTCTAACCTACCTCCGTAAGTCAGATTTCCTCTGTTTATTCATCCCGCAACCTTCTCAACTGCCTTCTTACCTTGCTGCCTTGCTTCACACAGCCACTGATTTTAAAATGGTCACAGCTATTGAAAATGACCAGCCTTCTGAACGAGGAAGGCTGCTCTCAGAAGCTCTTTTAGGAGTCTGACATAAGGTCTGCAATTCCTCTACCTGATCAGAGAGCTAGCTCCCTAGGTCTCCAGGAGCCCTTTAGTGAGAAGCCTCCAGGGAGGCTCCTTAGGGTTACCCACTTTTGGTGACACACAAGACCTGCACCCTGTGTGCTGAACCATTTTCCTCATCTGTAAAATAAACAACTGGAGTCAATCTCGGAGGTCTCTCCCACCCTACCATTATAAGAATGCTTTCTGAAATAACATACATGCCCATAATCAGGCACATTTTCAGCACTTACCGCATGCCAGGGACTGCAGAGAGCCCTTTATTTACACTGCTTTACTTAGCCCTTAATAACACCCGGGCCCCAGGCAGGGACTCTTTATCGTTACAGGAAGCACTGGGAGCTTGAGCAGTAGACTCTTTCTCAACGGACGTTTGCTTAGCCAATCCGACAAATGCACGAACTCCAGCTCATGTCATAAAACTGCACTGTGATGAACGCCTGTGCTGCTAGCTTCTCTGCACACAGTTCCCACCCACCCCCACCCCCCGCCCCGCACCGCTGTGTGCTAACCAGAAGTTAGTCCGTGTTTGTTCCCAAACTTGTTTGTGCCAGTTCTATTTGTCCTTGCAATAATGTAATTGAATAAAAATAGTACAGGCACCAATCACATATAATTATAAAAAGAAAATACCGTTTCAATAACTCAGTAGGATGTTTGGAAATAAGGCAATTCTCTCTCTCACACACACAGACACACAATGAATGTTGAATTAAATGTCAGAATAAAACAGTTAAAGAACAGGGGACAGAAATCCCAAAAGGGTAAAGAGTTACTCGTGTGTCTTGAAGTGAAGTCTTTTTTGGAGATATGTCTGTTCACGTCTTCTGCCCATTTTTTAATTGGGTTATTCGGTCTTTGGGTGTTGAGTAGTATGAGTTCTTCATATGTTTTGGATACTAATCCTTTATCAGATATGGCATTTGTAAATACCTTCTCCCATTCAGTAGGTTGCCTTTTAGTCTTATTGTTTCCTGTGCTGTACAGAAACTTTTTACAGATTTTACACTTAGATCTATTATCCACTTTGAATTTTTTTTTTAATGTAGTGTGAGTATAGACCCAGGTTTAGTTGTTTTTCGCATATGGATATCAAATTGTTCCAGTATGTGTTACACTGCCCTTTCTTCACTGATTCTCTTTACACCTCTGTCAAAAACCAATTGGCCACATATGTAAATATGGGTCTACTCTATTCCTCTAGTGATCAACTAACTTGTCTGTATCTACAATTGTAGGAATCTGTATTTTTAACTAACTTTTTAAATTTATTGACCAAGTCATGTCTGGGTGTGTCAGGGGGCTTTTACCATTATTCCAACGGTTAAGAACCTTGATACAACAGGATAGGCAGGAGAAAGGGCAAGGCAAAAGAGAGATGGGCAGGTATGAAAAAGATAAGGCAAAAGCATCATAACAGGTAAAAGGAAAAGGATTAGAAAAAGTAGACATTTCTAAAAAATGGCATTTTCCCAACTCTGCCACCACCAAAGATCAGCCCTCACCTAACTTGACCCTATCCTATTCTGAAAGGTTAGGTCTATAAAATAAACAGCATTTATTAGGTAATAATTCATTTGTGTCCTCATATATTATTCATCAGAGACATATGCTACTGCCAGCGTTTGATGAGATAACCAGCGTTGCTGTAACTTCTGTCAAAAATAAACTGACCTTTTAGATATCCTGTGCAGTCTCGTTACATCCCCGCTAAGCTTTTTGAAATATTCACAATAGCCCCGAGGACTGCCACCATTTTGCTCCCTGCCCAAACCACTCTCTTTTTAGAGCCATGGGGGTCTGGAGCCTCAGACAAACTCTAGCCTAGGGGCTTCACCTTAGCTTTACTTTTTCATCAGCCACATGCTATGTCAACAGAGCTTCAGAAAAATGTGTAATTTGTTAACGTGATGAAAACAAGTATAAGGCACTGATTGCCAACTCATGGTTTTGCAATAATTTGGAGTATTGCTAATTATTAGCTCAAGAGCTAGCCCCTATACCATGAAAAATCTTAGGTCTCTAAAAGAAACATGCAACCAGCATTTTTCACCACTAAGGCTGTGTGGAATACAAATAAACAGTGCTCAGGTTTAGCAACTCAAAAAAGTCTGAGAGGGGCACCTGGGTGGCTCAGTGGGTTAAGCATCTGCCTTTGGCTGTGGGTCATGATCTCAGGGTCCTGAGATCAAGCCCCACCTCAGGCTCCCTGCTCAGCTTCTCCCTCTCCCTCTGCCTGCCGCTCCCCCTGCTTGTGCTCTATTGCTGCCAAATAAATAAAATCTTAAAAAAAAAAAAAAAAGTCTGAGATACCAGAGCTTCCGACAAAATAGTGAGAAACCAAAAATGAAACACACCAAGAGAAACTGTTTGAAAAGTTAGTCAAAAAGGAAAACCCCGCCCAAATTGCAGAGACCAATGCTATCAAATCTGACAGCTGAACATGTTTGAATCAAACAACTCAGTTAGGTCCCAAAGTGAATAAAATGGCGGATTCTTAGTGTAGACTGTTAAAATGTCGCCTTATACCCTCAAGCAATGCTTGAATAAAAGGGAACAAATGTCAAGAAATTAATGCACGAAAAATGAGGCAAAAGACACAATTACTGATTTCGAATGTTATTTTCCCCTTTTATAAAAGTGTTCCTCTTTGGTTTTTTCTTCTAAAAAGAGGGGATGCTTTCAAAAGTACGTGTCACCCTTATACAAGGGCTCAGAGAAGATTCTCAGAATTACTGCCATTTTAGCACCTGTGCAGCTAAAACGAGGGCTATACCTTTTACATCTACTGCCTTGTGAAAATAAATCCAAAGTTATCTCTCACCTGAAAACAAAGTTCCCATCCATTGATCTTATTTGGAGGGCTAGGAGAAGAAATCCAGACTTAATACTCTCAGCCATTAACTATGTGAATTTATTATATAGATTTAAATTCTCTAAGCCTCCATTTCTCTCTATAATAAGTACAATAGTGATGCAATTTAACAAACATATACTATTGTGAATACAACTGAAAACGCAGCCCTTGCTCTAAATTCTGGCATCTCTAAATTCTAGACTTTTATGGCTATGAGTTTTTACTTTTAGATTTATGAGACATGTAACTAGATAGTTCTAAACTTGATTTTAATATATGATCTAAATTTCCAATCACGTGTATCAGAACCACTTGGCATAGTATCCCTCACCAGAAAATGATGAAATGATGTAATGGCGGCCAATTCCATTTGCTGAATACCAACAAATGTAAACAGTGTCGTTCTACTGAATTCCATCAAAGTACTTTGTAAAGTTTTATTTTGCCATCCTTGAGGCATAGCAATACTAGATGGAGCTTGTATGAAGTCATTACTACAGTGCTAAAGGCTGCCATTAAAGGAAAAAATATTCCTTAAAAAAATTATTTAAAATAGTAACTATCTTCAAAGGTATTTCATGTTCTTTAAATACAGTTTATCCCAACTATGGTCAGCTAACAAAACATGAAAAGAACACAAGCTCAAGGCAAGCTTTTTTCCTTCCAAAATTTACCTCTTCACTCAAGAAAACAGCCTGCATAATTAGGAATCTAATTGCTGCTAAATTTAAGTGAAAACAATATAAGCCACATTTAAAGAAATGGAAACCACTACAAACAAACGAGATTCTTCTCCCATTAAACTTAATTCCTATCAATCACTGCTTAACTTTGTTTCTTCTTTCTGCTCTGCCACGGTAAAAACTGTATTTTTCTTACAATTGCAAAGGAATTTTGTTGAGTAAATTAAGCTAGCAGAAACCACAATATCGCGAGTCCTTAGGCCTTTAAATAAAATAAAATGTATGCCTGAGAGCTCTGTAGTAAATAAGTGGGAAGACAGGCCTTTGAATCCACTGGAGACTGGAGACACGTCCCTCACCCACATTTCCACCTCTTCTCCTGTGTGCCAATGTTTTTGTGGATTTCAATCAACTAGCTGAGAATGATAATGGAATGAAAGGGACAACGAGATTTAAAAGCTAAAACGTACCTGACCACAGTGCACAAAGTCGTAAGAGGTTTCATCACAACTCGGTTTTCATTTTCTTATAATGAAGCAGCATACGATCAAGTCTTCTCGTTATAAAAACTGTTACAGGCCCGGGAACCCAAGAAAAATCTGTAGAATAGGATCGTCTACCCATTCAATAGAATTCCCTATAACCAGAACAATTAATTTTGGACCATCCACATGGAAGCAACTCTGTTATAAAGAAGGCTCATTTTATCGCGAAGGTAGGCTGCACGTGACCCGCCACCATCCAACAGCACAAAAAGGCCGCGGTCCTCGTGATGGGCAGCAGTGACCGTGAACGGTCTGTGATCAAACCCCAGGAAGGCTTCCCCACTATCTTTCTGATCAAACAGGCCCAGGCTCCAAAACCCTGAAGTCCAGATAAAAAATAAAGTGACACACCGAGGAGAGAGTACAATGTTAGCTTCTGAGATTTTATTGTTTTAATACATACATTTCACAAACAGAAACCTTCAAACACCACACACAATTCCATAACCAAATGTTTCAGTTTTAT
>CM052886.1:22368752-22400578 GCA_028534135.1 Potos flavus
GAAAAAACCACTTTGAAATTATTAATCACTTATGAGTGGTTCATTTTATTGAACACTATCAGAAAAACAGAAAAATGGATCTCTTGGGTGACTAATATCCTTTAATAGCCAAACCACAACAAAAATAGTCATCTTTTTTGACATACTCCAATTTCCACTGACGTATTCAGAGCAAAGTACTCTGAGAAAATCTGGTGAAAATACTAAGGACAGCAGATTTCCAAAATAAGATTTATTCTCCAAATTGTTGCATATTCATTACATTTCATTCTCAAATAAGCCAGATTTTCTACTTTAGAAGAGAATGTGATGCCTTAATGGCAAACGATACTCTCAGATAATACCTATCCCTCTCCTTTTTCAGAATTATGGGATCCACAGAATCCTAACTCTGTGGTCCAAATAAAGGCCAAAAGCAAATTTTACCCAATTACAGGAAAAACTCCTCCTACTTATTTTTCAGAGAGTAGAAACCAATAGAAGGAGAAAATACTGAATGCATCAGACACCACATTCACAGCGGTTTTAGACCAAGGGGCTTGTGACTGTGATGTATACATGAACTTTAAGATCCAGAACAACAATAATAAGCCACTTTCTCCATAAAATTTTAGGTGCATTAAAAAACAGCATTACAAATATTTTATTATCCGTTTGAAATTCAGAACTGAAACTCAAATATTACTCTCAAGACACGAGAAACTTACCAATTTTTATACTTGGGTACATGAGAGCATCAGTGGGGAACAACTTAACTCACAATTACGGCTCTGTGTATTAAGGACACATCTGCAAGGGCTCTGTCCTATGGGCCTTTTTCAGTTGCATCAAATACTGTCAGGCCAATATCGATTTGCTGCTTTGTAGAGGCACTGAGCATTTCCTCCCACTGTGAAATATTTTTCAGACCATCAAACACCAAACTAGATGCAGTAAACCGAATTACAATCATCCAAACTGAAAGGTAAGAATGTTAGTTGATATATTGGTTCTTCAGTGTTCTGTTGTTTCAAACAAAACATCAAATATTTTATACAGTAGAACTGAAACTTGCTTGCAGTAATACCTAAACACTTCTGAGAGGAAAAACAGCTGTTTTTCTGAGAAAAAAAAAAATGGTATAAACCAAATGAGTAATACAAACTGTTCACATCACCCCAGATTTGGCTACCCATAAAACAGATGTGTTTTCAGCCTTCTATTAGCATATATGTGTACAATACTTGAAATTACCAAATCCATTTTTGAGAAATCATATTCCAATTCCAATTCTATGATGGTAAGGGGAGTCAGTCTATTTAAATCGTCAAGCTCTAATCAACAAAAGGCTGTATTTTGGAAAGCCCAATGCTCTGACTAATCAAGTTATACAAATTATCATCTTGTTTCACTAATGGTGAAGTATCATGGAGAGCTTCAGAATGATCTATTTTCAAACATACTGTTACACATCACAATCCGCGGTTTTGAAAAATGAAACATACTTTAAAAAGAAGTATTAAAATTATTATTCTCTTCCTCATATCCTCACAAAGCAATTTTTTCCTTTCCTTCTTAGGGTCAGACCTATGATTTGGGAAGCTCTGCATTAAATGGGTAAAATGTGGCCATACCAATTTCGTGGAAGAAAAAGCATGGTAATGACGGTTCTGAATTTCACCAGTTAGGTTCTATGGCTGTGAGATTTACCTGTGAGAAGGATTTGACATCAAATGGCGCTTGGACAGTACAACCTACATAAATCAGTACCACCCAAATCATGTCATTCATGTGTTCTCCCTAAGAGCTCATCTGACTGACTTCAAAGACACAATTCCAACGACAGGGTTCTGCCTGATCTTGCCCCCTTGAGTCCATATGTACCACTTCCAAATTCAGTTAGTATATTCTCTCTGTTACAGGTCAGTTTACCTAAAGACATTTGCAACACCACTAATTTTCCTATGTCTTATAACTTGGATATAATTTTCAGTAGGAAAACTGCCTGCCTAATCACAGAGGTCATAGAAACAGCATTCGTGTCCGTTTTCAAATCATCTGCAGGTCAGCGTGCCCGGCACAACACTGAACCAACGCAGACTAGTACCCTCCCCGCACCCCAGGCACAGACTTACATCCACTGTCCCATGTTCTTCCCAAGGCCCAGAGCAGATCTAAAAGCGGGTCTTTAGACAGTTAATGTTTTCATAAGAGTTTCTTTCCAACTCCCACCATGCTTTTAGTTGATAATCCCATAATCCCTTTAAATTCACCCTATCCTCCCCACCACCTTAAAAGCTGCCTGAGAGACTCTCAGTGATAGTGAACGGCTACCCCAGACTCACGGGATTATCCACTTGGGCTCCAGTCAAGACCACAGACTAACACTCAGGAGTCAAGAGAGGGCAAGGCGCCACCCCCATTTTAGTGGCACACATACACAAAAGAACTCTCCTTTAAATTAGAAAAGAAAGTCATGTCACAGAATGTTTCCCTATAAAAGATATGTAATAAAGAAATAAAGTCAATAAAATAGCTATTCCTAAAGCAAAGCTTTCATCAATAAGCTTCGAGAACTTTGAAGGAGGAAAATGGCTTCACGAAGTGGTAGTCCAGGTTCCCACAGTGCGGACACTGCTGGACGTTGCTGTACTCGGAGAAGTACTGCATCCCGATCCGCACGTCGATCACCGGCTTCCCGCAGTGCTTGCAGTTCAGGCGGGCCTGCGGGCGAAACACAGCCGCGTCAGCCGCCGCGCCCTCCCCTGCGCCTCCCCGCACGGTCACGGTCACGGTCACCCACACGGAAACGCAAGGCCGGTAGGTCGGAGGAACGGCTCCAGAGTTTAGCCAGGCGTCCCTCTTGTGAGCAAAAGCAGGGGAGGCAGAGCAGAAGATACACATTCACGCGGCCACCATCCGTCTGACACACTGACTCCTCATTTCTCTCCGGATCTGCGGCACCCTTAGCACTGTTCACCTACTGGTAGGACGAAAATTCCCAACTGGCGCGGCCTGAACTTCCCCACGGAAGCTCCCCGAACAACAGGACACCCCCTCCCCCTCGATTTTAAGGAGAGGCTGAAGCTGACTCCCCTTGTTCAAAACCTCATGAAACTTCGTGGACCGGGCTGACTTTATTTTAAAAATTCATATACATTTTCTCATTCTGCTCCTTACTACACTTGTTTCCTTTGATGTAAAAATAGAGTCTCCTGAAAATATTCCAGCAAAATTAACAATCCAGGAAGAAACGCTCTGGTATCCCGAGGCTTCGGGAAACCACTGCACACTAGATCTTCATTCATGCCTGGGTCTCTGAACAGCACAAGACTGGAATCTTTTAGCACAAGGTCCAAGAACTTAAAGGAATTACCAGAAATGATAAATACAACAGTCTCTCAATTTAGATTCATTCTAAAAATGTAATAAAAAGTATAATCTCATTGGGGCTCCTGGGTGGCTCAGTGGGTTAAGCCTTTGCCTTCGGCTCAGGTCCTGATCCCAGGGTCCTGGGATCGAGCCCCGCATCGGGCTCTCTGCTCAGCGGGGAGCCTGCTTCCCCCTCTCCCTCTGCCTGCCTCTCTGCCTACTTGTGATCTCTTTCTCTCTGTCAAATAAATAAATAAAATATTTAAAAAAAAAAAAAAGTATAATCTCATTTTGTCCTCAACACACTCATGGGAGGCACGTGGTAATATGTGAATTTTAGATGAAGACACAGGCACATAGTGATAGCGACATGCCTGAAACCACACAGTTAGGAAGCTGAAAGGCTGAGGACTGGACCAAAGTAGCTTATTCCAGAGCCCACATTCTTAGCTATGACACGGATGACCTTTCTATAGCTAAGATAAATTGCCTTGCAGCTGACTAATCGCTCTGAACAACAAAAGTGAAATTCTGGGCAAACCTCTCTCTTTAACCATTCTCTTTGATCTGTTATTCCTTTCAAATAATTACCCATTACGCTTCTTTTTGGCTCAAAGTCTTAGTAGAAGACCTTCCTTGATTCCTTACTAGCATCTAGCATCTAACACTTGCACCAGGGAATACACAGTCACCCTTGAACAACATGGGCTGAACTGCACATGTCCACTTATAAGCAGCTTTTCTGTAAATAAATACAGTACAGGACTATAAATGTATTTTCTTTTCCTTACTATTTTCTTTATAAGGTTTTCTTTCCTTTCCTTTATGGTAAGAATACAGTATACAATACTTATACAAAATACGTGTGAATCAACTCTTCATGTTATCAGTGAGGCTTCTGGTCAATAGTAGGCTATTAGTATTTAAGTGTTTGGGAAGTTAAAAGTTACAGGCAGATTTTCAACCGCACAAGAGGTCAGTGCCCCTAACCCCCCTGTTGTTCAAGAGTGAACTGTAGTTGAATGACTTTTTTTTTTTTAAAGCCAAAGAGTAATCAAACATGTTTTCCATTTTAGTTCGAGGCTAGAAAATAAAGATCCAAGTTTACATTGTTTTAAGGAAGAAATAAACAATGAGTACCAACAGTCTGGGTATGGCAGGATGCCATTCTGCTCTCCTCCCTAAAGATAAGGAAATAATCCTACTGCCTTTCATGGGATAGTAGAAAGAAGAGGAGACAGGGAGTTAGAGCTTTTAGCATGGCTGTGCCACGTTTGCAAAGACCCCCACTGCGTGTGGAAAACAAGGAGGCTGACCTAGCTCTCCTACGTCCTTTCTAGCACCAACGAACGGCCCCAAATTCTTTTCCTTCCTTATTTCTTTAAACGAGAACCCTCTCTTGTGTGTGTAAAGAGAGAGGAGCCACTTCCTTCTGTTTCTCTCATCCAAGAGCTGGCGTTGTAGCACAGTTGAGTATTACAAAATGCCACAGGGCGCAGCTAAAAAGACTTTGAGATCTCATTTCTAAGGCTAATGGAATTTTAAAATGGAAATGTGGTCAATGTATTAGAACAGCATACAAGCAGTCATTCCTATCTGGAATCAAATGACAGGCTATGGATGGCCACTTAGGTCTCTCCTGACCATACTTCTCTTTTGAGAACACTAGTATAGACAAAGTATAGCTGAAAATACCCACGTGGCCAACCTTTCCATTCAACCCGCACAGCTTATCACAGGATAATCTTTTTTAAAAAATCACACCATAATGCTAAAGATACAAAGCTAGATAGTAACTAATAAAGTGTCTAACAGTTATTTGTATTAAAAGCCAGCCTTGGGGCACCTGGGTGGCTCAGTGGGTTAAAGCCTCTGCCTTTGGCTCGGGTCATGATCTCAGGGTCCTGGGATCGAGCCCCGCATCAGGCTCTCTGCTCAGCGGGGAGCCTGCTTCCCCCTCTCTCTCTGCCTGCCTCTCTACCTACTTGTGATCTCTGTCAAATAAATAAACAAAAAAACAAAAAAAACAAAAACAAAAAAGCCAGCCTTGGAGACTCAAGAACAAAATAAAATTCTCTCCCACCCGTGAACATGAAGGAATTCTAAAATGAGGCTTTCTTTTCTCCGAGCACTTGGAAATGAACCAAGATACTTCCAAGGATTTTGTTTTGTCTTCTGTGTTTCCATGGACTTACTTAACGTGTTTTCCCGGGCTCCTACTTCCCTTTTCTCTGGTGACAGCTAAACCTCGGGAAACGCTTCCTCTCAGCAGTGCCTTAAGGGTTATAAACCTCTCGCGATAGCCTCCAACACGGTAGAGGAAGGCAGTTCCTGCATAACTGTGCTACCCCACAGAAAGGAAGCACAAAGAAAATGATGTCCATTAAAGAAAGTATAACTTTCTTCTCCCTTTTAAATGACTTTTTCTTATTAGAACCTAAGTACATGTTAACCACACAAAGCGGAAGAACATACAAGCGACAGGAACCACTTAGCGTCCTAGCAAGGGGACACAACCTCGGGGTCACAGGTTAGCGGATCCCTTTCCGTAGTCACTTTTTACAAATAGAAGCACACTGTTACACCATTTTCTAAACTACCTTTTTTACTTAATACCCGAAAAATATTTCCATTATACATTATTCTGCAAACCTCCCCCCCCCCTTAATGGCTGCAGAGAATCCCAGCGATAGCTTCGTCGCACGGTGGTAAACCAGCCATCATTCCGGGACTCGGTGACGGGGGTGTGGGGCTGAGCGCTATCTTCCTCGCCCTCTCCTGGATGACAGTGCTGCTCTCTATCTCCTCTGCGTTCGCCAGGGGACAGAAGCCGGAGGTGACGCGTGGCTCGCTCTGGGGGGTCGATACCAACCTGACAGCACGGAGAGGCGGCCAGGATGTCGTAGGTGTACATGGTGCCCAGCTGGTGCCAGCTGCCGTCCCACCGCGACTTACACTTGATGCAGATGATCTTGTGAACGCCTTCCAGGCAGTCCACGCACACCGCGTACAGGTGCATGAGCCTCCCTGTGCACAGAAGACACAGTGCTGAGAACGGCCATCATCGGGGCTAAAAAAGTGGCTGATCTACCAGTTATAAGCAAACATGTTACCATTCGGATAAAATAAGAAGCAAAATAGGTCATATTCATCCTATATCTCCAAGTTGTCCTTTTAGAATAATGATGAATTACTAATTATCGTCAATGGGACACATACTTCAAAGTTGTATCTCATTAAATATTGCTTCAATTCACTTTTCTAAAAAGAACTGCCAGGTTTACAATATGGACATCCAAATTCAAATTCAAATGACCAAACCACAAACGCTCCAAAGCAGCCAGTGGTCGTGCAGGACTCTGCTCAGAAGTCTGTGTGTGGCACGCAGCCTGAACCAACAACGCTGGTCTGCAGTCACGGGCTTTCATCCACCGACAAGTCCCGTCGTAAGAAAGTCAACAATCTGTCTTGGTACTGGTGGCCCAGAACTATACCAGAGCCACAATTACTGTGTTACCTGTCCCCGTCTCCAAAACTGCTCAGCCTCGCCATATTTAATTTAGGAACCAGGATCATATCTAACTTGTAAGTGGTTATTTAAATGGAGTTCAATGTCTTATTATCTACTGGGCTCTTAAGAGACACAACCCCATTCCTCCATCATCTGTTAACATCTAATGCTTGCAAAGGAAAAGAGGTCACCCTTGTTTGCATGGAAAGGTTTAGGATTCAAACCATTAGGAAAGACTGGGCATGTCCAGGATTCACCTAGACGATGTACAAGAGCAACACTGCTGCTCTCTACGTAGGCATGAGGGGGCGCCACAGTGCTGAATACTACCTCAGGAGAGCACGTACTCCTTCGGAAAGTGCTGCTCCTTGCCTGCAGCCAAACCATGGCTCTTCGCCTTTCAGTGGTTAGGACCAGCCTCTCCTTACCCTCTGGAAAGAGGTAAACAGTACTCACAGGGCAACTTTTCATTCCATTTGCTTACAAGGCTCTCTCTTCCTCAAGGGTGGGAGCCATGTTTTCTCTCTCTCTCTCTCTCTCACACACACACACACACACAGAGTTCTCAGGCTTATCTAATTTCCGCCTTTCTCCATCCATTCTCTGAAAGGAACCCTTCAGACGTGATCCTGGGTTCTGTCACACACTCTTCCTTTTCTTTCTCTTCTCTCCCTGTTCAAGAGTTGCTCCGATCTTAAGATCTGAACCACCCTGTCATAAAATAAGCTCCCCAGTTTTCATTCCAGATGCTTACTTCTAACAGTGCTTGCTAGATAGACATCTCCACCCCAAAGTCCCAACACCCCTTCTAACCCTAACCCTAACCCTCACCTTCCTTCACCTAAGACAGGTCTCCTTCCCAATGTTCTCCACTCCTGCCCATGACAGCATCCTTTATCTGCTCTAGAGCCAAAGTGAGCCGCCCAGCATGCAGCTTCATCCTCTACAGGCAAGTTGTCCCCAAAGTCGCAATTTTTTCTTTAAAATAATCTCTTGCGGATATTCTTACCTTTCGGTTCCCACTGTTAGCACCCAGCAGTCTCTCATCTCCTGCCATCTAGGTGGGAGATTTAAGTTCCACCTCTCTGAAGATGGGTTCCCCCCACCATCCCTTCAAACAACTTTTCCCCCTATGTGATCATCTGCTCTAAAGAAAAAAAAATTAAACTCTTTAGTTCTTAAAGAACATGGCAAAGCTCTTACTGTGGCTTGAAGGGACCCCCACAATCTGTTCTCCCTACCAACCCTACTCATTTTCCACTGCAGAATCTCCACTCTCACGAATCTGTTCTCTCCCGTTCTGTTTCAACTTTTTTTTTTAACCACCATTCCCTTGCTCAGATTGCTCCCTGTCCTATCAACAAAGGCCTTTCGTGGCCAGACCCTCTGCTTATCAAAATCCAGCCCACCTTCTGGTATCTGCCCTTCACGTTGCCTCCTTTAAGTACCCAGGCTGAAGTGGCCCCTTCCTCACTCGAAATTACAGGATGCTTAAAGCACATCATATCCAGGTGTTATCACTTCCATAGGTGGTGGGAAAGTTAGGCCTGGTAAAGTTAGTTACATTTTTGTAAGAGCAGCTTACATCCTCGGATTATAAACTGATGAAAGGCAAGGACTGATCGTACCCAGCCCATGTATGGAATACATAAGTTTGATTCACTGATGATTGGGTTAAGTGAAAATAATCTGTCATCCCAGATAGAATAAGAACAGTCTCTCGTGAATGCTGAACCCCTGTACTCTCCATTCATCTTCATAGAGAATATCCCCAGTCGTAAAATAAAGTGAAAGTAGTTTCCACCTACTTCCCTCTAAAATTAACCCCGACCAGTATAAAAAACAAGAAACAAAACACAAACTCCATCTTCCGGGAAACTGTGAGATACCTGCAAACCCGAACCAAAACAGAAGGTCACAAAATTGGATGAAGGAATTTTAAATGGCTTAGCTCTAAAACTGGACAGCAAGCAGTGGGGGTGGGAGGGTGGGGGGGGTGGAGAGTGGGATGAGGTGCCTAAAGAGAAACAGTAGAGTAGACAAGTAACCAAACATTCTATGCACCTTTTTCCATCAAGAAGTAGTCTATTTAATCATCTGCTAAATCTGGGCTAGCCTTACGACTTACTTTGAAAACCACAGTGTGATGGAAGTGATGATACTCAGTTCTTAGCTTATGCCTCTTGAGAGAGAGTGCAGCCCCCACCCTCTCACCCCCTGAATGCAGGAAAAAGCCCAGTCTAGCCCACTGGAAGATAAAAGACCACACCGAACCAACCGGGGATGAGCGACTGGGGATGAGCCGTTCATTCCAGCGGAGGCCCCCTGCCAGGCCAGCCAGTCGGCCAACTGTCAGACACGTGTCAGAGGCCATCCTAACCAACCAACCCACAGAACCATGAGAAATCATAAATCATCACCGGTTTCAAACACTAAGTTCTGGAGCAGTTTGACTTTAACAAAGACTAAAAGACATAAGGGGTTAGGTGAAATTCTACAAAAGGAATGAGACCACTCCCCTCAACCTCACTTCCTCTTTCCTGTTGAGGAAACCGTTAAAACAAGAACCTGCATCCGTGAAACAAGAACAAGATGTTATTAAAAAGTGCTCTTGGAAATTACAATTTATGTATTTACAGAAAAGAAAATCTTGAATTCAGTAAAAATCCTGGGATATAAAGCCGAAGAAATCTTCCAGAAGGCAGAATAAAGAGAAAGATAAACAATAGGATACATAATATCTCCCTCTATCTCAAAAAAAAAAAAGTTTCAGCTTAAGAGGTCCAATATCTGACTAACAGGCAGTTGTTTTAAAAAATGAAAGAGGAAATGATCAGAGAAATAAATCAGAAGAAAATTTCCCCAAACTGAAGACCATGAGTTTACACAGCCAAAAACCCAAGAAAGCACAGTGCACAATGAATGGGGGTGGAGGGGAAGACCCATGTCACGGTGAAACTTCCGAACACTAGGGATAAAGAGAAAATCTTAAAACCTTCAGGGGATGGGAGGGGAGAGCAAAGGGACAGCAATAAAATACTGACTTCTCAACAGTGACATGGGAAGACCAGAGATAGTGAAGAAATAAATGCCTTCAAAATCCTAAGGGGAAAATATTTATAACTTGGAAGACCCTATCCAGCCAAATAGCAATCAAGTGTGAAGACAGAATCAAGATATTTTCAGAATTTCAAAGTCTGAAAATACCTATTCCCATGCTTCTTTTCTCAGAAAGCTCCTGGGAATGTTTCTTAACAAACTGAGGAAATAAACCAAGAAAAAAGAAAACATGAGATCTAGGAAACAGAAAATAAAGAACAGAAAAGTAAGTAAAGAATTCCTAGAAAGGCGGCCATGCAGTATAGCAGCTAATGAGTGCAGCCGGGCAGCCAGGAGCAGGAAGACAGAAGGCTCCGTGAAGGGAATTTAATTTCTCCAAAAAGAAGTTCATTAAATAGAGGATAGGTATGTGCAAATGCTTCTGAAAGCTTTGTGGGAGCTCCTGGAGAGTGAGAACAACCAGACAATGTTTCCAAAAAGACTAAGCAAATGAAGTTGTAAAACAATTATTAATTGTAATAACAAAGCAAAAGATGTCCCAGAATACACTGTACTCTATGACAAGAAATACACCTATACTCCTTGCTCAACATTACATAATCAAAGCAGTAAAAACATTAAGGATTTCATCAAGAATTATGATATATTACGCTGAGAGAAATGGGAAGATTTAAGAAAGCATAGTCATCCATCCACCTTAAACGTAAGCCAATAGACAATATCTAAAACTGGATAGGAAGACTTTTAAAATTATGATGTTTTAAAATTATGATGGGGGGGGGCCTGGGTGGCTCAATCGGTTAAGCATCTGCCTTCAGCTCAGGTCTTGATCTCTGCGTCCTGGGATCAAGTCCCATGTTGGGCTCCTTGCTCAGTGGGGAGTCTGCTTCTCCCTCTCCCTCTGCCTGCAGCTCCCCTGCTTATTCTCTCTCTGACAAATAAATAAATAAAATCTTTTTTAAAAAAATAAATAAACAAAAATCTGAGAATCAGTTATAATTGAAAAATGCCATCTCTGGGAACTGAAACAGCAGGGGGTGTGGGAAGAAGACAGGTGGGGATATAGCGCTTCTACCACAGGCTTTTTTAGCACACTTTTAAAGTTACAAACATGTTACACCTCATGTGTCTCACCTTTATAGAAATTCAATAATTTCACATGAATGGACCGATTGCTCATTTATCCTGACCAACCCCCATCATTCAAGTTCTGGCTGAAATATCCCTACATCCTTGAATGTCACCCACAGCACTAAGCTCCCCCTGCCTTTGCCACCAGGGTGATGCCTCAGCTTCCAATAATCTTCCACTTTCCTTTTGCTGTTATCAAGAAAGGCTGATCTTCCATAAACTTCAAGATTAATTCAACTCATCTAAAAACACACTGGCCCTCGCTGCCCCCCCTTCCCTTACTCCGTTATGTTTACAAGGATCAAAGAGAACACACGGCACGCTGGGCACATTAACACAGGTTTCAAAGCAATTGTTTTACACCAAGTGACATAATTATGCAATTCCTACTCTAAATTCCCTCCCAATAATGGAAAACTGTAGACGAGGAATCCTCCCTTCAAATGATAGCAGAAAAAAAACATAAAATGGCCCACCAGGACAACTGCATTTAGTACAGTGACACCAAGAGTAAAGAAAAAAAGCCCAACACCCCCCCCCCCCCCATCAGGGGCAAAGCCGAAATACTCCAGCAGCGCCTGGCACCCAACCAGAACCAGAAGCACCGCCCGTTACAATGAAGCCCGGAGACAGCAATCCCAGCCTGCTTCTCGGCTTTTAACAAACGGAAAGCAGGCAAGGTGGATGGACACCTGTACCTTGAAGGTGACACGGAACATCATATTCGATCTCATCGTGCCTCGACGGGCTTAAGAACAGAGTTCCGTCCACCAAAGGGAACTGTTCGAACACCGGGAGCGCCCGGTGGCACAGAGCGCAGTTTACCACATTCCTGTGGCTGGCGCTAAGGGCCGCGAGAATGAACTTCCGCAGATCCTCGCCCTGGCCCATCTGGGCATCGTCTTCCATCCGCACGTGGAAAGTGTTCAACTTGTGCCTGGGGATGTGAGTGAGCAGCTCGGACAGGTCCAGGCGCCGCAGGAACTGCACGGGCGCATCGAAGTGGCCGCCCCTGTGCACCGATAACCCAGCCGGACTGTAGTCAAAGTGGGTGTTTCGGAACACGTGCCCCCCGGCCATGGCCTTTTTGTGAGGCTCCAGATGGATGGCATTCTTTAGGAATTCCCCGAGGTATCTCGAGGAGCGGGGGCCGCTGAAGTGCGCAGGGGAGAGGATGGAGTAGCCGGTGGGCGGGGACTGGCCCGGGGAGGCGCAGGGGGAGCGCGCCCCGTAGGCCGCCGCCCCGACCGCCTTCTCCTGGGAGTTCTGCCGGTCCATGGAGTGCCGCCGCGGCAGGTCGTGGCTCAGGCCTTTCTGCGGCTTGTTGGGCGGCCGGCACTTTTTGGCCTCCTCCCCCGCTTCGCCAGGGGGCCTCCCTGTGTTCTTCTCCGACCCAGACTTCTTCTTCTTCTCATCCTGCATCCGCTTCACCTGGTACCAGTCCGTGTCCTTTTTTAAGTGGCCCTGTCCACAGCGGCAGGAGCAGAAGCGGAAGGCCAGGTCGTAGCCCTTCTTTGTCCACATGTTCTGGCGGCACTGCTTCTCGTTCCAGCTGCGCGCGCGGCCGATGCAGTTAAACTGGACCAGGATGCTGCTCTCCCACTCGTAGAAACACTGCAGGTGCATCCAGCTGCTGTAGGGGCAGTGCTCATTGTTGCACACCACCTTCTGGTAGTCGTCCTTGTCTAGGTCCACCGGCCTCCCGAAGCTGCAGATCAGGGGCGTGGCACACGGGGCTTCTGGGGAGAAACACAGAGAGAGAGAGAGAGAGGTTCAGCACGCGGGAGCTGGGATTCCGGCGGGCGCCACGTCGGAGATCAAAGCTACCATCCCCACATGAGCCCATTCGTGCCAATGGTACAATTTTCTGGTGTCAAGATTTCCGCCGCTGCAATAACACCAAACAGGATTAAAAAACATTGACTACTTTCTTCTGGTATTAAGTTGTGCCAAGGGAATTTATTTTCAGATATTTGTTATCTGCTGAAAAACACACCAGTAAGCTTCAAAAAGTCCAAATCCTTCACAGTGCAATTAGCCATACGTCAGTACTTGCAACAGTATAGTGTAGTATGAAGTTTTCCTAAGATGTGGGTGTAATGACAGGCAGTTCCAAGGTTCTTTAAAAAGGAATCACTCCAGTGAACTAGAAAATAATACCATGAAGCCACTTAACCTACCAGCTCCAAAAGGATCCTGAAAGCCCTTTATCACAAGTGTTAGGTTATCCTGAATACCACAGAGAAACTAGAAAACAGAATTCTCTCATCCCCAATCCCCTTCTAGAATGGTCTGATACCTAATGGCAGGAATATTTGGTCAACCTAATTGTTGGTCTACACAGAATTGCACTGCCAGGACATGAAGGAAAAAACCAGAATTCTCCTAAAGCTACCAGGACAGAAAGTAGGAACACCAAGATATTTCTACCCTATTTAGCCACATGCCCCACAGGCCATCTGAAAGGCCAATCAGTTTCCCCAAAAGGAGGGAAAACTTGGTGACACAACGTAGAACCCATCTCTTAAAAAGTAAATAGGATTTATGGAGATTCCACTGGATTCCCGTTACTCCAACGCCCATAACATTTTCAAAAGGCCTTTTTGGAGAGCATTAATACTCCTGATTGGGAACCACTGGGCTTGGTCCGGAAGGTTGCACATGCCACACTCTCTTCAGACTTCATCTCTTATAGCTGAGAACCCTCAGTCAGAGTTCTGTTCTGGAAAGCTCTCCCTGGTGGCAGTGTGGGACATGAGGCTGCGGGATTTGGGGGGAGGGGGGGCAGAGGGGCAGTAATGCAGGTGAGAGATACGTGCCTGAGCAACAGCAGCAGCAGAGTAAGATGGCGCTCACTGTTGGAGGGGAGCAAACGCTGACGGGTGGCAAACATGGGAGAGGCAGGTTTGGACAAATGGACAAAGACGACTTTGGGCTGGCCTTATTTTAGACCTGCTGAATTGAAAATGCCTGTGTACCAATGAGGTGGAGAAAGACAAGACTGGAGTCAAAAGACCTGGAGCCTGAAAACAGATGGGCAGCCACACAGCCAGAGGGGGAAGTTAAATCCCCGGACTGAGGAGTTCACCCAAGAGAAGAGGCATGTGAGGGGAGGAAAAGAATCCTGAGAAGCAACATAAAAAGGCTGGAGAAGAGTCCTCTACAGAAGATGTTAAGGAATGAACTGAGGATTCACTGCAAGACAAGTCAGGAGAGAATTCTATCAAGGCAGTTGGAAAGTTTTAAGAACAGAGGGCTGACTCAGAACAACTGTGACACCCAAAAATGTCTCCAGACATTGTCAGTTATCCTGAGGGGAGAGGGAGCAAAACTGCCCCAGGTCAGAAGCTACTGGGCAAGTCAAAGACTGACAAGTCCTCACCAGAATGACCAGTGGGCCAGTCGGTAACACCTTAGGAACAGTTGCAGTGGGATGACACAGGACAGATCAGAGGTAATGGTGAAGACTGGATGATGAGGTAAAGAAGCGGCAGTTCAGATGATCTTCCAGAAAACTCTTCCCAGAAGTACAAGGAAGGGAAGGAAAAACAACGGGAAGAGGTCAGCAAGGGCTGAGACCTACACATTCACCTACTGGGAAATGAATGCCAAAAATTCAGGCCAGTCTGAAGAGCAGAAGGCAAGAAGCTCTGCAACTCCAGGACTCAAAGACCTTCACAACCTCCCCACGGGCCACTGCGTTACAAATACGTCGCACTAGCACAGGGACCTGTAAAGCCTAGGACACTTCGGACGTTACAATCATTCCCTTCTGTGTGGGAAGCCAGGGCACCAGTCATAAGGCCCTAACCAACTGTCTGCCTCAGCTCCTTTGATCACTGCGGCTCCCCCATCTACTGCCTGGGAGTCCACAGCCCTTAATCTTCATTTGTCCAAATCGTACTCGCCTCGTGCAGCGACTCACAGCATGGACTCTCGACCAGACCGCCTGAGCTAGAATCCCAGCAGTACCACGGTTGAGCTGTGGGCCCTTGGACAAGTTCCTTCTTTCTCATCTTCATTTCCCGTAGAGAATGCAGATGACAAGTGAATGTACTTTATACGGTTGTCATAAGGAGAAATTCTGCTGATACACAGGTGGCGCCTAGAGCAGGGCCTGGCACCTGGGAAACCTTCGCCCCCTTCCTCCCATCCTTCGAGACCCACCTCTAGACATTGATTTCCCCGGAACCACCCCTTCCCCAGAGCGGTCTGGTCTGAACCTTATTTGAGTCCCCACTGTGATCCCACTGGGTTGAGGACTCCAAAGAGGACGCCTCTTCCTCGTCCTTGTGTTCCTGGCATCACCGGGCCTAGGCCTGACACACATGCCATGCCGAATAAAGTCGTCCTGAAATATGCACACAAAACCTAACGTGACCGGCAGCGTAGAAGAAAGCAAGCTGAAATTCTAGACAGAAAGACCTATATGTACTTAAGCGCACCAAAATGAAGCAGAAGAATGATCTGTAAACTGAGTAAATTAACTGCAGTCACCTGGACTGTGACCTTTAATGTCCTCTAAAATGTTAGTAAGCCAATTAAAGTTCAGTTGCTTTTATCTTCAATCCTTCACAGAAACAGCCTTGGAGGGAATGTCTCTGAAATGTAATGACAGTGACCCAGGTGCTCTAACCCAGGCCTCCTGAAATCAAACTGAAGAATGGCCTAACTTGACCTCTCCATTTACAACATCCAAAATTTAAAATTTTAAATGCTGAGGTTGGCTTGATATTTCTTTTCAAAGTATTTTCGCATTAAAAACGGTAGATTGAGAAGGAACGTCCTAGTTCTATCTTCCTCAAAAAGCTGCAAATGTATCGATTAACCAATACTGAGCACTCCCTATGTCCCGTGTCTTTTGAGCTGGAAGAATCAATGAATGGTGCTAAGAGCTCCCACAGAAATCTCGGCGGGAATCACGGAGGCGGCAGCGCGCTCCAGGCCCCTGTCTCCCTAACACTGCCCATCCTCACCACAGCCGTCCTCACCTGCCTTCTGCCCTCCACAGCTCGGCAATGAAGAGCTCCCATGCCAACCTGCCAGCCTGCTTGTTTACACCTCAGCCAGTCTGATGTGGGCTTTGTGGCTAGGCCTCAAAAACAGAGACAAGGGCTTGAGACCAAATACGACACCTCCCCATGACACCCCTCCAGCCCAAGCGCAAGGCTCCAAGGAACAGGGGGAGTAACGGGGAGCCTTGGGTAGCGCGCCACAGCTTCTGACCGGCTTTTACAGCCACGCGGCCCTCTGATGAGGCCCCGATGGGCTGGCCTCTGCACTCAAGACAGGACCGCCCCCAAGGCTTGTTCAAACCTGCCCTCTCCCTCCCACTGTCTGCACCGGAAAGGCCGCGGGGAAGAATGCGAGCGGGGTGTGGGTGACTAGCCGTTTGACATGGAGCACTTTCCTGCTTCCGCACCCGGAGAGGGAGGACAAAACTGCTTGCCCTCATTCGCTGCAAATACACGGGGAAGCACTCTGTAAAGTTCCCTAACGACTCTCCCGCGCAACCCAGCTCTTCTCTAACTTGATGCTAGATGCTCCACGACTAAATGCAAACTGCTGCAAGACACTTCCTACTTTTTCTATCTAACGTTTTGGACCCACAAAAGGGGTTCCGAAAGCAACGAATGAGGCCATGTCCCTTTTTCAACTCCCTACCTCTTACAGTTAACTAAAACATACAGGAAAAGATTTGAGAACTCTAAGAAACAGCATGAGCGCCCCTCAGATCATACCTGTAACAATGAGCAGTCTTTTCTTTTTTTTAAGATTTTATTTATTTGAGAGAGAGGGCACGAGCAGGGGGGAGGAGCCAGAGGAAGAAGGAGAAGGAGACTCCCTGCTGAGCAGGGAGCCCAACACCAGGCTCCATCCCAGGACCCTGAGATCATGACCTGAGCCGAAGGCAGAGGCTTAACCGACTGAGCCACCCAGGCGCCCCACAAATGAGTGGTCTTATAGAAATGCATTTGATTGCTTCCTGAACGTGGTCTCTAAATTCATAAAATTCCTAGCTCTTAAGAATTGCAGTCCCACAAAGGTAAAGGTACATATAGAATATAGACTGATCTAACAAAACAGTTTGTGAGAGAAGGGAACGGCACGGTCAGTGAGGGCCTGTGTCACGTACACCCCTTAGGACACTCGTCAAAGCTGTGACAGTCTAACACGCGATATGAGAAAATGCTCCTTTGTGCAGTCAGCACTGCTTGCACAAATGTATATAAACCGTCCAGTGCGTTTTTACAGCTCCGCCATCAGGTGTTCAGGACCCAGCTTCTCCTCCCTGCCCAAGTGAAAATAATTAGGGATCACCTCACTCCAGACAAAAGTCTCTCGCAGTTTCAAGTCTGGACAAGAGGATAGCTAGGCTGCCGTCACTTGGGCAAGGTCGGTCACTCTTCCCAGTCTTCTCATCCTGTACCCTGCCTCCCGCACCTATGAAAAGGGAAGGCTCTGACAGCAGTCATTTACGTGGCCGCCCAACAAACCCAAGCCCTTTGACACACCCATTCACACTAACAGGAGGCCCATAAACCAGACAGACATTGCCACTGTCAGCTTTTTAACTGTAAAACTAAATGTTCTCACCCCTCTTAGAATAGTTGCAAGCATCACAAGCAGGTGGGGAGTTCAGCAGGGTGGAGGGGGAAGAAGGGTCTTCTGAAGTCAAGCGAGGCTTCCTAGGTGAAATCTAAGGTAGGCACTTGGTCACATTCAGCCTCATCTCCTGGTTTTCAGAGCAAATTCTCCTTGGGGTATGAAGTTTCTGACTAGAGGATCCTCAACTCCAACTTCCTGAAAGGCCACTGAGATTGGTCAATGAGGATAGAGACTCTGGAGCCAACAAGCCTAGATTTGACTCTCAGCTCTACAACTTAATAGCTTTAGGATCTTTGGCAAGTCACTTAACTTCCCTGTGCTTCTGTCTTCTTAACGTGGAGAATGGCAGAAATAATAGCACCTATCTCAAAGGGCTGCCGTGAGGATTAAAGGAGTTATTAAAGCAGTTCACACAGGCCTGGCACAGAATAACCACCATTTAAACATAAGCAATTATTATTAAAAGCCCTATCACTTTATATTACTTGATGTAAAAACCAAAGAACTTTGAAATCATTTAGTGCAAACCTACCAGCAGGAAGTGACCATCCGCCTTTCCCCATACATAAATAAGTGTCAGAACTGTACTTCTTCCCCACAACAGAGCAGGGTGGCATGCAAAATAAGTCACTAAATATTTACTGACAAGTTTTAAAGAAATAGATGCAAAATTTCCTTCTTCTAAGCCCTTAAAGATGTTCCACTGCGCATCAAACGAGTGAGTACGTTGCTATATGTATTTTTTCAACCTAAGCAATCTTTTCCAAGCCTGGGTTGCAGGGTTTCATAAAGCATGCTGCATTTGATTCATGGGATGCGTCCCTGAAGAACTCACATAATTCACAACTGATTATCCCACAGTCTGGGGGAAGGCTGTGGGGAATGCATTCTCAGAACACATAAATCTATAGTCATTGTGTTGTATTTTTCTTTACTGTTGCTTTTTAATATCAGCATTATCGCTAACATTTCTCAGTTGTAGCTCATAAATTGACAGCATGGCACGTCATAGTGTGTTTTATCACATTTCTGTCCAAAAGTTACTGATTTTCAGGATGTTCTTCGGCACCAGTATTAGCACATCTGGATATTTTGCAAGATAAAGACTTAAATTATAATACCTAATTTTTAAATAATAACACAAATGTCACCAAAATCCTTAAAGAAGTTCTATAAACAACAAAGAGTTCACATAATATTGCCAAGGGTTAGTAGATATTTCTCTTTATAAGAAAAGGCGATGCCAGTGGGTATCAAAGCATTTTTACAATTCAGTTGACCTGCTAGCTTTGAAAATACAACATAGCTTGATGCACAATTTGGGGGAATGTATCCACTGAAATTCTGCACATCATGTGAAGCTTTATTAATAGTATTTGTGCCATTAGTTGAAATTTGCATAATTTAATTTGCATATAATGGGATCACACTGTACTAGGAAATAAATTAGCAGCCTGCCTTTTCTTTTGCTTGGAGATTTTTTTGATCCTGGGGGTGCTGGATCACAGAGAACCACACAGCACCCTAGCATTACATGTATTGTCTGCACTGACCCTGAAGGACAGGTAGGTTCAGGAGCTCTCAAAACCAAATCACAGTATCAGAAAATGGGAACACAACTCCAGATTAAGTATGTGTGCATTTGCATGAGTCTATGTGTATTTGTATGTAACTGGAGAGAAACTGCCCAATTGTTAAACGATCCCATTTCTTTTATTATTTAGGTATAACTGACACGCAAGGTTTTTATTAGTTTCAAGTGCACAATGCAGTGATTCAACAATTCTATACATTACTTAATGTTCATCAGGTAAGTGCAGTCACCATCTGTCACCACACAAAGTTACTACAGGACTATGCTGTACTTTTCATCTCCATGACTTTAGAACTGAAAGTTCATACTTCTTAATCCTCTTTACCTTTTATGCCCATCCCTTCACCCACTTTCCGTATTTAACCAGTCTGTTTTCCAAATTTCAGTCTATTTGTTCATTCGTTCATTTTTTAGATTCCACATGTAAGTGAAATCATATGGTATTCTCTTTCTCTTATTATTAACTTACTTTCTCTGACTTATTTCTGACTTATTATCTTTCTCTAACTGACTTATTAGCATAATACACTAAAGGTCCATCCATGTTGTTGCAAATGGGAAGATCTCACCTCTTTTTAGGACTAATATTCCATTGTATATACTTGCCACATCTTCTTTATCCATTCCTCTATGAATGGAAACTTGGGTTGCTTCCATATCTTGGCTATTTTAAATAATGCTTCAATGAACATAGGGGTGCATCTATCTTTTTGAACTAGTATTTCTTTAGGTAAATACCCAATAGTGGAATTCATAGATTATATGGTAGTTCTGTTTTTAATTTTTCGAGGGACGTCCATACTGTTTTCCACAGTGGCTGCATCAATTTACATTCCTACCAACAGTGCATGAGAGTTCCCTTTTCTCCATGTCCTTGCAACGGTTGTTGTTCCTTGTCTTTCTGACTCTAGCCATTCTGACAGGTGTGCAGTGATATACTCATTTGGTTTTGGTTTGCATTTCTCTGATGATTAGTGATGTTGAGCATCTTTTCATGTGTCTGTTGGCCCCCCGTATGTCTTCTTTGGAAAAATGTCTATTCAGGTCCTCTGTGCATTTTTTAATCAGATTGTTTGGTTTTTTGGTGCTGACTTATACAAGTTCTTTATATATATTGAATATCAACACTTTATCAGATATATCATTTGCAAATATCTTCTCCCATTCAGACGATTGCCTTTTTCAACAATCCCATTTTTAAAGACTCCAGAAAAGACCTCGTGTCATCCTTCAATACTATATTCCAATTTTAAAGAACTTAGAACTTGATTATCTTTGTCAATGTCCTCTCCTCTGCCAGCACAAATATTCAAAATGTGGCCATAATCAAAACTTCCTACCTTTTTTTAACATGTGATACCCATTTCCCATCTAAGTTCTAGTACAGCATCCCCAAAATGATGGCCCACCTCTTCCCTCTTGGTGGGCCCAAAATGGTACCTGGAGACCAAAGAGTGGAATCGGCCTTCTCCCTTTACCTCTAGATTCTGATGTGGTTCAAGGCAGGCCACCCCATAATGTGCCACTTTGGCATGCAAATTATTTCAAGCTTAAGATAATCAAAGCACAAAAGACTCAAGAAAAGCATTTTACCTCCCCCCCCTTACCTATCTAAAAAAAATTTGGACAGGGAGTCTGTACCAGGAGGACAGCTATTACCAAAGATAACTTTTTTTTTTTTTAACATAAGAAAGACCTCTCTGCAGGGTAAACACTCATTTACCAAACGTTTGCTCTTCTCATCTTCCTGTAAATTGTCTTCCTCCCCTCTGAAGTCCCAGACTCCTACAGCTACCTCTCTTTAGCTCGGGGTGGCATATAAACTTCGACTGCCTGACTGTCAGAGAGCCTCTCAGGTCTTTGTGGGGCTCCCATACATATGTAATTAAATTTGTTCTCCTGTTAATCTGTCTTATGTCAAATCAGTTATTAGGCCAGCCAAAGAACCTGGAAGGGAAGAAGGGAAAAGTTTTCCTCCCCTATAATTTCCAGTGGCCCCAGTTGAAAAGACAAATAGCTTTCCCTCCTCCCTAGTCTGTCCAACAGGTAAAAGCAATACGGCTGCATGATTAACTGGAAACATGGGTCATCTGCAGACTAGGCACCTGTCAGAGAATACAACCCATAACTCACTGCTGTTCGATATTTTCCAAAAGCTCAACTGAGAGAAACAATTTTTAAGACAGATTTCATAGGTGATGTCCACACACTCTAGATCAGAGTTCCTGTGGGGCGTTTTGGCCTGTGGTGTGACTTCTTAAACCCGTACAGGGTTTTTTGTAATAGAAGATAAACCCAAACGCCTGTTAGGTGGATCTCATCCTCTCCAGGTCATCCAGGCCTCCACTGCAGCCCCGTTCACACTTACTCACGCCAGGACTCTGGAGGCATCTGTGTGTACGACTCCTGTGCTAGAGAAAAGCTATCCCTCAGCTAAGCTAGGTGTCACAGAGCTGGTCACCCAGACGACATTATTTCATTCTCTGGACAGACTGCTTTTAATGACACAAGCAAGCCTAATAAATTTCTCTTATTTATAAAAGGACACTGTCATGGACATTTCTTAGTATTATTTTACAATGCCTCATAAATGGGTAAGTGACTATTTTTGGTTTTTAATCTGATGGACACTGCAAAGTACAGCACTGCTTCTGTTTGCTTTTTCCTTTTGTGTGTTAGAAATTTGTGACCTGCCTCTTGCAATGACTCAGGACATCCATTATTTTTCCTAATAATACTGCCTCTAGTATGAATATTCTCATTATTATCTATCTCATAGTATTACATGTATTTTTGAGAAAACACTGTATTTTACAGTGAAGGAGAGTATAAATGATGACAAAGAAAAAACCCATTCGCCATCTCTCTCCTAACTCTCCAATCAGTTTTGCCTAGTAGGTATTAAAATCTATACTTGATGGGTGCCAAGGCACCCCCTCCCCTCCTCGCTTTTCAAAGGCAACCAGAGAAGGGTGTGAAGGGAGAGGGGAGGTCAGGATGATTCACTATCCCCAGGGGTTCCACAAACACAGCACCTTTCAGGAGAGCCACCCTCTCTCCCATGCCCTGGGCTCTACTCCTCAGAGAGGCACCTTGTGGAGAAGCCAAGTGCTCTCCACCCTTGAACCACTCACCTCATCCACGGCACGCCCCTCCTCTCCTTCCCCTTGGCTCAGCTCCCTCAGTCTCAGACTCTCCTATTCATACCCAGGTCTCCACCTATTTTTCTCTCACCTGGTTTCTCTCTCAGCATTCCTCTTCTCCACACACAGCCTGGGCTGCTCCTTTCACTCCACTCTGCCAGCCAACCCAGCCCTCGGTCCACCTGGTCCATGCAGGTGCCTCTCCCCTCTCCTCCCCCCACCTGCTCCCAGCCTCACTGGTGAAACTGAGACAGTAGTGAAACGGGCGCAGGTTGCTCCCAACTCTACGCTGCCTTGTCTTCTGTCCAGGGTCCTCTCCTTGGCTCTAACCCACAAAGGCCAGACTTCTCAGGGTGCCGTCATCCTCACGTGGGACCAGTCTTGTCTTCACTTAGCTCTTCCCAACAGCATTATCTTTATGTCCTATGCACCTACTCTCCTCCCTCACCTATCAAACCTGGGAATTCATGTCCTACAAATATGAAAAGGAAAGTTTCATATTTACCTCAAAGACAGATCTTTGAGGAGAGGCAGACAAAGAGCAATGAACTGAGAAATGACAAGTGATAAACAAGTGGTCACATAATCTGAACCTACACCTGGATCACATCACCCCTGACAATGACAGGAGTCCAACAAGTTCCATCGTCTTAGGTTGACTACTTAAGAAATGTCAATGTAGGGGGCTCCTGGGTGGCTCAGGCTGAGCGTCCCACTCTTGATTTCAGCTCAGGTTGTGGTCTTGGGGCGGTGGGACTGAGGCTGCACCCTCAGTGGAGAGTCTGCTTCTCTTCTTCTCCCTCTCTCCCACACTCACTCTCTCTATACATAAAATAAAAAAATAAATCTTTAAAAAAAAAAGAAATGTCAATGTAATAATAGGGAGAATAACAGATTATTGAAGCTATCTAGTCTTCAGGGCCATTAGCAATTATAATGGCAACTTTTTTTAATAAGAAAAAATTATATTCATTAGTAAACTAACCACAGATACATGTACTCATATATAAGAACTATAAATTTATGAGATGTCAACTGAAATAAGGCACACACACACTCACATATGGGCGTGAGTTTATCTATGAAGAACTATAGATGCAACTTTCACCATGTAAGTTTATACACATGTACGTGCGTCCACGTGCACGTGCACAGGTCTATCTACATGCTATGTCCACAGTGAAAGACAAACAAACAAAAAACCCTTGCATTTTACTTTTACTCGCTCTAGTGCAGAAAACCCAAAATGCTCTTTCACAAGAAAGTTGCTTATTAGGTTCTCATACATTTAAAACAGAAAACTGTGAAACAAAAACTAGAAAGACAAGGGCTTCAACCTATTATAAACCCGAACTGGTCCTTGAAAGGGAATGATGGTTTTACTAACCAGGTTCCTTAACAATTAAGTTTGAACTTCCTGATCCATTGTAAACCCCAGTCATTTTTGGCCTTGTTCACAACTGCCGGTAAATGACCGTTTACTTGATGGGTTCTCCTTTCAGGCGTCACTCTTTGAAGGCTGGCCAGCTCAGCATTAGCCTCTGCGGCACTCTGTCATCATCATCATAATTCTGACCACATTCTCGAAGATCCTCATCAGCACCTGCCTCCCTGGCTGGCATCAATGCCAAATCAGTGAGCATCTTCTCCCTGCAGTGACACGGGCGTTTGAAGCTTGCCAGTCTAGCAGGTTTACTTCATCTTTTTTCAGATGCTGGAGTAAAAGAGAATTATGAAAAACACACACAAATGAGTATTTGGAAACGGGAAATATTGGTAACACCCTGTGCACAGATGTGATGACATCAATATTTCCAGTTTCCTTTTTCCTGCTCCTGGAATGAATCAGGGAACATCAATACAGTATATGACAACCCTGAATATCTTCCAACATCACAACTGATCATGAAAATGGTAAGTCTGTCATCTGTAAATATTATGGATTTGAAGTCAGATTTTTAAAATCAGCATGTGCTGATAAGTAGTCTTAATTCACTAGGTCTGACACACCAAAATCCTCTGAATCATTAAATAAAGACGTCAAATACAATACAATGTGAGTACTTGACTGTAGATCACTAGAGATCTAGACATCTGAAAAAAAAAAAGTATAATAGTTTTATTCTTAAAATGCTTTAAAAACTCAAACCATAAAGATAAATTTCATATAGGAAACATCTCAAAATGATCTGGTCTCTGAATAAGTCAGTTTTCTTAGCAGGTTTACTGTACATAATTGCCTAAAGAAAGAGCCTTCAGATTTTCCAGGATACTAAATCAACACACATTTGGGCAAATGTAGGTGTCATTTAACAAGGACCCTGTTCTAGGAGACGTGATCAAAATACCAGGGTTTGTCTTAGGGTTAAACACTTATAACAGAAGAAAGAAAATACTAGCGGCTCTCAAACTCACCAAATTACGACTACCCCACTAATCATCGCACATCAATTCAAACACTGTTTTTGAACACCTGTTACATGGCCGGTGCGGAGTGTAGCACAGGAGATGCCAAGTGGTGAATAAGATCATAAGCCATACTTCACTATTCCTTTGAGTATTATATTTTTGTTGAAAACTGAACACTTAAAAAAATATAAGGTGGAAACTCTGAAAACCAGATTCCCTCTCCTCATAGGAAATGCTGTTGTTACTATCACTGTTTGTTTGTTTAGTGATTTTCTTGAACTAATTTTGTGAAGTCTGTATTTTTTTTTTAGTCATGTGCAGCCACTGAAGTCTTCCTCCGTTAGTTTAGTGATAACTGAGCTAATAACTGAGTCTGCCACCCTTCACCCCGGGGCTCCTTCAATGCTTCAACAGTTCACAACCGTTTCAGGCTTTACTTGCTGCTAGTGCAGAGCCTCAAGGCCAGAGGTGAGGACGGAGGGCCGCTTCCAGTATTTCCTGGGCCTGTGTGTAGCCCTGCTCATGGGCACAGTCTTCTAAAGCACCGGGAATGTACCAGAGCTTTTCGTGAGCCCCCTATGGACATCTCATTCCTAAGATTTTCTTTTTAAGTTTTTTTTCTTCCTTTTTTTTTTCTTTTCTTTCTTTTTAAGTTTTTTGGCCAACCTCTTGTTTGCCGTGACTGGTATCACTGAGACAGGCAGTCGTGATGTTAAACAATTGCTGCTGATTGTTTTCAATAGACGTGCTAAGAACAGGACTTTCGCACTGGGCAATTTTTGAGCCAGGTCAAATAAAGACAAGCCCTATGAATGAGCTTTTACTGGGGAGCTTTCAGACAAGTAAATAGCGACAATTGTCTGGAGCTCTGGTTTTTGGGGAAGCTCCAAACCTGTTCTTCCCCCTCCCATGACTACTAGGCTACTTGTTCAAAGCTACCACGGAGCCAGGGAGAGGGAGTGGGAATAGAGCAAGTTAAAACACAAAATTCACTATTCTTACTCTGATTCAGTCCTTTTCCTTGAATATACACTCCAAGGATTACTGCAAGCCTATGGTTAACATCCAGAGTTCTGAAAAAGTTGAGTTTAATCATTTTTGCCTTTGTTCTCATTGCTTTTAAAGAGAAGCAGATTTCTAGAGGTCCTTTACCATTACAGAAGTATTTCTTAATATAAACCTAAGTTTATATACATACTTTGTTTTAGAAAAATATGACAGAATAATCAATAAAAGACTTTCAAGCTAGACAATATTTGGTCTTAGAATCAAATTCTGGGTAAGAATTGAATAGAAAGCAAGAAAAGTTGTAAAATTTCTGACTACTGTTTTTTAAATAGCTGATAAATGGTTACAAGCTACTATGATACTGGAATTCTCTTTAAATACATTTAAATGATATTTACAATACACTGGAAATGGTATCCTCTGCATTTATTTAAACCTTTAAAAAAAAAACTGGGTATAACAACATTAAATGTGCAAGAGGAACTGTGGTTTCAAATTCTTTTAGGGGGTCACACAAGCAAAAACGTCTGACTACCACTTTGAATCAGCCTTCTGAAAAATCACACTATGATTACATCATACACACATTCGGGAAACTCAGAAACTCCCAGACTGAAGCCCCAAGTCCTCTGAGTATGGTCAAGGAGTTCCACGATTAGGCCCTAGTCTGGCCTTCCCACCTGATCACCCACCAGGCCCAAAAGTGAAGCCTCTGCTTCAGCCCTGGTCTCTTGCTGTGGCCGCGGCACAGAAAGCAGATCAAAGGAACGAGTGGACGCAGACTGAGGAAAGCTAACTGCAGCCCCCCACTGCCCCACACCACACCTCAAATTCACTACATGTTTGCGTATCATTTCTTGATTAACTAAGTATTTTTTTAAGTGAAAACTGAAAAAGTTTTCTTTCTTAAGTATTTTGAGACCCTTTTCTCTACTGCATAAAAAAAAGACCCTCTATACATAAAGGGAAGTTAATACAAAAATATTTTGTCAACTTGTTTTAATTAGTATAGGAGCTACAAATAAGCTCACTTAAGCACATCTGTCTTAACCTCCGATTTAGTTTATCCTCCCTCATGTTATTTTAGTAGCTGAGACTGCTCCAAAGTGGGTAGTAAATCGAGTACATGGCGATTACATTCAATTAAATATGTTTTTATGCTTTGAATAGGGTTTAAACACATGTTTTTACTCAGACAAGCCACTCTACACAAATAAACATGGAAGTTTTACATTAAAAAAAAGAACTCTTCAACTGTATTTAACAACTTGGGTTTTTTACATTCTCTCAATATATTGTTTATTCTCTTAGACCTACTCTTTCCTTAGTTTCAATTAAAACTCACAGTCTACCTAGCCTCAAGCTCACACTAAATTGAAAGTTACAGGCTTCTACTGTACTTATTTTTTATTTCTATTCTGGCTTTCACATTCTATTATTGGTAAAAAATCTGTATCGATAATGACTACAAGTAGAAAATTCATTTTTCCTTTTCTAACAGGGGCCATGTCAAGATCCCAAAGGACAGAGACCTAAATATGCCTGGTTTAGGCTGAATATCAGAATGAAGATAATGGTTCCATAGTTTTCCAGAATGTTTCTTAAAAATATCCAAGTTCCCCAGAATGGAAATAAGGCAATCTCTTCATCCATAGTCTACAAATATTTCCTGAGCTCATATGGGATCCTTTAGTGATCTGCCCAGGGTCATCCAGCTAGTAAGTGGCCTTTCCTCTTCACTCTTACCCATACTGCACACAGATCAATAAAGTGCATAAAGCCACCTTATAAGAAGAGGCAGTGACCAACAAGCTTTGTGTAACCATATCATAATAAGTAGTTCTGTAATTTGAAACAGTGTCTTATTCAAAATTATAGTACTTACTGTGATCTGATGACCCAAAAGCTTATTCAAAATGTTCAATACTCATATTAACACTCAGACTTACCATAAAACTAGGTATAAGGAAACCCAAATTAAAGAAGCAAGTGCTTAAACCCAATAATGATATAAAGGTTTCCTGACCCCATCTTTGCACTCTTTAAAAACAGAGATAGAGAGGGGCACCAGGGTGGCTCAGTCGGTGGAGCATCTGACTCTTGATTTCAGCTCAGGTCATGATCTTGGGGTCCTGGGATCAAGCCCTGGGTCAGGCTCTGTGCTTGGCGGGGAGTCTACTTAAGGAGTCTTCTCCATCTCCCTTTGCCCCCCACCTCACTCATCTGGGCTCTAAGATAAATAAATCTTAAAAAAAAAAAAAAAGACAATGTGATAAATATACTCTAGCTAACAGAATTGCTAAACTCAAAAAAAAAAAAAAGTCACGAGCAAAGGCTTACATTGTCATTAATGAGAACAAAGCAATTTTCCTTGGAAAGAATGTAAAGAAACACGCCATTCTATCAGTAGAGACTACTGAACTAGGCAGCAGAAAAAGCACGCAGACATTGAGAAAGAGAAGCTCAGCCTGTCTTGCCTGAACTCTGTTTGGGTCAACAGACTGGGTCAACATACCAACTCTCGAGATTATTTAAGACTAGCATATTTAAATCATAAAATCACAGCACACTGTAACAAAATTCATTTCCCTAACCTATCCATACTCCGAACTAAACTAAATCCTTATACTCCTTTGTTTTCCACGTGCCTTTTCTGCTCTGTTGAGCTCCCTGAAAAATACACTTTCCGCTCTCTTGTCTTCCCTTCAAAATAAACCTGGGAAAATGCTTTATAGAGATCCCTCCCAGCCTGGCAGTCACTCTGCTGGGATCCAAGGAGAAAAGACAAAGCCTTTGCCTGGGGGCCACACCGGTCTATTCCTGAAATGCTGCATCAGCAACAACAAGCAAGTTACCGAATCTGTTGCAACAAGGACAGACTTGTCTAAGGAGAGAGCATGTCTAAGTCTTATACATACCTCAGTAAAAATAAAAACTAGACTCGAGAATCAGTCATGTCTATGCCCTGGTCGAGCAGTTTACCACATATTCACACTCAACACGATCCGCTGCAATATAACTTATTTTCAAGACAGTATTTCATAAGATTTTTGACTGCTAAGGAAACTCAAAGTTATAGACCCCCACTGAGATATTAAGCCAGTGATGTCATTCTAACTAGACATTCACTCCTTTTCCAATTACTTCTGTGGAACAAAGATGTGATCTTATAGTATGGCCACTCTCAAAGACTCAAAACTATTAATTTCTAAACTAGAGGGAAAAAAATAATATACCATTTATAAAGTTACCAAAAATATCTGGAAATTTCTTTTTGCTACAGGAGAGTTTGTCAGAGTAAACATAATTCTATTGAAATATATAAATATATATATAAATGTATATGATTATATACTAAAGGAATTCTAAATAGTATTTCCAATCTATCAAGAGAAAAACATTTCCAATTAATTCTTTAAAAATTTTTCCAAGTCATCTTGGAAGATCACATATCTCATGGAAGATTAAAAAGTTATGACAAAAACTGATTTAGTCCAAAGGCAAAAGTTTCAAATCTGATTATCTCAAGGACAAAGTTTACGAAGTGTTTTTAAATCAACCAAATCTCAAGAGAAACAATAAATCAATATAAACATATTGATACATTTGCATGTATACATTAATACTTATACATACCAAGCATTATATGCCTATATAACTTATTTTGATAAAATCCATAATATAGTTTGATATATCCAAAATTCTTCAATGTAATTTAAAATGCAAAATCTAGGGACACCTGGGTGGCTCAGTCACTTAAGCATCTGCCTTTGGCTCAGGTCATGATCTCACGGTCCTGGGAACGAGTCCCACATTGGGCCCCTTGTTCAGTGGAGAGCCTGCTTCTCCCTATGCCTGCTGTTCCTCCTGCTTGTGCTCGCTCCCTCTCTCTCTCTCTCTGACAAAATGTTTTAAATAAAATAAAATAAAAATGCAAAATCTAAAATGGAGGTAAGGAAACAAACAAAAGCCACATGTAAGCATTTCAAATGCTTTTACAGCAACACTTAAACTCCCACTCCATAGGACCCTAGAGGCAGGTAAAGAGCAAAATGCAGAAAGGCCTGAGTGAATGAAGGTACAAGCTAAGCGAGACATGATTACAGATATGGGCGCACACACGTAAATCATGCAGCACAAGAGCCAAAAGCAAATCTCTATTAATAAAATGGTTAAAATCATAGTGGAATTTGCTGTTATGATGAAACCTGGGGACAAGATGATTCACGGATCCCAAAAGAACAATCCCCAAGTCAGCTACCTCACTCTGGTGAAAAGAACCCTGCCCGAGGCTTCACCACAGTCCTTCCTCCTCATGGGGTCAGAAAGCAGAAACTCTTAAAAGCTCCTCCCTCAAGGAGCTGGACTTGCCCTGAGAACAGCAGGCAAGCACTGCAGATTCTCCTGGAAAATGTGCACAGCACAGCTCCTAGATCTGAACGTAGAAAGAAACTAAAGGCTCCCCAATAAGGATTTTGGAAGAATAACATTAGCTGCGAACTCAAGGAGGGGAAAGCCAAGGCCTGCCTGGGTTCTTCAACAAATCAGAGTGTGCATTCAACTCGGTGGGAAGCAGCCACACTACCACAAAGGTAAGTAAGAACCAAAAATTCACCCAGAAAACACTACAACTCCCAAATCATAACCCAACAATTCGCTTTTTCAAACAGCTCTATACCTTGTTTGCAAGAGTTGGTCACAAACAATATTTCATATCATCTTTCTTTTCTACAGATAAGAACATTTGGGCTGAGGGGCACCTAGGTGGCTCTGACTCTTGATTTCGACTCAGGTCATGATCTCGGGGTCTTGAGATCTCTCTCTCTCTCTCTCTCATATATATATATATATATATATATATATATATATATATATAAATAAATAAAATCTTTAAAAACACAACATTTGCACTGAGAAAAGTTCACTGGTCTTGCAAAATGCCAGATCTCAAGTTATGACCTATGTCTGTCAAATTTCACACTCTTTGGAACAAGTGGTGAGTTTGGGAACCTCTTCCAAATCACAGCCATTTGAGAAGCACAAGGACTGATGAGATCAGCATGATGCATGGGGGTGCAAATAAATTTTGGTTTGACTCAATGCTGTATCTTCATCTTATTAACATACAAACATAATTTCAATCCAAGTGCCACAATGAGAAAAATGAGTACTTTCTTGTGACTTGGCATTTAAGTGTGTTATCACAAAGAAGTTATGGGCAATTTAGCCTTAAGAGGACTGCGTTTGAAGCTTTATTCTTGAGAAGAGGTGATAAGTAACTAATGGAGAGATAACCTTTACCTACAAGTTTCAGAGTCCTAGGCAGCTAGAATAAAAACTGCAAGGGATTTTGGAAAGGTGCAAGACGTGACAGGTGTTGAGCACTGCAGCCCAGCTGTCAAGTGGACATCAGCGGTCAGGGAAGCAGAGGGTCAGGGAAGGCAGCAGGAACTGCAACCAATTCTGTGAAAACAGAGCCTCGAAAATTAAATACAAAAAGGAAACAGAACCTCCCTACCGTAAGAGCACTGCTGTGCACTGATATCCAAGTGAACTCAGTCATTAACCTTATGCCAGGCCCACACTGCTTTTCCTGCGAGTACCGTCAAACAGGCTCCTTTCCTCAAGCTCCCTTTCTCTTGAGTTCTCTCTCTATGTGGATGTTCTGTGATCATACAAAACCGTAACATTTCTAACCAGCAAGGACACCTGAAATAAGACAAAAGATAAACAATAAACCAGGGAAAATGTACATCAAAAAAGTATCCTGAATATACAAAAACTTTGTGTAAATCAGTAAGAACGCAAATATCCCACTAGTAAAATGAACAAAAAGCATAAAGGGGAAAACAACACAAATGAGCAGTATACACATAAAGGCACTTACTCACTGACGATCTACTAAATGCAAATAAAAATAACAACGAGGGGCGCCTGGGTGGCTCAGTAGGTTAAAGCCTCTGCCTTCGGCTCAGGTCACGATCTCAGGGTCCTGGGATCAAGCCCCGCG
>CM052886.1:22401078-22447737 GCA_028534135.1 Potos flavus
CCCCCCAGGGGTCGTGCAAACAGGTAAACCCTTTCTAGAGGGCAGTTTCGCACTTTGTCTCAAAGCCTTAAAAACCACATGCCTCGGGCTCCTGGGTGGCTCAGTTGGTTAAGCGTCTGCCTTCAGCCCAGGGTCCCGGAATGGAGTCCCACATTGGGCTCCCTGCTCAGCGGGGAGTCTGCTTCTCCCTCTCCCTCTGCCTGCAGCTACCCCTGCTTGTGCTCCCTCTCTCTCTCTCTCCCTCTCACTCTCAAATATATAAATAAAATCTTAAAAAAAAAAAAAGCCTCATGACCAGTGATCCCACATCTAGGACTTCAGCCTAGAGAAGATAATCACATCCTAGTTTTGGACTATGGTCCATTAAAAACAGTGTCAGTTCAAATGTTCACAACCTCCACAATTCCAAGACCAGGAAATCCTTCCATCATAATGAGAAGGAATCAGATCAACATGAATGGAAAATGCATGAGCAAAGTGCTTTCTTAGTCAAATGTTTTGTTTCACAAATTTAATTTCAGTTCAAGTACCCAAATGATAAGCATAAGGCCTTTTAAAAGTAACTTAATCAGCCCTATTACTTCTTTGATGTTTTATACTGCATTTAAGTTCTCTACTTAAAGACGTGTTCATTATTTATACACATGCGCGGGTGTCCATCAAGATGGGCCCGATATCGCACAGGATCAAACCGTGGCATCCGGGTCAGGCACATCTCTGTAACCCAAACATACCTCTTCTGCAAAAAGGGAAAGAGGTCATATCTGGAGCTCAGTGTCCTCTTCCTCAAGGGCAGAGTGCTGACTGCTGGGAGTTGTATCCGGCTCCTAGAGAGCACTCAAGAAAGGGCAGTTGTGGTATCACCATTGTTCCAACTGCTGGAAGCGGCTGCTTCAACTTTCTGTGGATTCTGTGGGTTCTGCAGCCCCAACACACCTCGCACCCAGGAATCTTACCCAATCTGCTCTGGAAGCAAGACATTATCTGCAGACCTAACACTGAAGGCCTCATATGGCGGCACCGTATCATCACAGGGCCAACAGCCCTGCAATGTGGAAACGCCACCCACTAAGAACAGCTCCTAGGGGCTGGGAACCACCTGGAGTCCTTCTTGGAGCGGCCCCGATGTTAGATGTCCACACGTTTACCTCTTTCAGAGAAGGACACTTGCTATTTCTCAAGACCAGGCTCTCTCTGTGGCTTCTGGCAGCACCGTGTGTTCAGTAACAACCATCCCCAACCATCCCCGGCTCAGCCTCTCAGATTACAAACCCCACATGCTGCCAATCAGAAATAGCCAGAACCTGATTCTGTACATTCCCCAGCTTCCATTTCTGCCCAGACACCGAGCTTTGTCAGGCACTGAGACATAACAAGTGATGTGTCATTTTAAAAAGAAGTTGTATTACAACAGAGTTCTACTAAATATTATACTGAAATAACCACATTCCGGAGTGCTCATTTAGAAATCTTAAACAGTTTGTGATTCAGTTTCAACATCAGTGTCAAAAGACTCTCCTGAGATGCTTTTATAACTTGAAAGGACATGATCTAAAGTATCATCAAACTTATGCTTATCCCTAGGGAAAAGTCTACATTTAAATTTGGCAAATAGCTTCCTTACTTACATGAGCAATTTGATACCCTGTTAACTTTTGCCTAAACTTAATCCTTTTTCTCATTTTTTTAAAGGCATATGCTTTAAGACCATCTATTTCTAATAAATTTCCAACAAGTAAAAATTAGAAATCCTGAATTATGACACTGTCTTTTGCAATCTGACTACCTATAATTGTTATTACAGGGGTAATGTGATCTGAACTGCAAAATATTTTGAAGAAACCAAGAATGTGCCACTGTAGCCTAAAAATTATTTTCAGCTGAAGGCATCTGAGTTCCTGAAATCCCTTATCTGCCTAAAAGCAGAGCCTCTCCAAAAGAACTGACTTAAGTCTCCTCCAAGAGCAATCAGGGAAGACTGACTCCTACCACCAGAGAGAAGTCTCCACACCACACCTAAGCAGACATTGTCACAAAACTATCATCTCTCTCTATTCTCTAAGGGCCCATTTATCTTTCCAGAAAGTTATTTCTTTTCCTATAGGTCCCATTTTCCTCTCCCCTTCTCTTATTAAGAAGTCATCTGTCGGGGCACCTGGGTGGCTCAGTGGGTTAACCCCTGCCTTCAGCTCAGAGCATGATCTCAGAGTCCTGGGATCGAGCCCTGCATCGGGCTCTCTGCTCAGCCGGGAGCCTGCTTCCCACTCTCCCTCTGCCTGCCTCTTTGTCTACTTGTGATCTCTTTCTCTCTGTCAAATAAATAAAATCTTAAAAAAAAAAAAAAAAAAAAAGAAGCCATCTGTCTTCCCGTGTCTTTTCCCCTCCCCTTCTCCTGTGAAGGTGATATATAAGCCACAAATTCTAATCCCCCCCACTTTGAGTCGAATTCTTTTTCCTGTGATTAAATCTGTCTTTTATTAATTTATCTTTTGTTGGCTTAATTTGCAGACCCCAGTCATTACACCTAAGAGGATGGAGGAAAATCTTTTTCTCCTGACAACTTAAATCTACTGATTATATATGAGTGTTTATGAAAATCATGCTAACTTTATTAACTGCAGTCAAAGCAATTACATGATTAACATTTAACACTTCCTCTTTAAGTCTTCCTCTTTTCTTTAAACTTCCTCTCAATCTGTTTCTCTTAGATTGTTTTCAAGTATTATCCTCGTGAGTATAATTTAGCAGAAAGAATTTGTTTCCCTTTTCTACTTATAACAAATCAAGACATATAATAATTAAGCATTAGAAACACTACCCTTTGCCGTTTTATAAAAACACTCCAGTATGATCAAACTGAAACATCTGTTGATTAAATAAAGCAAGTTGCTATTTCACCACTGACAACTGGAAGCTTTCTAAAATATACAGAATTAAGACACACACACACACATACACAAAGTTACTTTGTACAAAACAATGAGAGCCAGTCCCAACCAGAGTTTTAAAACTGATCCAATGATGATAAAAATAGAATGACAAACCAAGAAAATTAACCCAACCTGGCACAAAGATATATATACACTTTCTACAGAGGTATGAAAAATAAACCATAGGGACAACTCTCCTCCAGAGAAAACCCCTTCTGCTCAGATGGCCCCAACCACTCCATCGGCAGTTGGTTCTCTTAAATTAACCTCAATTAGCTAACCTCCCATGGCTGAGAAAGTACAGGAATGCTGGTGCCCACAATGGAGACAGACTCTCCACAGAGCAGCCTTGGGTACTGTGCCCACTGCTTTACTGAAAAACCACAATCAAAGGTCCATGGCAGGTTGGGCCAATAATCCTTGACTAGTTGTATCAAAAGAAAAATTGCTAAAATACTATTCTATTGAAATTACAACTTTATCAGCTTGTCAGCAACCTATGATGACAAACCAAACTAAATGAATCTATGCCCTTTTTTGCAGGTGCAGCTGACCATGTATGTGCCTGCTTACAAATCCCAAGGATGGTCCTCTCTTGGGTACAAAACATCCAGATTTGACTGTCTGGCCCCATTCCCTGTCCAGCCTCCCGTCCTACCACCGCACCTGAGACCAGTCACAAACCCCTGGCAGCAACCAGAACTTAAGTCTCTTTCTTTGCTTTCAGAGCGAACTGCTTCTTTTCCTGCAAGACTCAGCTCAAATATCCTCTCCTCCAGGAAACGTCATTTTCTCCACTGGGCATCCACAGCACATTATCATGGCTCGTGGTGTTCACGTGTCTCTGTCCCAACATCACCATGAACCTGTAGTAATGTAGATTCTGATGCGTTCAATTACAATTCAACACTAAACTTCCAATTATAGAAGAGACAATAGGCACATAATAAATGTTTAGACAATGGATGTGTACACAGATGAACAAAACAATGACTAAGCAAACAAATAAACACTCGAACTAATGAACTTTCTAGTTGAGGACTGGAGAGAGAGGATATTAATATTAATATGTTAGCAATATTAAGCCCTGGCTGTTCCCCAAAGAATACCCTGAGCTCCGTACCTCCTTTCAGCTACTCTTCAACTCCACATATTTATTTCACTTCTCCATATCATAATAATACAACCCTATCTTTTTTTTTTTTAAGATTTATTTATTTGTGGGGTGGGGGAGGCAGAGAGGGAGAGAGAATCTCCAGCAGACTCCCTGCTGAGTGCAGAGTCTGACATCGAGCTTGATCTCACAACCCATGAGATCATGACCTGAGGCGAAACCAAGAGTCAGAGACTTAAGTGGCTGAGCCACCCAGGGGCCCCACAATCCCCATCTTTAATCCAAATTTTTATCACTTCAGAAGCTCCGGCTCTTTATTTCTAAGCTACCCATGTGTAGTGTACATGTAATGACCTATTTGTACTGGTTTCTATAAAGGCTCCCAAGAAGATCATAAGCCCCTTGGGCCCATTTCTTTTGTCCTTGTAATCCGAGAGCCCAACACAGTGCCTGACAAATAGCAGGCACTCAATACATGAGATGAATAAATAAGTGAAGAAAGGAGGATATAACAATTTTCACATTTTGCTTTTTATTTTTTTCTTTCTTTTTTTCTTTTCTGCTAAATCATCTGATTTTTCCAGGTAAACTATAATCAGAGAGAGATGATGAGGGAAGAACAGATCATTTGTAATCAAATCGGTGCTTGAATAACAACCTGTATGAAATCAGTCTTTTCTTATATTAATATTCACAGACCCTTCACCACCATCTTATTGTCTCCTGGTGTCTGTTCTCAATGCAGAATAGTTTTAAAAGTCTTGTAATTGAATAAAGTTGAAAAAAATCACAAAACTTCTAAAGCTATTACTAATAGTGCCCATATCTGCTAGGCCCTGAGCCAAGATCTTTAATACAGTTTTTTTCATCTTCAGAAATACTCTAAAGGGTTGTGTTTAGAAAATGGAGTCTGAGAAAGGTTACATAACTTGCCCCAAAGTCACTTTGCTAGTAAACTGGGGCACCTAAGGTTTGCACCCATGACTGTTCAGACCACATGCTCACATGCTTACTAACTAAAACTTTAAAAATCTTAGGCCTTATTTCTTAAGATTAGAATAATGGTGCAGACAGAATTTCAAAAGCCTATGTTTTCATCTCCACTATTACCAACTGCTAAAATACCACTCACCATTATTAGATATCTTGTTGAATCCTTGTTAGCCACCAAATCACTAAAGAGCACATAAGTCCCCAAAAGAAAGAAATGCAGCTTTGGAAAGTCCCCTCAAGTGCGGTAGCCTCGTTTCCCGCTCTTGAGCCTACTGGGGCCTCTTCCTGCTGAGACAGTCGGGCATACCAGCGATTCTCCAGCGTGCCTTTAAAACAACAGGAACTAGAGCCTAGTGAGGCTATGGGGAAAGGACACTCTGACCACAGTGGGGTCAAACTGCTACAACTTTTCTATGAGACGATCTGTCAGCATGTATTAAGTAATTAAAAAAAAAATGCCTATCCTTTGACACAGCAAGTCCACAGGTATGAATTTACCCTAAGCAAGTAATTGAGTAATGCCTACAGATGTATAAATAAGAACCTAAAGGTCAGACAATAGAATGATCAAATTATCCAAGATGCAAACATATGATGGCATGTTATGCAGTCATTAAAATGGTGATGCACCTGTGTATTTACCGCTGCTAAAATGTCTACAAAATACTGTATATGTAAAACACAGATTATAAAATATCTGATCCTTTTTGAAAACTGTATACATACTTTTGAAAATCATAAGAGAAAAAATTAAAAGTGTCCAAGAATATGCATCAAAATAGCAACAATGGTGATCTAAGTGGTAGGATTATGTGCCTGACTAGAAAATCAAAGAGAACTTCACCTATCTTCTTTATTTTTTTAATGGCCATTTTATTACTGTTAAATAATGAAATAACAAAACATTTTTAACTAAATCAATCCCTTAAAAATGCCAAAGACCTCATGAGCAAAATCAATCAGAACAGGTTTGTTTTTTTTTTTTTACCCTAAGTTTTCCTTTTGATGCCTTCAAGTTTTTTAAATTGTTCATAGCTAAGCCTGGGGTGAATTCATAGGAGGATTAAGCTGCAAGAGACTGCCCAGTTTTATCTCCTGTTTTCAATTCTCTATGGAATGATATATATTCTTGGACTTACAGGAAAACTGACATTGAGGGTTTAGTTTCTAGAATTTAAACTCGGGTCCTCTAACAAGAAGGAAAGAGTAAGGACTGTCCACAAAACTCCATTAGCAGAACACAGAATAGTTCTTAAAAGTGTACAAGATGAATCTTTGATGGATGAGGCAATATTTTCTACCAATGCCCATTACAAAGGTGGATTTTAAAAGACAAGGTCCAAAAGTAGCAGATATTTTTAAAGACCTGATGAAATTAATTTCTAAATAAGGCAAGAAAATGTCTTCCAAGATGACAACTGCACTCAACGTATCATAGACCTGCAATAAATACTCCTTGATTTGAAAATAAACAGCAGGCAAACACTCATTTTTCTTCTGATAATTTATTTTTTTTTTTTTAAAGATTTTATTTATTTTTATTTGACACAGAGAGAGATCACAAGTAGGCAGAGAGGCAGGCAGAGAGAAATGAGGAAGCAGGCTCCCTGCTGAGCAGAGAGCCTGATGCAGGGCTCGATCCCAGGACCCTGAGATCACGACCTGAGCCGAAGGCAGAGGCTTTAACCCACTGAGCCACCCAGGCGCCCCGATAATTTATTTTTTGTGTGTGAATTTTTTTTTTAAGATTTTATTTATTTATTTGACAGAGACACAGCGAGAGAGGGAACACAAGCAGGGGGAGTAGGAGAGGGAGAAGCAAGCTTCCTACAGAGCAGGAAGCCTGATGAGGCGCTCGATCCCAGGACTCTGGGATCAGGACCTGGGCTGAAGGCAGACGCTTAATGACTGAGCCACCCAGGCGCCCCTAGATAATTTAAATGTAATAAGAATTCAAGTAAACACCTAAAAAGAGAAACTATTTAAAATCTACTACAAACCTGGGGTTATACAAAATGTGTTCACTGGCCTAACTATGCAGAAAAGCACAAATCTTGTTTATAGGGTTCCAAAAACCTACTTGTAAAGATGTATGGAATGCGGAACACATTTCCCATCAAAACAATGTCAGACTGGTAGTAAACTCCCAGCCTGATCCATAAAGGGGAGTGAGAACTATTTATTCCACACCTGTGTCTTGGGTGAATGGCACTAGTGGTCTAAGTGAAGAAACAGATAATGCTAGGGCAATTAAAAGAGATTCCCTCGGAACAGAAAGCTCTCAGCTGGGTCCAGAGGCTCTCCAGCTGAGATGCCACTGCCCAGGTCATATACCTTCTTTCTGGGGGCAGCCCACGTCCAAATGACCATTTAACAGGGGATGGTGAGTTTAAAGGCCCTGCCACCATGCCTCAAGGTGAAATAACTCTGCAGGACCATCCTAGCTCGAGGTCTCAGCTGCAACTGCACCGCAGTTCAGCTCCTCCCTCTGTTCAATCCGGCTTCCCTCACTGCCCAGCTAGTGCATTTCCAATAAATTCCTACACGTAAAATCTCTGTTTCAAAGACTATTTCCAGAATCTGCCAAATAACACTTAGTAAGCTCATATTATAAGTCAAACACTGTATATGTGTATATAAGTAATATGTCTGTAATATATGTGATAGATCTTACTGTATATGTATGGGTAGGTACTATAATCTTATTTTAAATATGCAGAAATTGAGTCTCAGAGAAGTCAAATGACTTGTCTGAGATGATACGGCAAAAAATTTGAGGAGCCAGGATGGGAATCTACGCCTACCAAATGCACAACCAATCACTATGTAAACTAGCTCCATTTCCTATAAAGTGTTATTGAATGGATTAAAGGCAGATTCAGCTACCCAGGGGTTCTGGACGCAGTCAGGAATGAGTGGAGTGATGAACCACGGTCATCCATAAAACAGGAATTAATAAAAAGATTTGGGATCCAGGCCCACTGAAAACTAGATACTATGATCAAGGGTTCATATTTTTTTAGGCCTTAAGCAAAAAAGCAGTGGCCTAATAGAACCAGAATTCCAGAATGAAACTGCATAGTTATAATCTGTATGATTACTAGATCCTAAAAATAATGATTGGCAAATCTTGTCCACCTACAATCAAAATACTACAATATGTGCACAGATGTTTACTATGTAGGAACAGGATGGCACTTCATCTTTTACTCCAATTCCTACTAAAAGCTTCATAAACCAGTATCTAAAAATGTACTAATAAACTTATTAGGAGTATAAAGTTCTTACAATTAATACTCATCTTACTCAAGATGCACAACTGCAACCAGTTCAACTTCTTCACCTACAATCATACCATAGCTTCCCCAGCTTTCCCTAACTAGCAGTCTTCTTTTATAGAATAAGCATCTATTTATACCTACAGACAAGCAGTGAACAACTAAGAACTAATATTACCCTTTCCTGGTGGCCATAATGCCCAAGAACTACAAGACATAAAACAGTTCCATAAACTCCAAACAAGTACAAACTACAACTACTATTAACTTCATGAAATTGGCATGCTCGCATATGTAGATCACAACTGAGTTGCACAGTGAGAACAAACGCTTTAAAATTTTAACAGAATTCAGATTACATTCTTAGAATTATTTGATTTATAATATTCATAACTGCAAAATCTAATGTCACCAGTTAAATGAAAAAAAAAAAATTGAAATATACTTAGAAATACTATACTAGGGTGGCTCAGTAACTTAAGCAGTTAAGCATCTGCCTTCCGCCCAGGTCATGATCTTGCCGTCTGGGAACAAACCATCTGGGATTGAATCCCATGTTGTCAGGCTCCCTGCTTAGTGGAGAGTCTGCTTCTCCCTCTCCTTCTGACCCTCCCCCTTCTACCCCGCTCATGTTCTCTCTCTCTCTCTCTCAAGTAAATAATCTTTAAAATAAATAAATTAATTAATTAAAAAACTGAGGCCTCCGGGTGGCTCAGTAGGTTAAGCGTCTGCCTTCGGCTCAGGTCATGATCCCAGAGTCCTGGGTTCGAGCCCCGCATCGGGCTCCCTGCTCTATGCAGAGCCTGCTGTCCCTCTGCCTGTGCTTTCCTTGCTTGTACTCTCTCTGTCAAATACATAAATAAGATCTTAAAAAAAAAAAAAAGATTGGACTCCCTGCTCAGCGGGGTGTCTGCTTCTCCCTCTCCCTCTGGTGTTCTCCGTGCTCATTCTCTCTTACTCTCTCTCAATAAATAAATAAATCTTAAAAAAAAAAAGAAAGAAATGCTATACTAGTCCAACTGATGTCATTCTAAAATTCAAAAATAATTGGGCCTTGTCAGATGATTCTTAAGAATCTGCATACCTGCTGCCCCTTCCTTTAAACTTCACCCATGCCACCTCTCCCACCCCAACATTATAAAGCACAGCTTTACATGGCGCAAAAAAAAAAAAAAAAAAAAGCATTTGTAATTTCCTTACTTATCAATTTTGCACACAGGAGGCCTTAGCATCCATGTTCAGGTATCAACTGCGGTGAGTTCTTCAAATTAAGGTGGATCATTCACTGAGACTTCATACCATGTTAGAACCAAATGTGGCATCATAAAATACAGCTCACGGATCAGTTTGTACTTTCTCTAACCCTGACTATGGCAATGTTTGGCCCATTTCCTCCCTTTTACCCCATTCATTTCATAAAACAAGCTCCAAATCAGATACACAGCTTCACACGGACATATACAGAACTGCTAAATATACCTGAGTTTGTCATTTCAGAGGAAATAATAGGGACACCATAACCAGCCTGAAGTTTACAAAGGAGGAGGTATCACTAGCCTAAGAAAAAAATTTCTTCACACCACCTTAAAGTGGTCTAATCTTTTTTTAAGATTTTTTATTTCAATTAATTCACAGAGTGTATTATTAGTTTCAGAGATAGAATTCTGTGAAAGTAGTCTAATCTTTTGGACAAAAAGGGAACAGACAACTTGAAGCTTCCATACAGACAAAAAAAAAAGGGTAAGCCAGACCACCACCAGACCTGGAATGCAAGCTCCCTGAGGACCAGGATGTCCTCTCTTGATTACCACTGTACCCTTTAATACTTGGCACAGTAGTGGTAACACTGTAAGTGTTTAGTATTTTTTGAAGGAGTGAATGACAGCTATCATTCATTGATCACTTTACTTGAGGAACTTTACTAAGCATGTTAGAAACGTAACAAGACTTTAAATGAGAACTGTGAACTGGGCAAGAAAGTGACACTCCAAACCTCACAATAACCCTATGAGGGAGCCAATGCAATATATATAATAAAATATATATATATGTGTATATATATATATATTTTTTTTTTTTCAATTTTAAAGGCGAGGAAATCAAGTCTGAGAAAGACCGACCTTCCCAAGAAGGCAGAGCTCCAAAGGGCTGAGCCAAAGTCTGTCTTCCTTCCCTTCCGCCACATCAGTACCAAAATGAAGTGCAGAGCTTGAAAAACAAAAGAACATGGAAAGACAGCCTGGCCAAAAACTTCATTATCACACATTCAAAACCAGGATGTCTGCTCCTGGAAAAAAGAAAAACCTTCTTATTTCAATATTGCAGAGACACAGCCAATGAGGCCTATAGTTCTGTTCTTAACAGGCTACACTTCAATCTTCTATGTTCAGAGCACTGTGGGGTTCTCCTAAGTGCAGGTGCCCGTTTAAAAAGTGACTGATCTGCATAAAGATGGCTTCAAAAGCTGAGAAACTACAAGTTAAAAGCCAGATATAAAGATCCTAATCTCCCTTCATTAAATTATACTTCTATTCCCTTCCCTGAAAAACTGCCTGACCAGAGGAATTCAAAGAACTGTCCAAGTAAGTAAAAAGTGTTTGCCCGGCACCCTGTAACGAAAACCATGCCTGTGTAATGACAACGGCAAACCTGTCACATCTTCACTCTTCCCTAAGGACCCCTCCAAAGGTGCATTCAGGCACTGCCTAAGATTGGTAGGCTTCCTTCTAAAACCGTGAAACAAAATCATATAGAGGATGATTTTGTTTTTAACTCGGGTCTGAGAACGGAAGTCAAGTTCAGATTCTCTTCCTTCCTCAAGCAAGAGAATTAAAGAGCGCGCGCGCACAAGCGCACACACACACACACACACACACACACACACACGCCCTATAGTAAAAATGTCTCGAGGCCTCTTCACCTGTGGCAATTGCCGCAGCAAGCCCGGATCTGCAGGGATTTAAGGCTCTTCCTCACACGGCAGGAAAGACGGGGAGGTGAGGGGGACACAGGGAAGAATGAACTGGTGTCTAAGTTTCCAATCGGATCCTTCTTTTCAACTTGCGCAGCTCTTTCCTTCACCCCCTTGCCCCACGGCCCGGGGCACACACTCGGCCCCGCCAGGACCCGCAGGGCCCGAGGGGAGCACGGCCGCCGCTGAGCACCCGGGCGCCGCTCGGAGTCGCAGGCGCAGCCGACCCTGGGCGCGCGACCTGGGAGCGGCGTAGACCCCAGAAAGGGGCCGCGGATCCGTCGACGCCGCCAGGCGTGGGGACCGGGAAGGGGCAGCCGCCGCGGGGCGGAGAGGCGGGGTGAGCACTTCCTGACTCTCGCATTGTCCACGCACCGCCCGCGCCACCCCGGGCCCTGCCACCGCGCCGTCCCCGTCGGGGAGGAAGTTGGCGCTCGCCCCGCCAGCCCCGTCTTACCGTTCTTGGCGTCGCCCGCAGCTGCAGCCCCCGCGGCGGCCGCGGCGTTGGCGGCGCCAGTCCCCGCGCCTCCGGTGCCCGCCGCGCCTCCGGTGCCCGGCGCTCCAGCCGCCGCCGCTCCGCAGCCGGCCGCCGCCGCCAGGCCCCCCCCGGCCGCCGCGCCCGCCGCGCCCGCCGCTGCCAGGGCCCCGGCTCCATTTTCCTGCTCGTCCCCGCTGCTGTTGGCGCGCTTGTTTTTGCGGCCGCCTTTGCTGTTTTTGGGGTTGGGCATCTCGCGAGCGTCCAGGTGCCCGGCGTCAGCGAAGGCGGCTCCCCGCCGCACGGCCGCTCCCGGCCCGCGCGGAGCCGGCTCCGGGAGGCAGAGAATGGAGGGCGCGGGCCGGCGGCTCCTCCCGCGCCCGTCTAGCCGCGCGGCCCGCGCCGCGCCATCCCGGCCGCCGCGCCCTCTCCGGCTTCCTGGAGCCGGCGCGCGGCCACCCGAGGCTCGCAGCCGCGCGAGCGCCGCGGGCTCGGGACGCGAGCGAGACGCTCCCGAGCCGGAGGGAAAAGGCGGGTCTCCGGCTTGTTTTGATTCGGCTTCGCTGACACGCTCTGGCCCCGCCCCCGCCCGTGACGACACTGGGGATTCGGCCTGGCCGCGCCCACCAGGTGACCTCACAGCGGACTGGCCCTCCCGCGTGACGTCACGCTCGCGCTGAGCCTGCCACTTTCGAGTGACGTCATCCTGGCGCCCTCACCGCAGGCTCGCGGAGCTGCTGGGCGTCTGCAAAGGGAGCTTCGTGAAGTGGCCCCCTAAGCCAATCCGGTGACGTCTCAAGTAGTTATTCGGTCGCCTCCTGACCTTCATGTGATGGAGGCTTAGAACAATATGCTCCGGAAAAATAGGCGGGTGACTAGAACAAGAAGTGAAAACAAAGGATTTTGGATTAGTAATCCATCAAAACACCTAACCCTTCAACATCAGTTTTAGGTTCAGTAATTACAGAAATAAGATCGAGTTCCCAGACAAGGGGAATGAGCAGCAGAGTCCCTGAATGAGCAGCCGGCACAGTGTGATGGTGAGAGTAGTTCATACAAATAGGACCCACCATCCAGGGATAAAACTAAACGTTGCCTGTGATCACGAAGCGGGTGGGGGAAAAACCCAACCTCCATGGATGGGGCTGAGCTGCCCTGAAAGAGAGATGGCTGCGTTGTGAGCAGGCTAAGGTTAGAAGGTGACACCTGTGAAGAGACGCAGTGACATGAGGGCAGGAGACAGACCCATGGGGAGAGTTTTACATGGGCTCCCATTTCTGCAACTTTATTGTCTTTTCACACACCAGCTCCTTCCCAAACCTCAGGTCCCAAATCAAACACATTTCCTTCAGGATGTTATAACAGAAACACCTTCCCGGAGGAGCTATCAGAAGTATCACTGTTTGTCTCATCCATCTCTCATTAAGTTGTCAATGTACATGTTTACTTATTTCCTATCTATCCCCTTCTCACTCACATGAAAGCTCCACAGGTGGTAGATTTTCTCAGTCTTGGACACCTCAGGGAACAACAGCTAGCTTGTATTCGTTGAGTGTATAAATTAGGTTCTTTTTCCCATGAACTATGAAGGAAAACTATTTTAGCTGACAATTTACAGTTTTTCCCTCCTATAGTGTAATCTTCTTTAATTAACCCAGCTCTTCAGTAAAGACTCAGTGGCTGTGTTGGAAGGCATAAAGAGACAGCCAGGGAAGCACAAGGAAGAGACCCCTCCCCCTGCTCCTCACCTAATGGAGGGATTCTGACTGGGAGCAGAGACCATAGCAGAGCTCGGAGCTACAAGGAGGAACGCTGGGTACTTAGGAGCAATTGCTGGTTAGACTTTTCAGCAGGAAAATGATGAATCATTTAATTCCCTAGTATATATTGATGGTTACATTAGATACTTCGTGCCTATATTTTCACATCTATTTTTACCCCACCCTGACTTCCTCTAAGCACTAGAAGAGGAGGGATTGAGTCTCTTTCTACCTAACTCTGCAGAGTCTAGCAGAAAGCCTGATCCACAGAAAGAAGTCAGTAAAAATCTGTTGAATGAAGGATGCTGAATGCATTCTTCTTCTGGCTACATTTTTCTGAACCTCGAAGTCTCAACTAAACCATCAATTATCTAGGAAGTCTCCTCTGAATAGCCCAAGGCTAGATTTGCTCCCTGTGCTCCCTGTATCTTTTTTTTTTTTTTTTTAAGATTTTATTTATTTACTTGACATAGAGAGCACAAGCAGGCGGAGTAGCAGGTAGAGGGAGAGGGAGAAGCAGGCTCCCTGCTGAACAGGGAGCCTGATGCGGGACTCGATCCAGGACTCTGGGACCATGACTCAAGCCAAAGGCAGTTGCCTAACCAACTGAGCCACCCAGGCACCCTCCCTGTATCTTCTGCACCAAAACAGATTGCACACAAAGATACTGAAAATGCCTGTTTACTCATCTGTCTGGGCCCCCACTGGACTACCAGCCCTGCGATGGCGGAAATTGTGTCTGTCTTAGTCATCGCTATATCCTTGGTGCCTAATGCAGTGCATGGTACACAGCAAGTATTTATTAAATGCATGACAAGTGCATGAATAAATGAATGGACAAATGCTTTGAAGGTATATGCAGCAGGATTTGATCACCACCTGGACCTGTGAAGTCAAAAAATTCTGAAAACTGGAGGAAATGCTGCCAGTGGTTAATTAAATGGAGACTTCGGGAGGGAGGACGGAGGAGCTGGGGATAAAGATAATGAGTTAATGTGGCCAGTTCGGACTTAGCTTAATTTCATTACTAGGATCCTTCACTGAAGGCGGCTGAACGATCTCAGTATTTTGGTGACCTTGGCTTTGGCCTTTCTTTTTTTCTTTTTTTTTTCTTTATCCTTTTTTTATGTTAGAATACAAGAAGTTTTATGTTAGAATACAAGAAAATTGAGATAACTATTTTCTTGAATAAGCGCATTGCTGTCATGCCATATTGGATCAGAGTAAGTAAGCATGTTCCCTGCAGACAGATATTCACACCAGCTGCCTTCCACCTCTACATAACTGAGACTTAAGAATTGGAAGCTTTCCCACAAAAATATCATAATTGGCTCAAAGCACAGAGTCATCCTGCCAGTTGTTGTTCTCGTTCATTGTGTAAGCCACCTCCTTCTCATTCAAACTAAAACAAAATCAAAAGGAGGAAGGAGACGCTGGGCCACTTCTTCCATGCTTAACCTTGCTCATCTATTTTTAACCTTAGTCAAATTTGATGCAGAGGCCACAGTTGCAATTTTACTGCTGGAAAAAAAGTACTAAAATGAAGATATTAGGAACAAAATTTTTAAATAAGGTTAAGGATTCCATTTCCTACTTCCATACAACGTGGAATTTCCTTGGAATCCTAGCCCTTTTATCTTTCTCTTTTCACACCATTACTGAAGGAGAGAGAAAGGGAGAAAGCCTGTCTAAAGAGCAAAAGATGGATGGTGACACAAAGCCCTCCTGTCAGATGCTTCTAGAAGGAAATATGAAAAGCTCTAGGAAACCGTGGGAGCCCCTATGCTGCGTACATCCACACTTGGCTTCCCTTTTTTAATTTCTCTGATCAACCATGCACACTGAAATAAATTTCAAAAAAAAAAAAAATATCTATACCCAAGGTTTCCTTCTGCCAAAGTTCATCACCCACTCCATACCCAGGTCTTTGCAAAACTGAGTAAAACACAGCAACAATCCAAGTCACCAAAGGTAAACAATTTATACCTCTGAGAAAAGGGACAAGCCAATCTTCAGGGCTGGATCAGAGTAAGTGGTCATTGTTTCAGTGTTCTTGTTCTGTTTGCATTTTTGCTTGATATGTGTACCTGTCTTCTAGACTTTTAAGGTCAACTAAGTCCTTTGGGCTAGAATTAGCCTGATCTGCTAAAGTCACTTCAAGTAAACATATCTTGAACAATGCCTATTATCTCTACGCACCAGTTTCTTCTTCTAGAATAGCCTCTCCTATGCCCAGAGGTTTATTTTGAGGAATGGTAATAATTCTGATTATAAAGAATTTTGACAAAAGGGAATACTAATGCAAACAATAGTATGAATTATTAAATGCCATAGATCTGCTCTCCTATTAAACTATTCCCAATCATCAATAGTAACAATTTTCTCAAATATGTATCCTCATAATCTGTTTCCAGGCCTTTAGTTTGACTTTTATATTATTTTCATAATCTACAAAAGCAGTCATATAGAAGATCAGAATTCTGTTCTTCAATGATCCCTGAACTTGCGGCTTACTCTAACCTCAGTGCTTTCTTTGCTCATACTATTATCCCAACTCAGCATCAGCACTATCGTGGATCCCAAGAATTTAAATAGGACACTTCTTTCAAGAGATAGATCAATTATCTTTTCCAGGACAGACATCCCTGGACTCATACCATTCAATACTCTTTTACTTTACACCCGTGTGCTCACCACCTGGCTATACCAATGTTTTCCAAAATGGGGGTCATATTCTCTTAGCAGGTTGTGAGATCAGTTCAGAGGGTTTCCACCAGCAATTTTTGAAAACTGGAACAGAAGAGGAAACTTAAGAATATATATCCCATATAGAAATTAAGTATTGTTTTGTAAAACATAATATTTTTGTAAAATTTAGTTTACGTGCACACATGCAAATATGTATATGCATACAAAATCATGTTGTATAGTGCATTTATTATTGTGGTTGCAAGCCAAAAACATCTGGAAGCCACTTGCCATACCATACCATTAGGTATTTGATTTATATGAGCTATCTTTCCGTGGTTTTCTCACCTAAGGAAGAGCGTTTTCTCTCTTCAAGTATGTATTAAATTCTGCAAAGACAGACATCGTATCTTTTATATTTTATATTTCTTCCAATGAAGCTACTATCATCAAGATTGTTTTGCTTGCATGTTCGATACATACTCATATATTGTGTTTTAGTGTAAAAACTCACCAAACTCAAAAACCTGAAATTCTATTGGTGAAGAGTAGGGATGTACAACAAAACAACAAACACAAAAGATGGGCAGCTGGGTGGCTCAGTCGGTTGAGCTTCTGCTTTCAGCTCAGGTCATGATCCTAGGGTTCTGGGACTGAGCCCCGCATTGGGCTCCCTGCTCAGCAGGGAGTCTGCTTCTCCCTCTGCCCTTCCCCGCTGCTCGTGCACTCTCTCTCTCAAAAATAAATAAATAAAATCCTTAAAACACACGCATATACGCACACACAAAGGAAAAAATAAAAATCAACTATTAACCTGAAACAAAGAAAACAAAAAAGATGAGTAAGTTGTGTTTTGTTTTGCTTTGGTTCCTTTATTTTGGAGGGGGAATAGTCTCCTCAGATCCCCAGAAGACAGAGGGGTTAATAAAGGCTAAATTATTAAAGAAGTTTTCATGGGGAAGCCATGAAAGTCTTTTAAAAAGGCATGAGAGCAGGGGCACCTGGCTGGTTCAGTTGGAAGACTATGTGACTCTTGATCTCAGGGATCGTGAGTTTGAGCCCCACGTTGGGTATAGAGATTACTAAAAAATAAATAAACAAACTTAAAACATAAATTAATTAGTAATAAAGGGATAGGAAAGCACGAATGAGTACAGTGCCCACGGAGGGAAGAAAGGAAGCCATAGAGACTCTGGTGTTCTTGGGTACAGTTGGAAAGCAGATCACAATGGGCACAATGCAGCAATAGACATACAGCTGGTTATACTCCAGACCTTGATAACTGGCGCAGAAGCTAGAACTCACCCTCCCTCTCTCCCTCTCTTGCTTTCTTTTTCCTGATAGTACTTAATTACTCTAGTACATATTTTTAATTTTTATTATTATATGGTATATTTTATTTTTACATTTATTTACTTTGTTACTTTCTGTCCTTCCTCACTAGAATGGAAGTTTCAAGAGAGTGAGGATTTCTCCATGGAATCCTCAGTGCAGGGGCCCCTGGCTGGCTCAGTTGGTGGAGCATGAGACTCTTGGTCTCCTGGTTGTGAGTTTGAGCCCCATGCTGGGTGTGGGGATTACTTAAAAATAAAATCTTAAAAAAAAAAAAAAAAAAAAATCCTTAGTGTCTAAATCAGCACCTAACACATAGTGTTTAATTCATAGCTGTGGAATAAAAGAACACATAGAAGAACACCTGAAATAAATAATCCAAACTGGGTGCCTGCGTGGCTCAATGGGTTAAAGCCTCTGCTTTCAGCTTAGGTCATGATCCCAGGGTCCTCGGATCAAGCCCCGCGTGGGGCTCTGTGCGCGGCAGGGGGCCTGCTTCCCCCTCTCTCTCTGCCTGCGTCTCTGCCTACTTGTGATCTCTCTCTCTCTCTCTATCAAATAAATAAATAAACTCTTTAAAAATAAATAAATGAATAATCCAAACCGACCTCAGAAAAAAAAGGGGGGGTGGGAGCCTTCTAAACCAACATTACTATGCTCTTGGTAGACATAATATCCTTCCCCAGTAGCGAAAATATTTAAACCAAAACAGGCAGCTCTGTTTGAGGCAAGCTTTTACAGCAAGGAACCCTGTCATCAATAGCTTCTTCAGCAATAGCTTCTTCCGCAATCGCGGTGACCAGGCAACTATCAATTTCTACACCTTGTATTTCTGATATCTCTCCTGGAAGTAGCACTGAAAATTCAGATTTGTATCACCCATATTTCATCTTCAGGATCCTCCACGTTTTTTCCCAATTAAATCAGTATTTTTCTATGCTGTCATTCAAAAGCACAATTTAACCACAGTGCGTTAGTCCTTCTTTTGGGTATTTGCAAGGTTTGACTTGAATAATACAACACTGGCCCTCTCTAAATACCTCTTTTAGGGTGCCTGGGTGGTTCAGTTGGTTAAGCAACTGCCTTCCCCTCAAGTCATGATCCCGGAGTCCCAGGATTGAGTCCACATCGGGTTCCCTGCCTGGCAGAGAGTCTGCTTCTCCCTCCGCCTGCCCCTCCCCCTTATCACGCGGGCCTTCTCTCTCTCTCTCCCTTTCTCTCTCTCTCTCTCATTCTCTCTCTCTCTAATAAATAAAAAAAATATTTTTAAAAAAATCCCTCTTTTAATTCTGCACTAATTATCTATTGCTGCCAAACAAATTAGCCTACAATCTGGCAGCTCGGAACAACACACGTGTACTATCTCACAATTTCTGTGTCAGGAATCTAGGCATGGCTTAGCTGGGTCCTCAGGCTCAGGATATCTGTAAGACTGCAGTCCTGTCGAAACTCAGCTCAGGGAGACTCCATTTCCAGACTCACTCCTGAGGTTGTTGGCAGGATTCAGTTCCCCACCGTAGCTGGCCAGAGGCCTCCCTCAGTTCCTTATCATCTAAGCCTCTGCATAAGCAGCTGGCTTCATCCAAGTGAGCAAGAGAAGGGTAAGCAAGACAGAAGACAGTCTCTTTTGTAACCTAATCTCAGAAGCAAGAAGCAAGAAGCCAATCACCAGGTTCAGCCCACGCTCAAAGGGAGGGGGTTTTACAAGGGCATAAATACCAGGGGACCGGGATCAGCGAAATCCATCTTAGAAGCTGCCTACCACAACTAGGTTAGTATATTGCTTGCAATCCAAATTCTAATTCCTAAGGGCTTCAGATTTAGTTTATAAAGGGTGGATTGTGGTAATCATTTCACAGTATATACATATGTCAAAACATTGGTCTTTGTACATTGTAAATATATACAATTTTTATTTGCTAATAAGACAAGAAGAGAGAAAAGGTATGAACTTATTCTGGTTCTTCCTTTTTAAATTACGGTTTCAACTAATTAATCTTTGGTGATCTTGGATGAGTCAATTTCATACATCTAAAATAACTTCTGCAAAATAATCTTTATTTACACTCTTTCAGTCCTCTGTATTCAAAACACTACTGATGCATGGAACGAACCCAACAGTAGAGTACATTATTGGACTGAGGGCCGGCTTCACAGACACCTATTTTTTAAGTACTAAGGCTACATTCTGCCTGTTTGTTGAGTTAATTTTGATTGAGCTTGAATAGAATTCTTTCAAGATTCCTCCTCCTCCTTTATTTCCACTTAGAACAAGTTCTACCAAGAGTGCCCTGAAGAACACTAGTTATGTAAGACCTGCCTCTATTTCTGTGGCTAAATAAGTCTAGGAAACACTGTATACTTTATTGGTCATAATATACATGACTAAAGTGAAGACCCTAAAAAATCCAGCAATAAAGAAACCTGCCTACTCTCAATTTAGCATTTCCCAAGCTTATACAACCTATAGATCCTTTTACATGCAATACGCACTAACATCCTGTGAAACTAGAGTTCTGCTAACTACTTTTTTTGGGAAAGAGTGCCTTAGAGCAAAAAATACCAACTTCTATCTTTAGCATTCAGGTGAGTTGATGCACTGGTGAAAATTCAAGTGAAAAGATAGGTGCTGGATCCTTCTCATAAACAACCAGTTGTTTAGAAAATGTCTTGAGAGATATCTTTAAAACTCTGTAGTCTCCGATGGTTATAATGATATAAATGCATTGAGTACTAATGTAAAACAGCTGAACACTCACAATACTGCTTCCATTTTCAGAAACGTCAACAATGTTATCATTGTTCCATCGAAGAACAAAAATTTATGTCAACAACCTAGTAAGGACTACTTTTTTTTTTTAATGGAAAGACATCATTACCAATATTTTAACCAGAGAAGCAACTTCCAACTTTTGTTATAAGTCTTTGATGTAACAAATACTATAGAATCTAAAAATATATTGCTTTGTACTCTCTCTATACAATGAGGTTCTTTTCTTTACCATCACGTGAATAATCAGTTGGTCTAGTAATAAGGGTTGTTATGTCTGTTTCTGGAGTTAATTTTGATTGATATTCAATAGAATTCTCTCTCAAAATTTCCCTTCCTTCTGCAGAATATTCATACTGAATCCTTGAATGCAAATATGGTACTGCACGGATTAGAGATGGCCACAAGTTGGTTACTCCTCTCTCCAACATATGGAGTCGATTTTCCCTCCCCTTGAATCTGATCTGGCCTTGGGACTTGCTTTGATCAACTAGAAATACAGGATGGTTCCCATCCCTTTAGCTTTTGCTCATATTCTCTTAAAGCCAGCCATCATGCTGTGGAATGATGACAGGCCAAATGGAGGAAGTGACAAAGACTCTCTCCTTGACCCAAACTTGCAGCAGGCTCCTCTGGGTCCTCTTTTTGAAGAGGTCCTAGCCCTGGGCTCTGTCCTTGGTCTGCTCACTCCAGAGTTAGCAAAAATCCTGCTGAGTTAGTCTATTGAAAATATCCCCCTCTTAATACCTGATCCCCCTCAATATCTTATCACCCTGGCCTGCCTTCAGCGAGAATTCTGTCAAGTCAGTTTAGGATCTCCCTAACCCTGATGTTTCCCCTTGGTGATTTTTCCATCCACTGACCCCCCGACCCTGCTGCTCCTTGGCTTTAAATTCCCACAAGTTGAGTCTAATCTCCCTCTCTTATTACAAACTCCATTGTAGTGGTCTCCCTAGATAAAGTCTGTGTTACCATCTTTAACAAGTATTGTGAATAAATATCTTTTTAACAAAGGATTCCAGACACCTGGAAGATGAAAAGTGTCAACCTAAGGAGGCAATAATTAAGCCCAGAGCATTTATTTGGGATCAAAGAATTGCAATTCAGGGTACACAGATTTGGGTAGCTAACCAAATCGTGTCCCACTCGGGAGCAGAAGTCAGGAGCTTTTAAAGAAAAAGGGGGGGGGGCGCCTGGGTGGCTCAGTGGGTTAAAGCCTCTGCCTTCGGCTCAGGTTATGATCTCAGGGTCCTGGGATCAAGCCCCGCATCGGGCTCTCTGCTCAGCAGGGAGCCCACTTCCCCCTCTCTCTCTGCCTACTTGTGATCTCTCTCTCTCTGTCAAATAAATAAATAAAAAATCTTAAAAAAAAAAAAAAAAAGAAAGGAAAAAGAAAAAAGGGAATGCTTGTATACATCATTTACAAAGAATTTTTGATTGGTGTTGGCAGCAGAAAGCTAACCTTGACTGAATATAATTGGTTGCTAAGGCTATCACTAAGCAAAATCTCTTACTGTAGCAAGTTGCAGGTGTTCTGGCTGAGTCCTTGGAATATTTGTGGTTTGGCTCAGTTCAAAAGTTCAGGCTTCCACCAATGAGGACATGAATAAGGCCCACCCCCTTAATAGCCTACTAACTCCGTTTTAAAACCCCTTGACATAAGCAACCCCATTCAATTTTACCATTCCCGGGAGCCATCTTTGATGTTTCAGCCTCCGCCAAACCCCTAGCTCAATAGTTCTCAGCCTGGGCGCTTCTGCCCCTAGGGACATTTTTAGTTGTCACTATTAGCATCTAATAGGTAGAGGCCAAGGAAGCTGCTAAAATCCTACAGTGCACAGGGCAGCCTCCACAACAAATAATTCCCTAGCCCCAAATGTAGCGAGAAGGTTGAGACATCCTCCTCCAGCTGAATGCAGCCGTATGAGTCACCATAGCTTCACCATGTGGAGCAGATTGCCCAGATGAACCCAGTCAATCCACAGAACTGTGAGAAATAATACAGAGCTGCTGTTTTAAGCAACTATTGGGGTAGTTTCAATGGTGTGCTATTGTTAAACCACTGAAGGGGGCGGAAGGAGGGAGCCTGTGGTCTGAATACTCCTACCATGGCCAATTTTAGGCTACCAATGATGAGCCACTGCCCGCCCTCAAGGCTGGGAAGAAGTGTGCATAGTCAGCTCTGGGAGCCAGTGGGGCTTGTTCACACTGCAACAGAAAACTGAGGCAACATCCTGTGGACAATGGTTTTTTTTTTTCTGTCTGAATTATAAGCACGGGCATTTCCTGTGTTGGGTTGACTGCCTAGTCAGGGCTCTCTATTTGTATATTACAGTCACATTTCTTTTGGAAGTGTCTCCTTTAAATGCTGACACATCAATTCTGCAGTCTTTCTGGCTTGCGCCATTTTTTGCACCATTAAAATGATCAGAATGGGTTTAGCCAAGAGGCTGCCACGGAGGATCATAGCGTGGACTCCACTTCAAAGTAATCCCATACCACTCTCAAAATTGTGGTGACTGAGGTCAACAGTCCGATGTGGAATAAAATGTTGCCCTCACTAAACAGTGGGTTTTCTTGGTGAAATGAAACATCTGAACAATAGGTGAAGGGGCTAGGCAAAAAGAAACCAGGCTTAGTAACAAGAGGACCACCCGTGCCAGGTTTGGGCTCACGCTAGAGCACACCTTTATTCAGAAAAAAATCTTTTCCTTCCAGAGAGAGGCAATTTCTTCTTGCATATGAGCACAAAACATTCTTTGTCATTTTCTAGAGCAGCCATTTTTTTATTTCTTAAAGCAGCCATTTCTTAGGTTTTTAGATGGACACTGGCTTTCGGTTCTATTAAAAGTTATTTTAGTTTTGTGGTTAGGAGACTATCCAGACAACCAAACTTCCTGGGGTTCAGTCTTGGCTTACTAGTTGGATGACCTTGGGCAACACATTTGTGAAATAGGGATAATAATGGTATCTATTTCAGAGTTAAGATAGATAGCGGGTGGTGCTTAGCACATAGTAAGCTCTCAGTAAATCGTAGCTATTATTATATTAGCAGGACCATTTAAAGTTTGTATTCACGGTTGCTGTTTACTTCCTTCCTTCTAACTATAAATGCTATTTAACGTTCTGCGTTTTAACCGTAAACAAGATTTTTTTCTAAAAGTAGTGCCAGTTCTAGGTCAAGGACAAGCTGCTTTCAGCACTCAACTTTTCTCTCATCCAAGAACAAACCACACCCTATTTCCTGTTGCATGCAAATATGGGTACCTTAAAGGGGCAGTCACGACTGGGGACCCAGGCAGGATGCTAAGATTGCCCCAGAGCGCGCTCTGGTGTACACAGCTGGAAGCCAGGCTGAGACATCATGCTTTGCCCAAGAATTTGATGTTGATTTGTGTGGACAGAAGTTATTGTAGGTTACTAAATTTAAAAATAAGGGGCGCCTGGGTGGCTCAGACAGGTAAGCATCTGCCTTTGGCTCAGATCCTGATCTCAGGGTCCTGGGATGGAGCCCTGCCCTGGGCTTCCTGCTCAGGAGGGAGTGGGCTTCTCCCTCTGATCCTCCCCCGCCTCGAGCTCTCCTTCAAATAAATAAATAAAATCTTTTTTAAAAATGATATGGTGAAAACAGTATTTTTAGAAGAATAGTCTAACGGTATCTCAGGACTGATTTGCTAGAAGAAAAAGTAGGGACAGCGAAGGCAGCTGAAAAATCTATTGTATCATTGCTGAGATGAGATCTTGAAAGTTTGGGGATTAGATGGTTTAACAGGGGAACGAGGAGGAAAGGATGTACATGGCAAATACATTTAGGGATGCAGCCATAGGACTTAAATACAAAAATCTTTGATTTTAAAGAAAGACAACCTCATCATCACCTTGTTCTGTTGGGATGGATACCATAGATTTCAAGTCACAAAGAAGTCGTGAGCATCTTCTATTCTAAGGAATCCCAGAAGGGTAAAAGAGAACCCAATATTTATTATGTTGGTTTGTTTGCTTTTAAAGGACAAAATTAATTTACTATTCATCAAGACTTGAAAGTTCTAGGTAAAACTGGACATTTTACCACTAAAGACCTTATCCAGTGATCTTGATGTCTTTTACACCGACTCTGGATTAGGTAGACAATTCTGACTTCAGTGGTTTCCTAAGACATTTTTGGATTCCTGTCTAAAACAAAAGAAGGGCCAGACATTTCCTGCCAAGCATTCTAGATACTCTGTTTCCCCACCTAACATCCAGAGAAGTAGACTTAACTCAACATGTATTTACCTAGCACCAATTTTGTATGATGCTCTGCACTAGACAGACAGCAAACATTTTTCATTTCCCTTAGTTCATAGGCCACAAAAATGTCATGACCACAGCAACAACTGATTAAAAAGAAAGAACTTTTTATTTAGTCCATCTTTTCATACATGACTCACAAAAGGAACATCTTCCACCTTTTCGTCTATAGGTGACAAGTTTGATTCATAGTTCTTTCTCTTTGTTTTACCATGAAAAAGAGAACTGTCATTGCTCAAATGACCAGATGATTCTTTTCTATTTCATAATGGCAACTTCGTTTGCCATTATTTTCAAAACTATTCACTGAGCGTACAATGAAGTTCTGTGCCAGATCCAAATGCAAAGTGATGGAAAAACAATCCCAGTCCACTCAAGGAGCTCAAGGTGAGAGAAAGATGCAGATGTGTCTTTATTTTCATGCTTTTTTTTTCAAAAGCATGTTACAGAGAACAATGAGATGTGCAACACAAGAAAATAAAGTATATTAGAGGCAAGTGAGAAAGATGAGGCAAAAAAGAACTCAATGATGGGATCATACAACGGAGGTAGGTTAAATGCACAAAATAAATACAATGAAGGCCTACCTGTATTTGCTAAGGATCCACTAGGAAATTGACTCTAAGCTTTTCAGCATTCTCTTTAAAAGGAGAAACATGATCAGTTACACAATCTACAGGTCCCACCAGATCACAGCAGACCGGGTGCTCAGGAAAAACATAACTAGTCCTGATATAAGGCCCAAACAAACCCTCAAGTATCCTGCAAATATAATGCTATGTAATATACTGACAACATCCTCAATAATATCCTTATACCAAATGGAGTGGAGTTATTTCTTACAGCACATGAAAGTATGGACTGATGGCTTATCATCAAAGTCTTTAAAAGCAGTTCAGTAAAAGCAATTTTATAGGCGTTCACTTAAGCAGAAAGTTTCTTTATAGCATAATAGGTATAGTAATAGAAATATGCATAAAGTGCTATGGGAGAACAGAGGCGGCCCAGGTGCAATTTCATTATTCAAGATTGGAGCAGACATCACCACTAAGGAGAGATTCTGGCAGCCTCTATTCAATTTCCAAAAGGAATACACAGGTTTTGTTGTAGATACCTTACTTCCGGAGTGCCTGGGTGGCTCAGTGGGTTAAAGCCTCTGCCTTTGGCTCAGGTCATGATCTCAGGGTCCTGAGATCCCGCCCCACATGGGGCTCTCTGCTCAGCGGGGAGCCTGCTTCTCCCCCTCTCTCTGCCTGCCTCTCTGCCTACTTGTGATCTCTCTCTCTTCAAATAAATAAATAAAATCTTTTTTTAAAAAAACCTAACTTTCTTAGAATTCCAATATTTATTATGGATGGAATATTGTTTTAAAAGGGCTTTCTCACCACAGCAAAATTCACATTAAAAAAATCAAAACACATCTCCGGAGCACCTGGCTGGCTCAATTGGTGGAGCATGTGACCCTTGATCTCAAGGTTGTGAGTTTGAGCCCCACATTGGATGTAGAGATTACTTAAAAAAAAAAATCTTAGAAAATTTTAAAAAAAGCAAAACTCACCTTTAATTGAAAGATTCTCATTTTCTTTGTAGTTCACATATCTTGGCTCACTCTTATTATTAAATACAATGAATAATAAATTGAGAAAATAGAGTTTACCTACCTGAAGGGTGGGTGCTCAAAGAGTCAATGAGGGTTTAGAGATATGTCAAGTTTAAAGTAGGATCCCCAAGAAATCCAAGACTACAGAACAAAAGGAATTCTTTGGGAATCAGTTCTGGTTCCCTGTTAAACTGCATTTTTTTTTAAAGATTTTATTTATTTATTTGACAGAGAGAGAGCTATCACAAGTAGGCAGAGAGGCAGGCAGAGAGAGAGGGGGAAGCAGGCTCCCTGCTGAGCAGAGCACCCGATGCAGGGCTCAATCCCAGGACCCCGAGATCATGACCTGAGCCAGAGGCAGAGGCTTTAACCCACTGAGGCACCCAGGCGCCCCTTAAACTGCATTTTTAAAAATGATATGGTCAAGAATTATATTTCTACCGAATAACAGAAAAAGAAAGAGCAAACAGAAAAAGAAGTTCTCAACATAAAAAAATAAAATTTTTGACATCAAAGAAAAAGTTCTGGATTCCTAATCCATTCAATAAAAGAAGGTGACAAGATGTGTCTTGGTGGAAAGGAAAGGCAGGAAGAATGTAAAACGCTTCTATGGCTGGTTTTATGAAGATAGTATTTTTCTTCCGTGTTCAGCTAAGTATGAAAGGGAAGTGGCATTTTCTGGCTTCTCTTATACTGTGGCTAACTTCCTCATCGACAGGTAGAATGGCCTCCGTGGACCACGGAGGTGAGTGGCAGAAGGAGTCTCCTCCATAACACTAAGATTGGGGCTAACACCAAATAACAGAGGATAATGTTAAACCTCTACAAATAAAAATGCGCAAAATGAGAAGGATTGGCACAGATGCGAAATCAGGGGAGATCCTCCTTGACAACCGCCAGTCAGAGAGCATTTGGAAACATTTGCATCGACATCGCTATCTCCGAGGACATGTGATTGGTTGCTGAGATTACAAAAGGGTATTTAAAATCTTCACCCAGCAGTGCTTTAGATACCAAGCTTGACAACATTTTTGTGTGTGACAGAAATAAAAACCGGGTATTTAAAATCCATCTGCCGTCCTGTAAAGGGGATGGATCTTTCAGTTTAAGGATCTTGTTTGCTGAGCACGAATGAAGTCATCTTCAGAATTACAGACACCTGCAGACAGTAGGAAGCGATGGGTGAGGAGGGGTTGAGGTGAGGCACATTTCTGTGCATCAGAGAGTGGAGAGTCAGTGCGGAGGGAACCAAGAAAGGGAGAAGGCTGGAGTTTTTATCAACGGGATGGAGGAAGAAAGTCAGGGAGGAGGAGACCATGAGCTAGGGTGAGGCAGGGAGCGCAGAGTGATATTTGATGAAGATATTTGGGGGAGGAGACCCACCGCATATAATGAACTGTCTTGCCTTGTAACCACCTTCCACCTGCCCAGTCTCCACATACTCACACGCACACACATAAAACCTCATGGATAAGACCAGCCTCTCAATGCTGGCTTATGAAGTGGATTTTCTTTGGTGGAATCAATAGTAGCGTTCAATCCTTCTTCCCCACTGGGGAGAGAAGCAAGAACAAAGGCAGCCGTGAGAGGACAGGTACATTCATCTGCTGTGTTTTCCTAACTCTGTGAGGAAGCAGTACAAGTAACCAAAAGGCTGAAGGCATCTTTGTCTCCACCTCATTTTGTTTACTTTATCTGTTGAGTTTCCAGATCCTACGGATTCTGCCTCCACAGTCTCTCAAAAGTAGACCCCTCTCCATTCTATTTCCACGGCCATTTTCCCTGCACGACCTTCCCTGCTTGCTGGCAGAACCCAAACTCTCCCACCCCTCAAAGCCCCTCACATTTTTCTGTACTTTACTTACCCAGCAGAACCCACTGTAACTTAATTTACTTAGATTGGGTATCTTAGTTGAACCTCCTAACAACTTAAGCCACATGGCATTTGTGTATATTCAAATACCAATATTTAGCCCCATATTTTTCTCCTACGTAAATACCTCTTCTATTTTATTTTGCTCTACAGTCAACGTTCTTTATCTTTAAGATAATGGAAAAGTGGACTAAGTAGTTTGGAGATGATTCAAAATAATTTTATTTTACTGTGTACTTCATTTACCTTTCCTGAGTATCTTAAGTATTTCACGCAGGCTAGTATACTATTTTTAAATAATTATTTTTCTCATTTCTGTGGCTCCAAAAAATCTGACAAGCCCCTGTGCAGCTGCACTGGTTCTAGTCTTTGACTGCAATCCCCCAGCCAGGTGCAAGGACAGTGGCTGTTTATTAATATCCCCCATGCCAGCTGTTATCCCAACATGTGCCACACCCAGGCACTGGGGAAGAGGACTCTATTTTCTCTGCAGCCTCCCCTTTTTTGGTAAGAAATAAACTTGGAGATCAGCTTTGAAAGAGCTGTAAAGTGTTAAGGAGATAAATTATGTTTTATGCAATATACTTCTCATGCAAAGCGCCAATGATAGACCCTTCGTGTCTCTCCTAATGTCTGAAGTAGATACAGAGCACAGGACTTAAGGCTGGAAAGGTTATTGGTGAACTGATCTATGTGACTTCACTGGAGTCTGCCATGAAAATCAATCCGCCATGAAAGTACCCTGTAATTGGGTATAATGGACGTAATGAATAGGTAAGACGTGAAACAGAACACACTGGCAAAGTAGGACAGAAGAGGGACCAGGGAATACATGGGAAAGGAATCTGAGACAATAAAGCTGGATGACATTTCAGTTTTTAAAAGTATTCACACAGTTGTCTAAAGAGTCTGTTAAAAAGAAAACCACAGGCCCAAAATGGCGTCACTTAGGCCCAGTCACCGAACCAGGGCTTAATACCTCACTTAATTGCATTTTTAACCACCTCGCACCCCCCATATGTAGTCTTAACTAGTCAGTCAGGAATCTTCTGATCAGCACCAATGAGATTACCTGTCACATGGGCCCTCTCCATCCCCCAAAGGAAGATGAGGTAAGCCACCTTGGCCTCTCCCTTAAGGTAGCCTTGCCAAGAATAGTTTTGTTTTGTTTGGTTTCTTTTCACTTTTGCCAGTGACTTCTTGCTCCACCCTCCTTCCTATAAAAAAATCTTCCATTGTACGACTCCTCAGAGCTCCTGCTGCTGCTCGCTATATAGGATGCTGCTCTAATGGTCCATCACTTACTAAAGCCAATTAAATCTTCAAATTTACTCAGTTGAATTATTGCTCTTTAACAAACCCCCAATAGAGCTTGAGAGGGCTCAGCTTACAAACAGGCCATACTCTTCATTATCTCACTTTTAAATTAGTGTCGTTATTCATTAATACTTGGATCACTTTCATTATCATCTAAAATCAGAAAGGCGGCAGAAACCACTCCCAAAAGTAATATTGTACTGTATGTTATCTAACTAGAATTTAAACAAAAATTTGGAAGAAGAAAAAAAAGGTGGCAGAAACCAAAGTTTTCTTTCAGATTTACTTCAAAGTCATATAATCTTCTATTGGTCAGAGTCCTTGTAGTCCGCCTTCTCCAGAGCCCCAGAATTCCTTTGACAACTTCATGAGTGGATGATCATTTAGGCTTAGTTTCCATCCTTCCCATGACAGTGAGCTAAGCCCTCTGGAAAGCTGGACATTTTTAGTTCCCAGAGAGTTCTCAGGTGAATATTTCACCTCTATAATTTCTATCCAGGGGTCAAGGTTTTGCCATCTGGAGGCTGCTATGTTATAATTTGTAGAGAAGCCCTCAGGTAGACAGAGTGACAATCTGAGATATCTTAGGTCCAAAAAGTAGGGAATTTAAAAAGATCAAATAAGATACTGTTAAAAAATAAAATTCAACTGAATGAATTTTAATGTAGAAGAAGCGGGACTGGATCCTGGTGGAGAAACCAAGCGGCATTTGGAGACTAGGAGAATTGGATATTTATTAAAAAAAAACGGTGAACTCAGAGAAGACCCTTCTCCAAAGATCTGAGCCCCGAGCACAAGCAGGGAGGGTAATTTATACCCTCCTACTTGCGCATACTTGGTATTTTGGAGCCCGGGAAACAGGGTAGGAAAGAAGAACCAAAAGGGCTTTGAGACAGGGACTGGAGTTCCCTTGCCGGCTTGGTCAGTCGGCTTGAAGTACAGTTTTTCCTTATCATTAAGATCTAATGGGCTTTATTAAGAAATTTATGAACTGGGAAGCATCTCATCTGGCGAGTAGAGGGGAGCTCAGGAGGAGTTGTACAAAATGGAAAGTTTTTATATGAAGGAAAGGGCAAGAAGAAGTTATTAGCAAAAGAAAAGAAAGGATTACAGGCAAGGGCACCTTCCCTTAGAGGAAGGGGTAAGGGGTCTAATCATGTAGATGACCTCATTTTCCCTTGCATGGAGAGGGCTCCTGTGATAGATTACCTCATTGGTGTTGACCAGAAAAAAATAAAATTAAATTAAAAAATAAATTCCAGATTGATTAAATTAAAATTTCCACTCCTTGGAGAGGTTGAAATTGAAATCAAGTCTTGGTTTTCTGTCCTGGGGCAAGTGACTCCACCTCGGACCTGTCGTTTTCATTTAATAATACATAGTTTTATATCCAACAACATTTTTGGATCAAGGTAAATAGCATAACTCATTAGTCTAACTTACATGCAGAAGACTCAGTATGTGTAGTCAAGATTTAAGGGTATGTCACCGCTAAGTACAATGTGATACTTTTTCTAACTAGACTCAACTGTCATCATTCAATTTCTCATGTTGTTCTGATTTCGCTAATCTCCCCAGCGTAAGATCAAGCAGGTTAAAGGCTTTAGGAGTAGGAGACATAGGGAAATAATTTTCCCAAGAATCTTTTCCCTGACAATATTAGGGGATGGCATTTCTTTCTGTTTTGTTTTTAGCCCAATAAACTTGATGTTGAAATTGTCTCTTATAATCAGAGGCCTTGGGAGACATCTGCATTGCTCCAAGCTTGAGCAGAACTTCAGCCTTTGCAAACAACACTCTGACAATCTACCACTTCCTCTTGGTTCTGAGGTTAAAAGCAAGTGCTTGCCCTAGATACTCTAGCTAAGATCTTATCTTCTCATGTTTTTTTTTTCTCTGATAGGCTGCCCTGGTACTTCTGGACAAAATAGAAAAGTGTTTTGGTATTTGCTCTCCTTGAGGCTCAAACCAAAAGAAGCCCATCAGGAACCTGCAGTCACAAGAGCCAATGCTTTATAATCTCCCTGGGCCCCGGGAGCCCCACCGCTACTGTGTTTCCAACTCTCCTTCCTCATGTGTGATGGATAAATCACCATGTCCTCTACCTGCTTTGGGTTTTGGTAACCATAAATTCATAAAAGAGATTTATTCACATCAAGTAATTAATCTTTCTTTTCTTCTTTCTCTAAACAAATTTTTAAAAGGATGTATTGTAAACATAGATTAGTTCTCGCATAGGTTACTGACATACTAAATGCCCTTAGGGAACAACAATGGAGTTTACATTTCTTTCACATGCTTCAAAGAATAGAGCAGAATTGAGGACAGCAATGAACTCTAGGAAGCACTCCAGATACATTTTTTTAATCCAACTGGCAAAATTAAGGGAGATTATGCTGGGAATCTGAGATATTTAAAGAACCGACAGAAGAAAGAAATACCTATTCAAATGCAAAATAATTCTTTTCGCTTTCTCTTTTAAGGTCAGTGAAAGAAAGTTCTGGTAATTTTTACAACTATTAAACAAAGTCAAACTATATATCACCCACTTTCATAAATATTTATCCAATTTCATCCTCAAAACAAGCCCAGGGGCATTATCCTCCACATTTTTACAAATAAGAAAGTGGTTTAAATAGCAAGAACTGAGACTTGCCCAACATCCCAAGGGTCAATCTTGAAAGAGTCTCCTGCCGTCAGAGCCCAGGCATGCCCACTATCGCACAGCCACTCTGGGGACCTGTGGCATGCTTCAGGCTGCTGTTCCACATAAAATTTGCTTTTCTATATAGTTATCTCCAAACATCTTCATCCTACAAAGTCTTGAAATTTTTCCAATTATTTTCCACATATGGGCAAGTAAGCTGGACACTTTGCAGGAGATTTCTAAAAATGAATACGAAGAGATGACTCTAAGGTATGGTTTAACTTTAAACTCTTGAGCCTATGAAATTTACACTTGCAAAGGTGGAGAAAAACAGAGGCTGAAATATAGACGTATCTGGGTTCCTAAGAGTCCTGCTTTGTGTAAGACAGGGTCTTATTAAAGAGAAAACTGCAAGCTCGAGAAATGACGGGACTTGGCCCCAAACTGGGCCTTAATACCTAACCTAACTGCAGTTTCAACCAGCCCCAGAAATTTAGTCTTAACTGGTCAGTCAGGAATTTTCTGATCAGCGCCAAGGAAGTAATCCGCGTCAGGGGCCCTCTCCAACCCCCAAAGCCGGATGAGGTAATCTGCATGACAAGACCCCCCACTCTTTCCCCCTCCCCCCAAGGGAAAGCAGACAATCCTTTTCTTTTGCTAATAGATTCCTCACCCAACCCTCCTTCCTATAAAAACTTTCCATTTTCGGACAACTGGGAGCACCCCTTTGCTTCGTATCCAGCACGGTGCCCAATTCATGAATTGCTTAATAAAGCCAATTAAAGCTTCAAATGTACCCATTGTTTTTTAAATAGTCTCTTCCTTGGGCAAATATTAAAATGACCTGGAAATTAGGGTAAGGGGGAGGGGAAAAAAAAATAAAATGACCTAGAAATTTAAAAAGACAAAAATAAAAAAATCATTGAGAGTCTCGCCCACAGAGATGATGATTTAGTAAGCCTGGCAAAGAGCTCCCAAATTAAATGTTTTTCTTAAACTTCCTACGAAGAACTTTAAAGTTCCCCAGGTTAATGCTAACGTGCAGCCAGGACTGAGAGCCACTGATTTGGGGTGCGTTGAGGGTGTCTGGGAGGAGTTTGGAGAATACAAGTTGGGCAGCAGACAGTCTCTTCTTGGGAATCTACATTTTAGATTCTTAAAGAGAGAAAATCTTAAATCTTAAAAAAAAAAGAGAGAATCTACATTTTTGCTTGTATTACAGGAATTGTGCGAATAAACATCGCAACAGGCATCCGTTGATATTAGTCTGGAAAGGCTTTTAAAGGAGATGAAGCCTAAGCAGAGTTTCAAAAGAGAACAGAGTATAATTTTATTATAAGAATAGAGGAGCCAAGATCAGATCAGGGACTTAGAAGAGCAAGAGTGAATTATGTTCAGAGCTGGAACAGAGCTTTTAACTGAGAACTATCAAGGAATACCAAGAAACCCATGATCAAAACTTTGTTTCCTCAAGGCACTCTATAATACTAATTAAATTTCATTGTAATTGAATTGAAATAATCTTAATGGAAAATCATTAAATGGCTTGAATTAAGTTTTGTACTTATCACTGTATCCATTTAATCCTGGATCTGCTCTCAAAGGTTTAGAAATAGTCAGCCCAAAGATCACTGTTCTCTCTTTCTTCCCACTGCATATTATCTTTCCAGGAGCACAATGAATGGAAATTCATACTCTTAGCAACTTCCACTCCTTATTTTCAGCAGCCCAAAGGTTACCCTGATTCCATTCAATGAAAAATAACTTCAAGATCTTATAAAATGTCCCCGTATCCACCAACACAGTGGATAGCTCTCTCTTAAATGTCCTATGATGATGGTCCCATGACCATAGAGAAAAAGATATTTTAATAAGACGTTTTCACTGAAATTTAAAATCTAATAATATTTTAAGAGTTATACTAGTTTCTTTTTAACAATTGTAAAATATTTCTCACTCTCTTTTAAATATTTTCTTTTTTTTTTTAAGATTTTATTTTTTTTATTTGAGAGAGAAACAGAGAGAAAGAGAGCATGAGCGGAGAGAGGGGCAGAAGAGGGAGAAGCAGACTCCCTGCTGAGCAGGGAGCCTGATGCAAGGCCATATCCCAGGACCCTGAGATCATGACCTGAGCCAAAGGCAGACACTTAACCAACTGAGCCACCCAGGCGCCCTTAAGTATTTTCTTTTCAAGAGACAATGGAGTCAAATATGGATGGTTTGTGAGATATATAAAGAAACAGCTAGTTAATTAATTGAGAGTGAAATATTAAGAAGCCTTGCTTGAAAATCAAACACGACCTTCCTGAAATATCCTTCCTTGGGGATTGTCCAATCAACACTTAAAGATCAGCAGCTGTAGCTCCAGCAGGAGATATGATTTTGTCACCAGCCAGACCCCAAGACCTGAACTTTACTGCTCATTGGCTTGTACCCACCAGCCTTTGTTCCACATTTTTCCTTAAGCTCTTCTTTCTGGTTTATCTCTTAACTAAGGCAAAGACCCGAGGAGCATAGCATCCTGTGTTTTTAAACCAGAACTACCCCTCAAGCAATAAGAACTACCTGGTTGAAGAGCTCTAGGGGCCCAGACTACCTAGACCAGTTTGAGCTCAACCCCTGACTCACACCTGCACAGACGGACCATGGATTGACCCAGGGAGCAATTGAGAGTTACCTTTACCTCTTTATACTACTAAAATCTCCACCCAAGGAGAAGCACAAGCCTCATTTACATAGCATACAATATACGTATAGGTGTGTTTCCTTAAAGCACATGCCCACCTCTACATAAGGATGGTAGACTCCCCTATCTAAATATTCATTCTAACCCTAAATGGAAGTAACCCATTCACCCTTGCTTGGAGAGTCATGGCTTTGGAAGTTATTCCCTACGATCTCCTTATTTGCTGCAAATAAGGTTTCCTCTGTGCAACCACTCCACCTGCTGTAGTTTCTACCCGTGACTAACCAAGGAGTGAACTCACGTTCATTTGGTTACACTTTCACCAGCCGCCTTCATCAACGGGTAGCAAGACATGGCAGAATTAAACAGACCATCCTTACCATCTTTAGGTGGAATAAGATGGTATAAGATATTCTGGGCTCATTAATAGAATCTGTGAGAATAATGTAATATCTGACCTTGAAAAACATTGAAACAGTCACAGTGTGTCCTTGATGTCCCTCTACCTGAATCATACATTCATTCATTGGCCCATTCACTTATCCAACAAACACTGAGTCTGTATGCCATGCCAGGTACTGAGAACGACAAGCTGTTTTTTGCTCTCACAAAGTTTAATGGGGGGGGGGGGACCCAAAAAGCAGGTAAATCAATTAAAAATTATGATTAAAAATTGAAAAATAAATGTTGTGAAGGTGTAAACAGCAGGTCACTTGAAGGACTGGTAAGAGCGAAAAAGCTCTGCACACAGGAAGGAGAAGAGTTCCAGTGGAGAGAAGGCTCTGGATGAGGCTGGAAAATGAGGAGGTCATAGCCCAGTCACACAGGTCTTCTTTTCTCTGCAGCCTGAATCCTCTCGGCTGCCCAGTGCCGGTTCATGTTCACCAAGGACACCTTGCACAGAACCCAAACCAAACCCTCGCCTTACTGTCTCCTGTGGGAAAACTCCTCTGCTCCTGTGTGTGTCTGTGTGTGTGTGTGTGTGTGTGTGTGTCTGTCTGTCTGTCTGTCTGTCTTGAGTATGTGTTTGGGGAGTTGGTGTTGCTAGCCTAATTCAGGCTTTTTAATTAAGTTAGCTTTTTTTTTTTCTCTTACAGCTAGAAACTTACTTTTTCAAGAAAACTGCACGGGAAAGAACTCTTGAGCATTGCTTGTCTGGGATGCCCAAACTTACTGACAGTGTGGAAGCTGCCCTTGTGAGACCTATGAATCCTCTGGTTTGCTGACTTTTGGGGGTAAGCAGGGGTCAGGTGGGGAATAGGAGTTCCACAGCAAGGGCTTAAAAGGCTGTGTTGCATGTCAGCAAGTTAGGGAGCATCTCAGGGGAACCTATGTAAAAAGCCAGCTGTGATGGCTATGATGTCGGCAGGCCAGGTCCGAGGACCCATACAGGGACCTGCAGGACCAGCCAAGAGGGTCCTTGGCTTCACAGAGGATGGAAATCAAATGCAAGTCAGCAGGATGTGAGAGCAGGCTTTATTGCAGATCGAGAGAGAGCACATATACATGGAGCATCTGGGAGACTCAGAAAGGAAAGGAGCATGAGTCTCACCTTTGTTCAGGGGCTGGGATTTTTATTGAGGATGGTGGTCTAGTGTATGTGTCCCCTTAGGCATCCAGGAGCCAGTTAGAACAAAGATGAGGGCCTGAATGTAATTCCTTAGAGCCAGGGGACCTTGACATTGAGTTTTCCAGCGCTGATAGTCTGGAATGCACCTGAAGGTGGCCCTTCCTTAAATGTCTGTTCTGAAGAAATCATGAACTCCTTGTCCCTTACAAAGAGGGCATAGGCTATTCGGCTCTTTCTGAGGGCTCTGAGAGTCTTCTACCCTCTGGTAGTCTGAAACTTGTAGATACATGGTGTTCTCCCAGTGTGACCATGTTTATGTCCAAATATCTCCTGTGTAATAAGAACACCAATCATATAATATTAGGGCCAACCCTAATAAGCTCATCTTAACTTGATCATCTGGAAGACCCCGTTTCCAAATAAGGTCATATTGACAGATATTGGGGGTTATAACTTAAGTATATTTGGGCTGGGGGGACATAATTCAACTCATAATAGGTACCATATTGACAGTCCGTACTGTGAGAGACTAAAATCAGTAAAATGCTCAGATAGGGACCTGATCAGCAGTTCCAACTATTCAACCAATGGGAAGAAACTGCCATGAGGATACTGTCCGTGGGCTCCCCCTGCTGGAAGAGCCAATGATGTAGTTAAACTTCTCTCATCTAGCGGCATTTACACCTGTCTCCAGGTAAAATTAGCTAATTATTCTCTTTTCTTGTTCAGTCCTTGAAATCAAGGTTACATTATTCTCATAAAATGAGCTGGGGGATTGTTTCTATCACTATTCTCTGGAATATTATATATAAGATGGAAATTCTGTTCTGTTGCTTGAGGATTCAGTAGAATTTGCTTATAAAACCATTTGTCCTTTATGTTTTGTTTATAGGTAGATTTTTTACACTATTAATTGATATTCTCTCTCTCTTTCCTTCTCTCCTTCCGTGTTTGTGTGTCTGTCTGTCTCTCATTTCCTGTCTTCTTTCCAGTGAATTTAATTTTTTAGATTTCCTTTTATTCTTCAACTCTTTTGGAGGTCTTACCTTATATTCCTATTACTTTACCTTTACTTCACTTTTTCTTAAATTTTACCATGCTGTGGTAGGTTATGGGCAAGCTTGCCATACCTCACTGCTCTTCAAATTTGAAATCCTGACGACTAACTGCAGGTTACCACAACCTAGACATTATGATACAACTTCTTACCCAGAACTGTTCAATGACATAACTATATAAAGGCAACATGAAACCATGAAAACTAATTATGTCGAAATTTGAGAAACTGAGGTATTAGGCTTGGCAAACATTGCTTTACCTTCAACAGGTGGAACATTATTGCCGAATACAAACATGTCTGTGAGGCACTGAGGGAGACATGAGAAGTTCACTGACTATCTGTCTGTCTGATGTTCTGTTAGGCTTAGAGTTTGTGACAGTAAAACGTAACTAGTACAGTTTATTAGTCAAAGTCCTCATTTTTATCAAGACTCTGCAGAACTTGTCACTCTGCAGAACAACTTTGTTCTGTAGTTCTCTGCAGTCCTCTGCAGAACTACTTTGCCTATGGATACTTTACAAAATCTAAATTAATTACTGTCTTAGACCTCATATTTGACAGTAAAAGTACTTGGAATACTGACACTCTAGGAACTCACTCCCATCTTACATATAACTGTTTCTAGTATACCTTGTTTTTAACTCTACAAATAGACATTGCTATTTGTTTTTCAGACTGACTTAATTATAATCTTTTTCATATTTTATTTCATTTTTCATCTTGCATTTCAAATTCCTGGGGGCGTGAATCTTCTCGTTTGTTGTATCTGCTGGCTCTCCCCCATGGTAGCTTGTTTCCCTGTTTGTTTTGCAACTTTCTGTGTATGCCAGTGAATTTGTCTTAACGGGTTTTATTCCGTTGGAATCCCATTCAGTCTAGATTGTAGGACAGTGCTTCCAAGGGAGTTGTGTTTTTCTCTTCTCTGATTTGAGACCAATTCTTATGTTAATTTCTGGATTAGGGGGTTCATGTACCATACAGCAAGCAAAGAAGCAAGTTATGGCAGACATAAGAACTTAATATGTGATAAAGAAAGCCTTACAAATTAGATGAGAAGAAAAGATTTTTTTTTAAGTAAGTCTGGAAACAAAAAGAGTGTAATAAAGAGTGTATGCAAATTAAAACAAAACTATCTAGGGGAGAGGGTGCCCCAGGATAGACTGCAGAATATGACAAAACAATCTAACTACATTACAAATATACGAATCAACCTCACTGAAAGAGGTTGGGGGTGGGAAGTAGGGGGAGGTGCTGACATCAAACTTTGGAAATGAATGGAGTTTGTAAAACTAAAGGCAAAGGAAACTATCCATAGAACTGTACTCTGGTTGATAAAGTTGTTTCCCACAGAGTTTGATTTAACAATTCTGCTACTGATATACAGTTATACTGTATTTGAACAATTAAGTGAATGGATGGTGAGCAGTGGGAGCTTGATTTCTGACTGTTGGAGTGAGAGATAAACAAGGGAAGGTAGGTGCCTAGAAGAGCCATGTGGTAATGGATTAACATTGGAGATCTCAGTATGCATTCTTTTTATGTTTAGCTTCATACAGATACAGATGGTTAGAAATATGCCTAGATATGTGTGTGTGTGTGTGTGTGTGTGTGTGTGTATTAGCATACACACATATATGTCCTCATATGCCACTGAGTGGTCCCAGAGCCAACGATATCCTAGTAGCAACAAATATACCTAGCACTCAGATCTTGGTTTCTAATATTATTCTCCAACAGAATGGAAGAGCGCTCCTTGGTGAAGTGACTAATTCTAAGACCAGAGCAGGAAATGTAAAAGATGGGCCTGAAACATTCAGTAAAGCCATAAAGACAAGAAGTGCTCACACACACACACACACAGTGATGAAGATATGTCAAAAAAAAAAACAAAAAACATAAGAGCCAACAAAAAGAGCTCCCAATGGCCAATAATTTGTGCAAAAACAAAGTAATATTAAATTATAAATCAAAGTATAAAATAAATATTCATGAGTTCATATTAATATATGTAAATGATTAAATACATAAATACTTGGGGGGATTCCGACTTATGTAGACACTCCACCCTCAAGGTAGGGGCATATGCATCCCCATTCCTTACATGTGGACTTTGTTTGCATAGCGACTCCCTTCCAAAGAACACAGTATGGAAAGGGGAACAAAAGTAACCTTACAGTAGAGAAACATGACAACACCACCTCAAGTCAGCATCGACAATGATAAGTCATGTCAATAATATGTATTACTGATACAATGTGATGAAAGTGGCACCTTACCTTTGTACATTTCCTCCCCAAAACCCATAACCCCAGCTTAATCATGAGAATAGTGCCGGATAAATCCCAATAGAGGGACATTCTACAAAATACCTGACCAGTTCTCAAATCTGTCAATATCATCAAAAACAAGGAAATTCAAAGAGACTATAACAGCCAACCAGAATATAAGGAGACATAGTGACTAAACGTAATACGGCATCCTGGATGGAATCCTGGAACGGAAAAAGAACATTAAGTAAAAACTAAGGAAATCTGAATACAGTATGAGCTTTCATTAATAATGATGTATCAGGACTGTTTCATTAGTTTTGATGAATGTACTATATTCATGTAAGATGGTTATAATAGGGGAAACTGGATATGAGGTTTATGAGAACGCCCTGTACTATCTTTGCAACTTTTCTGTAAATCGAAACTTGTTCTAAAATATATAGTCTATTTTTCATAAAGATAACTCTGCAGTGAACTTCCTTTACCAAAAAAATGCTGGGAAATCTTAAAATCTAAAAAAAAAAAAAAATTATGTATATATTTGCCTTCCTGCAATATTATTCCAAAATAAAGATGATTTTAACATTTTTAGCACTGGTGTGCCTGGGTGGCTCAGTCGATTAAACATCTGCCTTTGGCTCAGGTCATGATCCCAGGGTCCTGGGATCAAGCCCCACATTGGGCTCCCTGCTCATGAAGGGCCTGCTTCTTCCACTGCTCCCCACTTGTGCTCTCTCTCTCAAATAAATAAATAAAATCTTTAAAACAAACTTTTTTAGCACTTAAAAATATGCTGGAAAATTTATTTAAAAATTTTTAACTCAGAGCGCTTGGGTAGCTCATTTGGCTAAGTGGCTGCCTTTGGCTCAGGTCATAATTTTGGGATCCTGGAATAGAGCCCCACGTCTCCCTGCTCAGCGGGGAGTCTGCTTCTCCCTTTCCCTCTGCCTCCTCCATACTGCTCACGCTCTGTCTCTGTCTCTGTCTCTCTCTTTCAAATAAATAAATGAAATCTTAAAAAAAATTTTTAACTCACAGCAAGTCCACATCTCATACCATTTACCAAACTAAAATTTAAAATTCAGTATGATAAAATAGACAATTAAAAGGAAAATATGTGATAGAACTATTTTGCAATGGTTATGACAAAATAGAAATAGCCTTAATTTCTAAGAAGTTCATAATTTCTCAAAAGAAAAACACCAAAATCCCAAAAGACAAATAGTTAGAAGAATTAAACAGACAATTCACAAGGAAAGAAATATAATAGCTATGGCTATTATAATAGCCACCCAGGTGCCCCATTATTTATCTTTTTAAAATAAATGTATTTATTATATATATTCGTGCATAGACACAAACTTAAAAAGTTCTTCTAGGTTAAGGTAAGAAACTGAGCACATGTTTATCACCATTTCATCCAAAATCTCATTGAATTCTATAAAAGATCTAAGGAGGAGAATACATGAAAGAGTACTATTAGCTATCCAGAAATTTTGAAGAATTTCTGGAAGACAGAGAGCATAAGATCAAGTTGACAAAGAAACTACAATAAGACATGCAACTCAAAACAAAAATTATATCGGAGGAGGCCACCTCTCTCTAAGGCCTTAGTGGAAAACTAATAGAACTCCAAGTTTGTGATGAGCACTGGGTGTTATACACAACTAATGAATCGTTGAACACTACATCAAAAACTAATGATGTGCTATACGTTGGCTAACTGTACATAATAAAAACTTTTTTAAAAAAATCAAATATTAAGGGGTGCCGGGTGGCTCAGTCATTAAGCGTCTGCCTTTGGCTCAAGTCATGATCCCAGGGTCCTGGGATGGAACCCCGCATTGGGCTCCCTGCTCAGCAGGAAGCCTGCTTCTCCTTCTCTCAGTACCCCTGTTTGTATTACCTCTCTCACTGTGTGTGTGTCTCTCTCTCTCTGTGTCAAATAAATATACTAAATAAATAATTAATTAATTAATTAATTAAGGTAAATATTAAAAAAAAAAAAAAAAAAAGAACTCCAAGCTTGGAGTGAGATAAGGTAGTGAGCTGGAATAAATCTTGGGGCAATTATCATGGTAATTAATTAAAACCTTGGAACGTCTAAGCCAGCCTCCTAAACATATATCTCTCTTCCTTTCTTGCAATTGTAATGGGATTTGGAGGAGGATCTTAAAATGATTCCGATTTTTAGCTAGAGGAAAAAAAATGGGTGAGATTAACTTTTTTTTGAGATTAACTTTTTAAAAATAAAAATCAATGGTAATATGAAGACATCAGACTTTCCAGCTATTAAAGTATATCTGATAAGATCTGGCTTGGTATAAGAATAAACAGACCCTGAGAGATCACTGTCAAAATAGCTTGTCAAGAATGTCTCTGGTCATTATGTAAACAATAAAATTCAAGTTCTTAATCTGATATGGAATCTGAGCATACCTTAATCTAGGCTGTGAGAAATTTAACTTGTGCTTTTACTACTTTTAGTCTTTGGCATTTAGGAGTTTCCCGTTCTTCCTTGTGAACACAAGAAAGCATTAAAAAATTTATCTGAGGAGCACCTGGGCTGGCTCAGTTAGTGGAGCACTTGACTCTTGATCTCAGGTCCTGAGTTCGGGCCTCACAATGGGCGTTGGAGTCTACTTTAAAAGTGAAAAAATAAATAAATATTAAAAATTAATTTATCTGAATCCATTCTAACAGGTGAAAAATGAGTTTATAACTCCTTCCTCCAGGAGAGAAGCCAAATAGCCAGCTGAAGCTTGAATCTAATTCAACTCTTAACTTTCTCAGGGAATGGAGTTCGTATCTCATTTTGGGTCAGAGCTTCACCTCTGACACAATCAACTGTAGCTTGAGTGACAAAGTCATGTATGGGGACATGGCTGCTCCCACCGTGACCTTATGAATTGAGTGAGTAAAGAAGAGACATTCCCAGAAAAGCAAGAAGTAAAACAGTGCATGCAAAGCCATTTGTAAAACTTAGAGTTAAGTTGAAATGATTGTTGATAAGGTGATTTCAAGGTTCAGTGTAATTACTAAGAAAACCTTGTAAGAAAATAGAAGCATAATAATGACTATCAGGAAACAAAAGTCTAGATAATTTCAATAAGAGATGGTTTTATTTGTTTGGAAGGGAGGTCATATATTAATTACTTTTTAAGAGAAAAGTATAAGCTATATCTCCTGTATTTCATGACTGCTTTATAATAAACAATTATTACATTTGCAACTTTAAAAGATAATGAAGACAAAAATGTCCAAATTCTATGATGTATTTATTTTGCTGTTAAGAGTCTATCTTAAAAAAGAATTTGAAATGTCAACAGACATATGCACAAAAGGTTATTATAGTTGTTATTTAGTTATAAGCATAAAAAATTGAAAATAAATGCCCAGCTACGGAGAAATTATTTTAAATAACTCTTGATATATTCACAGAATGTATGCTATTAAACCATTAAAAATGATGTTTACAAAACATTGTTACTAATGAAAAAATTCTTAGGCTTAAGTAAGAAAAACTAAATATGAAATTATATAAGCTCAAAGAAGTAAAAAAAAAGTATTTCACGATGAAAAAAATCACATCAAAATTTCTAGTTAGTGAGGCCCTCAGGGCAGTAAAGAATATCAGCAATTCTTGGGGCTTGTTGGGGTTTTTATCCAAAGGAAGAAATAGATGAGAAGTTAGCCTGTACAAAATGACACATCCATGCACAAAACAGCCGAGAATATCTTGGGCCTTATGTAGACATGAAAAGTCAGATTCTTAAGCTTGTACTGAATCCTATAATACCTCCTCTATCCAGGGCTGTCACCATTTTAACCTGTACACTTTCTACTCTTGGGTTAACTTTACCAAAATGACCTATTTAAGAAGTAGGAGGATGCGAAGGCTTTCAATATTTTGCTCACTTTTGCCCCCACTCGATCCTGGCTTTCTCTGACTGGATGCAGCTCAACGCCATCAGAAGGGATGCTCCCAACACCAGATGAGGACCACGGTGCCATAAGAAGACAGAGGTGGTGGCAGCGTCTTCCCATTGCTTCTTTTCAATGACATTGACTTGTCAGGCCAAGGCATCTGCCCGGTACAGAAATGAAAACTGCCGTCAAAGCACAGATGTGTGACTTGATGAGTCGGGTAGCACAAAAGAGAACACTTGGACCGCTAGTCTGGTGACCTTTCTCAAGAGGGGTTCTATGAGAAAATGAAGCCCTACAGAAACGAATTAGAGTGACTACTCTCAATTATTCCCCCAATGAGCCATGACTAGTGCCATTGTAGACACAGAGGCGTTTCTTCGGTGTGGACACTGAATGCTTTAAAGCTTGATCCTCTCATGAAGTCGTAGTTGAGAGGGGCTGGGGAGAAGAGCTAAAATAGACTGCACTTCTCCCAAGCAGAATGAGCTGCTCTCACTGAGCAATTCGACCTTTCAATCCACTAAGTCCTGGGCAGCCAAAATTACAGGACAAATAACCTCTTTTATTATCTGGGTTATGACTTCAGGAAATCTTGTGGCCTAAAAACTTTAATGGCTCAGGTTTGTACTAGTTTGCTCAAGTGGCCATAAAAAAGGACCACAAATTGGGTGGTTTAAACAGCAGACATTTATGGTCTCATGGTTTTAGACGCTAGAAGTCTGAAGGCAGGTGTTGGCATGGATGGTTCCTTCTGAGCGCTGGGAGAGAGGGAGCTGTTCCAGGCCTCTCTCCTTGGCTTGTAGATGGCCATCCATCTTCAGGTTCCCATGACATTTTCTCTGTATGGTTATGTGTGTCCAAATTTCACCTCCTTATAATGACACCAGTCGTGTTGGATTAGAGCCTACGCCAGTGACCTCCTTAGAATTTGCCCCTGTAAAAACCCTACCTCAAAATGAGATCACATTCTGAGAGCCTAGGGGGTTAGGACTTCTTATGAATCTGAGGGGGACACAATTCAACCCGTAATAAGGTTGTATAGGCAACTATTCGATGTACCTGCTCAGTATCCATTGCTCTTTCTTCCCAAACTGAAATCTTCCCAGTAATCACCACTAGTTGTAGGGGGAGGGTGGCCTATAATTCGACCTGAACAATAAGAAAAAGCACATCTCCCTGGCATTATGCTTGGTTCAGGGATGGGCACGTAACTCAAATCAAGCCAATTAACGTTCTCACTGGGACTTTCACTGTAACAGAAAAAATTGCAGGAAAGATTGCAGCTGCCGAGGATCATGTAAGCCTCGCTTCTGGTGGCCCTCGTCAGTGGCACCTGGAAAGACAGTGCCTGAGAAGAAAGTCAACCAACTGGGTGCATGGCACTCTGCCCAGATCATTGCTTTAGAACTGGAACATTTATTTCCCCAGTTGCTTGGAATATTGGCAAATGATGGCCCTCCACGGCATACCCTCAGTCAAATAGCCACCTGGCCCAATGACTGCATAATGTGGGGGGTGAGGGTTTATAAAGGCCCAAACCCCTTCCCTCCAAGCAAAGCAGCCCTACGGAGTTATCCAGAGCTACCTACGGAATCAGCTGCCTGCCTCTGCTCAATCCTGCTCTCTTCATTCTACTTGCACATGTTGATACCAAGAACACTCCCCGATGAACTTCCCGCATACAAATCTTTATCTCAATCCTATGATACCAAACGCAGAGGAAAGCAGTGCTACGGGGTCCTGATTACCTTGTTTGAGGCCATGGACTCAACCCTCAGACCTCCTGGTTAGATGAGCTAATAAATTTCCTCTTTCATTGAAGCTATTGAGTTTTGGTTTCTTGTCACTTTCACCCAAAAGAGACTTGATGAGTTATAACACTTTGGATACAAATGTCAGAAATAATCTAGTGTGATCAGGAGTGGAATGCATATAAGTTCATTCAGCAAGAATTCTGGAGCATCTACACATCTACGTTGTGCCAGGTTCTGCTTTAGGCTCTGGGGACACAGAAGTAGGTAATTCAACGTCTCTGCTCTCAGGAGGTTTACATGGGGAGAAGAGAAAATAAGCAACTAAGAAAATAAACATTGAGTGGGATTTTAAATAAAGGCTACCCATCAAGAGTTGGCCATGGGGGACTGGAGTGCTAAGAGATTGGCTCTAGCAGATGGTGTGGCATTAGATTTGAGTAGAAGAGGCCATTCTCAGGTTCTGACCTATACCACAATGTCTCTCTGGAGGGCTACTATGGCCTGCTTAAAATCATCCACAGGGACGACTAGTAGGGGGCCTGGCAATCAGCTTGCTACCCACCAGTGCTACCACTGACCAAGGCCTAACTAGGCAATTCAGGAGACTGCTATAACAGATCTTAACCTTCTGAGGACTCTTTCTCTATCAACCTCACCCCAGTTCTGCCTTTCTCAGATCATCCTAAATGCTTTAGGTAAAGATTTCACTTAACACTCAAAACCACCTTGTGAGGTATTACTACCTTCACTGATATAGAAGAAATTCAACTCACAGAGAGGATAAGTAATTTCTCCAAGGTCAAACCTCTACTGAGTGGATCTGAGCCCAGGCAGCCTGATTCTGGAAACCTCGGCAGCCCCTTGGAAATCCTGCATGATTTGGCAGTTCGTGGCCCAGGAGTCATCCCAGTCAGACTGCCCGCCAGACCAGCCTCTGGGTCTGCATTTCTCAGCAAGGTCAAAAATCATGAGAAAAGGGTTAACATTTACTGGACACCTACTTTGTTCCAAATACTTGACATGTGCAAGGTCATTTAATCTTTTTTTTTTTATTAACACATAATGTATTAAATGCCCCAGCGTACATGTCTGTGAATCATCAGGCTTACACATTTCACAGCACTTACCATGGCACATACCCTCACCAATGTCCATAACCCTAATGTTTATAGCAGCAATGTCCACAATAGCCAAAGTATGGAAAGAACCTAGATGTCCATCAACAGATGAATGGATAAAGAAGATGTGGTATATATATACAATGGAATACTATGCAGCCATCAAGAGAAATGAAATCTTGCCATTTGCAATGACGTGGATGGAACTAGAGGGTATTATGCTAAGGTCATTT